>OX465259.1:15030232-15668220 GCA_949987775.1 Aproaerema taeniolella | reverse complement strand
AATCTAAAAAAAAGTCCAGTAAGTATGTAGGTAATTCCAGCGACTCTGACATAGAAACGGAGGCTCAAAACATTATTGATGGGATGAATTTATGATTTCTTTTTTATTTAACCTCACAGTAGGTGTATAAAGCAGAGTAAGCTTCTCGGGGATAAACGTGTCTTAGTCTTGGGCAGACTTGAATCCTTCGCTTCATTCAGGATTCTTAACATAATTCCCTCGCTCCGCTCGGGAATTAGCATCTTAATTCCCTCACTACGTTCGGGAATGAACTACAGAATCCTTCATTTCGCTCAGGATTCAATATGCTGCCCGTGACTTAATACACTGTTTTATCCCCTTGCTGCTTAATCTACTATTAACTGTTCCACGTAAATACCCTAGGCATCCTGTAACTAAAACTTTCAGCTTACACTCCTTCCGAACCAATTTGGGCTTACATCATCCGCTTCCCAGAATCTGTTCGACATACAATGAAATTAACACCGTTATATTACCCAGTATTGACATTTTTGCTGATTCTCAAACCTCATTTAAAAATAAACTTCTGGAGTACTTTGAATCTAAATAGTTGGTAAATTTATCATTTTTATTTTTATTATTAGGTATTATTTTAATTATTTTAATATTTTTATGGTGTATTAATATTAGGGGGCTCCAGGGGCCAGCACGTCGGGTTGCCCAATTTTTATTGCAAAACTATTCTTATCCCAACTTGTGGTAGCCTGATGTGCGGCACTCTGCACCTGCTTACTTTAAGATTTTGACTTTTGATCTCATTTGTATGCTTAAGTAATTAGATTTTAGATATTTCTTAGTTTCTTAAGTTTTTTTTGTTTAACTTTCAGTACGTTGTTGCCTTACTTGTAAAGAAAATGTTGTGTGTACTTTTAATTGACAAACATATTTAAATATTTACCTATTCATAAGTTTTAATTGTCAAACATTAATATGTCTTGCTGTTAGTATACCTTTTTTTAAATAAATAAATAAGGCAGTCGACTAGCTAGGCGCGAAATTTTAATTACATACACATGTTTCTCTTTAATAAATGTTCATAGAAACCTGCTTCCTTGTTTTTTTACTTACCTCACAATCGATATGTAAAGCAGAGTGTTTATCTCGGGTGTAAGCATCAATTGCATACTCGGGCTAATTAGCGCCCTCGCTGCGCTCGGGCGCCAAAAACCTCGTATGCAATTGATGTCATACAGCCCTTGGTTAACAATCTACTATTACATAGTATTGTTAAAATGCACTAAAGCTGTTAAAAATATGCGTTTCCGTGGAATTTGGGAAAATTAAGCCTATGTTAATTTAGACTGCCATCTACCTCCATACCATTTTTTTTTCAAAATTGGTCCATTCATTTGAGCGTGAAAGAGTAACATGCATCCATTTATTTATACATACAAACTGAATGTGCATTTCAACGTTTATAAGTATTAAATAAATTTCCCAGACGGTGCCTGCGAAGAAGCAGACGAAGCAGCAAACGCAGTGACAGCAGAACTAGCAGTACGGCTGCAGCAGCTGGAGGCGGGGGCTCGGCAGCTGCGGGCCGAGTGCAGAGAGAGTGCCAAGACTCTGGACGCGGCCGAGGCAGAGCTTGTTAGACAGGTCAGTGCAATGCTGGACTCCAGCTGGTGTCTGCTGGACTACAGATGGTGTGTGCTAGACTCCAGCTGGGATAAGCTGAACTCTATATGCTGAACTCCAGCTGGGATAAGCTGAACTCCATATGCTGAACTCCAGCTGGAATAAGCTGAACTCCATATGCTGAATTCCAGCTGGTGTATGCTAGACTCCAGCTGGTATACAGTGACAGCATAACTAGCAGTACGACTGCAGCAGCTGGAGACAGGAGCTCGTCAGTTGCGGGCCAAGTGACGAGAGTGCCAAGACTCTGGACAAGGCAGAGCTTGTCAGACAGGTCAGTACAATGCTGGACTCCAGCTGGTGTATAGATAGATAGATAAACACTTTTCACTGCTATTACAAGCTTTCGGTCCCGGCTGTTGTCGATGGACTACAGTCGTTAAAACCAAGTCAGAGGTCATTTGGCGGTTTGAAAACTGACACCAGGGTTAGCCAAGCTAGCCTCACACTTGACTATACCTACAGAAGAAGCTATTACAAAAACTTTTATAACAAAATACTAAACTTTCAACTATTATAATAATATATGTGTGCTTTATCTTACCCTTATTATTATTTGTGAATAAAGACCTTAAACAAATTATAATGTTAATTCCAGATGGAAGGCAGCGACATTGACGTAAGCTCGCTATTCGGTCCGAACGCACAGCCCCTACCGGCCACGCCCGCTGAAGACGACGCCCCTCGGCGTGACCAGGAGGATTACTATCTTTCGGTTAGTAATACACTTACTTTTTTTAAGCCTCGACAAAAGAAAAGGGGTTTTTATAGGTTTGACGTGTGTATCTGTTTCTGTCTGTGGCATCGTAGCTCCTAGACCAGTGATTCATAACCTTTTTGTAATGGGAGACCATTTCACAAAATATATCCCAACTGTTTGAAGGGTTGTTTTATAGCCATATTTGGCTAAAACACGCTTACTATACGCACTGTTATTGTTCATAATCAACAGTGTTTAGGTAGATTTTTGGAAGAATTTCATTCCTAAGAATAATATATTTAATTAAACAGCATGATCACTGAAAACAAAGAGAACATCATAGTCTATAGTGACAGTCAGGCTGCTTTGAAGGCGGCCCTAGTAACAGAATGTAAAGAGGCTATTAACGCCTTGGCCAAAAACACCAAAGTCACCACACCATTGCCTGCGTGCCGGGGCACGAAGGACATATAGGTAATGAGATTGCAGACGAGCTAGCAAGGAAAGGGGCCGATGAGACATTCATCGGCCCGGAACCCAGGCTACCTATATCAAGTAAAATCAGTAAAGGAATAATAAGCAAGATCATAACAGAAGAAGCCAACTTAAGATGGAAGCACAACAAACAGTGCCGCCAGGCAAAAATCTTCCTAAAGACATATGAAAAAAGAAAGTCGAAGCAACTTCTAAAGCTAAATAGAAAGGACATCAGGATTGTAGTGGGTCTGCTCACGGGACACTGTCCTCTGAACCGACACCTAACAATAATGGGCTTAAAAAGTGATCCCACATGCCCAGAATGCGACAAGGAGGAAACAAGTCTCCATTTCCTGACTGATTGTCCAATGTACGCGCTGGTGAGATGGGAGACAATAGGCATGGATGAGGTAAAAGAAGAACAAATACAAGAGCTTAGCATAAAAGATATAATTGGGTTTGCTAAAGCTTCGGGTAGGTTCAAAGAGGTGGAACTGTCAGTGCAGAGGTAAACTCATGCGCTGTTATGGGGAATTGGGTGAAATGGTCCCAAATAAGTGGACTGATCACCCGCCCGTGCCTGACGGGCGTCCCCTCGATAGATAGATAGATAGAATATATTTAATGCGAGTAACTTCTGAATTTCTTGGCTTGGTGCTAATCAATGTAAAACACATATTGGCTCTGGCATCTAACCGTGTTTTATGTCCAAGTGCTTGTGTCGACTAATATTTTTGGGATAGCTTCGCGGACCACTTCAAAATGCTTCCAGGGACTACCGGCTTAGGACCTGAACGATCTCAAATGGCTTAGCTGTTTAATAGTACACATTACCTAAGGCACGTATATTGTTCAACGTTTTACAATGCAGTAGCCGAGGAAACGAAACTAAAAAAATGTTGTCAAAAACTTACATCGTATAGTATATCCAAAGTTCTTAAAAGATAGTATTTTCAATCAACATTTATTGAAAACGTGTTACAATTGAACAATGTGCACTGATATTTTACGATTAAACACAAAACATTAAGGAATTAACATTTTTATAACACTAAAATGATTTTGTTGAACAAATAATTTCAAATGGCGGGCAAAACAATGGCGAGCAAAATGTTTTTCCACATTTATGAGGAAACGGCGGAGTAAATAAAGTGCCAATTGCGCCTGCAGAAATTATTAAATAGTTCAATTATTTGTTAGAAATCAGATTTGTTTTATTGAAAAAGTAAAATAAATAATTTACTTTTATATTTTATTTCACTGAAAATCAAGATATTCGTCAGAAATAATTATTTTGTCAGGCATAAAAACTCTTTGCTGTCATTCTATAAAGCCAGTATGAAGCTTTATGAAACAGGTAATACTCTCACTTGTCAAAAGGGTCACTGTATTATCAAATCAGCTACTGTTTATTGCGTCATACATTTTTGTCAGTATTTTATTCACTTTTTGTTTACTTTTTATGCATCATTTGATTAAAAAAATAACTCTACTGGATCACAGAATAGCCACTGAAATTGCATTTTGGTATATGAAAAATGGTTTATTTGCTCATTAGTTCAAATTTTTTTTTCCAAAATCGTCTTCTCATTTCAAAATTCCATAACATGACATGTGTTTTATGGGGTACGTAAACGTACACGCCGTGGCCATGTTACGGGGCCATTTCCGAGAAACTGCATTGTAAAAGTTACAAGCGATACATATCGGGGGTTATGCAAAATTTTAGAGTTATAACATTAAGGCGATGTGATTACAGAAATTCCGTTCGTACGTGTCGTGCGCGGGCCGCCTGGCTCGTCTGGAGAGTAAGGCGGCGTGCGTGCGCGCCAGACTGCTGCCCCCCGCCGCGCACCCCGCGCTCGACCCCCCGCGCTCGCCCGGCTCCCCGCCCCGGAGGTATGTAGTTACATACTCACTTACATAGACAACACACGCGCCAGACTGCTGCCCCCCGCCGCGCACCCCGCGCTCGACCCCCCGCGCTCGCCCGGCTCCCCGCCCCGGAGGTATGTAGTTACATACTCACTTACATAGACAACACACGCGCCAGACTGCTGCCCCCCGCCGCGCACCCCGCGCTCGACCCCCCGCGCTCGCCCGGCTCCCCGCCCCGGAGGTATGTAGTTACATACTCACTTACATAGACAACACACGCGCCAGACTGCTGCCCCCCGCCGCGCACCCCGCGCTCGACCCCCCGCGCTCGCCCGGCTCCCCGCCCCGGAGGTATGTAGTTACATACTCACTTACATAGACAACACACGCGCCAGACTGCTGCCCCCCGCCGCGCACCCCGCGCTCGACCCCCCGCGCTCGCCCGGCTCCCCGCCCCGGAGGTATGTAGTTACATACTCACTTACATACACAACACACGCGCCAGACTGCTGCCCCCCGCCGCGCACCCCGCGCTCGACCCCCCGCGCTCGCCCGGCTCCCCGCCCCGGAGGTATGTAGTTACATACTCACTTACATACACAACACACGCGCCAGACTGCTGCCCCCCGCCGCGCACCCCGCGCTCGACCCCCCGCGCTCGCCCGGCTCCCCGCCCCGGAGGTATGTAGTTACATACTCACTTACATAGACAACACACGCGCCAGACTGCTGCCCCCCGCCGCGCACCCCGCGCTCGACCCCCCGCGCTCGCCCGGCTCCCCGCCCCGGAGGTATGTAGTTACATACTCACTTACATAGACAACACACGCGCCAGACTGCTGCCCCCCGCCGCGCACCCCGCGCTCGACCCCCCGCGCTCGCCCGGCTCCCCGCCCCGGAGGTATGTAGTTACATACTCACTTACATAGACAACACACGCGCCAGACTGCTGCCCCCCGCCGCGCACCCCGCGCTCGACCCCCCGCGCTCGCCCGGCTCCCCGCCCCGGAGGTATGTAGTTACATACTCACTTACATAGACAACACACGCGCCAGACTGCTGCCCCCCGCCGCGCACCCCGCGCTCGACCCCCCGCGCTCGCCCGGCTCCCCGCCCCGGAGGTATGTAGTTACATACTCACTTACATAGACAACACACGCGCCAGACTGCTGCCCCCCGCCGCGCACCCCGCGCTCGACCCCCCGCGCTCGCCCGGCTCCCCGCCCCGGAGGTATGTAGTTACATACTCACTTACATAGACAACACACGCGCCAGACTGCTGCCCCCCGCCGCGCACCCCGCGCTCGACCCCCCGCGCTCGCCCGGCTCCCCGCCCCGGAGGTATGTAGTTACATACTCACTTACATAGACAACACACGCGCCAGACTGCTGCCCCCCGCCGCGCACCCCGCGCTCGACCCCCCGCGCTCGCCCGGCTCCCCGCCCCGGAGGTATGTAGTTACATACTCACTTACATAGACAACACACGCGCCAGACTGCTGCCCCCCGCCGCGCACCCCGCGCTCGACCCCCCGCGCTCGCCCGGCTCCCCGCCCCGGAGGTATGTAGTTACATACTCACTTACATAGACAACACACGCGCCAGACTGCTGCCCCCCGCCGCGCACCCCGCGCTCGACCCCCCGCGCTCGCCCGGCTCCCCGCCCCGGAGGTATGTAGTTACATACTCACTTACATAGACAACACACGCGCCAGACTGCTGCCCCCCGCCGCGCACCCCGCGCTCGACCCCCCGCGCTCGCCCGGCTCCCCGCCCCGGAGGTATTTTGTTTTGTCCTGCCCCTATTTTTAATAATAACTAGCTTCATTCCCGCGGAAATTCTTTTCGTAAATTGTCCAATATTTTCTGCTATAAAAAAAGAAATCCCCTTGTGGCATAACTCCGCCTTTGTACTGTTTTTTTTATTGTGTTTTGTTTAACTTATGCTCATTTACAATAAAGAATAGGGGTCATCCATATATTACGTCACAGCGTATGGGGGAGGGGGGGTCATACCAAACGTGACCATACATGTAAAAGGGATACCAAAAAAGCATGACATAGGGGGGGAAGAATTCAAAAACTCGACATGTGGACGGCCCCATAAATACATACATACAACAAATCAAAAACCATGAAAATCGGTCCAGTTGTGTTCGAACAAACCCGACTGTATAAAGATACATTTTTATTTTAGAGTTATCTGATTTTATAGGGCCGCACTTCGCCGTGGACTTTTTGCCGCGCCTCTGCACGACAAACTGCCCACCGTGCTCACTTCGTGCGTACGGGTCATAGCCACTTATGGTAAGTTCAAAGTAATTTTTCAACTTGCTTTCGGGTACTTTCTCAGTCCTTCTTATTTCTTTGGCGTTACAAAAACCACAAAGACTTTCCTAAATAATTCACAATGATGGTCTAGTTACGTTTTTTGTATTACATTGATTTACAAAAGGATAAAATTGGATTACTGTCAAAATATGTGCCAGAGAAATTTGACGTTTGTCTGAAAGACCCTTTTCAACAGACTTCAAAAAAAAGGACGTTTTCAATTCGACAGTATGTTTGTAACGCGATAACGCCGCCAACTTTAGGCCGATTTTGAAAATTCGTTTTTTGTTTGAAGGAATATACCTACTCCAGAAGTTGTCCCATATAAATTTTATCGAAATCGATTCAGCTCTTTTAAAACACCAATAAAAGCAAAAAATATTTACAAACCAAAATATCATCTAAATAAATGAGTGACATAATGTGTCACGTGTGACACGCTTTTGCGTCTGTAACGTCTTAAAAAAAAAAACAAGAATTCCAGCGTTATGACTGCAAAAAAAAGTTTCCAATTTCATTTATCAACAAAAATGCTACTAATTTCGGTATTGTTCCCCTTTTTCGTTCAGGTTTGAGACATCAGGGCATCTTCCGCGTGTCGGGGTCTCAAGTGGAGATGCAGTCGCTACGAGCTGCCTTCGAGCGCGGGGAGGATCCTCTGGCGCGTGTTAGAGATGCATCTGATATCAATTCCGTGAGTACTTCACTCCTTTCGGTTTTCTACCCTGGTGTTAGAGTTTTCAAACGTGGCCACTGAATTTGTTTTAACGTCTGTAGTCAATCGACAACAACCTAACGGAACTAGCTCTCCGCCTGCGGCTCCGCCTAGGTTATATCGTGCCTAACTGTGGGATAAAATGTAGCCTATGTACTTTGCCAGGCTCTAATCTATCTCAGTATCAAATTTTATCAAAATCGATTCAGTAGTTTAGGCGTGAAAGACAGACAGATAGACAGACAGTTACTTTCGCATTTAAATTATTAGTAAGGATAATATTTCGTTATATGTTCTATGTTTGTTATTTAAACTAATATTATAATGAGGAAAGATTTGATTGTTTGTTTGTTTGCATTGAATAGGCTTCGAAACTACTGGACCGATTTAAAATATTCTTTCACCATTAGAAACCTACATTATCCCCGTGGACATAGGCTACATAGTTTTCCCGAATTCCCACGGGAACGAAGTCCCGGGCGTAATGCTAGTAACATATATGTACGAGCACTTGTCAGCTCAGTACATTAGATGATAAATGGGCAGGAAAACTTGATAAATTATTTTTATTTGTCTTGATACAAATTGTATTTGACTGTGTGTACGCGCACAATTTTAGACGAGCGTGAACCGTTTCTAATTGCACGCTAAGGGACCATCCATAAATTACGTCACACGTTAGGGGTGGGGAGGGGGTCGACAAAATGTGACATTGTGTGACAAGGGGGTGGAAGGGGTCATAAGTTTCGTGACGTCACATTTCAAAATGTGCTATTAGTATCAAAACTAAACTATTAAACATTGCTTTTGATAAATAGTATCAAAAGCAATGTTTAATAGGCTTATTAACTACTGCACGAGATTCAATATCATAGACTCGGATCAATATGGCTTTCAAAAGGGCAAATCTACTACCTTAGCTATTTTCAATCTAGTTAAGTCTGTCGTGGAACGCCTTGACTGTAAAATGAGTGCGACTGTTCTTTTGTTGGATATGTCCAAGGCTTTCGACTATGTTGCACATAACACGCTACTGCTGAAACTTGAGAGGTATGGCGTTAGAGGACCTGCTTTATCTTGGTTCGACTCGTATCTTAGAGATAGAAAACAATGTACTGTGTTAAATTATTTAGATAATAGGAATAATGTGATAACCCATCATTCTAAATATGTGTTCAGCAATAACGGCGTCCCCCAAGGTAGCAGTTTAGGACCATTGTTGTTTCTTCTTTACGTTAACGACTTACCTAATGTAACTAATCACCGTTGTATTATGTTTGCCGATGATTTGTCTATTGTGATACCGGGTGCTGCTGACGATTTAAATAGTTTAGAACTTGACATTAACGATACTCTTGAGACTATTATTAATTGGCTTGACATTAACAATCTACAGATAAATTTATCAAAATCAAATTATATTCAATTTAATGTAAAAGGTCGTAAATCAATACATTTAAATGTTAATTATAATGGTATAAATATAAATGAAATTAATAGTGCTCCATTTTTGGGTATATTATTGGACAAGGACCTTAACCATTCTGCTCATATTAGTAAAGTTTGTAGTAAAATTAATCGATTTGTGTATGTACTTCGTCGACTCAGACAAACTGCATCTAGAAAACTTTCACTGTTGGCTTACCATGGTTATGTGGCATCGGCACTAAGATATGGTCTATTGATTTGGGGTAACGGAACTAATGTAAAAAGAGCTTTTATAACTCAAAAAAAATGTATACGAGCCATATGCGGCATTAAACCCAATGAAAGCTGTGAGCCATGGTTTAAGAAGCTGGACTTATTAACATTGCCGAATATGTATATCTTCGAAGCCTGCAAATTTGTGAGACAGCATGGTTATTTATTTAAAACAGCTAAGGAGATATACCCACGGACGACTCGCCATGCTGATAGGCTGGTGTTGGATCGTTGCCCAAAGACTGCTTTATATTTAAAAAATAGTTATAATATGTGCATAAGAATTTACAATAGGTTACCTGACGAATTGAAAAAGTTGACATTTAAACAATTTAAAAATAAATTATACAGATGGTTAATGGACAATAATTTCTACAGTATTAATGATTTTTTCACTTATAATGACCACCTCCGTAGATAAATACGTAATTCAAATTGTAATAGATTAATATATTTGCATGCTAATTTTATTGGCTGAATAGCAGAAACATAATGTAAGAATAAGACCTCATTGTACCTATTCAATGCAAATAAATATTTCATTTCATTTCATTTTAAAACGCGTTAAATATTAACGACAAACTTAACCTCTTCAGTCCCAAGCACTCTTTTAAGTTTATTCTTTTGTTGAGACAACGGGTTTTGAATTCCCAAAAAAATTATGACTCTTTGAGTACTGCTTTTATTTAAAAAATGGAAAATATACAAAATATTATGTGACGTCACACTAGAGAGGGTTGGTTGAGGGTCGCATAAATGTGACCAGCTGTGACAAGAAGGGGGAGGGGGTCAAAACATCATGAAATTCGTGTGACGTAATTTATGGATGGCTATGACTCTATATGTTGTATGACTCTGTGCTTATCTTATCTTTTACTTTCTTTGCTATTTGTCGTTTATTTGTTCCTTCTTTCCTTTTTTGTTGTATTGTTAAACTCTATCGCTGCTTTTGTGATTGCCTTTTTCCGTACTGTGTCTTTGTAAGTGTGTACTGAGATGGAAATACATTTCTTATCTATCTATCTAATATCTGTCTCCATTTAGGTATGTGGTCTCCTAAAGCTATACCTTCGCGAGCTTCGCCCCCCCTTAATCCCCACCGCAGTGGGCGAACGACTGCTGCGGGCGGCCGCGGGGGGGCAGGGGGGGCAGCAAGCTGCGGACGACGCCGCCATCTTGGATAAACTGAAGGAGGCCCTCGCTTCTTTACCCCGACCAAACATGATCGTGTTGCGGTATCTAGCTGCTTTCCTTGCGCAGTGAGTTTTTTTATAGCTACTTTTTTGACCTTGGTTGTCTAGCCTAAGGCATTTTTCTACACGCCCTACTGTTAAGAAAAAATCGATTGACTACACAAATTATACAACACTACCAACACTCTGTGATATGTATTTTTGGATTGTAATTACATATTAAATATCGAATTAAAAAGAACTGTACAACAAAACAAGTAAAAGGTGTTTGTAATTTAATACTCATGACTTCTTGAAAGAACAGCTTCATGGCTCAGGCTGTAGCATATGCTGAGCTGCATCCGTTTCGGCAATTTGTAAATTAGTCTTTTAAGAATTACTTATTGTGTGATTTGCCGAATAAATATTTTTCTATTCTACTCTAAAGAGCTAAACTTTCATTCACTAAAACGTGATTATTGCTGATGAAATAATAAGTCTTCACAATTTTCAAGAGCCTCGACATGGACTGATAAACCTTCTTTCTTTTACCTTTTTTTTTAAACTGTTGTATGTTGGTTACGTTTTGGATAGTTGTTCAATCGTTTATAGTCTCACTAGCTTTCCGCCTTTGGCTCCGCCCGCGTGGACTACAGGTTATATAGTGCCCAACTGTGGGTTAAAATGTAGCCTATGTCGTTTCCCAGGCTCTAATCTATCTCTGTACCAAATTTCATCAAAATCGGTTGAGTAGTTTAGGCGTAAAAGACGGACAGACAGACAGACAGAGTTACTTTCGCATTTATAATATTAGTAAGGAAAGTTAGAATTTATTTCGTAATGCAGTTAACATTTACAATTCAATTATAATATGTAGTGTCACTCCGTAATGTAATCGTCATAAAAATAATGATATTAATTTATCTAATAGAAAGAAAATTTTAGAAAAGAAAATTAACTTTCATATACCCTATTAACTTTTCAGTCGTCTTATAAGCTACAGTCTTAAAACAATGCTTTACGTTTCAGCTTAACCGAATACAGCGAACACAACATGATGGATGCATGGAACCTGGCCATTTGCCTGGGACCTACCTTGTTAGCCGCTCGCGGCGAGGGGGGGGCCCAAGTCACCGCGCAAAACCTGGTCAACGAACTAGTGAAGCGGATCATACAGAACCACGCGGAGCTATTCCCGCAGAATGTGGCCCCGCACGCGCTTTATAATAGGTACCCGTAAGTATATTGGCATCATCTCATTATATCTCATTATCTCATCTCATTATTTCATCTCACTATCTCATCTCATTATCTTATCTAGTTAGCTCATCGCACGCGCTTTATAATAGGTACCCGTAAGTATATTGGCATCATCTCATTATATCTCATTATCTCATCTCATTATTTCATCTCACTATCTCATCTCATTATCTTATCTAGTTAGCTCATCGCACGCGCTTTATAATAGGTACCCGTAAGTATATTGGCATCATCTCATTATATCTCATTATCTCATCTCATTATTTCATCTCACTATCTCATCTCATTATCTTATCTAGTTAGCTCATCGCACGCGCTTTATAATAGGTACCCGTAAGTGTAATGGCATCATCTCACTATCCCATCTCACTATCTCATATCAAACTACAGAATCATGCTAAGCTATTCCCGCGCTTTATAATAGATACCCGCAAGTATATTGGCATTTCATCTAACTATCTCATCATCCCATCTTACTATTTCATCTCACTATCTCATCTCATTATCTCATCTCATTATCCCATCTCATTATATCTGCTCACTATCCCATTTCACTATTCATTTCGAACTAGTGAAGCGGGTCATCCCTACTTCCCTACTAATATTATAAATGCGAAAGTAACTCTGTCTGTCTGTCTGTCTGTCTGTTACCTTTTCACGCCTAAACCGCTGAACCGATTTTGATGAATTTTGGTACAGAGATAGATTAGAGCCTGGGAAAGGACATAGGCTACATTTTATCCCACAGTTGGGCACGATATAACCTGTAGTCCACGCGGGCGGAGCCGCGGGCGGAAAGCTAGTATAGAATAATTCCTACAAAATGTGGCGCTGCACGCGCTTTAGAATTAGGCCACAAAACTGAAAAAGTTTCCCCATGGAACATAGGTGAAATATAAGTAAAAACTCCCTATAAGTCGAATAATAATATTGGTCGTGTTTTTCAACGTTGATAGGGTAGGGTGCCATAGTCCCACCCATAGTCCAGTTACCCAGTCCACTAGCCTCTCAACCCAATAGCCCAGTTTCCTTTCTTTCCATTTCCTTCCTTTCCATTTCCTTCAATAGTCTTGCACTAACCGGGGGGTAATCTTTGAGTGCATTTCTATAGTGCATACAGAGATAACTGCCGGTTGGTGTCACATTACTAAAAAAAATTGTCTATTGAACGGGCCTCTACGTGTTGGCTTCGGCCCCACGCATACCTTCCAAACGTCCGGAACTTAATTGCCCGAGATTATGGGTCATATGACAAACATAATAACAGGGTTCGAAAATATCCGATATTTATTATAAATATCAAAATATCGGATATTTATGATATATATCCGATATGTATATCAAAAATTGGATATATATCGGATATTTTCTTGTATGATAACCATATTATTATTGTATTACATTATTTATATTTGCATATTTAAGGTGTTTTATAAACATAATTTAAGGTGTTTTATAAACATAATAAATTATTGAAAGAAAACTAAAATATTATTGATTTATTTATATTTATTAAAATATTAGAAAAATCTATTAAAAAACATTAAATATCACAAAAAATCAACTAATAAACCCACAAAATTTCCTTTTACTTAAGAAAACTAATGAAGCCATCATTGACTGATTAGAATTTATAAGATTTTATTGAGTAAATTTTTCCTGATGTAGTAAGATTTTTTTTAGTTGATTTTTTGTGATATTTATTGTTTTTCAGTTGATTTTTCTTATTTTATTTTAATAATACAATAATATTTTACTTTTCTTTAAATAATTTATTATGTTTATAAAATACATTAAATATGCAAACAGTATAAAATAATAATATGGTTTTCACACAAGAATGTATACAGGGTGGCCCAGCGGGTGACATCCAAAAGAAAAATTTGCATGCTCTGTACCAGGGGGCACCCAGATCATCCCCATGTATATTTCGCAATTTTTGTAGTTTAGATTTTATTTCACATTTAATGATTTATCCGAAATTTTCCACTCAGCTAAATTTTTTTTTTGTTTTTGTCTTTAAGATTATGTAAAAAAAAAACTACAAAAATCGCGGAACATACACGGGGGTGATCTGGATGCCCCCTGGAACGGAGCATCCATTTTTTTTCTTTTGCACGTCACCCGCTGGGCCATCCTGTATAGTAAAACAAGAAACATTACAAAATAACTACAAAATACTGTCAATCGCCAGTGATATGCTGCTGTTCAGTGTCGCCATTTAAGGATTAAAACTTACTATTGAGAAGTATAAATACAACAACAAAATCTTTATAATTGATATATATCCTCGAAAAGAGCTTGATATATATCGGATATATATCATGATATATATCCATTGATATATATCCTCGAACCCTGCATAATAATAATAATAATAATAGGAATTACATATAGGTTCCTTAGGAAAGTCGTTCTTTTTCATAGGGAGAATTATTCTCTAAAGTTTTGCTAACTAATTTGAAGTCACCCCATATCACATATCATCTCACTATCTCAGCGCTTTATAATAGGTACTCGTAAGTACATTGGTATCCACCTATATTCTAATTATCTCATTAATTTTCCAGTGAAGCACTACCAGAGACGGAGAACGGAACAGACGACGCGACAGACGGCGCGACAGGCGGCGCGACTAACGACGCCGAACAAGACGACGACGCGGACGACTATGAAGCAGACATACGAGACGATTTGTCGCTGTTTGCTGACGATGATGGTAAGTAACAATAGAATACTTATATAATAAACTAGCTTTCCGCTCGGGACTTCGTTCCCGTGGCACTTTTTTAGTTTTTTCTTTCATAAGAACCTTCTCCCGACAATAAGGAACACAACAAAAAAAGAATCATCCAAATCGGTCCAGCCCTTCTCGAGTTTTGCGCTTACCAACAGATTTAGTGATTCATTTTTATATATAAGATATGTGAAGTTAGAATAGAATAGAATAAAAGACGGATTTTAAGCGAGGGCCAAAGTTGGATCACGAGCAAATGAAGGATTCAAAATTATTAGTGTTAGAATCCTGAATGACGCGAGTGATTCATAGCCCTCGATGAAAATCCGTTTTATTCAAGAGTTGCACATTATATTTTATACCATGACCTCGAGAAAAAGAAAGATTTAAGCGGAAAATAAACATTTAATCAAGAAAAAAGGAATGTTACATTAATGAAAATGTACGGAGGCCAGCGCATCAGGTTACATCATTTTCATCTTATCGCAACGGCACAGAGTGCGCGCTTGTGATAACCAGATGTGCGGCCCTCTGTACATTCAGATTTGAACAATTACTAAAGTTTATAGTAATTTTCTTGTTGTTGTCGATAGGGTGGTCAATCTGTGGAGAGATATTTATTTCATGTCGACGTATTACTAATTAATGACAGCAAAGAACATACATTTTTATTTTAAAGTTTTAAATCTGTCGAAAATGTTGACCATTCAAATATTGAAGAGTTATCTGCGCAAGGAGTTTGAATTCCGAATATTCTTTGCGATGGAGGTCGTATGTTTATACATTGGAGTGTTCGAAAGACGTTGGCTAAATGGAAATATAGGCGACTGCCCCAGCAATGTATAGACATCGCACCTATTAATATATAATGCTGAATAGCTAAGTATTAATAATTTTAAAGAAATAACTTTCAGGAACTTTTGATTGTTGTACAATTCTAAAAAGAAATTCTTAAAAGCACTCTCCTACCGTACTTTTAAGTACAAACGTAAACAAAATGACTTGGCTATACACTTTTTGCTAGGAGTTTCTAAGTACATACGTACATACATAAACTCACGCCTTTATCACATTGGGGTAGGCAGAGACCACAGATTGCCACTTGGTACGATCCAAACACACCTATTTCGCTTTCTCTACAGTAATAATTCGCTTCATACACGCACGTCGAATTAGGGAACTCCCAACCTGGCCTTACGAGTATCTTATTATATCTCCAAGGTCTAATACACTCACCTAGAACGCCCTTCCGGTCTTCCGACCCTTAATATTCAATTAATAGGAATATCCTGCTGGGAGTCTGGGTGGAGGGAAGCCTGAAGTGGCAAACGGGGCGTTCCTAGAACCATCGTCAGTGCCTTTTAACACTCCTCACACCACTGCTACTGTTCGATCGCTGGCATACTTATATTTTGGATGTGTTTAAATAAATAAAAACAACAGATAACAGATATCGACCTTTATTTTATTATTCAACAGTTATAGGCAGAAACATTTTATATATATTTAAAACATTATAGGCAGCAATAATAGGGTCCCAATGCCAGCAATAATAAGTCGTTATATTGGAAAATAGAAAAATTCACCAATTTGGGCAGGTAAGCATCGACTCTAGTAAATATTGATATTTGTCCGTTATTATTATTATTTCTTACAAAAGCTCCTAAACGAGCTGCCCTTTGGATTATTTCACCTGAGTTTGGACCGTCTTCCAGGACAATATGGAACTTATTAATTAGAGCTGCCGCTATTTTAAAATCTTCCATGAGGTAGGATGAGTTTAGATTAAAATACCGTTGCCTAAATAATTTGAAATCACGTTTAAAACGTCCGTTGACCACTTCGACCACCCACCTGTATAATGTCAACTTTCTGCTCTTATTTGCTTGTTCACTAGTTAATTGAGTTTGACCAGGATTTAGTGATTCAGGTTTATGGATCTGAAAGCCCAAGTTTTGAATAGTGGTATTGCATCCCTGAACCCTCTATTTAAATTAAAAACATCATTACGTTGAAAAAGCTGACGATATCCAGAACTATTTTCCGCTTGAAATAAATGCGTCATAATCTCGGCTTCAGTTTGAGTAGCAGCATCTTCTTTACAAATCCGGGAGGACATGTAAATGTTGCAGAAACATACATCCATTAAATACAGTGTCGTGAAGTGTTTGCAGTCCGCTTATAATTAGACAGATTTATTTCGGGCTCTGGTTGCGGTGCTGGTTGATGTAGTGGTGCTGGATTAGGTTGGGCTGCTGGTTCAAGTCTTGGTTTTGGTGCAGGTAGGTTTACTCGATTCCTATCCTGAGCTGTTTGCCGTTGGTGTCTCATCCAGCAGGGATGACAGGTATAGTTTACATCCTAAAAGAAACATTTCATTTATGTAGTCATCATATAAGGAGAAAGTGGTATCTACTTTTTAATGGATGTTTTTGTCATGGCATATAACCTATGAAAAAAATATTTTTAAAAACCATCAAAATTAATTTGTGTTTTTTAAGACACTAAGTCAAGTAACAAAATGTACTTTTAAGAAACTACTGAGGAAGATAAAAAAATGGGAATGCCTTCTAAGAGTTCTGTGTCTATGATGAGGGGTAACAGAATATCACCATCATCACTTAAAAAGCAAAGAAAGATGTTAAATAGCACAGAAATGACAAATTACCTGGTAAAAAGCTGGATGTGACCTCGGTAAATTATGCAGCATTAAATTGTTCATGTCCACTAAGTGACATTGAGCATTTCTCCCAGAATGGCCACAGGTAATGCACACCATTATATGACCAAATAAACGGACATTAGCAGCTCTTTCTGAATTTAATAGAACAAAACAAGGATGACAAACGTTGGCATCCACAAAAACCTAGAACAAATAAATTACTTGAGAATTTAACAAACAGCTATTCATTTAACCACATACAAACCGGATTTTCTTTTAGTAACTCGATGACCCCACAGACATCATTGTGTGGTCACAACCTTCCTCCTTACCAGCCCATATACGTCCCTACCGAGGGGCACGAGCCTCCCTTTGAAACACGAAGGGTTTTAGGCCATAGTCCACCACGCTGCGCTGGCCCAATGCGGGTTGGTAGTCAAAAATGAATTTTCTTGGACGGGTGGGTTTCATCACGATGTTTTCCTTCACCGTTGAGCAAGTGATAATTAGAAATCCGTACATAAATCCGAAAAGACGAATTTAGTGGTACATGCCCGCACCAGGATTTGAACCCGCGACCTTCGGATTTGAGCCAGACTTGTAGGCTCATTATCAGCTGGGCTAGCACAACCATACCATTCATTAACTTGACGATACTCCACCCATGTGTTCTGCTATTTGACTGGTTTAATTATCGGGTTCAAAATGTATCTAGCTGAGTGTAGATGATTTACCTCAATTGATAACCATCCTGCTAGGATGGTAAGTAACAGAGCAGGTAAAGAAGAGACGATGTGCCTCCGCGGTCTTTGCGTGGCTACACCACAGTTTATGCATCTCATGATAAATCGATAGGCAAGCAAAGGTCCGTTAAGCAGCAAGCATTCAGTAGTTTGGCAATCACACAAATTCCGAATCACAAGCAAGAGTCAAAAGGATGTATAAATAATAAGAGAAAAGCCATGAAAAGCATAACAAACGACCGAACAGCAAAGCAAACAGCAAAGCGATCAAACGATGTCTGACTGACATATGTCCACAGACTGACATTCTGTCATTTTTTATAGTGATGTGCAACTTACTTTGGGTATAAAATCTATCGATTAAGTATCGATTATTCGGTCAACATTTTTCACAGTGTTACAATCAATATCACAGTGTCCACTTGGCTAGGCGGAGGGTGATTTCATTCCGGCATCGCTAGACCTTTTTGGGTGAAGTCCGATCTTATCGATGCGGCGTAGTAAAGTCTTGACGTCGAAGACGCAAAATGGGTGCCACTCTCCAACACGCATATTTGTATCATATAGTTGTTGGACGTTCGCAGATGTGCAGAAGCAGAATGCTATAAGATAATATGAAAAAGGACCAGTTTCTGAAAAGTAATTATACATGACACAGTATATGAAAAACAGCACAAAGGCGGACTTATCCCACAAAAGGATTTCTTTCAATCAACCCAATAAAAAAAAATATATAAAAAAAAATACATGCATATTCCGTCGATAAATTGTCAAAGAAAGTTATTGCGTCATTTGTGTCTAAATTGTTATGTGAAAAGGTACGATACAAAGGCACGGACGGCTGCAACTCAGGTTATCCCACGCACGTACTCTGTGCTATATTGCGACAAGAGCGGTTTGCAATGAAAATGGAGTAAAGAGCGATTTTGCCTCTGTACAATGATTTTTTTTGTAAAAGTTTTCATAGTAAGTTAAAATCCTTTAATGTATGTTTTTATGTATTTCATGTAATCTTGACTTGTTTTAAGTGGTATCCTGAATGTCCTATAAAATAAAGATTTTTTTCTGTTCTATTCTATTCTAGTAAAGCGATTGCAGCGCTCGTTGTTGCAGAAATGCGCAACAATCCGGGAAAGTAATGTCAATTTGCACGGAGTTTGTAATAAATAAAACATTTCAAAATGCGTAATAATAGATGTTGTTGTGTTGTGTTGTTGTGTAGTTGTTGTTGTTTAAACTCGTTAAATAGGGCGTTAAAGTCACCGATGTTTGACGAATGATGTGGGCTCGTATTAAATAACTTATGCCATTCTTTCGTAGCTCTTCAACATTTCTTACATATTGTGCTAAAACTAATTTATTTCCTCTCAACACAGTTTGTAGACCAAGATCCCAGTGCCGCTAGAACTTGTTTGTTGTCGCATTGGCCAGGGGTGTGGGAGGGAGTGGTGCTGGTGTGTACTGTGAACATGTGAATGCCTGCTAGCCTGGGCCGACGGCCGGTTTTCACCTGCCGGGTTCTGGGGGTTCTTCCAAAAATTGCTCACTTGTTTTGAAGTTTGGGTGCTATAAAAAGTATTGTTTTAGTTTCCTGAACATCATATAAAAAAATCATAGGTACAATCGCATAATTTACTTGCAAATTGTAGAACATCTGGCAGAAATTACAGCCGAAGGAGAGTGTCTGGCGGTGTTGATCAGTAATTTTTATTCTATAAGACATCAGCACCCAGACTTCAAAACAGGCGAGTGGTTTTTGGAAGTGCCTTCGGAGCCTGGTGGCTGAAAGTTGGCCGTCGGCCCGTGCTGGCGGGTTCGTATGATGGTGGTGCATTTTGCCGCTGCTCTTTCCCACACTTTTGGTTGCTGAGAGAATAAGTGGGGTCTGGTGGCCCTGGGATCTCAGTTTGGTGTTGGAAACTATTATTGTGTTTTACACTTTAAAAACTAGTTTTTATAACGACTTCCATCATTTTACGCACTGTTTTAACAATTCCTATAAAACTACTACTTGTCGTCTATCTATTTATCTTTTATTTATTAAATACTAGCTTTCTGCTCGCGGCTTCGCCCGCGTAGACTACAGGTTATGCCGTGCCCGGCTGTGAGATAAAATGTAACCTATATCCTTTCCCAAGGTCTAATCTTAATACCAAAATTCAACAAAATCGGTCAACCGCTTTGTCCCTGTATTTTAAATCTGTCATATCTTCGAAAATATTAATTTAAACTACATGCTGTAAAGGGCTATCTATAATCAATGCACAATTTATTTAAAGTACTTGATTGGATAAGGATTAATGCTGTATTGCTTAAAATCGCTTCGTAAAGTAGTCATTATTTCTCGTAAAAAGTAAAGGATAAAAAATTATTATTGTAGGTTATCCCTAAGAGATAGATATATACTATCGCAGATTTTTTTGTAGAACTTTTCAATGTGTATAATACTGTAGTACATTATTTTGATCTATCTCGAAGGGTTCAGTCAGCGTATGCAATGTAAGCGTAAAAAATGTGTTTATTTACGACATCACATTAGAAACCTCTAAAATTATTAGTGTTTCTCTACTATATTATGCATGTATTATACATATAAACCTTCCTCTTGAATCATTCCATGTATTAAAAAAACCGCATCAAAATCCGTTGCGTAGTTTTAATGATCTAAACATACATAGGGACAGACAGACAGCAGGAAGCGACTTTGTTTTATACTATGTAGTGATGATAGTGATAGTGATAATAGAAAGCAATAAAAAAATGATGTGTCATTATTTCGCATAATCCTGATTAGTTGCGCATGCTAGGTGGCGCGACTGTCGTGCACATATGATAGCGAATAGGTAGGCAATACTAGTTATACCTCGATCCTTCCTTCACGCAGGTAGACACAGGTGAATCGAGAATGGTCGATTGTATATTTTTAAAGGTAAGGAACAGCACTATTTAAGTAGTTTCCGTGTTCTAGAACAGATGATAAGTTAGAATAAAATACTTTTAATTAGTCAATTAGTTCCTGAAAGTTCTATACGATTAATAAATTCGGAATAATTAATGAATGAATAATTTAATGACTCGTATTATTATGAAATGTATATACACTGCTGGGGCAGTCATTTAGCCAAGTCCTTTAAAAAGTGCTCTTTCTTTACGTGTTTTGCGGGAGCAAAAGAATCTTTTTAGGGTTCTAAATTCAAATATCAAAACTGTGACTAAAAGAGCTCTTTAGAAGGGGAATGGTATAAAATGCTTTATTTCGGTACAACACAGACACCACTACATAGAAACACAGAAGACACTTTACAGACACGAGGACAAAAACAAAAAACAAATTAAAGATATAACTAAAAAACACTTATAAATATAAAACAAAGTGCTGCACAGACGAAATCGGCGCTGGCTTAGCATAATGCTACACTTTTACCTGTAGCGCTGATATTCTGCCAGGGCCCAAGTGCAGCAACAGTCGCCGCTGCCGCGACACGTACGCCGTATGTGTTTGTGTGCGTGTGTGTGGTGGTGGTGTGTACGCGCGCGTGCCAGCGTGTGTGTGTGTGTTTGTATGTGGTGCTGGTGTGTAGTGTGTTTGTGTACATAATATTTATTACTCAATAGAGTTTGAGTTCTGTAATACGGACGTTATATTTGATCTATTGTAACGTGGGCATATGTCACGGCACAATGGACACCCGAAGGGCGTCGTGGCCGGGGTCGACCAAGGAAACGGTGGAAAGATGAGTTAGATGCTTTTGATGAGCCTGGATGGAAAATGGCTGGCGTTTGGCCGAAGGGAGTGGTGTTCCGCCGTTTCCGAGGGAGACTCCCGGTTGCAGAGACCCCCGGAAAAACACTCAGGAAATTGTGTTTAATTAGTTTAATTTAATTTCATATGTATGTTAGTCTGTAAGGCATTTATAGATGCCTGATAATAAATGATTTTATTATTATTATTAAAATGCGTTGGACCAAAATCGGTGGTCAAAACGAAGGGAGTCCTTTGCCGAGCAGTGGGATAGAATGACTAAAAAAAATGGTTTAATCTATTTTGTTCACAGATGACCTGAGCTCGGAAGGCGACAGTGGAGAATGGCGTGATCGCGACTCGTCTAGTCAAAGAAGGTATTTGATAATTTTCCTGTCAATTAATATAACTATTGAGAAGCCTGATATAATCGTATTAGTAAGCTTTGGTTGCTGTGGCAATATTAATTTTATTCTTTGTGACTGGACTATATAGTTTAACAATTTTATTTAGAAATTTAAACCTTCGATTCTTGCACACCCGTGTGTGCAAGATTTGTATGTAAACAAGCGCGCGACGGGTCAAAAGTAGTCAACTACTTTCTAATAGTGTTTTTTTTTTGTCTAGGGCTTGCAGCACCGAGCGGGGTACAGCGCAGGTAAATTTTAATTTAAAATACTAGATAAAGTTTGGGCAACGTTAACCTACTTATAGCCAGACTAAGTTTATTTAAACAAGAAATGCAAAAATGGTACAGCAAATATAAGCATTGTAACGGGTAACATCGATTTTAATCAAAATATGGCCATGGCATAGGAATAAATAATAACTTACGTAGAATGGAAACTCCCGCTCCAGACGCACTCAAGGTCCCGATATGAGCCTACCGTCGGGGGATCGCTAAGACATACCACTCAGTCGGGCTGTCTCCGCCGGCGTCGCCGCACGAGCGTTTGCTTGTTTGTTTCACATAATTCAAATCCGATGCCACACTTAAGTTTTTTTAACGTGCCCAAACATGACGGGTGAAACTGCAGGGAAGAAAGCTAGTATCTTATATTTAGAAAAATTTGAGTAAAATAATGATTTTAAAGTAAAGAAAAACTTATATTTTAGCGATATCATCTTTAGGCGTAAGCAATAATTTATCAGTAAGCAACCCTAGCGATACGGCTGGACGACAGCGGGGCGTCGCGAGGCGAAGGGGGAAGTAGGTATATAAATGGTGGCTTTTGGGACTCGGTCAAAGGAGTTTCCATTCTACGTAAGTTATTATTTATTCTTATGGCCATGGGACGAAAGATTAAAAAAAAATTCGCCTCCACACGATTTGGGATAGTGAAAATTTGAATAAACATGCCTTGGGAAAAATTTGTCAGTTATAAATATAGGAATAAACACCCCCCAAAGTTTCGCTAAATAAAGACTGCACCTTTGCGAATAGGCGTAGAGTCAGTAGGGTCAAATAAACGAATGTGTATGTATGTAATTAAATCCTTTAATGTATGTTTGTATGTATTAAATGTAATCTTGACTTATTTTAAGTGGCAGCCTAAATGTCCTATAAAATAAAGATTTTTCTATTCAATTCAATGAAAAATTACCGCATATTGTATTGTTTTACATTTCAGTTGCGAGCCTCCACCAGTGAGTCAGCTTGCGCCACCCCATCCGCTGTAGAAACAATGACTGTACTAACTGCAACTACGCCTTGCAGGTTTGATATTTTTTACTTTAGTTGTGATTTCTTGTGACCTTCATTATACGCTCAGTGCCCCAAGTTCATTATAATTTGAACCTGCATACAGCAGCAGCATATACAGGGTGTAAAAGACAGCTTAGCATAAACTGAAACCTTGGACTCAGACCATATTTTATGTTTACAGTTTTTATTATTTGATTGAATACACTCCATTTTGCAATAAAAAACAATCATAACAACGTAAAACACGAAAACCAGCTATATACGTCGCACTCCGAAAGCAGCGCGGCGCGGGGGGATGGCGCGTGGGGCGCGATTTTGCGATACATTGCGTAGCGCCAAAGTAAGTAAATAATGAAAATTCCTGAACGTGATGTTTTCGGGAAAAAAATATTACTTATAGCTGATGATAGTTATGGGTAGATTATACCATTTAAGTATTTGCTAAGCTGTCATTTACACCTTGTATATAGCATACAGCCGGCATACCAGCATACAAGGAACATGGATCATGTGAGCAAAGAAAATTAGAAAATTTGTAATGCGATTAAAAAGAGTACCCTCGGAGTTTCTTGCCTATTTTTCTCTGGGGAAGACTGCACCTTTGCGAAAAGGCGTAGAGTCAGTAGGGTCAAATAGAATGTCAAGATATGGTGTGTTACCTACCGCTATACATTTAAAAGAGTACTATCTTTCGAACGAGTCATCATAGGCAGGTATATTGTATATATATATATATTTATGTCGTATGTATTTATATTGTGTTATTGTATTTAATATAGATATTTGAATGAGTTAGTGTAGTTATTTTTTGGTTATTTAGAGTTGTTTTATCAAATATGCACTTTTGTCCCGCGTTTTTAAAACAATATTTCTTACTGCACCAGGCTGGCTGGAAGAGATCACTATTAGTGATAAGCCCGCCTTTGTAAACTTTTTTATTTATTGTGTATCCCATATTATCTAAGTGCAATAAATAATATATATATATACATTGCTGACCACGTGTATATCTCCCAGAAGACTAGCAGAAGCGACCCCGGACCTCGTGCTGGACCTCCCCTCGCGCCCCGCGCCGCCGCCGCCCGCGCGCGACTCGTCTCGCCCCGCCGCTGCTGTCGACACCGCCGACACGTTCGCGCATAACAGAGATACGCTGAAGAAGCGGCCGCAGCATAAGTGAGTACTGCTTATTGATAAGTTTTATTTAATAAAGATACTGTAGAAGCAACTATAGTATACGTAATTAGTTGTGATTTGATTTGAATATTTCTAGACATACACACACACACGCTCACATATATTAATGAACAAAGAAAAAAGAAATAACGACAGAAAACAAGGTAGAAGAACAACATATAAGTAATCATTTACGTTTAAACATAGAATTTAAGATTCTGTATAGAATCAAAAATAAAATCGAAATATGAAAAAAAAAGTGTACGGGTGTGTTGTGTATGTGTGTGCGTGCGTGCGTGCGTGTGCGTGTGTGTGTGTGACGGTAGCCACTCCAGGAGGATTAGGTTTAGCCATAATAATATTACGTCAGTGGGCTTAGCTCAATACGCACAATTCCTTTTACTGAAATAATCTGACTCAATTAATAAAGTCTCAATTTCTTTAATAAAAGTTAGCCGCAAACTGAACACTATTTCCGAAATATTCAGTTCAATAAAGAATTTGACTTTACAAGATACACAAACGCCTTTCATATTGTTATAACAGACACACAAGCTCAACCACCAGCGAGACAGAACCAGCAAACGCGAGCGGCGAAGAGGCAAGCGCTGCTGAACCAAACACCCCAGACCCTATAAACCCCATCAACGGGAGCCCCGTACCCGCTAGGAACACAGCTAGAGTCGCGGCTAAATTCGCCGACTTAACCCTAACTGGAGGGTCTTTAAAACCTGCTTTAGCTGCTAAGCCAGCTTTGTTAAGACGACCTACCCCCCACCCTGTCCACGTGAGGCCCGTTGAAAGCCCCGCCCCTTCAACCCCGACCCCGCAAGTCCCCCCCAATGCCGACGCTGACGCTACAGACCCCCCTCCTGATTCAACGTGCTGACTGTAAAAACGAAACAATGCAACGATTTTGTTTTTGTGAATGTAATTTAAGTGGATGGGGTTTTGTGTAGGGATTTCAGGTGTATACGATCTCAGAATTGACACGTGTGTAGCCTGACCAGAAAATCAAGACGTAACTATAACGTCAACCCCTCTTCGAACTTGACATTGGCCTATCAACAAAGGAGAGCCATAGACAAGAAATTGAATTGAATTAATTGACGTAACTATTTAAAAGTCAATTGTGATGCCTTCAATGTTGATTTCTGCAGGCCCAATATGCCAATGAGACTTTTTTATCATGAAGGGATAGACTTTCTAGTCAACACAAGGGAAATTGGACTCTATTTGTACAGTAAGATGTTTTTATTTCTTTTGCGTTTGAATTCTAACATGTCTCCTTTCAGCAATTCAATATCAAATGCAAACTTCTGCTGTTATGTTTCAGGTTTAGTTTTCCTTGGCAATCAACTCTCATGAGATACGTGTCATGTTAGGATAGCTGGTCAAGCAATTTTTTTTTTTCATAACCTGACCCATAACGAAGAGTCTCCTGTTTTAATTGCCAAAGCAATGTTTGTAACTGGAATATTTTAAGCTTCAAATCGATTTTTTAAGGAAATTCTCTTTTAATTGACTTTAAACAAACCATCTTTTTATTTATTTTAGTCGGGAAATGTTTGATTTATATTAAGTGATAATGGTTAGCTAATTATTTTTTAATTTTAATATCAACTTGTTTAAAAAATAGGGAGTTTATAAACGGTAGTCTGTTGATGTAAGTATTCATTTTTTAAAGAAACCGTGATTTTCAAAAAGTATACAATTTGCCTAAGGCATAATTTTTACCATGGTAACTATACATTTTAAATAGAAACATGTACATATTGAATCAGTAGCTCACCCAATTGGACAACTTCTCCAAAGATCATATAATTTGGATAACAATATAATTTTACATTTTGTATCATATATCATTCACATCCAAATTTTGAAATCTTTTTAATTGAAATTCTTAAAAAAAAATTACTATCCTACACATTACCCCATTCAAAAAAATCTCGAAACAGCCAAAAAGATACGTCCAGACGTGTAATCGGACTAAGAATGATACGATATTTTAATATGCACAACATTTTATGATATAAATATCAAAATGTAATCGGAACGAAATGATAATTAGTTATATCGACCAGTCTCTTTAGGGACGGTATTGAATCATTGAATCTCATAGAAATTATGTAGCATACGTGTGTATATTTGTGGCAATATACACAAATAATAGACAAATAAATAATTGTTTAAATAATACATTTATTTATTTATTTGTTAAAATCTTCAGTTCCTTATGCAAAGTAAGATATAAGCAACAATTTTCATTATTTCTATCATCAAACTTAAATAATTGATGGGCTCCCAGAAAGCAATATACATGCTTGCTGTTATAAAACGTTCAACCAATCAGTTCAAAGTTCTCTTAACTTTTTATATCGCCACGAATATACCTCGAAAAGTTTTTAAAAATAATAATAATACTATAATAAATAAATGGTGCGTGTTACTAGTAAGATAGCGGTGCTGCCGTCACGTGACGTCATAGTGACGCTATGAGACGACATCGGTCGAGCGTACGTCTTCGGATTTCGTTGTTATAAAATTAATAAACAAAGCTCAATAAAGATGGCGTCGAATAAGTACCTTTTTGTATTGTTCATGGTTGATGGAAGGAAGGAAATGATCACTCCATAGTTAGGCGGTAACTAGTATGTTTATTGAGAGATGGCACTGACTTATATACTAGGAACCACACGTGCTAATGATCCAATCAACGAAAACCAAAAACTGCCAAATAGGGGAAATGATTCGTGTATAAGTGATTTTTGGCATAGTTGTAGGGAATGGTGTCAGAAGCAACATACTGAAAGTACTGATGGATGGGGTGGAGCTAACGTATAGGGGGCGGATCAAAGGTCCCTTTTTAAAGTTTTTCTTAAACAACTCGTAAACGGTGGCCCATAGCAAAAAATCTTTTACTCAAGTAATCCTCATTAAATTCTCTACAAAAAAGTTCTGCACACTTTTCCGCTGGGATCAATGTTTAATGAGATATCAAGGAAAGAAGAATTTCCTAGAAATTGCAGTTTTTCCAGGATATCTCGGCAACCCCACCTGGGAGGTGTAGGGACTTTCCCGAGTGTCATTCTGGAAGGTGTCCGAACACATTCCAAAATGTCCTGCTCAGTAATAATTATCAATGTCTAGGTTAAAACCTAATTTTACCTTATAAACTTCTTTCCTTCATATCTATTTAAATATTGATCCCAGCGAAAAAGTGTACAGAACCTTTTCGTAGAGAATTTCATGTACCTAGATTACTTGAGTAAAAGATTTTTTTTGCTATGGGCCACCGTTTACGAGTTGTTTAAGAAAAACTTAAAAAGGGACCTTGAAACCGCCCGCCCCCTACACGTTAGCTCCACCCCCATCCATCAGTACTTTCAGTATGTTGCTTCAGACAGCATTCCCTACAACTATGCCAAAAATCGCTTATACACGAATTATTTCTCCTATTTTTCCTTCGTTAAATGGGCTATAAGATCATACTTAGATAGATTGACGTCAATCGACAGATGTGACAGATATTTTTGTCCCATCTATGTGCATTCCTGAGCGTGCCGCTATACATAATCAACGAAGCTATTTCTTCAGGGGCAACGAACATATTACTAAGTAAATAAACAACACTCACCTCCCCGCACCAATCTCTCCAACTCCATCCCCGCTAGTTCCGAGTCAAATAATGCCAAGGGCTAACCCAAGCGCCATATCTCGTATTCTACATTCGACTTGATACCGTCAGAGGCTCAGTGCATCTCTCTCTCTTCCACAAATGACAGTGCACATAAGTATATTCTTGTCGAACGTCCAATGCATAAGGGAGCTCTGAACCCAGAATGCTTTAATGCTTGATAAGCTAAGCATATCAAACTATTTAATTTTCAAATGGTGACGCACCAGCTAGGAAACCTCGCTGGCTTAACTGTTTAATTTTATTATGGACCTTAAAATTTCTGCTTTAGGTATATTATCGTTTGTTGTACTAAAGCAAATCAACCGTGCAAAGAGGTACATATTTATTTTAACAAGTCCATCTATCGAGAGAAACCACTTTTATTTATCTCCTATTTCTCAACGAAAACCACGAATCTTATGTAGTATGTATATATCTCCTTGCATTTCATGAAGCTTAAATTAAGGTGTCTGTCAGTCACAAATATTTATAATAACGTAGGATTAGGTTTTATTGTTAGAACGTTCGTGCTATATGTTGGTCATAATATGTGTAAAAGGTGTTTTAAAAATAATTATTCTTCGTGAATTGCAAGGATATTTTATAAGTATTAACAACGACTGAGGACGTGTTCGGCGAAAGTTTTTTTGGTTATTGTGATACACACAAGCGTTCTTTATTTTTAAATTTATGTTAATAATATTACTATACACTGACTATACACTAATTAACAAATTATAGGGTGAAGTCAGCGCCATCTAGTGAAGTATAAAACTTAGTTTAAAACCCACTTGGCCCAATAAATAAAGTGCCGATGTGGGCAATTTCGTTGTGCACTTAAGATTCTATTCTCTCGTTCTATCACATCGTAGAAGATGACAAAAGGAAATAAAGTGTAAAACATTGTAAGAGGTCTTAATGACCTTCAGAATCACTAATAATGATTTTTATATATTTAGCAGTTACTAGCCTGTAATAAATTTCATCAGTGATCACTCGTTTTAGTTCTACAACAGACTAATAGAGGGCGCTTGTGTTATTTCACATTTTCCAAACGGGTACGAAAGCGTAATTTTATACGATACGTAACATTATTTTGTAATTATAATACTGTGTAATGTAACCAATTATTTTTGTATGGAACCGACGATATCGTCGTTTTTAAAGGATATGCCATATCGGAAATGTATTTTTCGAATGTAAGGTTTTTAGACCTAAATGTAAGATGTATTATTTTGCCTGTGTATAGCTTAAATGGTTGTCGAAGACTTGCGCTAAGCGTTGTCACTGTAGAACAATGCTAGTGCAGTAAAAAATGCTATTGTGTACTGAATAGTGTGCTACTGCTGCAGTTATTCTTTATTTTAAGTTTATTTTATTTTATTGTAAGATGGGTTAACTCTTGACCTCAATCTTGACCATAAAGGCCAAAGATGAGGTCGACGATGGAGCGAGCTAACCCAGAAAATGCCTATAAAGTCACTGGTACTCCCACGCACCGACGGAACACAGTAATCTGTTTGGCGTCGGACTTCGGTAGGAGGGTGGTCGCGAACCAGACGGCCCTTTACAAAGCCTACCACGCCGCATGAAACCATAGGACGACACCTCAGATTCAGAAAAAAATGAAGTGTCGTTGCCTGGGATGGATTACTAGGAGGCAGGTCTCATTTGTGTTTCCTTAGACGCCTCTTACGACACCCACGGAAAGAGATGGGGTGGTGTTATTCTCAACCGATCACCACACGGTTAAATATATGGGGAGAGAATCTTTTTTACCTCGCCAGCATGAAAACGATGCCTTTACTGTCCCGAATTACGAAGCAAAACAGTTTTTTTTGCGCGAAATTCTTACCCGCAATGAAATTCACTACACGCAGTTAGGTACACACAGCAGCACATCAGGCTATACATATTGACTTTGACATGGCCTTTATGCCGTTTGGCAATAACGCCGGCTTTCATAGTGCAAATGTACGTCCTGCTGTCTGTATTTACTTTGTCTGCGATTTTGTTTCTTGTATCGGGCAGCAAATGAACCGTTTTCGTAAAAAGAATTAATCCCGTTTTACGAAGCTCTTATTTAGCTTCAGTTTGCCAGTATACGAAAGATGTTTGTTGTAGTGCAATATAAAATTGTCGAAATAGAAACATGTGTAAGTTTCTTGGTTATTGTTTTTTAGTGTAACTCATTTGTGGATTAAAAAAAAAAATTCTGTTTTCATATACCAAAACGTCATACTTAAATACTACTAACATAGTGATAGTGGAAAATAATGTGATCTTGGCTAAAATCTTAACTATTTGAGACCAAATTTCGTTTATAGGAAGCTGTTTAGGGTTAATTTTATAACTTTTGGTATTATTTTGTTATAACTGTGTCAGTAGTATGCCATTTTCGCGCGCAACGTCGTGTACTCAATAAACCAGTATTACTCTTATATTTTGTGTATTTTATTTTGATACCTAAAAATGAACATGATTTGCTCCTGCGAGCGGATCCATTTGCTCACAACCTGTTGTTACATACATGTTTTTCTTTCATACGTCCCACACGGACAAGAAAAAATGTATAGACGCTACACACTCAAAAGCCCACACTTTTTTCAGGTCATGGGTGTTCGTTAATTTTGGCCTGGCTGCATGTAGGTATAAAGGCCCATTTTTTAGCTTGAGACCACTTATACCCGTATCGTATACCCAGCAGGACCCTTCAGCCATAGTTTTCCTTACCTAGTATTAAGTACTTCCTAAATCTTTTAGGCAAAAAATTGTTCTGAAAATCTTCAAACAATGGAGAATCCTGCTGAAAAATAATTTAAGATTTTGGATTAACCTTTGAGGTAAGTACTAATTTTTTGCTTAAACGACTTAGGAGGTACTTAATACTAGGCAAGTAAAACTATGACTGTCAATCGAATCAGACGAAGGGTCCCGCTGGGTATACGGGCATAGACGACTTAGGTTCTTGTCGTGCATGATTGTTATTAGATCCATACAAGAAAACAATTCGGTTTCGCCAGATGAATAAAACACAATTTTTAGTAATTCATAATCTTATTGTGCAACGAATATATCAAAGTAATAAATAATCCGGCAGGTACAAGACATCGATGATTGATAGAATAGGTTCGCTTCAATTGTTTACATAAATTAATTACAAAACTTAAGATTGCACCTTAAACAAAACCTAACTAACAGTAAATTCAATTTAACTAATAAATCCTTAATATAATAAAAACGTATTAAAGGTTTGCCTTATGAAAAATTTTCAACCCAGCCTTTTAACATTACATAAAAAAATAAAATTATTAACTTTCTTATAAGATAGTACTCAAAATAAAAATTAAATTAACTAAAAACTTTGGTCTATTAAATTAACTAAAAACTTTGGTCTAGTGACGGATTCCCACTCGCCAATTCCTCTTATAGCAAGTTTTGAACTCGTGATAGCATTTTCCTTGAAGGGTAGTTCGGCTCCGATTTGATTTATTTTGATAGTAAAAGTAGTCTAAAATGACCACCGAACACGTGACCAGTCATTGTATAGACTTACTAATTTTATAACCGCGAAAGTTTGTTTGGATGGATGTTTGTTACTCGGTGGAGAAACAAACAACCATACAAGCAAACTTTCGCAAAACGCTCAAACGGCTGGAGAAAGTTTGATAAATTTCTCTCAGCAACATGAAATTGAGTAGACCAAAAAAATTTGTGTTCATTTTGGACTACTCCATAACAGATAGATAATCAAAATAAATCGGAGCCGTACAGTTGGATACCTTTCCTTGTGGTTATATTTACATTGCAGCTTATAACTAAATATGAATACTAGCTTAATAGATGAAATGGCGAAAGGCTTTGAACTGATGCATTCGACGAGGAATTAATTTGTTCTTATTTAAAAATCTTAAACGAGATTGTCATCCGCCATTTTGAAATTCTATTTTATTTTAAAATAGCGGCCTCCCATAAACCTTGCATAAATAAATAGTTGATAGTGTCTTGCTTCCGAGATTAAATTGAACCCGTGGCGAAAATGCAGCAGTGGTCAGATTTGCAACATTAACCCTCGGAGTTTCTTGCCTATTCTTCTCCTGAGGAAGCCTGCACCTTTGCGAATAGGCGCAAAGTTAAAAATGCAAATTAAATTCACTGTTTTGATCTAATATGTAACATTCCGTATATTCTATGAAAAAAAGCTTTTTTGACTTTAAGTTGGCTTGACTTTAAAACAAGACATTTTTTTTTACTTTTTAGGTCAAGATTTTTTATCCTATAAGATCTATCAAATGCAAAAGCCCAAAACACCCTAAATATGCTATCTCTTCTTAACACTTAGTCCCGTTTCTCCTTCGGGGTACGATCTAAGTAAAAATCTAACATCATAATATTTTTTTTCTAAGCCTACATCATCCCACTGCTGAGCCTCCCCTTCCCCTATAATACTAACTTAACGTACAATACTAACATCACAATAAAGATCAAAGTAGACCCAAATACTTTATAACTGTACTTTTACACTTATATTTATTTTATTTTATTTCAACTGCTTCAACAGTAGGAAAACCGTTTGGTATTTACAGTTTCGCGCTCATTATAAGCTTTACAATTTAAGAAGGAAAGAACGCGGAAAACCTCTAAATTTTCTTTCACATAGTTGTAATCCGTTTAGGCGCAGAATGCCAAAAGCACAAAATGACATGCCCAAAAACGTCTTAAGCGCAAAATGACAAAAATTTCGTTTATGCGGTAAAACCGCCTGGACATCATTTTTAGGTTCCGTAGTCATTAGTCACCAAGGAGCTTACAGTTTTGCCATGTCCGACTGCCTTTGCGCTTTTAGGCATTTTTCTCTTTTGGCGTTTTTCGCTTTTAGCAATCTGCGCCTAAATGGTTGGAATTTACGATCAAACCAAATCGCCATTAGTCCATTTTTTTTGGAATATCACAAAACTAAATTTGTTTTACTAACTAACATATTTTCTTTAACTCCGTGAGTCAATGCATATCCTCGAGCGTTTGGTAAAAATTTTCTTTTATAATCTGTTAATTCATACTTAGTACCTACCTACCTAAAATAAGTATTTATATTTTATTTATTTAAAAACTTTGTTTTAACCCGTCCTTTCTAGTTCGGATTCTTACCTTGAGGTAAGAACTTTTCATTCACCTTTTCGATACAAGATATTATGAGCCGAGTACGATAGTGACAGCGCCGCGACAACACCGCGGTCCTATGTCAAAATGTCAACATTGACAACGCCAGAGGGCGAGCAAGCCTTTGCGTGGGACCCTCGCGAAATCAAAGTGAACTTTCAGCGTGAGCCGAGCGCGAGTTTGCCGTTATCGTGCTAGAGCTGCAGACTCCCAACTGTTGAACGTATTTACCAAAACAAACCTAACGATCACGATTTTCGTTTGTTTTTTGATATTGCAAATAAGATACTACTGAGTGTAACGCGTCAAAACTAGCACGGTCTGCGACAAACTTTTTGACGGTAAAAATTCACTCTGACTGCGCGAGGATGTCGCGCAAAGGTTGCCCGCCCTCTAGCGTTGCCAGTTTGACATTTGACCACGTTGTTCTTAAACTGCAGGGAATCGCATAGTGGTGAAAACTTACCCTTAACACTAGTGTCGCAAGTAAATAATAAAACGATAGCTTTTAAATAATAAAACGATTAGCTTTTAAATAGTGGAGAAACGATAGCTTTTTACCTCGCAACCCAAGTTCAGTGAAACCTTTGTTAACGTGTTTCTAAAACTGCCTAAATACCTAGGTACTCAATTTATCTACTTACTCATATGCATATTTGCCGATCTCAATCTTTTTATTTTTGTGCTTGAGCTGCAGGGCTTCGGCAAAAATGAAAAGATAAAAATTGTTGTCCATGCTTTTAGCGATTTATTAAAAAAACACGACTGTCAGCTCACTGGAACCGGGTTCCGAGGTTTTTACGTCTAACGTTCCTCCACCAAAAACAGTTCACTGGTATCTCAAACAATGGTCGTGGTGCATCGTATGATGCAACGATGGAGCAGCATTTTCCTTATCCCGGGTGAAGTGCTGTGTCTGCTGCGGCGCGGGGGCTGCTGCAAACTCCATCGGGGTGTCGTACTCGTCTCCTGAGCCGTCGGATGCTTCTAGGTAGCCGAACAGGCGTGCTGCACCGGCGGCGCGGCTTTCCCGCCTTCTGGGCCCGCTGCCGGCTGTTTTGAAATATATATTTGTAATTCGCTGTTTACCTATCTATACACAAGCGAGGTGGCGTGGCGATCAAAGCAACGTAAAATGAATCTTAAAAGCTACGGAGCAAAGGTTTTTTGTCCAACGGCCCGTCTTCAGGCGACGGATGTCTCTTCGTGCTTCTTATTTCGGCAAAAAAAAAAAAACATATGTTTCATAGCAGTTAAGATTCATTTGACGTTGCCTTGATCGCCGCGCCACATCGCTTGTGAACAAACAGCTTCTTTTGGTTATTTGATCACGATTTACAAACAGTCGGTCATCACAATTCTTATATAAATACTGGGAGTTTCATTATTATATTATCCAACTTGCGCTCATTGTTCAACGGTTACATTGGAAGAAGAGGATAAGTCATTATAATTAATTATACGGGGTGTAAAGGACAGCTTAGCAAATACTTAAATGGTGGAATCTACCCATAACAGCTATCATCAGCCATAAGTAATTATTTTTTCCCGGATACGTCACGTAAATGTTTATTATTTACCTACTTTAGCGCTACGCAACGTATCGTGATACCGCGCCCCGCGCGCATTCCCCCCGTGCCGCGCTGCTATCGGAGTGCGATGTACATTGCTGGTTTTCGTGTTTTACGTTGTTATGATTGTTTTTTATTGGAAAATGGAGTGTATTCGATTAAATAATAAAAAATGTAAGCAGAAAATATTAAAATACATGAAAAAAAAATGAAATTTTCCGTAGAAAAATTCCACTGAAAACTCATTCAGAATGATTGTCTGAGTCCAGGATTTCAGTTTTTGTTAAGCTGTCTTTTACACCCTGTATAATATTTTAGAGTTTTCTGAACAGGGAAATTAAAACGCTTGGGTCATCAACAGGAAAAAGCTTGTCCAATTATAAAACTGCCCAATTTAAGCGCCCTAGGCGAACGTACTTAGACCAAATTGGTGATGTACTGAGAAAAGGCCATGTTAGGAGTACCCGAACAGCATGTATGAAGCGAATTACTTATTTATTTAGTTTAGGATAGAGGAAGCGAAAGAGGTGTGTTTGGATCGTAGCAAGTGGTAATCTGTGGTCTCTGCCTACCCCAATGGGACAAAGGCGTGACGTTATGTATCATCATCAGCCCATAACGTCCCCACTGCTGGGGCACGGGCTTCCCTCAATAATATGAGGGGTAAATGCCATACTCACCACGCTTGGCAGACGGGTTGGCGAGGGATTTTCTCTGTGTGCAGATGAACTTGCTTGCATATTTACGTTAGTCGCCTCGTACGACACCTCGGCAAGAAAGAGGGTGGTCCTATTCTACTCTGCCGGGGACTCACACGGCCAACGGGGACTCGACGTTATGTATGCAATCACGAAAAAAGACAATATTCACCATTAGCCCCAGCGTTGACGACGGTCGTGGCGACAACAGTGGTGGGGATCTCTGCGGGTTGCGGCGCGGGGGGTTGGGGTACGTAGTTGGTGGTGACGGGCGTCTGGGTCACTGTGACCCGCGTCACGCCCGTCGGCACCTTCAGGTTGCGACTCTCGATGTGGCTGTAGGGTTGAAGCATACATTATTTTGTGAACTACATAAACGTGATCTTAATGCTCTCTGGCGAGTAGGCTCTTTTAATTATGTTTTCCCTAAGCCTAAACCTGACGGCCGGTTTGGTTGAGTGGTAGTGACGCTGCCTCTTGATCAGCGGGTCCTGAGTTCGATCCCGAGTCGGGGCAAACATTTGTGTAGAAAGCAGATGTTTGTTCTCGGGTCATGGGTGTTTGTGTTTGTCTTTATGTGTTTTCCAAGGGACCCACGACACAAGGGAAAACCTTAGTGTGGGCCTTTGAGTGTGTAGCGTTTATTATTATTATTATTAAAGGTTACTTATTGGGCTAAGTAAAAAGTGTTTCGAAGGAAGGCCCGTGCCCCTCGGTGGGGACAAATATGGGCTGGTAAAAAAAAAAGTAAAAGGTGATCTTCTGACTTAGAACCTCATTATGCGGTTAACACGGCCGATCTTGCCTATATCCATCCACATGCTGCCCCTTATTTAAGATCATACAACTGAACAAGTCACTACCGTTTTAGATCATTAACCTTCGATCAACTATATTAACCCTCGACGCAAAAAGAGGGGTGTTTATAAGTTTGACCGGTATATGTGTTTGTCTGTGGCACCGTAGCTCTTAAACGTGTGTAGATGATAGAAAATGAAACCACGAGATTTCGGTTAAAGAGAGCGATGGAAGGCGTCGATGGCCGCGGTGTGCAAATATCAAGCGACTGGGGGTCCGGGTTGCATGTCCGGCCAATCATATGCACATTAGTTAGTTCAGGCGCATCGCCGCCGGTGGCGCTTCAATCGCACTTCCTTTTATTAAAGTATACGAAATTCAAATCTTATCTAAGTTTGTGGTGCGTCGCCTACAATCCTGCCTCCTTAGTGCAAACTAGTTTGCACTACAATCTCTTTGTGACAGTAGAGCGACACGTGTCGCTGGCCTACGCAATATGCCCGTGCGGGTGCGCACATCTACCACGCGAACCCGTCCGTCCCTGCCTGCATGGGTCGCACTCACCACTCCGTGACGCCAACAGCTCCTATCCAGGTTAGGCTCAACTAAAATGACATAATCACCGACTTCTAATGATCTCGACTCTCGAGTCCACTTCTGTCGAGGCAAGAGGGTAGGTAAATATTCCCTAAGCCAGCGAACCCAGAACATGTCGGCTAGCCTTTGCGCCACTCGCCACTTTTTGCGTAAGAATAAGTCGGAATTATCGTACTTACCAATAGGGGGACCAGTGGACGACGCTCCGATCAAAAAATGGTTAGGCGTGAGAGCCTCGGGGTAGTTCGGGTCATCGGAAATATGTGTAATTGGGCGACTATTTACCAATGCTTCCACCTCAGCTAACAGCGTTGCCAACGTGTCAGGATGTGGAGCACGTTCCTTTAAAATTACCTTAAGTGAGGACTTTACTGTACGGATCATTCTCTCCCATGATCCTCCCATTTCGGGGGCACCCGGGGGAATAAATTTCCATTCAACACCGCGTACAGCTCCAGCGTCACGGACTGCCTCCTTGTCTAGCTCCGCCATACTGCGTTTCAGCTCGGTGTTAGCGCCTCTCAGGTTAGTGCCGTTATCGGATATTATTACCTGCGGCATACCTCGTCGCGCTGCCATTCGACGAAGGGCCATGATGGTGGAGTCAGTCGTCAAGTCCTCTGTCACCTCGATGTGGATAGCACGAACTGTGAGGCAAGTAAATAACATGCAATACCTCTTTTGCCTTCTGCGACCGACGGTGACTTCGAGTGGGCCAAAAAAGTCAACTCCAGTGTAGCTGAATGGTCGTCTGTTATGTTGCAATCTCGCCTCAGGCAAATCAGCCATACGCTGAGGCTGGGGCGCTGCGCGACGGTAGCGACAGAATAGGCAACGTGACGCAACGGTGCGCACGGCAGGTCTCAGCTTCAAAATCCAAAATTGTTGCCGTAAATTATTTACGACAAGCTCATTAGCTCCGTGAAGCGCTAGTCTATGAAAATGCTCCACTAACAAACGAGTGATCCTATGCTTTCCGTCCAAAATAACAGGTCTGCGAGCATAATATTCTACGCCTACTACCTGGTCAATGCGGCCGCTCACTCGTAGAACACCTGACTCGTCGATAAAGGGTGTTACTTGAAGTAGGCGGCTGCTAGACGGTAGCTGTTTGTTTTGTTTCAAGCAAGCTAACTCACTACTAAAACTGTCCATCTGACATTTTTTTATGAGAAGGCCCTCTGCCTCCTTCATAAGATGAATGTCTAACTTACATTCTTTACGCTGACATCTTCTAATGAACAGCAATACCCTTGCTGTGGCACGCACGAGGGTGATCCAACTCGAGATATTATCTTCACTAGGCAAAGATAAATCTGAGCTATTTTCGACCACCAAATGGACAGTTCGTTCCTCGCACTTTGCTTCCTCTAGTGGTTTGGGACGCTTGAGATCCCGTGGCCACTGCTCTTCACTTTGGCGCAAGAAAGCAGGACCTTGAAACCAGTCACTAGAGTAAACAAGCGGAGGAGCGTCCTCGCGCGTAGCCATGTCCGCCACGTTAAGACGGGTGGGTACGTAACGCCACTCACATGACTTAGTCAGCTCATCGATCTCACCTAAGCGGTGAGCTACATAGGGTTTATAGTCGCGTGGATCACTGCGAATCCACTGTAAAACAGTGCTCGAGTCCGTCCAAAAATATCGTTTTGTAGGCTGAGTATCTTTGTGCTCGCGCTGTATAGTAGCGGCGAGTCGCACCGCTAGAAGCGCGCCTTGAAGTTCCAGCCTCGGTATGGATACCGGACGTAACGGACTCACTCTGCTTTTACTAGCAACAAAACATACTAGTACACGACCATCTGAACGTGTAAAACGCAAATAAATAACAGTTGCATACGCTTTTGAGGAAGCATCGCAAAAAATATGCATTTGTTTATCAATAATACGATCAGAGTTGTAATTATCATCCCTCGGCCAGTCGAAATAGCACTCTGTCCATTCATGCGCATTGTTATAAAACCTCGGAATACGAAGCGAACTTAGGCTCTGTAAGTCAGTAAGCCAACACATGAACAATGAATGTTCCTCGGTTCGGATGCGGCACTGCCAGTCGACTCCACTACGATGCACATTTTGAAAAATAATTTTGCCCTTTATTACAAAAGGGGAAAGAAAACCATGCAAATCATAGACTGACATTATAATACTCAGCATTTGTGCTTTCGTAGGTGGTTCAGTACCATTTAAAATACCGGGCGAAATACGATCAAGCGCTATTTTAAATCCAAATGAGTCATCGTTCGGATGCCACATCAAACCAAGACTGCGCTCAGTTGTGTTCGTAGCTCCGTGTTCGAATTCCACAGCAGTCGGCGCGAGCGCATCGGAGGGGATGGACCTAAGTACTTCCTTGCTATTACTCGACCATCGAGTTATTTCAAACCCACCTGATTTGTGAATAGCAGTCACCTCACGCACTAGCCGCACCGCCTGGCTTTCATCGTCACATGAATGAAGACAGTTGTCCATATAGTGACTGCCTATAATGACTTCGACTGCTTCGGGGTACAAATCCTGGAATTTAATCGCATTTTTGTTTTTTATATATTGCGCAATGAAAGGCGAACAGGTCGCCCCAAATAATAGTCGCTGCATTACGCATTTTTTAATTGGCGCTCCAGGACCATCCTGCCATAGAAAACGAAACACATGCTGGTCCTCGGGGCGAATTTTTATTTGTGTAAAAAAATCCTTGATGTCGCCTATTAAAACAATTTTATTTTTACGGAAGCGTAACATGATCCCTAATAGAGAATTATACAAATCAGGGCCCGTGAGTAAATAATCATTTAGGCAAACTCCGTCCACCTTGCCTGCGCAGTCGAACACTAACCTCAGTTTTCCAGGTTTGTTGGGGTTCTGTACCCCGAAGTGTGACAGGTACCAGATGTGACTAGCTGCGAGCTCGTCGTCCTGTAGTTCCCGCGCGTAGCCCTTGTCGAAGAGTTTGTTTACCTCCGCTCGGTATCTCTCCGCATAAGTAGGTACTATCTGCCTTGAATTTTTTCAAAATACCTTGTAACCTGGATTGTGCGTAATCATAAGAGTCTGGCAGGCAAAACTCATTCATAACAAACGGTAAACCAACCTCCCATTGATTACCGATGTGCCGCGCTGTCTCATCTAAAATACTTACCGCTCTAATATGAGCTGTATTCTCGCGGCGTAAGGTTGAGATTCCAATGGAATCTAACTCGAAAGTTTTCTTAACTAGGTCGTTAAGCTCATTGATAAAAGATAACGAATCTGGCGCCTCTGTGTGAGCGAGATGGAATGTGTGCCCGTCCATGGGAGTGTGAGTGAGACCAAGGCAACCATGAATGGACCATCCTAAACAGCATCTCGTAGCATAAGGCTCTTGTTTATTACCATGCAATATCTCTAAGGGGGCGAGCAGGGAATAATTATCCTCACCAATCAGTAAGCGAGGCACCACGCATTGTTTACATACAACATCTTTTAAATGCAACAAATGTTTAAAATTTAAATCGCTTATAATAGACAAGTTTTGTTGAGGTAATTTTAATTTATCTACTTGACGCAAAGTTACATCATAATATTTATTTTCGTTAAAACCAGAAATTTTTGTACACAACTTAGGGGCATCCGACTGAAATACCTCAATACCAAATGCGTCTATAAATTTCACAGGGCTGGATTGAGAGGACGAAATACCTAACTCACTAACAAGTTCTTTATCTATCATTGAAATAGAAGCACCATCATCTAAAAGGGCATAAGTACTCACAATACCTTTGGGGCCACTAAGATTCACTTTCACTACTTTTAGAAGCACTTGAGGGGACGCAGAATTAACACGGGAAGCGGGCGCGGCGGCGCCGGCGGAGCTCGCGGCCCGGCCCAGCGTGTGGGCCACGGTCTCGCCCTGCGCCGGCGCTGGTTCGCTCTCCGACGGTGAAGTCGCCTCCTCCGGTTGCCGATCAACTGTTTGTGAGCGCGGCTGATTAGGTTTTTTGTAATGCAGTAAACGATGATGTGCGAGCCCACAGCCGTCAATATCACACACAGGTGCAGGACAGGTGTCTCTGGTATGATTTTCTAGTAGACAACAATAACATAATGCTTTCGATTTCACATATCGCCATCTGTCCTTTCTCATAGCTCGTTTAAACACACGACAGTTCGGTAACAAGTGAGCCGCTTTCTTACAAAAGTCACAACATTCTTTCAAGCTGTTTTCTTGTGTGGCTGTGGCTAAGATAGGGTGTTTATTAACTGAAGGGCGAGTTTTATCATCAGACTTTTTGGTAGGTTGTGTTGTGTCTGGTTTTTTATTATCTCGTAGGTACGTAACACCGACTACAGATACCATCTCAGCCTCGCGCTTGAGAAACGAAGCTAGTAGTTGAAGTTTAGGTATGTTGGATGCCAGTTTGCTGTATGCGTAGTCTGTCCACTTGCTTATGAGTACACTAGGTAACTTAGAGATGACTGCAGCTGCTAGCTCGGGGCTACGTAAATAATCATGTTGGTCGAGAGAATACAAAGTTGCAACACAATTATTGACTTTCGTAGAAAAAGATATAATATCATTCTGATAGTTGTTAGGTAGTGGGGTCAACTTTCTCATTTGTGAGGTTAAGTGTTGAATAATTAAATCAGAGTGGCCAAACCTCAGTTGTAGTGCTTCCATGACGACAGCCGGTGAAGTATTGCCGATCAACAGGTCTGTGACTGCCTCCTTGGCCTCACCTTTAAGGGCTCGACGTAACCTCCACAGGTTTTCGGAATCACTAAATTGGCACATTGTGGATTCCTCATAGGCACTCTTAAAATGTAGCCACTCCATGCAGTCCCCACTAAACGTAGGTAACTCACGAGGCGTAGAAAGTCGCGTAAGCAAGCGTTTCTCCTTCTGTGAAGAAGACGTGTCCATGATATCCTTGAGCGTGTAAGCTAGCTGAGCGATGCTGTCGACAGGAACCAGCTGAGGTGCGCAAGCTGAATCTCGCGCGGGCGCTGCTGCCTCCGTCGCTGCTGCCGCCGCCGGTGATGGCTGCACGTTGCTTCGCTCCAACCAGTCGTTCACAATCGACTGCTTGTCGGTGCTGTGATTGTATTTCTTGCTGCTTGCCTTTGAGTGATATTTTGAAGAACGCTCTTGCTCAGCTAAAGCTAGCTTTTTCTCAGCGACTGCTAGTTGGGCCTTTGCGACCATCAAGTCGAACTCAAGCTTTTTTTGCCGAAGTGACGAGGCCGCGGACCGGCCAGCTGACGATGCTGCTGACGCAGCAGCAGACTCCTTTTTCGGTGCCGCCTGACATTCACTTGGCACTTTTAGGTTCGATTGCACTAAACTTTGTGTACATTTCACGTCCATATCGCCTAAACAAATGCTTTGCGCTTTATTTTCGAGCGCATGTTTCGCGAGCACATGTCCGGATGCGTTTTCTAACCTCTCACTTAACTTCTCGCGATCTTTAGGTAAAAGTCTATCACGGGGTGGTGTATTAAACATATTACTGGTAAGATCCGGCTCGAAGGACCAGAATTGTAGATGATAGAAAATGAAACCACGAGATTTCGGTTAAAGAGAGCGATGGAAGGCGTCGATGGCCGCGGTGTGCAAATATCAAGCGACTGGGGGTCCGGGTTGCATGTCCGGCCAATTATATGCACATTAGTTAGTTCAGGCGCATCGCCGCCGGTGGCGCTTCAATCGCACTTCCTTTTATTAAAGTATACGAAATTCAAATCTTATCTAAGTTTGTGGTGCATCGCCTACAACGTGTAAACCGATTTGGATGCGGTTTTTGTTTAGTTAGTTCAAATCGGTTGAGCCGTTTAAGAGTTATAATTATTGAACGTCGGGGGTTATGCAAAAATTTTAATTTTAGTGTTTATTCGAATTGCCTTCGACGTTCGACGAGGCTTCGCTTTAAACCTGCAGATAACAGATACGTACGAATTTCTACTGTTGATAAAGAGCAAAGCGATCCCCTATTGAGAAGAAGTCTGATCTTCCTTCCCTAAAAAAATCAATAGGAAATTATGTGTGTATGGATTGAGGAGCCACTCCAAACTATAAAACTCAGCTCATTTAGTAGCAAAAAAGTTGATTTTGTAGGAAAAATTCTGGATTATGTAGTAAAATACATCAAAAATTAAATGCAAAGGTGGCTCCTCAATCTAAACATCTGAATTGAGGAGCCACCTGGAACTCTTAATATAATAGATGAATGTTTTTGAAAATATACTAATTATACTAACTGTGCTTCCCGAAGATGCTGCGCGAGCTGCTGCTGGTCATCCGCCAAGAAGGGACATTTAGCACATGCCTTCTTATTGTGAACCTTGTGCACGTGTGTGGCTAGTCTCTCCGCTCTTGCCGCCTTGTACTCGCACAAGGAGCAGGCGAATGGCTTCAGGTGTGTGTTGAGATGGCGCTTTAAGCACCAGTTGTCGACGCCAGACCACGTGCAGTAGCAACAGGCGTAGCGCCGCTCGCCCTGCTGGATTGGGTTTGATGAAGATTAATCGCTGGTTAAGCGACGTAGCGCGGCGGAGCGCCGGTCAAAGCAACGTAAAATGAATCTTAATAACTATGGAGCAAAGGTTTTTTTCGTCCGTCGCTCCGTCTTCAGGTAGCGGATGTCTCTTCGTGCTTCTATTTTCGGTAAAAAAAAAACCTTTGCTCCTTAGCTATTCTTCTTACCAGCCCATATACGTCCCCACCGAGGAGCACGGGCCTCCCTTCGAAACACGAAGGGGATTTAGGCCATTAGTCTACCACACTGGCCCAATGCGGGTTGGTGGACCGCTCGTCTTTCGAAAATCAATTTTCTTGGACGGGCGTGTTTAGCAAGTGATAATTATAAATCCGTACATATAAATCCGAAAAGACGAATTTACTGGTGCAGGGCCGCACCAGGATTTGAACCCGCGACCTTCGGATTACAAGTCTTGCTCTTTACCAATTTTTTCGGTAAAAAAACCTTTGCTCCGTAGCTATTAAGATTCATTTTATGTTAGGTAGTTTTGTCAACAACTAAATAACATATTAATCATCATTAAAAACAGAAAACTCTAAGGCCCGTATTATAGGAGACTCAAGTCTTGATCTGTACTTAAGTTTTGATTGTCTCTTTCTCTCGCTATCAAAATGACTAAGAAGATCAGATAGATCAGAGTCTTCATGTCGCGTTCTGTAATGGGTAAGTGGTTGCATCGGAATTAAGTAAAATGCCAGTGATTAAAAATGCCAGTCTGCCTGCCGTTCCACTTTTGCAATGCCCGACAGGGTTCATATGTATATAGAAGAACATATTGTAGATAAAGACCTTTTATACTCTGTACATATGAATAGCAATAAATGATTGAATTGAATTGAAGTATTTTTATGAAACAAAACTTATGAAACGGAACAAAAATCTATACTGTCATATAAAAATTGTATGTATGTATTTTGCATTTTGTATATGGGTATGAAATAAATTGATTAATACCTATGGTTATCATTCTCGAAATCGAAATTTCGGTACATTTACGGGGGATATTGTACAAAAGTTGTTGAAACTGCTGATGCGATTTGTTCGAACGTCGTTTGAACATTCAGTTTAAAATAATCAGCTACGGTAGTCTCTCATATCCTTACCTACTAATATTGTAAATGCGAAAAGTGAGAATTTATGGATGTTCGATACGCTAACACCCTGGATTAACACATAGGCTACACATTTTTCCCAAAATCTTACGGGAAAAAGCTAGAAAGTACATAAAGATACGCACCTGTTTTCCCAAGCCATCCTGGCTGACTTTCCTCCTAGCGGGCGCGGCCTGCGGGGCGGGGGTGGCCAGAGGGGGCGGCGCGGTGACCGGCGCAGGAGCCGGCTTATGAGTCACCTGGGTCACCACCGGCTCGGCTTTGGTGAGGATGGTCCGCTCTAACTTTACCGGCGGGCCGCGGTACTCGATCGTTTGAGGAGGCGCGGGGGGAGGCTCACCAGCTTTGGAAATGATACACTGGGCGTCAAAAATAAGTAGTACACTTTTCAAATTGCAATTACTCCTAAACTATAGTAGTTACACTTATGAAATAAAAAGCAGTTTATAGTAAACTTAACGAAGTTTATTAAAGTTATATTTTATTTGGCATGAATAAAGTTTCAAACTTAAAATTAAGATAAATACTAAAAAGTATCAATTTTTAACGATATGTCAACCACTTAATTTTCACGTTTTGGAACTTTTTCACAATTTAATAACTTGTGTTGCCGCCTCGGGCTCTAATTACAGCTTGGATCCGGTTTGGCATGCTGAACACTAAGTTTCGGAGGCGGTGTTGGGGAATATTTTCCCATTCTTCTATCAGCGCATGTTTTAGAGCCCTGAGTGTGGCAGGAGGTGGACTGCGCCTTCTGACTAGCCTCCCAAGCTCATCCCAGGCGTGTTCAATCGGGTTGAGATCTGGGCTTCTCGATGGCCAAGCCATCAAGTTGATGCCAACCTCCTGAATGTACTCTTGTACGTGGTGAGCAGTGTGTGGCCGGGCGTTATCATGCATTAGGATGGCTCCATCACCCATATTTATTAAATATGGCCCTGCATACTCGTTGAGGATCTCCGAGGCATATCTTTCACCAGTCAAAGTCCCATTTTCTATTACCACAAGCTCTGTGCGACTCTCTGAAGAGATACCAGCCCATACGTGTACAGAGCCCCCGCCATATTGGACTCTTTCCGAGATACAAGCTTGAATGTATCGCTCACCGGGTCGTCTGTAGACTCTCCGCCGTCCATCTGAAGTGTATAAAGAGAATCGAGACTCATCTGTGAATAAAACTCTAGCCCATTCTTCTTCGCCCCATTGTACGTGTTGACGGGCGTAGCGTAGTCTTGCTACGCGATGCTCTGTCTCAAGTTTGGGGCCATTTGCTGGTCTTAGAGGCTTCAGGTTAGCTTCAGCAAGTCTTCTTCTCACTGTACTCTCACTGATGTAGTCTGTTCGGGTCCGAAGAAGCTGTTGCTGAACCTCAACTGCATTAAGGTGTCGATTTCTTAACACAGTGGAAACAATAAAGCGATCTTCTCGGGTACTTGTGCACCTGGGTCTGCCATTACCTCGTCTCCTTAGATGGTTTCCAGTCTCTTCGTACCTTTGCTTTACTCGCTGAACCGTTCTTAAAGTTACACCCACCCTCCTTGCAGTACGACGCATACTGATGCCCACTTCGAGAAAAGCTAAGATTCTTGCACATTCTTCTGGTGAAAGAGGCATGATTAGTCAAATTTACTCTCTGAAGATACCTATGCTTTTCAATTACAATTGCTTTATCAGCAGCGAATGTGTCAAACACAAAAATCCTAAGTAAGACAACACCTTTCAACAGTTTAAAAAAAGTGTTTTTATTTATTCGTTTTTTTTAAAGTCAAGCATTATAAGTTCTTATAATGCATGAAGTTTTTATTGAATAAGATTAAATTTTCTTTTTAACCTTTTTTGTTTCAAAGGTCTAAGTTTTATAGTTTGGGAGAAATCGCAATTTTAAAACTGTACTACTTATTTTTGACGCCCAGTGTAGATAGATATAAACATTTGACAATAACTCGGGTAAAGTTGAAAATCTTATCCTGGGGTAGTGGGTTCAAGTCCAATTCGCGCCTAAAATTTTTCATTTCCTAAAATTCTTTGTGAATATCCATCTGCGTGGGTAAGCGCTTTAAAGATACTTTAAAAAAATCGTAAACAAGTTTCGTCCTTCGTCCTTCGGAAAAAGTGGTCTGTAGTTCTCCATACAATAAACAGATGTGCTTAGTAAGGAATTGAGAAATTTCGCCGCTTGACTTGAAGGCACGAGAGCTCAGTTGGTTAGTGCACCAGGAGATCTTAATCTTGGAGTCGTGGGTTAAAGTTCAATTTGGCGCCGAACATTTGTCGTTTCCTAAAAGTCTTTGGTTAAGTATTTTTATTTTTTTATTATGAGATGGGTTAACTCTTGACCTCAATCTTGACCAAGGTCATAGATGAGGTCGACGATGGAGCGAGTTAACCCAGAAAATGCCTATTAAGGCACCGGTACTCCTGCGCACCGACGGAATACAGCAAGCTGTTTTGCCTTGGACTTCGGTAGGAGGGAGGTCGCGAACCAGGCGGCCCTGCATGAGACCATAGGACGCCACCTCAGATTTAGTTAAAATTGAGGTGTTCTTGCCTGGGGTGGATTAATAGGAGGCAGGTCTCATTTGTGTTTTCTCAGTCGCCTCTTACGACACCCACGGAAAGAAATGGGGTGGTGTTATTCTCAATCGATCACCACACGGCACAAAATTATTTTAAACCAGTGGTTCTTAACCGTGGGACCACCGGTTAAAAATTACTTTTTTAAACTAAATTATAGTTTATATTATAGAGGTACACAAGTAGGTACTGCAACCAGTTTCATGAAATTATTTTCATCATGCAGTGCAGGACACTAGTTTCGTAATGTAAATTCGGTTTAAAGGACTCAGGAAAGACTGTCGTGATTCGTAATTTGCAAGAAGTTTCTTAATATTTTTTGTGAATTTGGCGGTAGAAACTCGAACAATCACGTTTGAGGTGCGTCATTTTGAAGTAGGGAGGTAGAAAGGGAGTGGGAGACAGAGCCGCCGCCCAGAACGGCAGTTAGTCGCGAGTCGTGGGGTAGCACAGTTGTTAGTAGTAAGATTATTCTGTAGTGTTAAAGTAAAACTGTGCCAAAACTAGTGAACTGATTGAAGAAATAAACCAAGTTTGTACGAGTTATACGGTTTTACTGATTTCCTGACAAGACATACCAGGTTTCGTATAGTATATCGGCGTGGCGGCTGGCACCACCTGGGTTGGCTGCGGCTGCGGCGCTGGCTGTAGTTGTTGTGGACTCGGCTGTTGTTGGGGCTTCGACAGGTTCGTGCGGCGGATGCGGTTTAGGTCGTATCTAGTATGGGGTAAGTTTATTTATAAGTAAGCAAAAATTAAGGATGCGAATCAACCCACGAAACTGAAAAACTTTTTCCTCTAGGAGTTTAAAGCGAAACAATTTTTTTTTGCCAAGCTGTTTTTTTATTAGAATTCATTTATACCGAAAGTTGTTAAGTTTTATGGGGAGAATTAACCTCGCTAGCTAATTTAAAGTCGCCCCTTATATAAAATATTATAATGTTCTTCTCTGTTTATTTAGGTTAGGACACTACAAAGAATGTCTATGAAAATACCCGACACTTAAAAAAAATCATACATTTTAATCCTTACTAATATTATAAATGCGAAAGTAATTCTGTCTGTCTGTCGGTCTCTCTGTCTGTCAGAGAATTTGGTACAGAGATAGATTAGAGCCTGGGAAAGGACATAGGCTACATTTTATCCCACGGTTGGGCACGATATACCCTGTAGTCCATGCGGGCGGAAAGCTAGTTACCTATACTTATAAAGAAGGGATAGAGAGCCATATATAAAAAGCGTTTTATGAGCATTTCTGACTTTAGTATCGCTAATTTGTAATTAACATTTCTTAATAATAAATGTGTCTTTCTTTCTTAATGTTTTTTAGCTAGAAGAAAATAAAAATTTTTGACTATTGTTCTTGATTGTATAATTGACTCTTTCAACTTTATTCCTAACTTTCCGACTCATCCACCTTTATACTCTGTGATCAGATAAGTTGATTGCAGTATCGATTGTATTAAAGAGGTAAACGCTACACACTCAAAGGCCCACACTAAGGTTTTCCCTTGTGTCGTGGGTCCCTTGGAACAAACATAAAGACAAACACAAACACCCATGACCCGAGAACAAACATCTGCTTTTTACACAAATGTTTGCCCCGACTGGGGATCGAACCCAGGACCGCCGATCAAGAGGCAGCGTCACTACCACTCGACCAAACCGGCCGTCAATAAAAATTTAATAGGTTATCTAATAAAGTTCACACAAAAAAACTATGAAAAATATTAAAATCAAATAAACCAAACAATTAAAATCGTACTTACGGCTGATCCCGATGCATGCGCAGAAAGTGTTTCTTCACATGATCTGCTCTGTTGAACTGTTTCTGACACAGATAGCATTGGAAAGGCTTCTCGTCTCTGTGTATATTCTCATGCCTAGTGAACAGGTCCCTCCGGTCCGTGGCGTATGGGCACGCTTGGCAGGCGTACCGCTTGCCTGCTTCGCCCGCTCCCGCTACCGCTTCCGCTTCTGTAGGGGCAGGGCTTTCTACGCTACCGCTTCGTCGTTCGTTGCGGGATTGCTCTACCTAAAAAATAATTATACCTAATAAATAAATATAAATAAACGCTACACACTCAAAGGCCCACACTAAGGTTTTCTCTGGTGTCGTGAAACATACGTAAAGACGGACACAAACACCTAGGACCCGAGAACAAACATCTGCTTTTTACACAATATTTGACAGTTATTATTTTCCATTAGTCTATTATTTTCTATAAATATTACTCTGCACTACTCTCGACTTCGTAAAGTTGTCCCTAAAACAAGGGTTGCCTGGAAGAGATTGCTCTTAGCGATAAGGCCGCCTTTGCGCACTTTTGTTTAGTTAAGTTTGTAAAACTTTTTTTTTTTGTGACTGTGTGCAATAAAGAATTTCTATCTATCTATCTAATATTTGCCCCAACTGGGAATCGAACCCAGGACCCGTCGATCAAGAGGCAGCGCCACTACCACTCGACCAAACCGGCCGTCAAATATACAATACAATACAATATACTTTATTGCACAATTTGAAAAGAAATACAATGATGAGACAATTACAAGTAACTTTACAAAAGGTACAATATAGGCGACCTTATCGCTTCAAGCGATTTCTTCCAGGTAACCTTTGGGTATGAAAAGTCGCATAGTGAAATCAAGAGCGGGCGCAATATATAAACCTAAATAATATATATTAAACAAAATATAAACATATATTTAATATAAATACATATATACAATATAATACAGTTTTATATGTAATTATTCGATACATAAGGCACATACACATAGTTAAAGAGGAGATAGAAACAGGAAAAAAAACAACTAAGTAATATATATATATATATATATATATATATATATATATAATATAACATATATATTATATATATATATATTAAAATGTTATATTGTCATGTAATAAATATTTCCTTCCATACTCAGAGGACGAAAGAGAAACGCAGAGGTGTCAAGCGACGTTTTAGGCCGCCAGGCTGCTGTGTGACTGAGAGGAAAGACGTTACAAAACCTTAGGTAAAAATCTTAGTGAACCACTGTATCCTACAAAATTTATTGTTGTGGTTCGTCGTTAAACAGCATCGAAATCGGTCATTCGTTTAGGAGCTACGATGCCACAGACAAACAGACAATACACAGACACACTGATACACGCATCAAACTTATAAGTCCTCTCTTTTTTTGTCGGGATTAAAAACATACCTATGACACTAAATAGGGTAGCTTAGACCCATCAGTGGAACAACTCAATGCCCTACCTATGGCCATAGGGCTACTGACCCCTTTGGCCAAAGAATATTAATAAAATTATAAATCCTTAACATATTGGAAGATCAAAAGACTGAATAAACAGTCACATAACAGCACCAGAACGATGTACACACGGCAGCACATCAGGCTATAATGTTGACCTTGACGTCACCTTTATCGCGCTCGGCTTTCGTAGAGCAAATGGGTAACCTGACTTGCTGTTATCGGTACTAACCTTAGTTTTCAACCTTTGCAGATATCTGGTAAGGTCTGCAAGAGCCGGGTTGTCCCTCAGCAGATGGTCAGCAGCCGCAGGGTCCGAGTGGTGGTCCCTGGCTAGGTGGGTCCTCACTCCTCTTGCCCAGCCGGAAGCGAACCCGCAGCCCGCTAGTGGGCATTGGAAAGCTCGCGCTTGGGAGTGGGTGCCTAGATGAAATTTTATGGCATGAGTCTCATTTACTTGATTTTAATGTTATGTCTCTTTTACTTATCTTTCTTTTTGTTTTATAGCTCCCAAAAAGAGAAACAACTAGCTAGTTTCTCTTTTTGGGAGCTGTTCATTTATTTGCATGTTACTATTGCTTATATTACTGATTAGTCACAGTAAAAAAAAATAAGACTAGATTACGTGGAAAAGCTGTTTTTTTTTAAACTAGCTCCCTGCCCGGGACTTCGTTCTCGTGGAAATTTCATTCCCGAAATTATACACACAAACATGTCTCCTGAATCACTATCCATTGGTGAAAAACGTACTAAAATCTATGCAGGAGTTTTTGAGTTTTTTGCTTTCAGACCAGACAGACGACAGAAGTGGCGGGAGACTTTTTTATAACATAGTATGATATGATATAATATTATAGTCACTTTCCGTCTTCCTACCTAACGTTAAGCATAGCTATACACATAATAGTGAGCGATAACAAGAAAAAAAGACTATAATTACCAAGCCAATGTTCAGCAACTCTAGCTAAGAACCCCACGCACTCGCACTCGCAGCATTTGAACAGCCTTTGGGCCGGGTTGTAGGAGGCCACCCGCGAGTGGGCCCAGGCCAAGGGTTCGTCAGCTGATGTCCATCGGTCCTCGGCGGTCGGGTCCGTTCTTGGAGTGAAGTTTGCCTGGGCAGAATGTGGAGCAGGGTGAGATTTGGTTTGGAGGCTATTATAGAAATAAATCTATGAGACTATAGTTTGACCAGGAAATAAAGCTATGAGACTGTAGTTTGACCATTACCGCTGTAATGAAATTGAATGAAATGAAATTTATTTGCTGGAAATGTGGTACAAAAGATCTTACACTAAACAAACTATCACATTTCGCCATTATTGTAAAGGTAAATAACTTAATTGAATACTAAAATGGGTTTAAATTTTCGTATATATTATCATTTTACCTTTGTTCCCGACGTTTCGACGCGGTTGCAGGCGCCGTGGTCAGGGTAGACCTTACCAAATTACTAACCTAACTTCTTTGGTAATAACTTGACCAAAATGGGCGAAAGGCTGACAATTACATCTTATAACCCTCTGAATTTATATCAAACGTGGCTTCAATGCTCTGCCTACACCGATAGGGAAATGTTTAGATCTAACCTGCAAAATCCCCGGTGGCGGGAACCCGTTCTGCATCAATGCAGCCAAGCCCCAAGCGGTGATATGCTCTTCAGGCCTCAAATCATCTTCCAGGTCCCTCTCAGCAGCTGGGAAGTCCACTCCTACGACTCCCACGGTTGCTTCTTCACCGTAAAGCTTCTTTGTGATCTCTTTAAACATATCCTCACAGTCAAGTGTGAGGGAGACTCCTGCGCCGCCTTCCATCGCGAACAGGGGTTGCTCTGTTAATAAAAAATAAAAAAAGTGAATTTGGATATAGCTACAAAAATGAACAATTAATTTGGAAGGAAAGAAATAAAACTTTGATCGTTACTACTGCGTGGGCCTTTGAGTGTGTAGCGTTTGTGTGTAGAAACCTTCGCGCGATTCTTGCACACCCGTGTGTGCACGATTTGTATCGCATGCAGACGGACGTATCATAAAAAAGTCCGTCTCGCGATAAATTTAAAAACTACCGAACGGATTTACATACGGTTTTGTCCGAGTGATTTAAGAGGAAGGTTGACGTGGTTTATTAAAGTTTATTTTGTGTAAATTAATTAAAGTTTTGTGTAAATTAGTTGAAACATATGACGATGTTTTTTAAAGATGTTGGAAAAAATTAAGTCGAGGGGAGCTTCCATAGAAAACGCTACCTAATGCTAATACCCGTGCGAATCACTGGTTTAAAAAAAGTAATAGACTCAAAAAGCTTTTTTTATAGATTTAATAAAAATAACAAAAAACGCTACACACTCAAAGGCCCACACAAAGGTTTCCCTTGTGTCGTGAGTCCCTTGGATCATACACATAGACAGACACGAACAGCCATGACACGAGAACAAACATCTACTTTTACACAAGTATTTTCCCCAAACGGGAATTAAACCCAGGACTCGTCGATCAAGACGCAGCGTCGCTACCACTCGATCAAACCGGCCGTCAGATCTCTAACAAGTTGCCTAGTAATAGGTAAAATATATAAATACTTCGCTTAGATTTAAAAAAAAAGAAAAAAATATATTTCCTTAACTTAGCATTACTTTATTATATTATGCTACAAGAGCACTCCCTTTAAGAAATGTTAAATACGTGTGCTCTCCCATAAATAAGTAGGAAATTCTTACAATATAAAATAGAGAGAGAGAGAGATTACAATAAACGAGGTTACAAAGGGGAGAGATTAAATTGTGTAGAAAGTAGCATTGATTTATGTTACGAAAACGAGGTGGAAATATATAATACCAGCTTTCCATCCGCGACTTTGCTCGCGTGGACTACAGGCACTACAGGTTATATCGTGCCCAGCTGTGGGATAAAATTTAGCTTATACAATACAATATACTTTATTTGCACACTGAGACATAAACATAGTGTTTATGTTCTATGCGGTGACAGCCCAGTTGGTAATGAGCCAGACTTGTAATCTGAAGGTCGCGGGTTCAAATCCTGTTGCGGGCCTGTACCACTAAATTCGTCTTTTCGGATTTATGTTACGGATTTCTACTTATCACTTGCGTAAGGGTGAAGGAAAACGTCCAAGAAAAATTCGTTTTCGAAAGACGAGCGGTCCACCAACCCGCATTAGGCCAGCGTGGTTTACTATGGCCTAAATCCCCTTCGTGTTTCGAAGGGAGGCTCATGCCCCTTGGTGGGGACGTATATGGGCTAGTAAGAAGAAGAAGAAACATAGTGTACAACAAGGCGGCTCTATTGCTAGGTAGCAAAGCCTATGTCCTTTCCCGAGGTCTAATTTATCTCTGTACTAAATTTCATCAAAGCACAGACAGACAGAGTTACATTCACATTTATAATATAAAAGTAGGGATAATAGAAGCTACGTATTATGTATTTGAAGCTTACGAGCTCGTTTCACGCCTAATTTACGTGTGTCCGTATTAAGTGCACATTCACGTATGTGTATGGGCATTAATAATTCCGACGTTAAGGATAAACCGGGGCCGCGGTTAGGGAGACTAAACGCGGTTCACTCTCCATCTAAAGCTTTGTATTTAGCCCCGTATGTTCCCCTTTGAAATTATAGTCCAACTTACTTAATAAGTAAACTTTTCATTGGTGTGGGTTTTTGCTGTATTGTGGGTGAAAGGCTGACAATTTCTCACCACTTACTTACTTCATATTTCATCTTTTATACCTCTGAATTTATGATAAACCGCTGATGCTCTGCCTACCCCGATAGGGATTTTAGGCGTATGAAAGAATTTTCGAAAGAGTATACTCCAGATGTGATCCCATATAAATTTTATCTAAAATGATTCAGCGCGTTTAAAAAAATCAACAAAAACAAAAAAATTCTAAAACCTACAACATCATCTAAATAAATGAGTCACATTTTCGTTTGTGGTTATCTGCTAAAAGACATTGTAGTCTGCAAAAAATACTAGTTATCTAGGTACTTTGTGCGAACTGTTGTTGGGATTGAAGTCGGTGACTCACTAAAAACGTTTAAAAATTTAGCAGGGCAAACAAACACACAAAACCTTTCACATTTTATAACATTAGCTAGGAAGTTTATAAAGATCATTTAAAACATTTGGATCATTAGAATGTACAGGATCAGAAGCAAAGAGAAGATAACGATTGAATCTTAGTTCCTATCCACAACGTGTGGGTGGGAATGACGTCATTATGACGTAGAATCTACGGGGATTGAATGAAACGCTACTCCTGTAAGCGACCAGTTCAAGGTGGATTATAAGTCACTCGATCCTTGGGCTATGAGGTTACATTTGTAATACTTAAGGCGACTACAGCACCCGATAAAGGCAGCACACATAGGAATAGTGCCATCTCCGTCTCTCAACAGGCCTGGGCCGGCAGTGCGAACAGTGTCGATATACGAAGTTTACGGACTATGAAAGCGCGCGTGCGTAAAAACATGTTCGAAAGTTAGAAAAATGAGATTTATGGAAAGGTAACAGCTAAAATCGCAAAATGCGTTAACTACTTATCGAGAGTGTTCAATCACGAACATTTTGATAGCAAATTCAAGTTCCTGTGTGCATTTTACTATCGTTTTTATAGCTTAAAAGATACACAATATTGGGTATTTAGAGGTGACTTTGTGAGCTTTTTCTATCGAACCAAAAGTGCTGAATCATGTTTTCAGCAAACTACTTATCTAGTTTATGTTCTGAATATTATCGTAGTATTTTTTCTTCGATTTAATGCAGTGCGTCATGCTTATCTACGCATCATAAAATCGTAATTTAGGTGCTGGTCGCCTTAAACTACAACAGTAAAGATTTTGACGACTGTAAATTAGCTAGTCGAATTACTAAAACTCTCCTTAAAAAAGGTTGAAGTATGAATAAACAAGCAGTGATAGCCCAGTTGGTAATGAGCCAGACTTGTAATCCGAAGGTCGTGGGTTCAAATCCTGGTGCGGGCCTGTACCACTAAATTCCTCTTTTCGGATGTATGTACGGATTTCTAATCATCACTTGCTCAACGGTGAAGGAAAATATCGTGATGAAACCCGCCCGTCCAAGAAAATTCATTTTCGAAAGACGAGCTCTCCACCAACCCGCATTAGGCCAGCGTGGTGGACTACGGCCTAAATCCCCTTCGTGATTCGAAGGGAGGCCCGTGCCCCTCGGTGCGGACGTATAAGTGCTGATAAGAGAGAAGAGATGAATAAACATGTTTGCCTCTTCATACAATTAAGTAATAATCTTATTATCATAGTATCTTTCATGTTTCCAATGCTTAGTCCCAATCCTTGTTCGGGGTACGCTTGACCATGATCCTGAATCAGGCAGGCCTAGTCATTACAGTGAAGAGACTGCCATCTGACCTCCGTAACCCTGTTAACAGGGTACACGGCAGCACTGGGGATCGAACTGGATACTTTTCGCTTACGAGTCTGACCCGCTAGCCGTTAGACCACCGACTATTAGCTGTATTGATTTGCAAGAAAAGTTCAAAGTTTATTATTTATACAACTTTTTTCGCGACTACGTAAATAAAAAGTTCTGTGAGATTTTGTGTCAGTAGAAAAAGCGACATGTCGAACCAAGTGGCAACAGGCGTAAGTTTTATGTTTGTGTATTTTAATAAACGCACACACTTTAATGCCCTTATTCATTCTTTCCCTTGTATCTTGGGTTAAGGGACCCAAGATACAAGGAATTTAAAAAATCCTTGTATTCTTCAATTATTTAATTATTTAAAAAAGTAACATCGACAAAAAATTATGGTGTAAGTATAAAAATTTAACAAGATAAAAAAATACAAGAAATATATTTAAACGTTTTAAAATAAAGTTGAATAAGGACCTACTCTAAGACCCGTATAACAGAGGGAGACTGAAGTCTTGATCTATACAGTATTTATTTATTTACTTAAGGCACAGAAATACATATTTTACAATACATATTTTGTATTTCACTTAAAAATATTTTACGATACCATTGGTTATATGTTCGCCACTTATAAGTGTACACAACATTCGTATATTTCAAGACGACAATAAAATAAAAAATGAAATAAATCAGTACTGATTATCTCTACCTTTCATTATCAAAATCACAAAGACGACTGCTACTTAAGTATAGATCATAGAGTGAGTCGCGTTCTGTACTATGGACCTATACTAAGAGCCCACTCAGAGTCTTACTTGATACAAACTTACCTATTACACTAGCTGAAAAACTAAATTTTATGTTAAAGCCGGATTTAACGTTACCTAATCGATTCATTTTAATCTGTTCAGTGAGTCGTATAATCATCACATCTTTAGTAACATTGACAATTAATACAATCAGTAGTGCTAGAGGAAATCAAGCCCTGAATGAAGGTAACAAGTGGTTATAGGGTAACTTTTTGAGCACAGGGAAAGGGAGAGAGGGCCAGGACCTCCCTTGTGGGGTGCAGATTGCAGCGTAAGGGGAGGGATTGCACCCTGGGAGGCTGGGCGGCGCGGCCCACGCGGCCCGGGAAACCAGGCGCTGCATTACTCCTGCACTCCACTCACTATCACTACCTCTGAACTTGAAAAAAAACTACAAATGTGTCAACTAAGACCGGTTTCTCACAAAACGGGAACGAAATTAAAGAGCACTTTTCTGGACACTACGTGGACAATTGGTTACGAAATATCGCTTTTTCATATCACAAAAAAAATCGATAGAGTTTTCTCAACAACGACGTACGCAAAACTGATTAACACAGCATTAACTAGCGAGAATATACTCTTTTAATGTACAGTACTAAAAAGGCACATTATCTTAGTTAACTACCTTAATACTAAGCGTCTTGAATGGTAAAACAAACACAAGACAAAACCACAAGTGAAATAAACTCGCAATAGTGAATAAATGATGATGATAAATAGGCAGGAAAAATGACAGAAGGGTACGTAAAGTAAGCTACATCGTAGGGCGGGATCGATCGGTAGGGGGCGAGGGGGGAAATGGGTGCTTGGCTCACCTGGTCTGGTGGCGGGAGCGTCCGCAGTGGCGCGCCGACCGCGACTAGTCGCGAGCCATCGATCGCCGCCCGACTCCCTCGCCCGGAGGGGAGAAGGGGCGAAACGTCCCACCGCCTTCTGCCCGGTGTTGCTAGCTTCTGCTGTGAACGACTAGTGAGAGATTTTCCGGAATTCTGGCAGCCAATTATAAAAAATAGTACACAAATGCTACTAAGAAACATGGGACATGAGAACCATGGCGACGCTGATAAGAAACATGGGAGGACATTTTTTTATTTTGCAGGATGCATTCGTTATCAAATCAATTATTACCTACTCCGATTAATGTAAATGGACAAATAGAACGAAAATAAATCACGAAGCTAGAAAAAATAAAGAACGAGTAAAACTCGAAAAGTTCACATTTAATCAATATTGCGCTACTTAATAGTAGATAAAAGAATTAAGTCGTGATCTGTTTGATAAATGAATTTCTGATTTATATTTTTCACTCCTGAATTCGATTTTAGCAAAATTGTCTGCATTGCATTATACTGACAGCGCCATCTATTGAAACTTTTGTGAACTGAACTCCTAAGCTGTCAAAATCCCTCCAAAAGTACTAAAACAATTAGCCTAGGATAGAGTTATGTATTTGTTATAGCTAAAAACAAAAGAGCTACTTTTGGTAACACATACATTTTATCAGGCTACTACCTGTTTGATATTAAAGAAATTAATATGCAATATCGACTTTAAATTTGATCCTTAAGGATATGAATCAGGTCACGAAACTGAACAACTTTCTCCAAACTTAGTGAGTTGAATTATGAAAAAAACGTTTTCATTTCTCATACTCGGAAAGTAGTGTTATTTTGATCTGATTATTGGGTGGAAAATGCTGCTTCCATCCATAGGGAGGAAAAAACTCATACAAATTACTTCCCATCTAAGGACCGGAATGAACTTTAAAAATAGAACTGCTGTCAGATGTGAAGAGTTTTATGGAAAAAAAAACTAATTCAAAAAAATGCTGCGGCCATGTGAGTTTCTATAGCGCAAACTTCTTTGAGCGGAATAAGCCGCAACATATTTAAAATTTAAAAAGTCGACATAAATTGGCGGGAAACTAATCTGTTATGTATCTGTAACGGAATTCAAAATAGGTACTACTGACATTATCATATATTATCAATAAATAGTTTAGACAAACAACTAGTTTTATTTTCCTCACATTCGAAATAAAAAGTAGAGTGTTTAACACGGGTAAAAGAATCAATTCCTACTCGGATTATAAACCCTCCTTAACCTCGCTTAACAATCTACTATTTCACCTCTCCAACTCCAAGAGCGATGAGGATGTTGTAAAAGCTGTTTTGTTTAATAGGAAAAATCTCCTCCTAAAGTGTTACCAACTAATTAGAAGTTACTCCATTTCATATTACTACATAAAAAAACAGAAAGACTATCGAAAATTTTAAAAATAAAATCTGCTAAAAACTTTAACCTCTCGCGCGCTTGTTTACGCCGTTTGCGATAGTAATCTCAATCAATCAGAAAAGATATGTTAAATCAATACCTAAAATTATTAATAATAAAATGTTCAATCGTAAACTTCAGCCATCCTAAAATACTTAATTTCTCTTTTTATTTTGCTTATTTTCGTGAAAGCTTGTTTAAATAAGATATTCTAAATATAAAACTCAACGTCCAAAGTGTAATTATTTATCGTTTCCTAATTATACAAAATATTCTCGTTCACTCAGTTAATTATCTTGTTCAAGGGCTGGCAACACTACCCCCGCCCTTTCATTCAATGGTATCGACGTCGCTGTGATAAAGATGGCGAGTTCTTACACGCGCCAAGGAAAAAACAGCTCTTTATTCCAAGTATTAAAAAAAAACAGTATATCTAAAAGTGCTTATTGGACGATACTTTAAATTTAGTCTTTCTGGATACCTCGATAATAGATACCTTAGACTCAATTCCTTTATACCAAACTAACTACTTGGGAAATCTGGTAGAAGCTGAAGTTGAGAACATCACGCTGAATGTTATAAACGCTGAATGTTTTTTTTTCATTAAGTACCATTAGATATTGATTTTTCGAATTCGATAACTCCATTATCATAAAGGTCAAAAATGAGGTTGACTATGGAGCGAGTTAACCCAGAAAAAGCCTATAAAGGCACTGGTACTCCCACTCACCGACGGAACACACCAAGCTGTTTGGCGTCGGACTTCGGTAGGAGGGTAGTCGCGAACCAGACGGCCCTTTACAGGGCCTACCACACCGCATGAGACCATAGGACGATACCTCAGATTCAGAAAAAAATGAAGTGTCGTTGCCTGGGATGGATTACTAGGAGGCAGGTCTCATTGGTGTTTCCTTAGTCGACTCATACGACACCCACGGAAAGAGATGGGGTGGTGTTATTCTCAACCGATCACCACACGGAAAAATTCAATTCACCATTAACAACATATGTATCTTATTACGTCTAACACGTTCCATCCAACCTGCATATCCGTCTTTTACGCTAAATTCAGCTTAAGCAAATAATCCCCTTGATTGAAATCGGAATAGGGAGCTCGCAAACTGATTTAGCGTTGCTAATAAAAGCTATTTCCTCATTGAAGCGAGACGTCCTCTTCTATTTGTGTAGTTTAGAAATTTTATGTATAGTTTTGTTACATAAATGCGAAAGTAACTCTGTCTGTTACGCTTTCACGCCTACCGATTTTTACTAAATTTGGCACAGAGATAGATTAGACCTTAGGAAAGGATATAAGCTACATTTTATCCCATAGCTGGGCACGATATAACCTGTAGTCCAAGCGGGTGGAGTCACGGGCTGAAAACTAGTAAAAGTTTTTTTTACATTATTTATCAAAAAGAGCAACCCTCGAGTTTCTTTGTTTCTTCTCTGGGGAGGAGTTACCTTTGCGAAAACATTATATAGAGTTGAAAGAACAAATTGTATTGATGTATTTTAAGCATAATGTTCATTGAAATGAAGATAATTTTGAATTTGAGTCTGACTTCCCGTGTAAGACCCGACATTATTAAGATTTTGGTTAATAAATAAGAAAAAACCTCTTTATATTTTGTTACCTCTTAATTATACCATGGCCCACCTAGCAACATGCAGTGCGTGTCCTACCACCTGCACGCAACAAGACCTAATGGGCGCTACGCAATCCGCCGTCCTAGTGGCCACGTTCTGGGCCACAATGTTGTAGTTATTTTGCCATCGACTCGCTAAAAAGAAAAATGTTTTGTGGCCTCCTACTTGAAAAGTCCATATTATGTGTATTTTATATAAATTATCTGAAAATATTGCGTTTTTAAGGGTATTATGAAACTTCAGAATGTTTTAAGTAATTTAAAAATGATTACTTGATAACTAGAAAAAAATTACTAGTATAAAAAGGAAAATTAAGGTTTTCTATACAATTCAAGTTTTTTTTTGAGTATGGATTTTTTCTTTGATTAGAATATTTGATATTTCTTTTTCTTCTGGATATAAAGTTGATTTCTGCAATATGATCCGTTAGATTTGTGTCTTGCTTTTTTTTATTAAAACAAAAAAACATTACAAATATTATAATACAACAGAATCACAAATAAACTAATTTAGTTTTACCGTACACTTGACTTCTTAGTACAAATAGTAAATCGCATAAATTCGCCCCAAACTACGCGATCCCTTTCGTGAGGGGTGCATATTTTAAAACATTGTCTGTTCATTCACTCCACAGCTCTCTTTATTTTCTTTCCCAGATATATCTAGATCTAGTAATTCTTTATTTTGTTATGTTATTATTAGCATCCACAGACTTTATGTCCGTGCCCTTGTCTAGATTAAGTTTTCTTGTTAATACTTGCTTTTTTAACTATAATACTATATTTTCATAGTAGTTAACAATTTATAAATAACTATTATAAATAGATGTATAAATTTATATATTACATAATGAGATAGAATGATTTCACGAATCCCCTAATAAGATCGATCAGCGAATTCATCAGTCCCCAGGAATTATCGGAAAATCCCTGATTTCATAATTTCTCTAAAATATACCGTCAAAAGGGCTATTACAGAATTTCTGATTTATCTATCAGACAAGCAACATAGGAATTAACTTCTCAGCTCTAGAATTATTTTTAGATTTAAGTCAGTTAAAATTAGGAGATAAGTAAAGAGATTGTAAAAAGAGCACCCCTCGGAGTTCTTTGCCTATTGTTCTAGAGAAGTGTTTTTCAAACTGTGGGTCGCGACCCCCAGGGGGGTCGTGAAGCCTTACTCGGGGGGTCGCAGGTAAAAGAATGAGACAAAAATTTGTAAATCTTACACTAAACTAAGACAATTTCAGTGAAAAGGCTGTGCCTGTATAATGATGCCTCCCGCCGCCTTCCGCGTCTACCCCGCGGCAAACTCTTTTATTATGTGTTTTAAAATCTCCCAAGTAGTACATAGATTTACCCTAAAAGAGGCTTTGGGACCTTAGGGGGTCGCCAGAACTTTATATGATCCAAAGGGGTCGCGAATTCAAAAAGATTGAAAAACACTGCTCTAGGGGAAAGAAATTGCAAATAGGGATAGAGGTAATAGTACTAAAGTAATTAAATAGCCATAGAGCAATTTAAAAAGCAAATCAACAACATGCTTACGTTAAGTGCTCGAAATGAACTGAAGCGCACCGTAGCATTCGTGGAATTACTGTTCTGTTTCGTAAAAGTTTTCCTCGTTTCGTTTTGGTACAGCGAAAGACTTAACCTTTGTTCGTAAATACTCGAAAAAGCGCACGTGCACACTGACTACGCTAATTATGTGCGCTCATGGACGGATTCGGCATCAGACCATCTCAATAATATCCAAATAATATTGCATTAACACGTGAAGTACTTACCTATTTTTTTGACATTGACAATTTTGGAAATAATTCTATCTCAAAATGTATGCTTATTTTGCTTATAAGATGGTTTTATTTCTTTAGAAACTAAGGTAGTGTACTTATGTATAAAATTTATTATTTTAATTTATTCATGCTTAATTATTTACTGTAATTTTTATTTTTTTTTAATTACGTTTTTTTGTGACGATCATAATTATGTGCTGAACTGATTGTATGCTATGTTGTTAAATAAACATATCTAATCTCATCTATCTGATCTATGCCAAAATAGGAAGTGGTTAAAAAATGGTTTTTAAGATGTGATCTATACTAACAAGGCAAGTTAAATAAAAGCCCGTAAAAACATTGCAAAACTTGAAGGAATTGCGTTCCAGTTCATGAGAAACCCAATTCGCCCACTGATTATATTGTTGCTCTAAAAACATTAAAACATTAAGTAAATCCTAACAGCAGCTTAACATTTAACATTAAAACCACGTGGGTGTAAGAAACCCTCAGACCGTTGTTAGGTCATCATGAATTATGAAGCAGATTCAGCAAACTCGACTCCTATACACATTATATACAATTTTGTAAGTATTTATTCAATGAAACGGCTTTTAAATGAAAATGAAAGGCTTTCAACTTCGAATTGTTTAAGTTTTGTAATATTAACAAACCAAAAAGGTATAATTTTTTGATTTTTTCGTCACAATTTAAAGTTGGTATGATTTTTCTTTAATATTTTTCATTTTTTCCATATTTAGTTTTGTGCTATATATCGAAGATATAGCAAGCTAACCCAAAAGAAACCTATCTATTCATTCGAACTTTAAAGATTCCAGGGTTATATGAGCTCGGAAATGCAGGGAATTATATTTCTTGGCAGTGCGCAATATGATAGGTGAAGAAAAAAGCGCTTGAAAAGGCGGTTGGGTGGAAAAAAATAAAAATATTTTTTGTAAAGTCACCTTCCCCATTCTCTTTATCCTGGACCGCGTGGGATTACAAATGCTAGCCTCTAAATCTCTGAATATTTCTCAGTCAAGCTTATCTAGAATCGCGTAGGGGTTGCGTAGCTCTCGTAGCACCGCCTACGAGCTACGCCGTAGGCTAAATAGCAGACTCGCGTGACCTTTGAGATATGAAAAAAAAAAATATTGTTTACTTTTCATTGTGTGTATCTTTGAAACTCCAAATGTATTTATTTTGGCTGATTTTTTCATTGAAATGCCAATGTTTATGGGAACATTTTCGTGTATTAACAAAATATCTACCAGAAAATACGAGACAAAGTTTCTAAAAAAATAAACGTGCTCAGTAAAACCGTTTTCATAAAAATAAAAATTGTGCATATGTTAGCCTCATAGGAGATTTCTAAAATTATTCTAAATAGCCGATATACAATACGTCCCCACAGAGAGGTATGTGTCTGTCTGTGACATTATAGCTCCTGAACGAATTGACTTATTTCGATGCGGTTTTTTCGTTGGAAGCTGATGTAATCGTGATAGTTTTTAACTATATTTGATGAAAATTGGCTGAGCCGTTTAAGAGTTATAATATAAGAAATAAAAACAAAACATCAAACACCAATAAAACAACCAAGACTTATGTCATTTTTTTTAATTTATAGCTTTCGGGAAAGGCAACGGAATCAATGTGCATACAGCCATTTTTAAACATTATCTAAGTTTTAGTTTTATTTTTTTGGTAAGGCCCTAAATATCGGGGCTAAAACAAAATTTTTAATTTTAGAGGCATTGGTTGACGGATTCATGTTTTTGATTTAGTTTTATATGAGTGTGACATATCTTGATCGTACAGAGGACCGCACATAAGATACCCATGCTTTATGTAAATTGTATATGTCCTATGTTTAGCTGTTTTTTATCTTATCTTATAAGAACGGATTTATAATTAATTTGAGTAACCTGATGTGCTGGCCTCTGTACACACGGCAGCACATTAGGCTATACATATTGACCTTGACGTCGCCCTTATCTCGCTTGTAATAGCACCGCCTTTCGTAATGCAAATGGGTAATCTGACGTGCTGTTGTCTGTACCAAAAGTATGTATTATTTTCTTGCATCATGAATATTCAATCGACATTAATCGATGTCTCGCTGCGCTGTAAATATTTACACTTCAGTGCACAGGCTGAACTCTTCACCCTTCACCCTTCCCCCTCCTGTAAGCTCTGCAGTGCAATTCTGTGACCCACTTTCTGTCTGATTTTGTTTTTTACCTGCCAATTCAATTGCGGTTGAAGAAAATTTTCAAAATGATGCATTTAATTTGCGTTTCATTGTTTTAACTACTTTATAAGTATATAAGGTCCTAATTTATTAGTCACTTACCTTCTAAGGCGTTATTGTATAGGTTGATAGTATTCCAAAAAACAACATAAAAATTAATTATCTAAAAATTAAATTTAGTAAAAAAAATATTTAAAAAAATTCCATTTAAAGATAAAGGAATTTTTCTCTTTCGATTATAGCCGTCCACTCCCCGCTCGCCCGCTCTACTACTGCCATTATTATTTACGTTTGAATGGATGGGTTTATTCAACATAGTAATGAAAAAATATCATAACAAAATTTTTCAAGACCTTGTAAATTTAATATTATGCCTTTGTTTTTTGACTCAAATGATATATTTTGACCTACACAATAACGTGTTAAAAGGAAAGTGACTAATAAATTAGGACCTTATATATGTACGTATGGCTCGTAATCCAGTGGCGCTCGCTGATCTGAATCCTATTAGTGAGGTTAAACAACATACCCAGAGGCAGGGATCCTGATGGGTGACCAAAAAGGTAACTTACCACGAGCTTTCCCGTTAAGCTAGCGGTTACGGCTGTTTTTTTTTAATTTTATTAACAGCAATTTTATTTTTGTTCCGATTTTTTCTATCTTTTTTTTTTATTATAAGATGGGTTAACTCTTGACTTCAATCTTGACCATAAAGGTCAAAGATAAGGTCGACGATGGAGCGAGTTAACCCAGAAAATGCCTATAAAAGCACTGGCACTCCTACGCACCGACGGAACACAGCAAGCTGTTTGGCGTCGGACTTCGGTAGGAGGGTGGTCATAGGACGACACCTCAGATTCAGAAAAAAACGAAGTGTCGAAGTGGGATGGATTACTAGGAGGCAGGTCTCATTTGTGTTTCCTTAGTCGCCTCTTACGACACCCACGGAAAGAGATGGGGTGGTGTAATATTCTCAACCGATCACTACACGAAAAATTGCTATCTGTTTATAAAAGCTTGATTTTTCCCGTTTATTTATTTTGTTATTATTATAAATAAATAAACGGGAATAATTAAGTTCACGGAAAAGACCGCTGAGCAAAGTAAAGGTCTCGATAAAAAAAAAACATTTAGATGGATAGATAATAGCGCCCTCTTATATTCTGAGCTTCTAAAAATTCGTCTATGTTAAAATTATAAAACTAAAAACTTGCACATTAAGTTATTCTTAAGTCAATAGCTCTGTTCACCTCGTTTTATAATTAAAAATCATGAGTAACGTCTGCATACGTAAAGCTTTTAACTAACACGGAGAGACGTGAAACCGTGACCCAAATGAAGCGGCCTGTTGACCTGAATGCAGCAAGCAGCATATTCATCAACTTTTGAAGCAGCTCTCCAGCTGTTAACCATGCGATCATCGCGCTTATGGTACAGCCTACAGCACGCTTAAGTTGCCTTTTTTTAAAATTTTAAATCTCAACTTTTACGAGGCTTAACCCGTCCTGCGCTTGTTTACGGCACGTGCAATACAAATCTTAAACCCTGATATGCGGTACCGGTACGTACCCGGCTGCTTCTCTCCACAAACGTATGTCCGACTCCTCTCTCCCAGTAATGCTCTAAGCCGAGGTTCGAGCCCCACAGGGGGCGCCATTAGATAGATAGATAAACTCTTTATTGATAAACACAATACATACAACAGAAACAGATTGCTGCGCCGGCTGTATCGTGTCTACCAAAGCCTGTATTATCTATGCCTGTTTCTTAAAATTTTTGGGCTGAGAGCCATCTGCGCTCGCCACTTGCTCTGTGAAACTGTCAAGGCCATCAGCGGCCAACAGTGTAGTCATTTAGAAAAAAAAATCTTAAACACTCGGGTGTTAAAAAAGCGCGCAAAGGTTTAATGCATCTAATTACGCTCATGGCAACCTTAAAGTAGATTTTTTTTAAAAAGTCCTCAAAGTCAACGAACATTCCTAATTTCCAAGACTGTTCTTATACTTAACATTTAATCAGAAGAAAATAAAAAGTAAAAAACCCGACTGCTTAGTAAAAACTGAAAAGGAAAAAAACAAGCAAGTCCAGTAGTCGAGACTTGTGTTATTGAATATTATTGAATAACATAACGATTTTAACAGTCGGGACCCATTTTATGAGACCTGCCTCCTAGTAATCCATCCCAGGCAGCGACACTTCATTTTTTTCTGAATTTAAGGTGTCGTCCTATGGTCTCATGCGGTGTGGTAGGCTCTGTAAAGGGCCGTCTGGTTCGCAACGACCCTCCTACCGAAGTCCGACGCCAAACAGCTTGCTGTGTTCCGTCGGTGCGTGAGAGTACCAGTGCCTTTATAGGCATTTTCTTAGTTAACTCGCTACATCGTCGACGTCATCTTTGATCTTTGTGGTCAAGATTGAGGTCAAGAGTTAACCCATCTTATAATAAAAAAAGAATTATATAAAGGCCCTATTGAACATAAAAAAAGTCTAACCTAACATAATGAAACTTAATTTCGTGCAAGCGACCCTTTAAGTTTAGTAAAGTTGTAATTTTACTAGGAAAATTGCAATGTCGCGTGCGATTATAATTTTAGTACTCAAATTGTAATATTACGTTTTTCACAATTTTTTTGTGATTATTTGGATAACATACATACATAGACGTGAAAATCGTAACTTTGTAAAATCTTTTTTACTGTACATTATGCCAATATATTTTAGTAGCTCTGAGCGAACCTCTTTCAGACAGTAAAATGTTTCTTTTTTTTACCAACCCATACGTCCCCACCGAGGGGCATTATTATTTTTAACCTCCTTCTTCTTCTTATCGTGTAGGTATAGTCAAGTGTGTGGCGAAGTTGGCTGACCCTTTTCAAACTGCACAATGGCCTCTGACTTGGTTTTAACGACTGTAGCCAATCGACAACGGCCGATACCGACAGCTTAACGTGCCCTCCGAAGCACGGAAACGCTCGGGATAAAAACGTGTGTTTCTATGTAAAAATGTCTGTGTATTTGTGTGTCTGTCTGTCGCTACTAAATGAATGGATAGATTTTAATGCGTTTGAAAGCTGACGTAATCGTGGCAGTTCTTAGTTAGATTTGATCAAAATTGGTTTTGCTGTTTATAAGTTATAAGCAATCGAACGTGATAACACATTTTTAATTGACGGCCGGTTTGGTCGAGTGGTAGTGACGCTGCCTCTTGATCGGCGGGTCCTGGGTTCGATCCCCAGTCGGGGCAAACATTTGTGTGAAAAGCAGATGTTTGTTCTCGGGTCATGGGTGTTTGTGTTTGTCTTTATGTGTGTTCCGAGGGACCCACGACACAAGGGAAAACCTTAGTGTGGGCCTTTGAGTGTGTAGCGTTATTTTTTTTTGGTGCTTCGTTGTATTCTATAGCTCTATAAAAACGCTATTAATATTAATTATTGTATTAACTAGCTTTCCGCCCGCGTGGACTACAGGTTATATCGTGCCCAACTGTGGGATACAATGTAGCCTATGTCCTTTCCCAGGCTCTAATCTATCTCTGTACCAAATTTCATCAAAATCGGTTCATTAGTTTAGGCGTGAAAGATGGCTGGATGCAAATAGCGGAGGATCGTGCAAAGTGGCGCACCTTGGGGGAGGCCTATGTTCAGCAGTGGACTGCAATAGGCTGATATGATGATGATGATGACGAAAGAAAGATGTTTGTATAGTAAGTTGAGTGTGTGTATTTACTCGTAGTATCTGGTAGTTCACAGTATTCTGACGAGTCATTAAATATTCAGTCATTAAATATTAAGTATACATATTCAGTCATTAAATATTAACTGCCGTACTCAGAGACGTCAATTAAAGTTAAGTAGTAATTAAATATCATGCTATCCTTGTTTATATCAACAAGAGTGAAAGAGACAACATCAGAGTTTAACAGTACTTAACTTTACTTGACGTCTCTGAGTACGGCAGTAAATATTCATATTCTGTCATTAAATGTTGTTGTTTCGTGCATGATAAGGACGAATACCCGTCGCGCGCTCGTTTACGCGCCGTGCGATACAAACCCTACACACACGGGTGTACAGACATTCGTCTTTAATCAATATCTCATGCACGAAGCAAACATTACGATCCTTTGATAACTTTCCACGTTAAAAACGTTAGAATCAACCGACTTCTATCCCAACATTGGGCTTTTATATAATTCGAAAACGGCACGGAAAAATTGTATTACCATTGCTTCCCACATACTACGGATTTTTGTAGCTACGAGTAAGAACTTAGGGGGCAATGATAATTCAGATTTTGACATGCCGTGCCGTGCCGTTCGAATTATAAAAAGGCCCAATGCCTATCAACAGATAACCACAAACGAAAACGTCATCTATATATAAGGTAACTTTTTTATCACCAGCCAAATTTTTCGCACGGTGTCGGTAACGTTGATACGAGTAGAACGGATTTTGATTCCCCTTTTTAACGTCTTAGAGGATGAATTTTGTAAAAAGCAGAAACACTGGTGTCACAAATTGTGTTAAAGAGTACTATTACCCACAATGTTATTTTTTTTCCATACACAAATTTTGATTTATTTTCATGCTTCACACGATCTTGCTTGAAATTTTTATGTGAAACGATATAAAACAAAAAAATACCGGTCTGTTAAATTTTCATAAAGTTTACGTACAACAAATTTGGTTGGTGATAAAAAAATCTTCCTGTATAATGAATATGTGTTTGTTTTTTTTTTAAAAGCGCTGAATCCATTTCAATAAAAATTCATATGGGACCACTAAAGTATTACCTAACATTAAAAAAAAGAATAATGAAAATCAATTTATAATTAGCAGAGTAATCGCGTAACATAAAATAAATAAAATAATAATACAAAAGTCATTTTTTTAAATCGGTTAAAAATACATTGTAACGTAGGTTTTACGGTTAACGTGCAGTTATATTAGATTTCTTGTTTAAACCAGCTCAGTATGGACTCAAGGCCTCGTGTTATGCAAATAAACTAGCTTAACACATTTTTATGTAAATTTTTATGCGGATGTGTAAATATGTGATTTTTACAGTGTGCGCTTTATTTTCCTACAGCTGCCGCTTGAATAATTATTATGTTAAGTGTTCTATTGTAGCGCTATTGTCGAAAATGTAAATTTTAAAAATCTCTAAAATATAAATGCGCAAAGTCAAATATCTATTTAAGAACTACATGATTTTTCAACAGAGAGAATAAATAAGTATAAGTAGAGATATAGCGCAAAATGAAATGAAATCCGATTTATTTACTAAAACAGTACATAAAAGTTAACAAGAAACTCTTATTTACTTATGGCTAAGTGCAACAATTATTTAAAATTTGAAATGTACTGTTCGTAAAAAGGTCCTGACTCAGCATAATTGTCGTAGCACAGCTGCGGCTCTGGTATTGAACGTGTGAGTGATCGTGTAGCGTGAAGTGTAGCGGTGCGGCCGCGGCAATTGATCGGCCTTATTAGCGTGGGCAGCCACCGCCAGCCGCCCACCTACTCAACGCAGATAATAAATTCATACGCCTTTCATCTCGCAAGCTGCTATCTTCACGCGGAGTCGGGCCTTCCGATTTATCTAGTCGGAGGAGCAGGGCTGCAGGCGCGGTGTGCGTAGTGCGCAGGCGCGCGGCCGCGGGCGCGGGACGGAGCGCGGTCGATGTTCAGTCGCGCCCCGCTCGCGGCCGAGAGACGAGCTAGTCGCGCCGCATGCCGCGCCCGCGCCGCCGCTAGCCGGCATGGCCGCGCGCGCGCCCGCCGCCCGCCGCTAGGGCTCCGCCCCGGCCGCTGGACCTGACCAGCCAGCAGACCCCGTGCAGCGTGGCGCTGGGGCCGCGCACGCGCGCGCTCCGGCCACGGGCCACGTCGCGCCGCGCCGCGCCCCGCGCCCACTCCTGGACCTTTTGTAAACTCTTGACACTGGGACATCGTGACGAGTGAGTGCGCCAGTGATACTCCTCCATTTACTACTTTTCAGAGTGCTAGTACATACATCGACGCTGTAGTTTCTGTTGGTTGGTTAACATAAACACTAAAACAATCGATTCGCACGGTCATTCAATAATATTTGTATTCGCGAGATAAATCCAGTAGGAGTAACCTACTCTCTGCATGACCTACTTACAGATAATAAAATAATGCATCAATCTGTAACTACCCGGTGCTCGCGCGGATCGTTTCTTTACATTTATTCAGGAAATTTTCAATCGAGACGTAGGCGGGGCGCGTAATGTATCAGTTTCCTTTTCCTTTGTTCTTGGGGACATATAAAACCTTAAGCCCTGTCATTGCGTAGTAATGACAAATTAAACACAGCCTTGAACATATGTGTGTTATGGCCAAACGTGCACGTTGAGGCAATCCCTGGAGGGTGCTTGCCACCTAATATGACAAAAGCACTACCGTCGCGTGTCCATTAGCATTACGCTTTAAACTTTCTGACCCATTAACAAATGGAAAAACTCTTAACTCTATAATGGAAGCAATCATGCTATAAGCACAAGCAACTTGCAAAGTTTTTTGCTTTGGCAAAATAACTAAATTTAATAAAAGAAGGTCAACTTCAATCTTCTGTATCCTTATCACGGATATGTCGCAGTCATTTCCCAAAATTTGGTCGCATAATGGAAGGCTCAGGGCTCTGTATTGATTTTAGGTATGACACAGCTTTTCTTGACATCTGGTGCCGGATTCCCGAAGGCTTGCGTTTCATGAAATATCCAAAACTTTTTTGCCATGTAACGGTTTGTGGGCCGACTCTACCACGCTGTTGTTTGACATAGATACTTTATTTTAAATAGATCGAACGTTTTATCTCGTGACATTTGACCTCTATTTATCCAAAACACATGTGTATTATAATAAGAATAACTTAAGAATGATAAGGCTTTGTTATCTATGACATATCTTTGGGGAAGTATGACATTAACTTTAATAAAAGTCAAAGGATAATTGTATGAAACTAAACAAACTTCAAGCGGTTCTAGAACCACATAATGACCTGTCTACCCAGTGACGGATTACAGTCGTCAGTATACAAGCGATTGAATGAAAATCCCCAATTGGAAAAGTTGGAAAAGAGTTCCTCTGTAAAAGTTTTTACTGGCAATTTTTTTATTACGAATACCGAACACGTAATCATCTTCTTTTCGACCAATTACCATTTTTACTAACTCGCTTATACTAGCTTAAACTTGGAAAACTTTGGAAGTAACTTAATAATAAGATCAATTTACGAAACTTAAGCAAGTATATCTTACCCGCGTGGACTACAGGTTATATCGTGCCCAGCTGTGGGATAAAATGCCCAGCTGTGGATCCTTTCCCAAGGTTTAATCTATATCTGTGCCAAAATTCATCAAAATCTGAATGCGTGACAGACGGACAGACAGAGTTACTTTCGCATTTATAATAATAGTAGTGATAATACATAAAATTGCATAGTCCTCACTTACTGATTCATTAAAGCCCAGACGTCTAGGTCTAAAGCTGAGCTGAGCTGGTCTGCTTTCTAAAGCTAAAATTTAGCACGAAGGTCCTTTTTATTAAAACAGACAAGGAATAAGGAAGAATTTTACGAATTTCCCACGGAAACGAAGTTTTCGGCATCCTCTAGCAGGCATCCGGAAACAAAAATAAAATATTTCTATGTCTATCCAAAACGAAAAGTTGACTCACCGAAAATTCCTGACGGGCTCCTTGGAGAAATTTTTCCTGTTTATTATAAAGGTTTACATCTTAAACCCTCAATTCGTAATTGTGTAAAGTTACCCCATATGAAATTAATGACCAGTAGCTTATGTGCCCTGGAGCTGCATCAGCTCATTCCGCCTGCCCCTTTCTTCTATCGGGCGTTCAGACTCCCCTTAGGGAGTCTTGTCGAAATCCCGTGAATACGTAATTAGCGCTTTTCATCATACTGCTAATTAATAGAATTCTCTGCCTACGTCTGTATTTTGGAGCTCATTAATTTCAAGTGAATATGGAGTTAATATGCTTTTTGTATGTGAGCTTGCTACATCTTGCTGCTATTTTAGGAGCAAAGATGCGGTCGAGCCTATAATTGAAAATAATATTTTTTATTTAATTTTCTGTTAATATAAAGATAGGGAAGAGACAGAACGACAAAATAGCAACTGGGTGAAAAAGACTCGCAAAAACTTCTGCTGAATAGTCCTCGTAAATGTTATTGTTTTTACTGCTGTCTTCTTTTTCCTAGCTCTTAGTCCTGTTTTTCATTCGGGGTACGCTTGTCCATGCTCCGGGATTTGATAGGTTAAGTTAATACAGTGGAGCGACTGCTATCTGATCTCTGTGACTCTGTTAGCAAGGGAACCTGACTGGATTGGATCAATGTTTCACCTTCAGTGAAATGGATGTGTGTTTACTGACGATGTTTTCCCTCACCGTAAAAGCATCGATTATTGTGCAACTAATGAACATAACTCAGATAACGAGTCATTGGTACAGGCGGCACTGGGGATCGAACTTGGTACCTGTTGCTGAAGAGTCCGAGCCGCTAGCCAGTTAGTGACCAGAGGCGCTTTTTTTCTGATTTATTAGTAGATTAAGTATTTTATTTATAACTCATTGATTTTATGTCTTGTTATTCAAATTCACTTCACAATGACTAACGTTTGCTTCAGTTATTTTGCCACAAATAAAATATGAATTGTGGAATTTTCATATAGTTCATCTTCATGTTTGTGTCCTTGTGTCGTGGGTCCTTTTGGAACTTACACAAAGACAAACACGAACACCCATGACCCGAGAACAAACATCTGCTTTTTACACAAATACGTATATTTGCCCCGACTGGGAATCGAACCCAGCACTCGCTGATAAAGAGGCAGTGTCACTAGCACTCGTCCATATATTTTAGTCGTCTTTGTTCCCTCAAGAAAAAGATGTAGAGGTCCTCCTAGCACCTTCAGTACAATGTCATATTTTTGAGTGGTAAAAGGCACTTTCTGGGATAACTCGCTCCATTGTCGAACTCATCTATGATCTTGATCAAGATTGAGGTCAAGAGTTAACCCATCTCATAATAATAAAAATAAAAAGCTGATTGCTTAATATTATTTACTGTCATATTTTACAAAACAGTCAACTTATACTTAACAATTAACAAAATTAGATTCAATCTAATAGTCAAATGGCCTTCCCTAATTGTTCCTGGATGAAATAACTGTCAAATTCAATTTTACGGACGGGCAAAACGCGTACGGAGTAGGATATGCACAATATCATTCGTTCTTGGAGCGCGCTCGAAACAAAATCCGAAATGGAGGTTCTGAAATGAACCGTAGTAGGAAATGCACGAAACTTCGTCCGTCCGTCCGTAATTTGTGCGTTTGTAGTAGACCTCCAGGTGCAAAGGTGCCCATTATGGCTGCCGCGTTTCCGCGCTGGTGCGCTGTCCGCGTCGTTTCCGCGCATTGCTTAAGTGGTATGGAGAGGCAAATTTAGGTTGACTGGAAAAGATCCCCTAGTGGGATAAGTCCGCCTTTGTACCTTAATTTTATTCTAATTTTAAGTACCTTGTTTTGCTCCTGTAAGAATACTTATTGTACAATAAAGGATTTACATACATACAAAATTACATTTTCCGATCTTGAGGAAAGTTGTTCAGTTTAAGGGTTGATATACATCTTTAATTTTCGCTAATTTAAAGTAACCTATAATAGTATAAACAAAACTAGATTAATTAGGAATTTTTCGACAAAGCGGCCAATTTATAGATCTTATAATATTTTTAGCTGCATCAGTATCTGTGAAGCATTACTAGACGCTGTTGCAGTGCGCTTAGAAATTCCTTACATTTCCAAATATTTTTAACCCCGACTAAAAAGAAGGGTGTTATAAGTTTGACGTGCGTATCTGTGTCTGTCTGTGGCATCGTAGCTCCTAAACGAATGCACCGATTTAAACCTTCGCGCGATTCTTGCACACCCGTGTGTGCAGGATTTGTATCGCACGCGCAGTAAACATGCGCGTGACGCGGACGGATTACTATGGTTTTTTGTTTTAAAGCATATCCCTCGTAAATTGTGCATTATTTTTAATTATTTTATAAAGCATGTTGTGGCACCTATATTCTAGGTAGTGCATTTAGTTTAAGTTTAGCATAATGTTCAAAATATGTAAAAAATAATGTTACTAACACTGGATGTCCTGAAAAATAATAATAATAATAGGTCTTTACATATGAAATTGCCAATTTTGTCTCAAGCTTCATTTTATTCATAATTTATTTGATTGAAAAGCTATTACTAAAACCTTGGCCATATAACGGAGATATTGAGTTAAATTAATACATATTTACTTTAGGTTTTTTTGCTGAAAAAGAAGCTCAAATATAGCTCATTTCATCCGTTGCCCGTTTCTTTGCTTATTTTTGCTGTACCGTTGTTACAGTAACAACTTTCAATAAAATAAGTATGATGAAAATTAACTTAATGTTGTCCAAACCTTCCTACAAAATTTTGCTAAATTTGGATTTCGCATTCCCGAGAAAAATCCAAAAATGTTAGTATGGAAAATTCAGTTTTCTAAAAATATTGTATGAAAAACGGCAATTTCATAGGTAAAGACCTATTAATAATAATAAAATAAAGCCGACGGCGACGTGATCGAGATTGTTCTTAGCTATATTTTTTCAAAATTGGTTCAGTCAATTTGTCATCCAAATTAAACATTTCAGCTCAATTGGTTGAGGGCAACTTCATTTAAAAGTTATAAGTGATGAATTTCGGAGATTCTAAATCAATTTAAGAGTTATCAAAACTGAAAAAGGCAGGAAAAATCATAGTTCCCTCCATTACGTACTCAAATATAAAATCTTTAGTTTTAAAACGAAGATAGTGCAGAAGACCACACATCAGGTTACCACATGAACGATTTCACAATGAAAATGGTGACTTTAAGAACGATTTCACAATGAAAATGGGGTAACCTGATACGCTGGCCTCTGTACAAAGAATACTGATATCAATGAGCAGGCGACGTCATACGCCCACAACCCACCAGTTGAACTCTCCAACCCCTCGATAGGGGTGGGGGTGGTGGGGTAACGGTCCAACGCACCTCCAATGTACCCCACGTTGGGGTATCTGAAGCATGCTCGTAACTGTCGACATTAATCGGTAATTGCGGGTAACTACTCAGTTTAATAAGTGAGGCTGTGGTCTGAGAGTGGGATTACGAGAATGTCTGAGTTTTATTCTTCTTGGGTTTTTTTTTGTTAGTTGTTATTTGTATCCCCAGACTTTGTTTGCTACTTATCTTATTAGTACTTGTTTTTTTTTCAATTGTCTTCGTCTTTTTGTGTTTATGTACAGATTTTTCAATAATTTTATCACTTACTCAACGGTGAAGGAAAACATCGTAATGAAACCATCTAAGAAAATTCGTTTTCGAAAGGCGCGCGGTCCACCAACCCGCATAAGGTCAACGTGGTGGACTATGGCCTAAGTCCCCTTCGTGTTTTGAGGGGAGGCCCGTGTTCCTCGGTTGGGATGTATATGGGCTGATAAAAAATAACATACTACACTAAAAGCAGGGCCTGTTGTGTCGTATTTCTTTTTGTATGTTTCTTTTTATATGTCTATTGTGTACAATAAATTAATAAAAGATAAATGAAATATTTTTATTAATTTAATTTTTCGATCAACAAGATTTAATTATTAAACACCTAAGCCAGCGATGGTTTCCCGAGTATTCTTATTATTTAGATAGTTAATTTGATTTAGTTCCGTAAATTCGGGCGTGAGTCAGTTTATTAAACTGAACTACTTTTACCCTTCGATTACCATAGATTTCAGTCGTATTTTTTTTATTTTAAACTAGAAGATACCCTTCCCGTTTACATTTTGTAAAATCTTTCCTTATTGCTTGCCTACGTCACAGATAAATATGTTTTCTTATATTTATCTGTGCCTACGTTAAAAAAGGAGCCTGTCTGCTAAGTTTCAGCTTTCTAAGTCTAAGGGTTTGGGCTGAGCGTTGATGAGTGAGTGAGTCAGGAAAATTATTGGTTTGCGTTAGGATAAGCTTATTTAAAGTCAAGGAGTGGGCTGCGATCAAACTTGGCAAATAAAACATTTTGAACAGGAAACAAAAGCACCACACAGTGAAAATTAATGATTGATTCATTAGTGCTTTCAATAAATATTCGTGAATCTATAAATAAAGCAAATGACCGAGCTTATCCATTTATAAACCAGAGTATTTTCCTGTTTGAAGTTCGGAAATAAATTCAGCAATACTATAAATATAACATTTGTGAACACACACACACACACCTTTGTCACCTGTGAGTGTAAGCAGAGTAGGAACAAAGTTATTTTAAACCGTTTTTTGACGTTAGTAAATCCTTTGCTATAGACTGGACATCAATTTTATATATGGTAGCTGATATTTCCTTTATTAACTAACACTAAAAAAATTTTTTAATAATCTTCTACAGTAAGAGAAAAACATAAAAATCGAGGCTCGGTGAACTATTGCAAAAAAGTTTAAATATAAAAACTTTAAATTTCAAAAAAGCGCGGAACATACACGGGGCATCCAATTTTTTCTTTTAGGCGTTGCTTGCTGGGTCACCCTGTGTTCTGTATCGTAGAAAAGTGTTGAAATGCTAAGGAGCAGGACTTGTTATTTTTAAAGTGTCCTATGAAACTGACATGAACGTATATTAACGCTCCAAGCCTTGCTAAAAATAAGTAGATGCTTAATATACTTCTTCTTCTTTTTTTTCTTATCGTGTAGGTATAGTCAAGTGTGTGGCGAACTTGGCTAACCCACGTGTCAGAGTTTTCAAACCGCACAATGACCTCTGGCTTGGTTTAAATATACTGTCTAACATTAAAGTTGTATGGAAAAGCGTATCTTTTTTAAAATATATATTTCGACCCATGTTCCTTGGGAAAAATTGTTAAGTTTAATGGTATTTCACATCCTTAATTTTTGTTAACTTATAAAGTCTCTCAACATATACTGTCGGCTTTCTTTAAAGATGATTACTTCATTGGTACTTCGTCTTCTTTATCAGTGGAGAGTGACAGCTGTTAATTTGGGAAAAATGATAAAATATTTACCAGTTAATACCGGATTTGACGAAATAAGGAAAACTGATTAATGTAAGTTGAGAAGAAGTTCAGTCTAATTAAATTTTCTTGGCAGAATATTGATATGCAAAAAGATACTTTTTGGATATACAGATAGAAACGTGAACTCTATACTTATTTGCAGGTACATACTAATAACAAACAAGATTGTGCAACGAGTTTTTTTTAATGTGTGTGAGAGTTTGTAAGAGTGGATGGATGTTTGTTAATCATTCACGCAAAAACTACTGAATTAATTTTGATGAATTTTGCGGCAATATAGCTGAGTCATCAGAATAACACATAGACTCGATAATTTTCCCCACTTCCCAGGGGACCGAAGTCCCGGGTGGAAGCTATTGAATCAATACAGCTGTAATTAGGTTACGGGCTGGATTCCAGGTCACTCCAGGTCATACAGAGAAGCACTAGCCTAGTTCAACAACTCCCGGTTTTAATGTTTCCTGGCGCTATCTCTTTCATTATGTGATGGAAGTTGAATATATTTTACTCGCGCAATTTCCCTATAATATACGTTACACACTCAGAGCCCCAAAATAAGGTTTTCCCTTGTGTCGTGGGTCCCTTGAACATACACAAAGACAGACACGAACATCCATGACCACAGAACAAACATTTACTTTTCACACAAATATTTGCCCCGACTGGAAATCGAACCCAGGAGCCGTTGATCAAGAAGCAGCGCCACTACCACTCGGCCAGGCCAAACCGGCCTATCGGGGTAGGCAGTGTCAGAACCACCGGGAAAATATTTTAATGCCCTTATTAAATGAGTTTCGTACAGATACTTCAATTTATATGTAAAGCAATCACACAAGTTGTACGGACAGACATTTTTTTACTATACTTAATTCGACGTACAGCAACATTGATAAACACTCAATCCATAAAAATGCACAAGCAAATAAAATCACATGTTTTTGTTAGACCCATGTTCGTTTGGGAAAGTTAAATCAGTTAGTGGGTAGACTTAAATAATTAATTAAGGTATTTATGGTCACTTAATTAATGGAATTCCACTCCAAATCATTACACAAATGAGGCGAGCACTGTAAACTGAAAGCAGGGCTTTAAAAAAAATCTAAATTAGATTGAGGCTTTAGATAACCCTGGGCCCTAGGTAATTACGTCAGCCTCATTAGAAAAGACTCATTAACAAGTTAATGGAGGAACTCTTCAGCCCCATCAGTTTTCTGTAACTGCAGTAATCAGTAAAGGGGATTACGCTTTCCACTGTTTCTTACAATTTCAAAGTTTAAAATTGCCAATTTTTAAAGCTCTTTTATAGATAATTTCCTTAATTAATTAAACTAAAGTTTTCCCTTGTACCGTTGGTCCTTTGGAGCATATACAAAGACACACACGAACATCCATGACCCGAGAACATATTTCTAAAATTCTTTTTTTTTTAACTTATCTTTATCTTATCTTTATTCTTTATTGTACACACAAATACATATTAAAAAATTACACAAAGAAAGGACATGTACAACGGCGAGCTTAATTCAAGCAATGAGTTCTTCCAGCTAACCTATGTGAGAGGGAGATGCAGTTGAAGTGGGCAAGGGTGTACCAAGATAAAGTGAGATATTAAACCACATTACGAACATTAATATATTTTTACTTAGGATTCATATATCGAAAAGGTAGGTGAAATATAAGAAAATCTATATAAGTTTGTATAAGAAAATCAGTTATCCTAAAAGGTACGGAAAACAGGAATATTTTTTTTATTATTATTATAAGATGGGTTAACTCTTGACCTCAATCTTGACCATAAGGTCAAAGATGAGGTCGACGGTGGAGCGAGTTAACCCAGAAAATGCCTATAAAAGGCACTGGTACTCCCATGCATCGACGGAACACAACAAGCTGTTTGGCGTCGGACTTCCGTAGGAGGTTAAAAACAGAATAATAGGTAAATAAATAATACTTTCAAATTATGTAGCATCAAAAAATAATCCAAAACTCAATGACAAATTGTAATTTCAGGAATTGCTTTTGTTTTAGATTTTAGCGAACTCGTTTTCAGGAAACCTGACAACTTTTCCACAAAACTCTAGGGTTCCGCATAACTTAATGAATCACTGCTGTAGAATCAAACACAATGCTTGACTTGTTTGTTTTACGCCTTGCCGTCACAGTTTTCATAAGAATTTTGTTTAATCTCATTTGTCACGGCACCAATGCGGTTTCTCAAACTTATTTCGGAGTGTGAGAAAGAAATATATATGTAAACGGGGTGAATATAAATTAGTTTATTATAACTTCAACACGTGAATCAGCTCATAAAACTCAACAACATTTCCCTTATTAATCCCCGACAAAGAAGAGGGGTGTTATAAGTATTATTATACTTATAATAAGTATTATTATACTTATAACACCCCTCATTTCAAGATAATTATTAATATACTGACACAAATGGTAAGGAAAAAATTATAACAATCAATCCGTCAATCTGATTGAAAAATGTCAATAACAGAAACAAAAAAGAAACAATAGAATTTAGGATAGAAAAGTACATAGGTCCGGAAAGGTCCCTAACAAGTATGTATCTGTATGGATAAATTCGATTTGTATTCAATTTTACAGAAGTTTCAAATAAAAACCATTGCTTGTTGATCACATTACTTGACAAAACCTTTGTTCTTTGGAATAGAAAATCATTTATTCAACACTTTTTCAGTAAGACATTTATATTTCAAGCTTACATTTCATTATACGTTAGTACTGAACAGGCTTCCACTCAGCATGTTTCGTGATCCTGAAGGATGAGCGACGTTGGCTTTTAGTTAACGCCACCAGCTTTGTTGCCAATGTTGAGACCAACTTTCGTATCCACCCCGGTACTTTTTACCCACCCCAGGGTAAAATAAAATAAAATAAATAAAACGCTACACACTCAAAGGCCCACACTAAGGTTTTCCCTTGTGTCGTGGGTCCTTAGAACATACATAAAGACATTACAGAAACACCCATGACCCGATGTTGGCTGCTGATTTGAAATTCTAAGATGGACGCCAAATACTGATAACTTTACACAAAAATCATTTAAAATATCAAATAATTATTTACAACCGAGAAATCTACTTACTTATTTAGTTACTTTTGAATACACAGCGTACATTTAATTATCGAGCCACAAGGTGAAGCGACTATATAAGTGTAAAGTTATTTATGAGTTATGATACTAATCGGACCTACTCTCTGACACATCGAGTGTAGACTTTGCTTCGTCGCATCGGACATGGCATATCAGGGGCCAGGCGCCCCCCTGAAAAATAACCTAGCAACGATATTTTATTTATTTATTTATTGGAATACACAACAGGTTATAACAATTAGGTGTTGTTACGATCTGGTACACAAGTATCTGAGCTACACAGCATGATTAATAGGCAATAGACAATAGTGCTAACATACAAAGGAAAGAACAGCTCCCAAAAAGAAAAAAAACTAGCCTGCGTTAAAAGATAGATGGAGACATGAAATTAACTAGGTATTAGTTACATGAGATATAGATTCAAGGGCAAATTTAAACCTTTAAAAAAAATCCAAGATGCCACCTTTCAACTACAATATACGCTAAAAAGATAACTAACAGTTTTTGTCCAGCACTGGACAAGTTCCAGCTGAAACACCGTGAAATCTGCGCGTTCGTTCCGCCTGGAGAGAATGTTTGTAACGCGCATCGCGAAATGTTTACAGCGCGCACGGCCGCGGAGCGTCCTCAATGGGCACGCTAAAAATACCGCACTGGAGTGAAGGGGGGGGGGGAGATAGTAGGGCTGTCACTTTATTGTATATAGAGTAAACTGGCGAAACTTTAGGCGGTGGTTCTCGATATCCCTATACAATTGAACTAAATTCCCCAAGGAACGAAATTCTGAAAAAAAAATTCTACATCTCATGCCACGGAACACAGATGATCGGTAAAATTGTATGAGTAGGAAAAATGGCATATTTCTACCTATGAGTCTTGAGGAAGATGCTCAGTTTCGTAAGCTGATCATATACTTAATTAAATAAACAACTAGACTTCCAATGGCGCTCAAAAAGTGTCCGCGGCAAATAAGTGCCCATCACAACAAATGGGCATTATTTTTAAAGGTTTTCTCACTCTTTCATTCTTTTGTTCAGTTCTTTTATCCTGCTCACTCATCCGTCAAAGCTCGGACAGTTTTTGGTTGACGTTTCTTTGAGATCAATCACAACACACATGCTGAGGCACACACACACACACACACACACACACACACACACACACACACACACACATATACACACACACATACTCTCACACACACACACACGCACACACACACACACACACACACAAAAACACACACACACACTTACACACACTGATTTTGATTTATACATATACTTGCTTCATTTTTTTTACTCTGTTTTAGTTTCTAAGAGCTATGGAAGGGCGGGTTCTCCTGCCACAGGCAAATTCATTGCCTACTAGGAGTTCCCTATTCCAATTGCAATATTTTTAAAGAGTTTTCGAAAACAAATATTTTTGTATTTGTATTTTTTTTGTATTTTGAGATTGGGTATCTACTTGTTTTACTGTACATCAATTCTACAAAAGAAAAACATAATATAATATAGGCGAATTTAGACGTGTTTTACAATTAAATGCGTGTTTACTCTGTAACCTTCTCGTTTATTACATGTATTGTACAGTCAAGAGCAGGTCACGCTTTACACTACCAGTTTAAGCTGAGCTCTGATTTATACGGCGCGCCATACAATGCAGGGCCGGTCCAAAATCCAAAGTGTCAAGCTTGACGTGCTCTTGAGTGTACCTGTGGTTGTTTTGTATGTTGTGTGTATGTATTAAAGCTATGAATAAATTCATTATCTATCTAAATTATGTGTTCAAATCGCGAGTTTAAAGTGTAAAATATAAATTCATCCAATACATTTCTTTTGTACAAAGTAACCTCAAGTGACAACTACTTTGAACGGACGCAATGTATAACGAATTACAGACCCGCAGCGTACAGTAAAAACTTCCCTAAATCCAAACTTACCAAGTCAAACATCACCAATCGCCAACATCCACCTATCTATAACGTACCGCATTGTAGATAGTAACAGGTGTCACCCCTAACTCCCCCCTTCGGTCCCGATGACCCTCACCTACTACCCTCGCCTCTGAGCCACTTCCTCGGTCGCCCCAATCACGACTGTTAATCCGGAAACGAAATCTTTTTGGATTCAAAGTAACATTGTTATGGAAAGAATTGATTTTGCTTTTGTCGTTTGATTGTTGAGGAAACTTGCAATTAAAATAGTTTGGGAATGGTTTTTTGTTCTTGTTTTTTTTCTTCAATTATTTCATAGGACCTTTAAAGTCACTTAGAAATGTGTATGCCTATTCGCAAAACACTGAATACAGGGCATCTACTATAAATCTAACCGAAATTTCGAAACGTCGGATGTCAGTACATCTCTTTCTCGCAGTATAGAGATGACAGTGACAGATAGTAACAAATAACAGTCGTCCATCGATCGTAGACTTACAGACAAGGTGCTTAGGAGTGTCAGATGTCGGTATATCTTTCTCGTATGCTACACAGTAGATAGTGACAGATAGTGACAAGCCATGCCCTAAATATTAGAAGAAGAAACTGACTGGTGACTGACTGACATATCAACGCACAGCCCAAACCGCTGGGTCTAGAGATTTCAAATTTGGCACGTAGGTTTCGTATGAGGTCTAGGGGAGCACTAAGAAAGGATTTATCGAAACTCGCCCTCTAAGGGGGTCAAACGGGGGTTCAAAGTTTGTATGGAGAAAACAATTTTTTTTGACATTTTGACTCAAAACTTCGTGAGGATATACCTTGAAGCAAATTGAGAATGAAATGGGTGACATAAAAGTTATTTGCGCGAGCGAAGCTGCGGGAAAAAGCTAGTAGGAACATGCATACAAATAGGGAAAATGTAGGGCAAACTATTACAGTTTCCGAATCAACAAATAAATGAAAAAAGTTCCAGCTTACAAGATCGTAATCTTGAAACAAAACGATATTCAAACATCGAAGGACATTGATTCCTATCACCATAAATATAAAAATCAATTTCCTTTGTAGGTCAAGATTAAACCGGCTCGGATTTAGCCGCGGCCCGAAAACTGGAGGCGATGAAAATACATCGCGACGAGAATGAATACATTAGGGGGGAGAGGTTGATTACGAGTGATCTCAAATTCGTCATACATTGCTTCTGGACAAAGTTATCTTCAATGGGGGTTACTTTGGGGGGTAATCAAATCATTTATTTGCAGAATTTTAGTATACAAATACAGCATGGACTTATTTTAAATAGTTAGCTCTGTCAAATTGGCATGCAAAATTTTAAATTATCATACAATTTAAAATCATAATTAATAACTTTAAATAATAAAACTTGTAACTTGTCAAATCACAAAAAAGCTATTAATTGTCGACAAATATCAATAACAAAAAAATAAGTTACCTTAGAAAATAAAATTTTATATCTCAAAACTTTAAAATATTCTTAAAATTTTCCAGAAATAAAGTCTATGAGTAGAGCTAGTAACTTGTTCTTAACTTAAACACACTCATAGAAGCAATGTATGACGTAATCGATTTCACCCTATGAAAAAGTCCCCCATTAGATGATAGGACGCCATAGCATAAGGATTAGTAAGGTCAGAGTGACAAATGAGTTATAAAATCATAATCATAAGAAAATACAAACAAAGAACAACGAAAACATACAAAGACTTTACATTAGTGTGGTACAAATGTAAATTTCCCCATAAAACTGAAAAACTTTCTTTAAGAATGAAATAGGAAATTCGAAACTTCCCCAGTCAGCTGATCACGCGGGATGTATGGAGAGGCGTCGTTCTTACTAATATTATAAATGAGAGAATGTGTCTGTTTGTATTTCACTTAGCACATTGCTCTGAAAAACATGACGATTTTTGTATGTTAAATTCAAAGGTTTGTAAAAAAATTGTAACTTTTAACAAATATTTGTTAAAAAAATGTAACTTTAAACAACTTGGTTTTACAAATAATTTTATGAAAAGAAAAATGTTCGCTACGAATGGGACTTGAACCCACGACCCGAGGATTAGATTTTCTAGTGCTCTAGCCAACTGAGTCATCGTGCCTTCAAGTCAAGCGGTGGAATTTCTCATTCCCTTACTAAGTACATTATGTCGTGCGTGTTGGTTAGCGTTATCTGTGTCTCGTACGGAGAAGTATAGAATCAAGCCACTTATTCCAAGGCACGATAGCTTAGTTGGTTAGAGCACCAGGAGGTCTAACCCTGGGGTCGTGGGTTCAAGTCCTATTCGCACCAAACATTTTTCATTCAATTAAGTTATTTGTGAATATCCCCCATGCGGGTAAGCGTTTTAAAAATACTAAACTTGGTTTTAAATAAAGTAAAAGAAGAGTCAAGGCCCGTCATTCCGTACAGTAAACGAGGCGGGGGATTAGGTCATTGTCAGCGGAGCCGGGCGGTGGAAATGACGTGGAAGGAAGTGGAGATGATTGGCAAGTGACAAGCGTGTCATTTAACGCACATGTGTATTTAAAGACGATACAAAACAAAAAAAAACATAAACACTGAAAGCTAAAAGAAGTGATTTTTCTCTTTTTATAAGAAGCTTAATGCAACACTTTTGAAAATTTGCAGTTATTAAAATATGTTTTCAAAATATTTGAAAATACTCACTAATAAATGTTTATATTTACAAACTTTTCATTAACTATCAATGTATGAATGTAAATCTGTGGGCTCGGGTCAAAGAGCGATAGGCACTTTTATGCCTGGATGTACTAGACAGTCGTCTCCACAAGGTCACGAACTCTTTTATGGGTCAATGTAATTGTATACGTTTCTATAATAAGACTCCCATGTGTATTTAAAATTTACCTTTGGACAAATTTAAGACAGTAATTAAACAAAAACTTTGCAAAATTTCTGATTATCTAACAGACAAGCAGCCATGGGAATGAACTGCTCAGCTCTAGAGTTATTTCAGAATTAGTTAAAATTAGAAAATAAGGAAATTTGTAATGCAATTTAAAAAAGCACCCTCAGAGTTTCTTGTCTGTTCTTCTCTGGGGAAGACTGCACCTTTGCGAATAGGCGTAGAGTCAGTAGAGTCAATAGAACGAATGCGAATTGTATGTATTTAAATCCTTTAATGTATGTTTGTATGTATTTCGTGTAATCTTGACTTGTTTTAAGGGTATCCTGAATGTCCTATAAAATAAATATTTTTTCTATTCTATTCTATTATATTCTAAATCGTGGAACTGAATTTTTTGATTGAGCTGAAATTTTGCATGCACATGTAGTTTGAATGACAATACATGGCAAGCTAAGTGACGTCATTCTAAATCTAATTTGAGTATAGCGGATCGCCGAAGATGGCGGAATATTTGTTTTATTTAGCACTCCTAAAGTATTAGTATCAAATGAAAGGTTTTGCTGAAAATAATACAAAAAGGAATCTTTTCATGAAAGATCACGCTCACTAGAATAATAATATTAGGTCCATGAGGATGAGTAACCGTGCAACTGACTACTATGTAGAGTTCCGACCATTTCACTTCTGATTTTAATTTTAGATTTTATTTTATTGATATTTTTTAAACACGTTGTATATTACTCTTAAGTCCGTCAGTGACTACATGAGTAAAATTGCGTCATAGTGGGTTGCTCAATATTTCACAATCAAGCATGATATTATAAAATTTCACTTTACTTAGTTTGTTTGAATCAAACTCTATGTTTCTTACACTCTTTTACAGTTAGTGACAATACTAGCAGGCACACACAGTTTTAGGCCACATACAGTGCTCTTTTTTTTTCATTATTTCTAACTAACTTTCCGTCCGAGACTTCGTTTCCGTCTTCAGGAACGTGTCTAATCCATTGTTTCAGTGGTCTAAAACCATCTTAGCATTATTGCCTTATAAATCTTATATAATGAAACCGGTTTACGGCACATCGGTTGGATGGTTTTAAAGAGTACTTAAACGGTTTATAGGTAGAATTTTTTTGTGTTTTATAAATTTAAAGACTGTCACCTGTAGGCAAACTTCGTGTTTCTACAATTAAGAAGTTCAATAAAATTTCTTAATCACAGTGGCAACAAACGTATATGGGCTGTCGGTCCAAGCTTTGGTCAGGATGAGTCATATACCAAATGAAAGGGTGTAATGTATTGTTTATAAATCATGACTCCCATGACCCATTCCTTGTATCCGCCCTTGGTGCAGGCTGTTTGAGTAACATAGTGTATACAGGGTGTAAAAGACAGCTTAGCAAATACTTAAATGGTGGAATCTACCCATAACTATCATCAGCTACAAGTAATATTTTTTTCCCGGAAACGTCATGTTAAGGAGTTTTCATTATTTACCTACTTTGGCGGTACGCAACGTATCGTGAAACCGCACCCCGCGCGCTCTCCCCCCACGCCGCGCTGCTATCGGAGTGCGACGTACGTTGCTGGTTTTCGTTTTTTACGTCGTTATGATTGTTTTTTATTGAATAATGGAGTGTATTCGATTAAATAATAAAAAAATGTAAGCAGAAAATATGAAAAAATATGAAAAAAAATTGAAAATTTTCCGGAGAAAAATTCCACTGGAAAATCATTCATTCAGTTTGAGTCCAGGGTTTCAGTTTTTGCTAAGCTGTCTTTTACACCCTGTGTATTAGTCAGAGTCAAAGTCACAAATAGATCATTCAGAATGTTACTTAAAATAAGTCAATACAAAGTAGTGAAATACATGAATTTTTAACTTTGCGCCTATTCGCAAAGGTGCAGTCTTCCTCAGAGAAGAATAGACAAGAAACTCCGAGGGTTGCTCTTTTTAACCCAATCGTATTGTTGCAGATGTGCAGCCTGGCACAGCTGGCGCGCGGCTGCCGGCCCGCCGCCAAGCCGTGCTGTCTGTGCTGGTGCTGCTGCTGCTCCTGCGCATCCTGGTTAGTATCCACTCATTATTGTTACTTGTGCATCCTGGTTAGTATCCACTCATTATTGTTGCCAAAGTGGGTAACACCTGTACACCACAAATAATTGTAGTGAAAGAAAAATGTTCGGCGCGTTTTCCAACGAGTATAACATTTTTTTAATTTATTGATTGAATTTTTTTTGTATTTTTTAAATATTTGCATGCCATACGATTGGTGGATTATGAGACACATTTATTTTAAGTTAGATCATGTAATTACCAGTATCCGTGCAAATACAGACATTTCTATTTCTATTTCGAATGGGACTTGAACCCACGACCCCAGGATCAGATCTCCTGGTGCTCTAACCAACTGAGCTATTGTGCCTTCAAGTCAAGCGGCGAAATCTCTCATTACCTTACTAAACACTTTCGTCGTATTGTTATCATCGTTTTTTTTCTTTCCCTAAAAATATTGTTTGTAAATATCCCTCAATTTATACGGTAATTTAATTTTGTTAGTATTTATACACATTGGTAACTGTACTATGTTTGCAAATGTTTTCCACCTCCTGTTTAAACTAGAAAACCTGTAATTGGCTTTACAATTAGACCTAAGCTAGCTAATAATTTTACATGTCTTGTAATTAAGCTGTTGGTTTTGTACAATAAATAAATAAATAAATAAATAAGCGGGTAAGCGTTTTAAAAATAACTTTATACCATTTATAATGATAAATTTCTACTCCATTGGCCGGTTTGGTCGAGTGGTGGTGACGTTGCCTTTTGATCAAATAAGTTGTCATTATTAAAGTCGCGTTCCTGGAATCTGGTTTATTCCTCCGATTGTGGGAGAAATTTTCACTAGTTCAATTTATAGTTTGTAAATCATAGTCCGAGGGGCCCTCTGAGCTGGGGGCCCCGGGGCACTGCCCCGTCTAGTCCTCCGGTAGCTACACCACTGGAATAGCCTAACTTGAACAAATCCGAATATGAAAAAACAACATTATGTTAATATCAAAAAATACGTATGAAATCAAAACTGCACCTTTGCGAATAGGCGTAGAGTCAGTAGGGTCAATAATAATAATAATAATAATAATAATTTATTTTAAGCCTCTTAAAGTATAAACACGTACAGGAACTTATAAAGCTAGTACAATAGTAAACAATGGCTTTTTATGGGGTACACAATAACAATATTCCCTGACCTTTATGCTAGGAAAACCTGTGTTATAAAAGTCAGTGGCTCAGTGCTAAGACACCAGTGACTTAACCAGGAAGAGCGATTAGTAAGAATATAGAACGAATGCGTATGTATGTATTTAAATCCTTTAATGTTTGTTTGTATGTATTTCATGTAATCTTGACTTGTTTTAAGTGGCATCCTGAATGTCCTATAAAATAAAGATTTTTTCTATTCTATATCTAAAATATAATGAGAATGTTATTGTGTGACTATAAATTAGTTCGAAAACTTCGGATGTGAATCAACCCACGGAACTAACCGACTTTCCCTAAGGAACATAAGTCGATATAAGGAAACAAGTTGTTGCCTCTCCATACAAATTGTGCAATCAGTTGATTTGCCTCTGTATGGGAAGTCGAATTTTTTCTCACAAACATACATAAGCTCCCGCCTTTGTCCCATTGGGGTAGACAGAGACCACAGATTGCCACTTGCGATTATTTTTTTCAAGAATTCAATATAGGTTCCTTAGAGCAAGTTGATTGCATAGCGAAGCGGGTTCCGAAAAGCTAAATGGGTACTGAAACATGTCATTTTTTTTATTGGTTAAACATACAGTCTACTCGCCAAGCTATGACGTTTATTGGCGAGACGCGTTCGTTTAAAATTTATCTGTTCACTTATCTATCGCAGAAATATATAAAAATATTTTTATAAAATAAAACATAAAAAAAATTCGAATACCTACTCAACATATTTAACAGATACTTGTAACACCTTCTCGGCTTCAAACAATATCTTTATATAGGTACTTACATCACATATCGTTAATCCCTTGGTACCTTATATACATACACCCTTTGTCATAAGACGGAGTGGAAAATTAATGAGATAACACGATAATCGTGATCAAAGACGTTGGGTGTGTTGTCACCAAAGCTGTTACGAAAATATAAACCTCAAAGAAGGAAAATGTTACACGTATAAAGTATCTATTTATACAGCGTGAGTTTTTAATCACTTGTTATATTAATACCCCCGACAAAAAAGATGGGTGTTGTAAGTTCGACGAGTGTATATCTGTATGTCTGTCTGTGGTACCGTAATTCCTAATCGGATGGATATATGTATTTTGATGTTTTTTCTTTTTTGAAAGCTGACGACATCTACTTACATGGTTCTTAGCCATATTTAATCAAAATTGGTTCAGTCGTGTAGGAGTTATAAGCGCTAAATGTAGGGGCTGATCAGGGCCCCGATTCTGTAACTTCAGTTGTGTGTCGATGGAATGGTTGCTATTTTATCTGTTCAGGTGGCGAAATTGAGAACTATTCAATTTTCATATACTTGCTGACAACCACCCCGACCAGCAGCGCCACCGCCTACCGAATGTAAAGTTGCACACTACCTAGCAACTGAAAATTCAGTTGGCGGTGGCGCCACTAATCAAAGCAGCCGTCACTAGATGTATGAAATTTGGATAGTTCTCAATTTCGCCACCTGAACGGATAAATGGTGACCATTCCATCGACACACAACTGAAGTTACAGAATCAGGGCCCAGTATCATAGATAGAAATGTTTTTTCTGTGTTTTGCTATCCCTTTTATCGTTTTAGGGCAAGACTGAAACGCAGAAATGCTGTATAGTCTCACGAAATGTGTTGAAGCGCACCGTTACCAAGAAGTTTTTTTTGCTCTATTTCAAAAACTAGTTATAGGCGGTACTTTGCTCAATATACAATTGATAACAAAGTCTTATTACATAATATACTAAAATTCCTGGCAATTTGAGTGTATTCCAATTTTTGAAACATCAGCTGCGGGGTCATTACTATGAACTAGACGTTTAACATACCTAATAACCTTGAAATTAAAAATTTGAAAGAATCGCAGCCTTGTATGAAACCTTCATAAATCGATAGTTCGCGACAATAAAATCTAAATGGGAGCCACCGCGCCGTCCTGCAGTTGAGCAACGCCGGCTCTGATTAGATAAATTTCGTACAAATTTTAAAACAAAAAACGGAATGTGAATAGAAGGAGAAACGGTTGGACAAAATTCGTTTTAAATATTCCGCGAAAAACAGAAATTTTCGCGAAAATTTTTTGGTGCTTGAGAGGTCAAACAGTGAAAATTTTTCCAAGTGTCACGTTTCCAAGATAAAGGCTGTCAAACTTTCAAATTTCCGAACTTTTGACGGCCCGTATCTCAGAAACATGACACTTTAGGAAGATTGCGTTTTAACAAGTTATATATAAGATGATTTCAGCTATCCATTGATGTAGGTTTTATAGGTAGCCGCAATTTAGAAAAAAAAGCTTTAGGTAGGTATTTCAGCCTTCGAACTAAAATATTCTAAGCCCTTTGACCACTGAAAAAAAATAACCCTTTATGTTAGACGTGAATCTGAATGGACATAAGTTATTCTAATGACGTTTTTTTTCCTGTTTCAGGGCTAAGTGGTAAGTTTTGTGCCATATACAATACATTACACTAGAAAAAATTAAATGGAAAAAGCTAATTAGAATATCACACACCCTGCCTAGGTCATATACATACAATTCATGTCCATAGTGTATCAATGTAAACAAAATCAATAGATTTAGTCTAAATATAAACTACACGAAACAAAATAGGGCCTACCGTTCATTTGTTACTCATGGCAATGACCCAAATGAAACTTTTGTATTGATTTTGAACACATTGATGAAATTGTAGTTCTTGTTATCCTGTCTTTGGTTTCTGAAGGTAAGCCCTGTTTTGTTTTAATTATGTAAGTGGTTTTACTTAGAAACATAGTAACAAACATAGTTTATCATGTAGTTTTTGCATAGTATATTAGGTCCCAACCTATGAAATTGGGTTTTTTGTTCAGCTTAACTTTTCATAATTTCTTTGATTCAGCAGCTATTTCCAAAATTATTTTTAATTTAAATACCTAATAATATTATCGAGAATTTGAGTATAATTATTTAAAATTATAAAATTTTTTTTTTTTTTTTTTTAAATTTAAATACCTAATAATATTATCGAGAATTTTTGCTTTGGGTTTTAAACTGATGAACTGCCTCAAATACAGCTAGCTTCTTTGACTGGACAGACAAGCTTATTTTTGCTGTAACTTTTTTTCAATTGAAACTTTCAGTAAACTAAGTCCGGCGTTGATAAGCTGAATGTTGTCTTAACCTCTACAAAAAATTTTGTTACGTTTGTATTTCACATTGCCGAAAAATATAAAAAACTGTTTATATGAAAAATACAGTTTTCCGAAAACTTTGTACTTATGGAAAACAATTTCATAGGTGGAGACCCAACATATATTTTTGATTTTCTATAGTGGTAGTGAGGCCTCTAAATAGACAGTCCCGTGTTCTAGGAGAACATTTTTGTAAAAAACAGATGTTTGGTCTTGGTTCAAGTATTAAGTCTGTCTTTATATGGGACGATTTTCAATTAGTTAGCACATCTTTAGGAGATGATTTTCCCATGACGTTGAACATCTTTTCCCAAGAAATCCATCTCCATCATCATCATCATCATCATCATCATCAGCCTGTGTCATTCCACTGCTGGACATAGGCCTCTCCTATGGCACGCCACTGAGCTCGGTCTTCAGCTCTCCTCCTCCAACCACTGCCCGCTACTTTACGAATATCGTCACCCCACCTAGTAACAGGGCGCCCTACGCTACGTTTGCCGATTCGTGGTCTCCATTCTAGAACTTGTCTGCCCCAACGGCCATCGATTCTACGACAGATATGACCAGCCCACTGCCACTTAAGCTTGCTAATTCGCCGGGCTATGTCGGTAACTTTGGTTTTCTGACGGATTATTTCGTTTCGAATCCGATCCCTCAAAGAAATACCGAGCATAGCGCTTTCCATAGCTCGCTGAGCGACCTTAAATTGGTGGACTAGTCTCACTGTGAATGGCCACGTCTCGGCTCCGTATGTCATCACGGGTCCATCTGAAATTATTTTAAAAAATGTTGCTTCTCAGACTAAGGCTGATCTCTTAAGTTGTATGGAGAGACAATTTTTTTTATATGTCAATCTATATTCCTTGGGGAAAGTTGTTTTGTTTAATAGGCTGATTCACATCCTTAATTTTCTCTAATAATTTATAATCATATGTGTTCCAAGGAACCCACGATATCGGGGAAACCACAGTATGAGCTTTAATATCCTTGCTATCCTTACTAATTTATAAATGCGAAAGTAACTTTGTCTGTTTGTCTGTCTGTCTGTCCGTCTTTCACGCCTAAACTACGGAACTAATTTCGATGAAATTTGGTACAAAGATAGGTTACAGCCTGGGAAAGGACATATGCTACATTTTATCCCACAGTTGCGCATGATATAACCTGTAGTCCACGCGGGCGGAACCGCGGGCAGAAAGCTAGTACTCAATATTTTATTACATAGGTTTTACATATAGCTGTTATTTTAATATCCAATATGGACCCAGTTCTAGGGCACTGCAATTAAAAGGTGTAAACTAATCTAGTCGCTTAAAATTAGTGAGATCTATTTGTGTGTGACAGAGAGAGAGAGAGAAATAGTGTATATAATGTTATGTATATGTATGTACTTTAGCGATTGTGAATGTACTATAGTTAAGTCAATTCCATTTATTATTTAAGTGTGTAGTGTAATGTCAAAAGACATAGACACCTTGGTACTATTGTCGCACAGTCTAATCACATTGGCTTTCGCTTTAACAGACACTAATTACTCTAAAATAAACAATTTCATATCACCCTCGATATTAGATTGCATAAAACTGTTAAACAGCTTAACTAATTTTTACATCTCGATTACGTAAGCTTTCAAATTAAAAAACGCATCGAAATCGGTAATTTCGCTTAAAAGCTTCGATGCCACAGGCAGACACAAAGATACACAGATAAACACACGTCAAACTTATAGCACCCTTTTTTTGTCGGGGGTTAAAAATAGCATTATCGAAAATCAAAAATACATTGCAAATGAACCGCTAATTCATAATGTAAATATAAATATAGTTAATTACAACTGTTAATTAAGAATTAAAAACTGTATTCTCTACATATTAGTAGGACTTATTACTGTTGTGCATTCTATTGTAAAACAGCTTTAAAGTAATGCTTTTTAAACGCCAGATTGTTAAAATGCAGTTAACAGTCGAGTTATCTCGTAATAGTTCATCGACAAACAAAGGATAAGTTGATCTGGTGACAGATAATTTTGATCTGGTGTAATTTTTGCTCTTGACAAATTAGAATAATTTAATATAACTTTAGAATTAAGTTCACACTCTCTTTAGACTTTGACACCCATTTGCAGAATCATATAAATATCATAGTCATTTTTCGTCTCTTTGACGTAACCAAGGATGGCACTACAGTTAAAAAAGCTTTTTCCTCTAATGAATGTTTCTGCGACTGAGTGTAAGCGTACTAATTAAAGTGTACTTATTTAATGTGTGATGCTAAGAACTTATATTTCAATCCAGATCAAATTTTTCAATTTCAAAATTGGTGATTTAGGGTGCTAAATTACGGATGGTTTTGAAGTTCCTATTTGAATAAAACAGTAAAAGCATGTTTTAATTTTAATTTGACGGCCATTGTCACCCCCTTTATGCAAAAAAACAGATCAATCTATAGCTCCGTTATGATTTTAAGGAAAGGCAGACAAAACACGCAATCAAAATGTATATTGGATTACTTTAAATTATCTAAAATTAAGTATGTAAATCAGCCCCCCAAAAAACAAAGGTCAAAATATGAAAAAAAATTGTCTTCACTAAACAATTACAGTGATTATAGCTGATTGCCTTTGTGTGAAAAAAAAATTTTTTTTTTCACAATAATTTTAGGTTTCTTGAGAAAATTTGTTAAGTATCAAGGATAGAAACGACCCCTAAAGTTTCGCTAGCTTATTTTAAAGTCACCATATTGCAAAAGAAAAGATTTTTTTTGATAATAATGGGCTTGGGGTGGGATTTTTTATAATTATAAAAAAGTTTGATCTGGAAAGAGCTACCGCTTTATTCTGTAAGCTAGTACACTACACTACACGATCATTGCCGAGCACATGCAGCACAGTGTAAAGGTTGACGTGCACTTGACCACAGCTGGCGACGTTGTTGCAGCCTCGCAGCCAGGGGTTCCGAAGGGGAACCGGGGAAGAAGCCGCGAGACGGTGGACCACATGACCCCCTGCTCTGTGATGGAGATGCACTGTAAGTCACTATACATTACCTACCCATAAAATTGCTACGGAGGACACGTTAAACCGGCGGTCCCGGCTGTTGTCGATTGACGACAGTCGTTAAAACCCAGTCAGAGGCCATCGTGCGGTTTGTAAACTCTGACGCCAGGGTTAGTCAAGTTCGCCACACACTTGACTACACGATGAGAAAAATACCTATAAAATAGTCATAACTTGACTCTTCTTCTTCCTAGCACATAGTTCCGTTTCTGGTTCACGCTTGGCCATAATCCAAGATTTGACAGGTCAAGTTATTACAGTGGAGTGACTGCTATCTGACTTCCATAACCCTGATCAGGGGAACTTGACCGGATTGGATCATGGTTACCACATCCAGCCGCCTGAATGTGCAGGTTTCCTCGCTACGTTTTCCCTCACCGTAAGAGCATCCGTTAGTGTGCTGGTACATGACGGCATTGGAGGTCGAACGCGGTACCTCTCGCTTAAAAGTTCGACCCTGACGGTATTAAAATACTCATCATTTGACTAGTCTTTAAACCAAATCAGAGGCCATTTGGCGGTTTAAAAACTCTTACACCAGGATTAGTCATCATGATATGGAACGGTCATCATTTGAATTCAGGTCCGTATTACAGAACGCGACTCAGACACTGATCTATACTTAAGTAGCAGTAGTCTTTGTCTACTGTCATTTTGACAGTGAGAGAAAGCGACAATCGATACGTAACTTGAGTCTCCTTCTGTAATAGCCCTAAGTCATCATTTATCCCCGGATCCCCAGGAAAAATCATATCAACCTAGATGCATGTGAGTGACTATATTTGGTAACTTTTGAACTCTATTATCATTTAACCTATAAACTGAATAATGTCCCTTAAGCAACTTATATCCATGATTTTGAAGAAGAAATTATTCTGATTTTATGGTATTTTAACTCAGATTTTCTATAAATTTTCAGACCGTCACTGGAAGAGATTAGGAGTTGGGGCCAGTCTTTTGACAGACTCATGCGGAGTGCAGGTTACTATTTATCACTTTTAAATTTTATCTCTATACGTGTAACACGCACGCTTAATAGTGTGAAATGTTACTAAAAGATTAAATTGGCAGGGGTACTCAGTACTATCTACGTACATACATATGGTCACGCTTATAACCCCTAACTGAGTAGGCAGAGCATCAGTGATTCTAGCAAACCACTTGATGCCACGTTTTATACAAATTGTGAGGGTTATCAGATGGAACAAATTGTTTAATGGTGAGAGGTGGTCAGCCTTTCGCTCATTATACCGCAAAATCCTTGAGTCCCAGTTGCAGACTTTTACTGTATACCTAGGAAGAGTAGATAGCTGGCACATTCTAAGTGTTAAATGTAACTAAAAGATTATATTGGCAGGGGCCGGAGTGTCGAGTAAAATTTGTAGTAGATTAATTTAGTTCTGGAGTTTCAGGAGTGATTTTGCAGAAATTCTATGAGCGTGGGTGCACGGTAGTCTGGGGCTCTACTATATACTAACTTCGACTGACATTTCGAAGCGACGGATGTCAGTACATCTCATCATACAGATGACAGTGACTGGTAGTGATGATTATCGGCCGTCCGTCGATCGTGGATAGTGCAGAGTGAAGCCCAGACTGCCGTGCACCCACGCTCATAGTTTTCTGCAAAATCCCGCCTGAAACTCCAAAACCAAATAAATTTACCACAAATTTTACTCGAGACTTTGGTTCCATAAAGCATTTTATATTTTTTTTATATATTATAAGATGGGACCAAGGTCATAGATGAGGTCGACGATGGAGCGAGTTAACCCAGAAAATGCCTATTAAGGCACTGGTACTCCTAAAAAACTGAGGTGTCGTTGCCTGGGGTAGATTAAAAGGAGGCAGGTCTCATTTGTGTTTCCTCAGTCGCATCTTACGACACCCACGGAAAGAAATGGGGTGGTGTTATTCTCAACCGACCACCACACGGCACAAAAGATTTGTTGTTACAATATTGGTAAACTTAAAGGTCCAGGTCTTAGGGATTTCTTCGATATTGGTCAGAGGCCTCGGCCCACATCTTCAATTTTCTAGTATTGATATTGTGGCAGAGAAGGAGTAATGATACCAAAAAAGCTAGAATGAGAAGCCGTGTTTACCTTAGCCGTGTCATCGTAACCTGGGGGACTGAGGTCCAATTGATAATGCTCTGAAGTTCTATGGGGTGTCTTGCGATACCTTCCATACTGAGTTGTAGTGCTTCATACATTTTATAAAATTATACAGCACCATCTGTGGCAGGAACCTGATTGGTGACCAAAATTGCAATTTATCACGAGAGTTTCCGTGCTTTGGAGGGCACGTTAAGCTGTCGGTCCCAGCCGATTTCGATAGACTACAGTCAATAAAACCAAGTCAGAGGCCATTTGGCGGCTTGAAAACTCTGACACCTGGGTTAGTCAAGTTAGCCACATACTTGACTATACCTACACGACAGAAGAAGAAGTGCCGTCTGTCGGGAGTTAACCTTAAGTGACGTGCGTTATGGTTGTCACAAGATCATCACAAAACATTGAACATACATTTTCTCTTCCTCCACAGCGGGAAGGAAAGTCTTTCGAGACTTCCTCCGCGGGGAGTATTCAGAAGAGAACATCATGTTCTGGCTGGCGTGCGAGGAGCTCAAGAGGGAGACAGATCCTGATGCCGTTGAGGAGAAGGCGAGGTTCATCTACGAAGATTACATCTCCATCCTCTCGCCTAAAGAGGTACTTAGACATTTTTAAATTTGAATGCTTCACCCTTTTATATGATTCATACGGCAGTGGGCTGGTCATGTCTGTCGCAGAACCAACGAGCGTTGGAGTAGACAGGTTCTCGAATGGAGACCACGGGCTTGATTTTTGAAACAATAGAACTCCAATTCGCATACGAGTTGACAAGATTTGTATGAGATTCTCACGCGAATCTTGTCAATTCGTATGCGAATTGGAATTCTATCGTTTCAAAAATACGTCGCCACGTCTTGGCAAACGTAGTGTAGGACGCCCCCCAGCCTGATGGTCAGATGACCTAAAGGAAATAGCACGTACTGGCTGGATGCAAAAAGCGGAAGATCGTGCAAAGTGTCGTACCTTGGGGGAGGCCCTATGTTCAGCAGTGGACTGCAATAGGCTGATATAATATGATGATACGGTCACGTATATATTTCTTATGGAATTGATAAAGCAGTCTGGTTCTAAAAAGATTGTACGCCACGATTGACAAAAATAATTCGAGGGTAGTTGGGTCCGAAAGACAACACAATAATATCCTATTGGATACTATCTCTAAAAGTTTGTTAAATTTGTCATTGGCTTCTTAAATAATTAGAAACACTTTCATAAAGACCATACCAAGAAAATTGATTACTAAAAGTGTAAAAGGATAACCTTATCGCTAAACAGCGTCCATACAACCAAAGGCAGGAGCAAAACACAAAATCACCAAAAGTAGCGTAAAAAGTTTGGTTCGACAAAAGTTCAGTTCTATATTGTTTTCTCATTCTGTTTTTCTTTCAGCCTGAGTATAAGATGAGAATCTATTATAACAAGTAAAATTTCAATTTTTTTACCTTTCCAGGTGTCATTAGACTCCCGAGTGCGCGAGATAGTGAACCGTAACATGGTGGAACCAACTCCTCACACCTTCGACGAGGCTCAGCTGCAGATCTACACGCTGATGCACCGGGACTCCTACCCTCGATTCGTGGCCTCCCTTCTTTACAAGACCCTGGCGCGGCTTACCAACGGATCCCCCAGTGGAGCCCCTACCGATACCACCCCTGCTACATCACCCGGATCCGCACCTGCGGCCCTAAAAGAAAAAGATAAAGAAACCCCTGCAACGCAGTGAAAAGGACATTCAGTATTTAAAATTGCATAAAACTTCGTTGTATCAGGCCTCTCGCCAGCGAGCAATAAACGGCCATTTACTTTCGTGTAAATAGATATATGTTAATTGAACGGGTACTAATTCTGTAAATATTTAGGGTAAGTATAAATGTAGAAGTGGTGCGGCAGCTCCATTGGTCCATCTTCACCGACTCTCCTCGGCGAACGGCCTACCACTTGCTTCTATGATTGTAACTCACGGGTAATCTGTCAACACGCCTGCACTCTGTGCCAGTGCAATAAGAGTGGTTTTACAACGATAATGGAGTAACCTGATGCACTGGCCTCTGTACATTGAACGGAAATTAGAAATAACTTCTCACTAGTTGAGATAAAAGGGACAGAGATATCTTGCTTACGAGAGACAGAGATGGAATTAGTGGCGTAACCGCGCGCCGCCTTCAAATATCAGTGAAACATCACTGAAGTGTTGTGAGAAACGATTGCTCTAGATTGCACCTTTGCTGATTAAGTGCTCTGTGATGGTGACTTAGAAGGTGGAATAGAGTAATACAAATAGCTAACGGCTCTTAAATTTTTCTTCATAATTGTAATAATTTTAATTATACTGTATTGTGACTTATATCATTATGGTCATCGTTCTCCAGCAGAGATCTGCTGGAAATGGCCTAAGTTTGAACGATTAAACCATAGTAAAAGTTACTTCACCTTGACATGAAACTTAAAAAGTAGGTCGTGAATTTCTTTTATAAACTTCTAGAATTAACTTCTTACAACGTAATTCGTGTGTTGTCAGACTTCTCGTGAGTTACAGAGGAGGAAGCAGTTCTCGTTTTACTGGTGATTGTAAAGTTTTAAGGAAGTGATATCAAATATCATGTATAAAATTTAATTGATGATGAAACTCAGCGTTTGCACCTGCCCTTTCAAACTGCTCTTGAGAACTGGCAGGTAAATAATAATTATAAAACAGGGGCTGTGTCAGATAACTCTATTCGAGTTTTAGTGCACATTTAGAGGCGTTAAATGGAAACTCATTTTCATGCCTTAATCTTACTCGAACGACTAAAGAAAATGTTTGTTGGATTGTGTTAATTTTGGAAAGAGTTAAAGAAAGAGTGAAACAGCGATATTTTAAGATCTCCACTTATGAGTAGGCTCTCAGATTTGAAGCCAAGTCAGAGGCCATTTGGCGGTTTAAATTCTCTGACACCAGGTTTAATCAAGTTCGCCACACATATTATGACGCCTACACGATAAGAAGAAGATTTGAATAAGACATGTTGACTGTGTTTCTGTGTCTAGGTGCGGACCGTGAAACAGATAGGCTGCTAGTCAAAATTACGTCTGTCAAATTGTTTTAAAAATATATTGTATCCGTCCTCCGCAAACACTTTCCAATCACCAGTACTACAGAACCTTAAAGTGACCTTATACAAAGCAATCTGATTAGGTAAAGAAAGATCGTCTTTCCCGTTCTTACTCGCAAAAAAGACATCTTTCTTTCTCAAGCAATAAAATCATATTGATGTGTAAACGGGCACTTCTGGCCGGGGACAAAGGGTCCTAACAAGCGCAAAGTTTTATTCTAGTCATAGTTCGTAAGAGGGTATTTTAAGTAATAGTATTGAGATTAAGCAGCATTTGCTGCTTTAGACCACTTCATGTTCAGTTCCAATCTCCGATTTTGATGTTTGTTAATAATTGAACTTGATTTCTTTGAGACGGACCAAAATATCGGTCGCTTTGAGTTTAATAAAAGTCTGTTTATTAATCAAGTGTACCTTAAAATGCTATTTGAAGATGAGGAAATGTCTTGTTTTGAAACCTTGTAATAAGGCATATGAGAAAAAGAGATAGCTGCTTTCAATGTGGGTCTTGGTGTGCAATGATATAAGATGGATACCATGGTCACCGTGAATTATGGAAAACAAGGTTGAAACTTTAGTGAATTCATGGTTCTTTAAGGGCCATTTGTTTAATAAACAGATTTCCGTTACATTTATGTATAATCAAAGCTTGAAACATTTTGTTCCTTCATGAGTAGAAAGAATACCTAGAGTTACCTACAATTGACGGATTAAAAGGAATATTCAAATTAAAGTACCACCGCAAAAAAAAGCATTTTTAAGAAAATGCAATTGTAAGCAGTAAAATTTTTAATTTTCAATTTTAAAATTTAAGATGGTACCTCCGACATTCATCGTGTATAATTTTTAAACGGCTGAACCAATTTTGATCAAATGTAGCTAAGAACCAACTTAATTACGTCACCTTTTAAACAAAACAACGCAACGAAATCGGTCCATTCGTTTAGAAGTTACGAGACCACAGACACACAGATGCACACGTAAAATTCTTATTTTGTCTGGTGTTAAAATGCAATAAAATTTACAGCTAACGAATTGGCATAAATTCCCCGATTTCATAGGTTTTTTCGTAACTTCTTTTCTGTACAGGAGTTTCAAGCTTTGGCTGTTAATATGCGTCTTGAGTTAATTTTTAACGTGTTTAATTTATTGTTGTTAGAAACTCTCTCATACTTTGTACAGAATAAATAAATCTATATTGTAGAAAAAATAAAAGAAGGAAGAGAGAATAAATGGTTTACCAAATAAATGGTGTACACATCTTAACAGGTAAAGGAAGTTAAAAAAAAAATGTAATGGATTTTTATCGATTTTGCAATGATAATGCGTCTTAGAATCCAGTTTTGGAATGCAATATAAAGTTATACATAAATAAAAAAAGAGTGCAATATCGATAAAAAACCACTTTTTATTTTATGCCGTCTATGGTGTGTAATTAACTCCTGTAGTTTACTTTTTATTTACAAGCCCATATACGTCTCCACCGAGGGGCACGGGCCTCCCTTCGAAACACGAAGGGGATTTAGGCCATAGTCCACCACGCTGGCCTAATGCGGGTTGGTGGACCGCGCGCCTTTCGAAAAATTTTCTTAGGACGTGCGGATCTCATCACAATGTTTTCCTTCACTGCTAAGCAAGTGATTTTTAAAGAAAAATCCATACATAAATCCGAAAAGACGAATTTAGTGGTACAGGCTCGCACCAGGATTTGAACCCGCAAACTTCCGGTTACAAGCCTGGATCATTACCAACTGGGCTATCACTGATTTAAATAACACTGGCGAATTAAGTATACTACGAGTATTCCTAAGCCTAAAGCACTACATAGGTGCATTTAAGTACGATTGTCAAAAAATTCTGAAGCCTGTTTAATGAAAGCAGTCCTAGATGTGTTAGATTGTGAATTTTACAATAAAATCCACCGAGATGCAAACGTAATGAGACAAATTACTAAAAATTTTTTTTGTAATTTGTGTTTTGTAATTTAACCCATGTAATCCTAGACTGGTACCTTGACTTTACTTTAATATTAGTTTTATATCATCATTCACGAACGTCCAAGCCTCACTAAAATTAAGTTTTTGTAAACCTGACCAAAGATGGATCTTTTTTCATAAAACTTATATTATATAGACCGACACGACAGGACAAGGGTGGCTTTTCCGCTAATCAGTTGTGTTTTAATGGCATTTTAATGGCGATGGTGACCATTTTGACTGTTCAGCATAGCTAATATAGACGCGTGACATAATTATGTCAAATGTATCTTGTTCCAACCTCTCGTTCGATCACATAGCGTCAGTACGGAACAGGCAGAATGACATCGACATCACAAAATTATGTCACGCGTATAGACGCTATGCAGGTGACCCAGCTCGAGTACGATGGTGATAGCGCGCGTAATGCGCCGTGGTCCTATATGTCAACGTTGACAACGCCAGAGGTCGAGCAAGCCTTTGCGTGGGGCCCTCGTGCAATCAAAGTGAAGTTTCACCGTCAGCCGAGTGGCGCGCCGTTTGTCGCCATCCTGCTCGAACTGCAGGGCGTCTTTTTCCAATAATCAATGTTGTCTCAATGGTTGAATGATAATAGTGACCTTTTGACCCATTCAGGTGGTGAAATTGAGAAATATCGAAATCTCATACAATTGATGATAGCCACCCCGACTAGCAGCGCCAACGCCAACCGAACGTTATGTTGCAAAATTACTTGTACATATAAATGTTCCATTCTTTTATTTAATTTTTGACAGTTGTCTTAGAACGCAACCGAACAAATTTCGTGAAAGTAAACTTTAAAATGCGTGTTAAAATAAATATATAATCTACTTAATCATGTTCATCCATCCTATTTGTTACCCATTAAGCCTCCAAAAAGCCGAACGTATTCGGTTACGTTCTAAGGCAACTGTCAAAAATTAAAGAAAGGAAACACGTATAGCAACTTAACATTGAGTTGGCAGTGGCGCCAATCAAAGCAGCCGTCATCAAATGTATGAAAGGATAGTTCTCAATTTCACCACCTGAACGGATAAAATGGCAACCATTGTCATTCTACCACCACAGAGACGCAATTTATTAGTGGAATAGCCTTTCAGAACTATCGAAAATACCCCGAAACTAAACAACATCGGTCATATCTCGGTAACGATCTCGGAAACCGTCCGCGTATGTATGTACGCGTATGTACATACATACGCTTACGCCTAAAATTCCTATTGGGGTAGGCAGAGCATCAGTGGTTTTAAGACCACTTGATGCCACGTTTGACATAAATTCAGAGGGTTATAAGATGAAATATGATGTAAGTGGTGAAAGTTGGTTAGCCCCTAGCCCACTATACAGCAAAATTCTCGCGTCCCTCTTACTGACTTTTACAGTATGTCTGGGAAGAGTAGGCAGCCCCTTACCAATAGGAATTTTTGATAATGACACTGAAATATATAACATATGAAGATATCATTAAATTTGACTGAAACCACTTTCTCCATGCTTTAGTTTCGGGGTATACATTTGATGACAATTGCCTTGACTAAAAGTTAACCACTAAATAAAAGTTAAGATGCCTTAACTCTTGGCTAAAAACGAGCGATATCTTTTATTGTTTTATGAGGATGTTATTGATTTTATTGATTTACCACGAAGATTCAAAAGTTAGACAAAAATTTTAAAATTTAATCATATTCGCGTGACAAATAAAAGAAATCGCTCGATACGAGGCGAGCAGTTCAAAAATAAGGCCCTGGGTCATTTAATTTTTTAATTAGACCAATTTCGGCTATAGATTCGCAAAATCTGTGCAAGAAGTTTACATGTGACGCTTTTGTAAGTAAACTCCTTGCTCTAAGTTGTATGGAATAAGCTCCAATTCAGTATAGCACTAGTCCTTCGTCCCGACTGCACCACTCTAGTCTTTACGTGTAATCTGTCTGTAGTTAAAGCAATACGGTGGACCAATTAAGTTTGCCAGGAGTCAACGAATAAATCTGTTCATGTATGTCTGTTGTTTCATTTATTGTTTATTTATTTATGGTACACTTACAGCAAAACATATTTTATATTTCACTTAAAAAATAATTTTACAACTCCATTGGTAATATGTTCGCCACTTAGAAGTATACACAGCATTCATATTATAATACGACAATGAAAAAAAAAATTTGGTAAAACAGCTTTCTAGTACTTAGGGACCATCCATAAATTACGTCACACGTTAAGGGGAGGGGAGGGGGTCCACAAAGTGTGACATTGTGTGACAAGGGGGTTGGAGGGGTTATAAGTTTCGTGACATCACATTTCAAAATGTGTTATGACTATCAAAACGTGTAAACTATTAACGACAAACTTACCTCCTCACCTCCTCAGTCCCAAGCACTCTTTTTACGTTTTTACTATGGTTGATACAGTGAGTTTTGAGTTCCCAAAAAAAGGGAGGGGGGAGTCTTACAAATGTGACCAGCTGTGACAAGGAGGGGGAGGGGGTCAAAAAACCATGAAATTCGTGTGACGTAATAAATGGATGGCCCCTTACTTATGAAAAGCAGGAAGAAACAATTTAGGACTTCTTCTAGGTAAAACCTGAAAAATTTAAAAATTGAAAATATCAGCACTCTAAGTATTCCTATACAATTAAATCAACATGCACTTACGCCTATAATCTCTGTCGGGGTAGGCAGGGCATCATATGGTTATAGAGCTACATGACGCCACATTTGATATACATTCTGAGGGTCATAAGATGGAACATAAGTATGGTGATGATATCAGTCTTTCGCCCCAGATACAGCAAAACTGGTACGTGAACCATTTACTGGCTTCTACTCTATACTTAACAAAGAAGAGTTGGCAGCCGCGGCACATTCTAAGTTTTCTTTCACTCCCAATCCAGCATTGAAGTAAAAAGATCAAAACACAAACTAAATTGTTTCTAGGTCAAAATGTAAATGGGTCTTCGTGTCAAAGTGTACAACTTGAGTCTATTCTAACTTTAAATTCTTAACTCTATACCTTAAATGTTTTTTTTTAAGTTACTAAGTTTCTTTTATAATGTATGCATTTGCTGACGTGGTCGGAGATGTAGCAAAGAAGCCTATTCACTCGAACTTTAAAGCAAGTCAGAGGTCATTGTGCGGTTTAAAAACTCTGACACCAGGGTTAGCCAAGTTCGCCACACACATGACTATACCTACACTATAAGAAGAAGAAGAAGCATAAATCGTGAGAACAAACACTACAATATAGACTAAGGAACCAATTAATTAAGCCCACAACCTCATTGCGGCTGGTCGGCCGTTACCACTATTAGACACAGCGCACGGTACGTGTTACATTCAGACAGGAAAATAGCAGTCATTTGGACTCGACGTCCCAGTCTAGACAACTAGATCACAGTTCATATATCGAACAAGCAGTACCTTACCTTTACAACTTTTGTATTCTTAAGTAGGTCAGCATCTTAAGCACTGACTGGGCCTATTCCACTAATCAGTGGCGTCTCAATGGCGGTGGAATGACTATGGTCGATATTTTATCCGTTCAGGTAGTGAAATTGGGAACTATTCAAATTACTTAGGGACCATCCATAAATTAGGGAGGGGGTCGACAAAGTGTAACATTGTGTGACAAGTGGGTGGGAGGGGTCATAAGTTTCGTGACGTCACTTTTCAAAATATGTAATGAGTATAGAAACGTGTTAACTATTAACGACAAAATTAACCTCTTGACTGAGGAGACTTCAAACACTCTTTTTCCGTTTTTAATTTGGTTGAGACTGTGAGTTTTGAGTTCCCAAAAAAAAAATAACAATTCTATTAAGTACTGCTTTTATTAGAAAATTGCCAAAAAATGCAAAATATGTGACGTCACGCTAGGGAGTCTTCCAAATGTGACCAGCATTGACAAGGAGGGGGTCAAAAATCATGAAATTCGTGTGACGTAATTTATGGATGGACCCTCAGCAACTTAACATTCAGTTAGCGGTGGCGCCGCCGGTTAAAGAAGCCGTCATCACATGTATTAAATTGAACAAAAAAGCGAGGGCTAAGATCTAACCACACGAGATCACGTGTGAGCTCATGATTTTTCCTTACCGTCGGCGTCGTGCGGTACAACGATTTCGGTTAAAATATCCTAGCAACTATAGAGGTTGTATACCTCTTACGGAAACCTTTTACTCTAGTTCCATGATCGACTGTTTAGCTAGTTTTACAGCGCTTTTTTGTTTCTAACACTCTCCTCCTGCAGCTTTGACTACACGAGTTAGGTTATTTACAAATAAATTCCTATTTCAAGGTGTTTGTGGGACTTTTCTTGGACTTTATTAGCTAGATCCCTGGTTGCTCCCTCTGAGCAACGGCGCAGTACCTAGCTAACTCATTAACTACTCTTTCACAATCATAATATTAATGAGGACTTATTATTATCACTTATTTGAGTAAAGAAAGTAATGCTGCATAAACTTGTGTGTGTCAAGTTTCTCCAAAGCTTGTACCTTCTTTATACTGCGCTTCGTCTCAGGTCTAACCACGTATGTTGCTCCATATAGGCCGGTGCAGCGCGTTGCACAACCGTGCAGTTCCTGACACTCTCTTATCACCAGCCAGTGTGTTTTGATATCAATGTTCTTACTTAGTATAAAACCGCTTTTGAATAAACCGCTATAAGTAGTTGTTTCTTGTCTGTATACATATTATAAAGAGGAAAGATTTGATTGTTTGTTTGTTTGTTTGCATCGAATAGGCTCCGAAACTACTGGACCGATTAGAAAAATTCTTTCACCATTAGAATCCTACATTATCCGGGATGGACATAGGGTACATGATTTTCCAGAATTCCCACGGGAACGAAGTCCCGCGCGGGAAGCTAGTTTTAAATAAAATTCATACTTATACTTATTGTAAGCTAGCTTTCAACTCGCGACTTTGTTCAAATGTGTAGCCTATTTTCTATATTCTAGACTATCTATCGATCTATATCTATGTCAAATTTCATCCATATCCGTTGAGCCGCTCTGGCCTGATGGAGTAACAAACATCCATCCAAACATCTAAGCTTTCTCATTTATAATATTACTAGCTTTCCGCCCGCGTGGACTACAGGTTATATCATGCCCAAAAGTGGGATAAGATGTAGCCTATGTCCTTTCCCAGGCTCTAATCTATCTCTGTTCCAAATTTCATCAAAATCGGTTCTGTAGTTTAGGCGTGAAAGACGGACAGACAGACAGACAGACAGACAGACAGACAGAGTTACTTTCGCATTTATAATATTAGTATGGATTGGTGAGATTCGAAATTGTCCGTCTGTTACGTTTTCACGTAAATCGGTTGGGAATTTGACTATACCCAACCAATTTTGAAAAAAATTTGTATGGATATACTACCTCAGTTAAATACCTAGTTAATAAACTAATCTAGTTCACAGATAACCCTCATAGCAGTTAAAATCCTTAGGTAAAATTTGTTAAGCTCTTGTCAAGCGATAATTAATTATAATTGCCGGAAATTAGCAAGTTAAACCGACAACTCTATTCCAAGAATATGAATAAAATTAAAAGGAACTGCATGTGTGAACTAAAAGTAGTACAGTCAATAACAGGATAACATTTACTTTCTGTACTAATCCAGTACAATCCGGTTATTTTATAAAACTTTATTAAACGTCACACTTGTATGATGTTGCAAGTATTTATATGTATATTACCCAGTTGGATTAAGGGTGTAAAGGACAGCTTAGCAAATACTTCAATGGTGGAATCTACCCATAACTATCATCAGCTATAAGTAATTATTTTTTCTCGGAAACGCCACGTTAAGAAGTTTTCATTATTTACCTACTTTGGCGCTACGCAACGTAACGTGAAGCCGCGCGTTGTTAGCGGAGTGCGATGTACATTGCTGGTTTTCGTAATTGACGTTGTTATGATTGTTTTTTATTGCAAAATGGAGTGTATTCGATTAAATAATATCAAATGTAAGCAGAAAATATTAAAAAAAAACGAAGAAAAATTCCACTGGAAAATCATTTAGAATGATTGTCTGAGTCCAGGGTTTCAGTTTTTGCTAAGCTGTCTTTTACAACCTGTAGATCTAGTAGTTTTTGAGATCAGAGAAATTTTGTAACAAAACAAGGTAGCTTAATGGTTTTCTTAACTAGTTAGAATCATCTCGACTAGTATTGTTTTCTGACAGATGGTGATCAAGATCAGAAAATTAACTATGGCAAGTTGATCAGGAATTCTACTGGTAATGACCAATTTTAAGAGAACAGCAAAGGAGTTTGCAATCATGATAGTAACGGAGTTTTCTAAACAATTGCTATTGATGAAAAGTCTCGAATAAAATCTTGTTATCTACAAAAATTAATTTATGCTGAAAATTATTACTTACAGGGCATTTCACAAAAGAGAATCCGATATTTTCGAGCAGTTACTTACAAGCAATGTGGTCCATGATCATGACACGTGTAGGTACACTTGACTAACCCTGGTGTCAGAGTTTTTAACCGCCAAATGGCCTCTAACGACTGAATAACTGAATTCAATCGACAACAGCCGGGTCCGGCGGCACAGAAACGCTTATGATTAATTGCCACTTTGGTCGCCCATCAGGTTCCCTGCCTCTGTGTACGTTGCTTAATCTTACCTTCCTACTCTTATGTACACACGGCAGCACATCAAGCTATACATGATGACCTTGACGTCGCCCTTATCTCGCTCGCAATAGCGGCGGCTTTCGTAGTGCAAATGGATAACCTGACGTGATGCTGTATGTACTATCTTTCCGCCCGGGACTTCGTTTCCGTGGGAATTTGGGAATTTTTTTTTAACCTACGTGTTAATCCAGGCTGTCAGCTACCTCCATACCAAAATTTAGCAAAATTGGTCCAGCCGTTTGAGCGTGAAAGAGTAACAAAAATCCATACATCCATACAAACTTTCGCGTTTATACATAATATTAGTAAGGATTAGGACTGCAAAAACTTGCGCTTGCGCACCAGGTCTCCCATAAGGCTATAGGCCCAGATGCCGTAAACGCGTGCCCACCTAACTGTTTTGCAATGGCAGCATTTATAAACGTATTTCTAGACCATGTATTTACTTTAATAGATGTTTTAAACACATAATTGCTCTTATAATTTTGTCAAGTGTCAGACTAATGTTTAAATGTTATGTTTTGTTGACGGCCGGTTTGGTCGAGTGGTAGTGACGCTGCCTCTTGATCGGCGGGTCCTGGGTTCGATCCCTAGTCGGGGCAAACATTTGTGTAAAAAGCAGATATTTGTTCTCGGGTCATGGGTGTTTGTGTTTGTCTTTATGTATGTTCCAAGGGAACCACGACACAAGTAAAGGCCTCAGTGTGGACCTTTGAGTGTGTAGCGTTTATTTATGTTTTATTCTAAAGGAAAAGTTGGATTTTTAAGATGCTAGCTGCTCGGGTTCCTGTCCAAAACAACTAACTGCGGATTGCTACGTTATTTTTATACACTCACGCCTATAATCCCTTTCGGGGTAGGCAGAACGCCTTGTGGTTCTGGAAACAATAGGGATGTTGACTAATTTTTAGGGTTCCGTTCCCAAAGGGAAAAAACGGGACCCTATTACTAAGGCTCCGCTGTCCGTCCGTCCGTTTGTCACCAGGCTGTATCTCATGAACCGTGATAGTTAGAGAGTTGAAATTTTCGCTGATGAGGTATTTCTTTGTGCCCTATAACAGCAAGTACTAAAAACCAGAATAAAATAAATATTTAAGAGGACTCCCATACAAAAAACGTGATTTTTTGCTCGTTTTTATAGAAAGTGTGTTCGAGGCTGTATCTCATGAACCGTGATAGTAAGACAGTTAAAATTTTCACAGATGATGCATTTCGGTTTCTGCTATAACAACAAATACTAAAAAGTAGAATAAATTAAATATTTAAGGGGGCTCCCATATGTACAACAAACGTGATTTTTTTGACAAGTTATTAGAATGTAAGTAAATTATGTCCTAGGTATATCCAAGAACAACCTCGTCGGAAGCAGATACGTTTTATTCGTGAGTGATTTTCTGTGAATAATTAAATAACCACAATAGGTATTTATTTTTTTATTTAATTGCAAATTTGTATTTGCCAATGCTTTAAATTTCTCGACCTCAGAAAACGGACGAAAATATTTTTTAGGACTAAACCATAACACATACTATCGGACATCAAGTCGTCATCCACACTGCTGCGCTTCTAATACAATACTTTATTTGCACACTAGGATATACAAGACAACTAGACATATGGGTCTTCTTCTTATCGTGTTAGTATAGTCAAGTGTGTGGCGAACTTGGCTAACCCTGGTGTCAGAGTTTTCAAACCGCACAATGGCCTCTGACTTGGTTTTAACGACTGACTTAGGGGTGACTTTTATTTTGAATTACTCAGCGAAACTTGAACAACTTTCCCCTATATGAAAGACTTCCCATGCAAAGGCAACCCAAATTTACATTGCCAAACTGTTCCTAACGTAACGGCACAGAGTGCATGCGTGTGGTTACGGGATGTGCGGCCTACTGTACAAGTTATGTGAAGAGGATTTTTTTTCTCATAATTCAGCCTTTGTTCCTTAGGGAAAGTTCTTCAGTTTTGCGGGCTGGTAATTTAAAGAACCTTTTTATAATTCTACCAGCACGGCACGGCATGACAGAATTTGTATTACCATTGTCTTCTATGTTCCCAGCTTCTAGTATCACTAGTCCATAGGAGGCAACGGTAATTCAATTTTGCCGTGCCGTTTTCGTATTATAAAAAGGCTCAAAGTCCCCTAATCTAACATAAAACGTAGTGTACAATTAGACGGCCTTATATTCTCGGCTCGATGGTCAACCAAAGTCCATGCTTGCTCTTGAGTATGATCACTACAGGATCGTATTCCATGACTATAGGAGTTCTATCGCAAGGAGTCACTTTGTAGTTGTAGAGGAAATGCGCCAACCCGAGAATAGACTGGACTTTTGCTAAGCGCATACCTGAAAAACATATTTAAATTAATTAATGAGTTTGTAATACAGCAGACATCAAGCTATAGATGTTGACCTTAATGTTGCGCGTCGCCCAAATCTCGATCATAATAGCGCTGGCTTCTGTAGTCCAAATAGACAACCTGAAGTGCTGCTGTATGTACTAATTGTAAACATTTAAAACGTATAAAAACATCAATTTTATAGTTTTAACCATTTTCAGAGTAAGTAGGAAGCCTATAGTTGATGCTTGTGTGAAAACTATTTCGATTTGAAGATATACATAACGGGCCACATAAATAGTGTCGCGAAAAGCTAAGAAAAAATTTGTGGTCCATCCAATATTGCAGCTGGTACATAGACATAAAAATAAGTTAGTTGGTATAAATTGTTTAAGAGGATCGACTACCGCGCCCATGTCCATACAAAAAGGGAAAACGTTTTGCTACCCCTAAATCTTCTCCGATTTTGATAATTTTTCACTATGTTGTTGTCCCTATCAAAAACTATGCCTCTATGTTTTCCTTTTTTGAAAATTTTGTTTAGATAAAAAGTTATAAGGATCTGTAATCTTGCTTTATTGGGTTTGAAAAACATTCATTTTAAATTCATTGTATTTCAGAAATAAAGTAAATTTTCGGAAAAAACAAAAAATAGAGGCATAGATTATATTCTGCTGAAAAGATTGATACCAAAAAGTAGTATATTTAGTACAGTTTAGGGGTTGGGAAACGTTTTCCCCCCAAACGCGATTTTCGACAAAAAAATACCTAGAAACACAGCCGAGCTGCAACTGTCTCTATCGCACGTTTGCGAGCGGGGCCGAGCGCGGTCGCGACAGAGAATGATTCTCCAAATACCTATTTTCCTACGCTCGCGGCGCTATAGAATAGTCTTAATGTATAGATAAAAAAGAGTAAAGGACCCAGTGTGCTACCCTGAGACACTTCATTTAAAGCCTTATTAATGTGTCCTTCGACAGAAACACTTTAAAGAAGATCTGGTAGGTATTTGGTACGTTAAGGATTACTGCAATTTTTACTTTTATTTATGTTACGTAGAAATACTTACTTGCTTAATATTACCTTTTGCTCACCTAATTTTGCTTGATATCAAACTAACATTACCTACCTATGCAATTTCTAGGACCTTCACCAAACGGCATATAAGGAAGGTAACGTTTATCTCCTTTCTTGTCAGAAGAGAACCGATACGGATCAAATTTTTCTGGATCTGGAAAGTATTCCAGGTCATGCTGCATGGCATAAACCGACGTTAATATTTTTGTACCCTTTTCCACTGTCAAATTAAGCTCAGGAATCTTGTAATCTATTACACATTCTCTCATCAAAAGACCTGCTACTGGGTGCTTGCGTAGAGTTTCATCAAATGCCATGGAAACGAACTCCAGCTCACTCAGAGCTTCATACGGCAATTCTTCATTATATTTCTTCATAACTTGTTTGATCTCATCAAAGCACCGGTCTTGTACATTCTGGTTTAGAGCCAACTCGTAAAGCATGAAAGACATAGTCGATGCAGATGTTTCGAACCCAGCTGTGTAGAATAGCAACGCCTGTGCTACAATCGTCTCTACTGTTATCTCGTATTCTATCGACTCTCCGTCTTTTTCTTTCGTAACGGACCCTTGCTCTTTTAATTCAATCATCAAATCCATAAAATCTTGCCTCTCTTTTGGTTGTCCTTCTCTTTTCTCAATGATTCCACTGACAAGGTTCACGAAAAAGGCAGTAATTTTTTTTGATGCGAAACGCATCTTTAGCTTTTTGAATATTCCTGGTATAAAGCTGTCTATCAGTATAGCCAATCGTCTTAAAAAGCCTCGTCTCAATAGCGCCTCTGTCATACGAGTCAAATCATGCTGTTCCTCAAACGTGTCTATATCTAATCCGAAACCGACTGAAGTTATCACTTTTAGGGTATACTTCATATTTAAATCTCTTACTTCTAACTCAATGTTTTTGTCAACGACCTTTGTCAAGTACTGCATGTATTCCTTCACAGCATTGTTGATGAGAGGCATCATGTGTTTTAGTTTGCTAGTGCTGAACAACGGAGTCATTTTCTGCCTCAAAATCTTCCATTCTTCCCCGTCTAACGAAAACAAGTTCTTCGACAACGGTTCCTTAGTCAAAGTAAAGCCGCGATCTGTGAAATGCGCGAAATCCTTCACTAGTATCTTTCTGTTTAGCTCTGGATCTCGAACTAAGAGCATGGGTGTAAGCGCTTGATACATCCCGACGACTTTTTCCTTTGAATATTCTTTATAAACTCGCGTCATTACTGTGGTGAAGGAATCCTTCTTCATAAACATTGTCCTGAGGTTCCCAAACAACAGTTCTGGAGTAGGTCCTTTGATATTTCTCTTTTCCCAATAAGTGTACACATTACACAATTTATAATATACAAAGTAGACGCAAACACAAAGAGCTCCGAGGACTAACACGTCCATGATTGTTCGTTTCCTTATTAAAACTGATATCAAATTACTTGGGATGCTTTTGAGCGTAAACGAGATAATAAATGCTATCTCTAAGAGTAAACCCGTTTAAGGTAAATGAATTGAATATAATTACGGTTTGTGATATGCAAGTTGATAATGATACCTAATATTAGACCTAAGTGTTAACAATGTGCATATTGTTCTCGATGTTTGTTTGTTCTTTGTAATATAATGTTAGTTTAGATTTATAGAGTAAGGAAAAATAGATACTTCGTAAGCAAGCGCAACCACCGTAGTTTTACTAGAACATACTTCTACTACGTTTCTCATCTGCTAAAAACTACAAATTAGCAAGTTCTTGCTAAATTTTGTCAATGAATTCTTGTCGCGTGGGAGAAATACGTACGGTACAATTTCTAAGCCTGGATTTCTCTTCATTTGAAACGTGTTAATAAGCGGAAAGTGAAGAATATCCTTGGACCTGCCTTTAGTGGAAACTTTGGAGGGAATATAAACTTTTTGCTGCGAATTCTTATTTAAATTTACTTCACAGTGGGACGCAATCCAAAAACTGATGAAATCCAAATCGAGGGATACAGTTTTTTGTTGAAGCTATATACCATCTGCATCCAATATTTTTGACTTTGCAACTTTATTAAGATTTTTTCTTTAACAAAGTTGCAAATCCATGCATGAATTAAAAAAAATATGCATAAAAAACATTACGACCGATTCTTAAAACTCTTCCCAGACTTACTGTAGAAGACAGGTTTTGATATATCATAGGCCAAAGGTTGATAACCTATTACCGCAAATAGAAAGACACAGCACATTATACAAAATAAAACAAAAGTAAACAAAAACAGAAATAAAACAATTTTTAATGCCTAATAACAAGAACAGACAAACAACTAAATGTGTGGTGTATTATTGTGAAGTGTCATCGTGTCCTGTGTGTGACGGCGAAAAGGCCCGGGCTCAGCAAATAACACAGCAAGCTGTGACGCTGATGATTCTGTCTAGACCTGTTTTTGAGTTGTCATGAGTGTGTGAATCATAAAAATATAATAATTGTATGGATGGATATAGTGTAGAGTGTGAATAATATAAACAGATAAGGAACACCGATAAAGCGGTACGGAAAAACAAAGATGAGTAACATAAATTATATTAGAACCAATAAAAAACAAAAGATCGAAAATAAATCAAACAACAAACAAAACATGCAGACATAGATAAGCAGTCTAAGGTATTGAATTGATGATCGGAGAAGATGGTTCTTAATACTCTAACTACAGGGTAATTTTTTTTATCAGTATCCAAATTTTTTGTACGTAAACTTTATGAACATTTAACAGAACCGTATTTTTTTGTTTCTACGTTTCATATAAATATTTCGAGATAGATCGTCTGAAGCATGAAAATAAATCAAAATTGTATGGAAAAAAAATAACATCGTCCAAATGACTTGAAACTTTGTAATAGTACTCTTCAACACAATTGTGGCACCCGTGTTTCTGCGTTTTACAAAATTCATACACTAAGACGTTTTGGTACCTTATTTACGTTCTCCTCCTTATTTACGTTCTATCAACGTCACTGACACCGTAAGAAAAATTTGGATAGTGATAAAAAAAAATCCCTGTATTGTAACATAAGAGAGGGGATATCATTCCAAATGTTGGCAGTTTCATTTAATTACCATCAGAATGAATATCAAACTTGCCGTCATGTCAAACTCGTCATGTGAACCACATGACGCTCTGCCTACCCCGTCAGGGATTGAGGCGTGATGGTAAAATCGTAATATTACAATTTCTGTAGTGAAATTATAATCTCCCGCGATAGTACAATTTGCCTAGTAAAATAATAAATCTACGACACCACAGAGCTTTAGGTACCTACTGAACAACTTCCCCAAGGAACATAGAAAAATACAAATAAAGTCAAAATACAAAAAAAAAATTGATCTCCCATACAAAATGCGCTATAATATGCTGATGAAGTTTGTATGGGAACTCAAAATGTTTTTTTCGTATTTTGACCTATGTTCCTTGGGGAAGTTATTCAGTTTCATGTACTGATTAACTACCCGAGAGTTTGAAAGAGAAATACCTAAAGCCCTGTATAAGAGCAGCCTACATTAAATTAGGATAAGTTAGGTTAATATTAAGTTAGGTTAGGCTTTTATAGGCGAGGTTGCATTAATAATATAAAAAGTCGGTCAACGTAAAAAAAAAAGTGGCGGTTCACAAAGTACAGTCAAATTACAATAATACGGGTTTGACAATGCTACAGTGACATATAGATAGATAGATTACAACCGAACTTACATGAATGCATAGAAAACTTTTTCCTTTAGGTCGACTTTTCCGGTTGGCGAGTCCTTGATTCTCCTTAGAAGTTGTTTAAATAGTTATTTATTAAGAAATTTAGCAATGCCATATAGGAGCGGATTTGATACCTACATAGTAAGCGAATGTCGCAACTAAATGTCCGGTCTTAAGGAGCATTTCCGCTTGCGTAACTAACTAACTAACTAGTTGTGCAGTACAGTCAAGTGCACGTTAATGTAAGTGTTGCACTACCACATATTAGGGGTTGAGAATAATTATATTTTGTAGCTGAATATAACATTTTAGTTTTGTTTTATTCTTTATTCTTTATTGTACACACATAGTGTTACAAAGGCGAGCTTATCTCTATAAGAGATCTCTTCCAGCCAACCCATCCGGTGTCAGAAAAGCTATAAATTACGGGCACAAGACTGTGTGCATTAATTATAGTAGTTATAAAAAAAATAACAGTTATTTCAAAATTACAAAAATACAGCATAAGAATAATTATATTTATTCTTATGTTGAATAAATATGTATATACATACATATATATATTTATATATATATATATATATATATATATATATAATATGTATGTCTTCATATATTTTTAACCTTGACAAAGAGGGATGTTATAAGTTTGACGTGTCTGTCTATCTGTAGCATCGTAGCTCCTAACAATCGGATCGACCGACTTTGATGCTTTCTCATTCAACTATCTGGAATAAACTAGTTAACGAGGGGATCTCACCAAGATTCATTTTTCCACCTGCTTACGTATCTCAGTGTAACATTTCTACCCCAAGGCTGTCTGGAATAAATTGTTTTCAAACAATAAGGCCGCCTAGTTATACACTATATAATGTCTAGTGTTGTGTATCCTTGTAAAACATATAGTATGCTATGCTCAGGTCTAATTGATATGAAAGCTGTACAGCCGTTAATGGTGTTTACTTAGTAACCTTCGACTGTGTTTTTAGGGTTCCGTACCCAAAGGGAAAAAATGGGACCCTACTACTAAGGCTCCGCTATCCGTCCACCCGTCCGTCTGTCCGTCTGTCACCAGGCTGTATCTCTCATAAACCGTGATAGTTAGACAGTTGAAATTTTCGCAGATGATGTATTTCTATGTGCCCTATAACAACAAATACTAAAAACTAGAATAAAATAAATATTTAAGGGGGCTCCCATACTAAAAACGTGATTTTTTTGTTCGTTTTTATAGATAAGTCTGTCCGAGGCTGTATCTCATTAACCGTAACAGTAAGACGTTTGAAATTTTCACAGATGATGTATTTCGGTTGCTACTATAACAAAAAATACTAAAAATAGAATAAATTTAATATTTAAGGGTGTTCCCATACAACAAACGTGGTTTTTTGCCGTTTTTGTAGAGATTGGTTTTTATAGAGTCCGACTTGCACTTGGCCAGTTTTATAGGTAATGGTACGGACCCGCCCGTTTTATTGGATACTAATGTTTGCTATCTATATTCAAATGAGATCATGACGGCTAATTTGGTTATTGAAAATAAGTTTATAAGAAGACTAGCATCCCGCTCGGGACTTCGTTCCCGTGAGAATTCGGAAAAATTATGTAGCCTATGTTACTTAGGGATAATGTAGCATCCTAATGGTGAAGTGAAAGAATTTTTTAAATCGGCCCTGTACTTTTTGAGCCTATTCATTACAAACATACAAACATACAAAAATAGGTACAAATCTTTCCTCTTTATAATATTAGTGTAGATGTAGATGTAGATGAAGGTCCGTATTACAGAACGTTATTCAGACTCTGATCTAAACTTAAGTAGCAGTCGTTTTTGTCATTTTGATATTGAGAGGAGGAGACAATCAATACTTAAGACTATTCTATAGCGCCGCGAGCGTAGGAAAATAGGTATTTGGAGAATCATTCTCTGTCGCGACCGCGCTCGGCCCCGCTCGCAAACGTGCGATAGAGACAGTTGCAGCTCGGCTGTGTTTCTAGGTATTTTTTTGTCGAAAATCGCGTTTGGGGGGAAAACGTTTCCCAACCCCTAAACTGTACTAAATATACTACTTTTTGGTATCAATCTTTTCAGCAGAATATAATCTATGCCTCTATTTTTTGTTTTTTCCGAAAATTTACTTTATTTCTGAAATACAATGAATTTAAAATGAATGTTTTTCAAACCCAATAAAGCAAGATTACAGATCCTTATAACTTTTTATCTAAACAAAATTTTCAAAAAAGGAAAACATAGAGGCATAGTTTTTGATAGGGACAACAACATAGTGAAAAATTATCAAAATCGGAGAAGATTTAGGGGTAGCAAAACGTTTTCCCTTTTTGTATGGACATGGGCGCGGTAGTCGATCCTCTTAAGTATAGATAAAGACTTCAGTCTCCTTCTGTAATACAGGTAGAGATAAGTCTAGGTCAAAAATAAAAGATAGGAAAACAATTTTCAGCGTATAATTTCCAGACGGACGTCGAATCAATACAAACACGTAATCTAATTTAGCACTTAGAAATACAATTTTATTAAATCAGCTCAATGTAGGAATCCGTGGCCCAATCCAAGCAGAGGGGCGCCATAGAGGGGCGCTGAATGTAGAGGCGCTGAATGCAGAGGCGCTGCTAAGCCATGGCCATATAGGCCACCTCCGTAGAGGCCGTGGCCATAGACTCCGTGGCCATAGAGCCCGTGTCCGTAGAGGCCACCGTGGCCATAGAGGTTGTTGCTGTAAAGGCCGAGGCCGTGGCCGTAGTAGCCATGGGAGAGTAGGGGGGCGTGGCCTAAACCCGCGTAGCCACCATAGCCCAGGCCTAACACGCCTCGCTTCTCGGTTTTCTTTTCCTCAACAGCGCATGCGCTGGCCACAAGCAGGAATACGCATAACTGGAAATAAAAAAAAATGTTATTCAATTGCGAACAAACGTAGCGTAGGGCGCCCTGTTACTAGGTGGGGTGACGATATTCGTAAAGTAGCGGGCAGTGGTTGGAGGAGGAGAGCTGAAGACCGAGCTCAGTGGCGTGCCACAGGAGAGGCCTATGTCCACAGGCTGATGATGATGATGATGATTCAATTGCGAAAAAAATGACGCCTTTCTTCCTATCTTCTAGGATGCTTGTCGGTAATCACTAGTAATCGATTACTGCTTAGCATCGAGAAGGTTATGTTTCCCGGTTGTAATTCAACTGATAAGGTAATATGTTATAAAGGCTTAGAGATATATTTTCCTAGGAATTTCTAGGAAAATACATGCATTCGAGGAATTCATCCTAGGAACTAAATGTAAATGAAAAAATATTGTAAATGTTTAATATTGTATTTAATTGTAATTATTATAACGTTATAAATTATTCTACGGGTGTTAATAACGCCTGAAATAAACAAATTCTATTTTTTTAATTTGTTTAACATCCTATTACTACAATTGAAATTATCAGATGCCCTTTAAAAAAACAAAACAAATTCAAAAACTATTGTATATCTTAATTCTAATTTTTTAAAAACCTTTTGAAGCTCATTGTACAAAATCAACATACATGAAATACCCATGAGAGCGCGATCAACTTTTTATAGAATTCCATAAACGTGTACAGTCAGTTACATTAATATTTAATTTATCTCATAACTTCTTGTCGTTACATTAATGAGATAAAAGCTCAACTTGAATATTAACAAGAACGTAAATAATGGATAAATTAATAAAAAATTGTAAATATGTATTTTTATGAAAAATTCATTTAAGTAAGTAAATTAAAATGTTATCTTTTTATGGTGTAAAATTTTAAACTTAAGCTTTGTATTTAATAATAATAAATCGTTTATTTCAGGCTTTGCCCAAAAAAGACAACAGAATAGAATAGAATAGAATATCTTTTATTTGCCAGAATACAGTAACGTTACATGATGTTTTATAAATATAATGTCCATGTATTCCGTCTGCAAAATGTCACCTTAACACTAAAATATTTTTCAACATTGGCAGTCATTATTTAAATTATTCTACGTAACACTTAACTTATAGTTTACATAAAATACATGTATTTAATGAATTTATACATTAAATACATGCAAAAAAAAGTACTTTTAAAAATTAGAATGTTAAAATTTTTAAAAGGCCATGTCAAAAATTAATGCAGTCAAAAGAATTTAATTTAAAAAATTGAACCGATTATGCTTGAACTAGAAAGAAATTGAATCTAAGCTTTGTAATTTTTACGAGTAAATGCTCACTTTTGACCCATGGGCGAATGTTCTATGTGCCCTGAGCGATTTGCGAAACAAGGGGAACCTCAGAGCGGGCCTTTTATTATACAACTTACTTTATTTTATTAAACATCATTTTTAACGAAATGTTCACTTTTTAACAAAAATAATATGTAGTCAATCATGTGTAGATGGATGTTTGATCCAATCCACTGCTTCACACAAAAAAAACTACAAAAATTTATTCAACAAGTTAACTTTAAAACAACAATCAACAAGGCTATTCTTTTCCCTAATTACCTCGAAAAAAGTCCCGGAAGGCTATTATTTTATTTCTATTTTTTTGGGATACCAACACCTGTGACTGAGTTTTTTTAATATCCAATTTTGTCCAGATTTTGGCTAACATAAAGATTATATATTACATAAAGATAACATAAAGATAAAGTGGTTGGCTCAGATCTACTAACAATTTAAAATACAATGTTTATAACAATGTTTTTTATATATTTTTTTTAATACATAATGTTTATAACAGTTTCCCACAATTAGCCACAAAATAGATATACCAAACTTTACTTCCGATTAACTTTATTTTTATTTGCTTAGCTTCCATTAAACTTAGTGGTTTATCCCAGTTTTATAATTTTATTTTGAGAGTTCAATTATTATTTTTATTATATTATTATTTTCTATTTTGTTTAGTCTTCAATTTTTTGTTTGACTAGGGCGCAAGCCATTATTTATTTTGAATATTTAAGTTTATGATTAGTTTAAGTAATAAGTATTAGACACTTATGACATATTGTGATCATTTGTAATTTATTATTTTGATGATTTATTTTAATATTTATATTATGTTTTGTTATTTTATATTTTTATTTAATTGATTAGATATCGGGTGTCTATGTTAAAATCACTATGTATTGTACATTGTTTCGTTTGTTAGCTACTTTGTATATAGAAAAATAAATAAATTCTCAACTTACAACAGCCTTCATGGTGTCGGTGGTTCCAAAGGGTCGGATAGCAGTGGCGGCGCGGCGCCTGCGCAGCTTTTATAACCACCTGGCAAGGCGATTGCCTAACTAAGTCCCTAGAGCTAGTCTCATTGATATTTAACGTAAAAACCATACACAATCAGTATCATATAAATCGTCGTACTTGAGAATCTGTGGACTCATATGAATGGGTTTAGAAGATTTTTGTATGAAGGTATGCCAGCCTCCCATCCGCCATAGTGAAGTGAGTAACTCAATAGCCCGCGACATTCATCGCTCATAATCATAACTCTTAAACGGCTGAATCAATTTTGATCAGGTTTTACTAAAAATCGTCTCGATCACGCCAGCTTTCAAACAAAAGAAAACGCATCGAAATCGGTCCATTCGTTAAGGAGCAACGATTTAGGAACTTATAACCCCTCTTTTTTGTCGGGGTGTCTTATTTAGCTTTTAAAAAAGTAACCACTATTCAAAAGATTGAAAAACACTGTTTACTCAATACAAGCGAGACATGAAGCTATAATTTCCACGAACAATAATAAATAATTAATTATTATTAATAGGCATCTGTTAAAGGAGATATAAAACTGATAAAACACCATAACACTTAATGTGCCATTGTAACATGGAAGTAAAGTCGGTCAGGTGCATAGATGCAGACGTGCACTGTCCTTGCACTTCTGTTAAATGCATTCAATTGCATTCACTGGTTCATCTTTTGTATGTGGCCAAGGTTTAAGGTTTAGAAAGGAATATGCAAACATAGGCTTAGAAATTTTAATTAAAAATATAAGTAAGTAATTACAGGGTGAAATTGAAAACATTCGACAAACTTTGAGGAATGAATCTACCCATGATTACGAACAACTTTTCTATGGGACCAACTTTCATACTAAAAAAAAAATCTGCTGTTCCATACAAAAGTACAGTATTACGTACTCAACCAAAATGTATGGAAGTACTGATTTTTTTTAGTAGGAAAGTTGGTCCCATAGAAAAGTTGTTCGTAATCATGGGTATATAGATTCATCCCTCAACGTTTGCCGAATTGTTTCAATTTCACCCTGTAGATACGTGAGTAATCGAAAAAAATATTCTTCGAGTTTATACAGAGAAGAAAAATAAATAGCTTCAAATACACAATTTAATGTATTTTTTATTACCTTTGACCTTTTTTCTAAAATCACTATACCTGTACATGACACTACATACTAAAATTACACACTAACCTGCCGAGATAACATAAAGAAACTTAAAAACAGTCGATGTTGTCTTATTATTAAATATGACTGTGAAAATGGAAAGGTACAACTTTCATGATAGTCGTTAAGGTTCACAATTAGTGTAATGAGCTATTCCAAATAGCTCTTATTGACTACCCCGAATGTTGTTCCTTTTACTAAACACAGTTACAAATGTAGTTTAGTACTTGTTAAAATTTTACTTACTCTATATTTTCTAAAATTACTACGTAACTACTTTACAAATTAACAATATTAAAATTACATTGCTTGACAGCACATAAATTAGACTTATATCTGATATAATATGTACCAACGTTTTATAGAGCGTAAAGAAATAAGAATATCACAGTACGACTTGACTATAAAAATAAAACATTGATCGAATAGTGATACCTCGTCATTCTACAAAAGATTTGAACACTTTTACTTGACTAAGTCTTCAATCTCAATTTACTTTTTTTTTTATCACTCCATATACTTACGTCCCTACCAAGGGGCACGGATCTCCCTTCGAAACACGAAGGGGATTTAGGCCATAGTTCACTATTGCTGAGCAAGTAAAAATACATACATAAACCCGAAATGACGAATTTAGTGGTACAGGCCCGCACCAGGATTTGAACCCGCAACCTTCTGTTTAACAAATGGGCTATCACCGCTCTAATGATTTTGATTATCAACTTTAAAATAATCAAAATCACACCAAGGTTTTTCACTAATGGCAATAACTGGCTTGCCACATGTCTGGCAAAGCCAGTCTTCCCCCCATGGCAAGTCCCACATTTCATGTATAAAATGAGGGTATTGATAGTAGGGTTCACAATTCGGATGTGGTATGCGTTGAGCAAAAACTGTGTAGCTTATCCTCCAACCGAGATCCAGTTTATGGAGGATTTTGAGAATCCGGTGTAGAATGGTTCTTCTAAGACCAGTAGGAATGGAAGGCGATTTTAGGACTTCTTCAGAGGCTGCACTAAGTGTTAAACCAGGGTTGTGTAGTGGGTATTTTGAAAGGATGGCCCATACCAAGGACTCTTCACTGAAGTCCTCTAGCCTCTTCATTATTTATATGGTTTTTGAGATATCTGGTCAATCCGATGTTCTGATAGATTTTTCGATCCTTTTCTTTCTTCCTTCTTCTTCTTTCCTCACTTACGGTCTATAAAGTGGTGAACAAGACTAACCCAGTCGTCAAAGTATTCCTTTTCTTCAGAGTTGTAGAGCTGAGCTTCCTCGATGGTTTTGTGAAGACTGTTTATCCTTTAAGGTGCTCAGCGAGGTGATGCCATAACTTTTGAACACAAGGGCTTTACAAATTGTCTTCTTCTTCTTATCGTGTAGGTATAGTCAAGTGTGTGGTGAACTTGACTAACCCTTCCAAATTGTAATTCACACTAATGGTTGATGATAAATGCGTTGATGAAGAACTTTTTCATCGTCTCAAAGAAACAGCAGGAGTAACTTCCGTAGTTGCCTGATTTTTCTTTCACGGCAAAAACAAGAAAAATTAATAAACTTCATAAAACTTCACTTTCTACTGTCTATTTCACTGTAACGAGAAGGAACGTGTTAATACTCCGGACAATGCTTTAAAAATGTTAGTTTACTTCGAAACAGATAAAAAAAGCTTCTAAGTTTATCTGGAGAGTATGCAACCCTGCTGAGTCGCCCGAAATAACTTAACCGAGGTTAAAACAACTTATAAACAAATGAAATAAGATGCAATACTCTTTATACTACTTTAAAATAGTTATTAGTCATTAGTTAATGTACTTCTTAAAGTACTGTCACCTTATCCTTTTTTGATAACGAAAACAAAAGCCCCTAGGTCAGGTATGGCGAACCTTTACGGATTGAAGTGCCATTTTTTAAAGAAATGTTGAATGAGACCATAGACGTTCCATCAAATAATGTTGACTTATTGTGAAAATAATAAAATTAAACTTAAATAAAAGCGCTTCCCGCCCACCACGCCTACTCATTCCGTAGAAGGCTCACTTAAGGCGACTACAGCACCTAAATTACGATTTAATGATGCGTAGATAAGCATGACGCACTGCATTAAATCGAAGAAAAAAAATACTACGGTAATATTCAGGACATAAACTAGATAAGTAGTTTGCTGAAAACATGATTCAGCACTTTTAGTTCGATAAAAAAGCTGACAAAGTCACCTCTAATATCCAATATTGTGTATCTTTTAAGCTGTAAAAACGATAGTAAAATGCACACAGGAATTTGAATTTGCTATCAAAATGTTCGTGATTGAACACTCTCGATAAGTAGTTAACGCATTTTTCGATTTAAGCTGTTACCTTTCCATAAATCTCATTTTTCTAACTTTCGAACATGTTTTTACGCACGCACGCTTTCATAGTCCGTAAACTTTGTGTATCGACACTGTTCGCACTGCCGGCCCAGGCCTGTTGAGAGACGGAGATGGCACTATTCCTATGTGCGCTGCCTTTATCGGGTGCTGTAGTCGCCTTAAGTTCGTTAGTTGAACTGCATATTGAATTTTGTTAATTTGTCTACTACTCGTAGTAAGTATTCTATTATCTATGCTTTGTCAATCGGTGGCGTGTTCAAAACATTTCGTCGCGTGCCACTGATGGCACACGTGCCATTGGTTCGTCATTGCTGCCCTAGGTGATGTCATTAGCTAAGGAGCTACTTATGTTTGCCGAAACACGAAAGCACGGGGTACTGATCGATAATGTAATTAATGACTAATTGGATGATTAGTAAATTAAAATCGTTTCTTGAGATTAGTTTTACTGCCGTAACATATACGTCACCGTTACATTGTCAAACCCGTAATATTGTAATTTGACTTAGTAAAATTATAAACTTTCGATACTGTGTGAACTGCATCGAATTTTTTCATAATGGCGGTCTTTTTTATAATATTGATGCAATCTAACCTAAAATGAACACCTAAATGTTTAACTTTAAGTAGTTCTTTAGTTACTGAGCTATGTTTTCCTTCTAATAAGTAGGATTCTGCAATAAAGAGTTTACACATGTACATACTACTACTGTGTAGAGATAGCGATGACTGATTGCTTAGTTAGGTAATTACTTAGTAGCACTGAGTATACTTGTTTATTTATTTGTATCCACATCTGTTTCTGTTAGCATCTACTTCCTTTTTTTTACTTAACCTTTGAATAGTGTTGTTGGTTTTGTATAATTTAGCCTTTAATTGTAAGACTGTCTTATATCAACTTCTGTACACAGCTGTTTTCTATTCCAAATAAACAAAAAAAATGCCTGGCCTAAGTTATCCTAGTTTCATTCAGTCGGCCGTTACAGTTTCGTGAAATTGAAATTTTACTGGGCAAATTTTTTTTACCAGCCCATTATACAGGGCTTTAGGTATCTCTCTTTCAACCTCTCGGGTGAATAATCAGTCCATGAAACTGAACAACTTTCCCAAGAAACATAGGTCAAAATACAAAAAAAATAATTTTGATCTCCCATACAAAATGCGCTTTACGCTGATGAAGTTTGTATGGCAACTAAAAAATTTTTTTCGTATTTGACCTATGTTTCTTGGGAAAGTTGTTCAGTTTCATGGACTGATTAACCACCCGACAGGTTGAAAGAGTGATACTTAAAGCCCTGTATACGTCCCTACCGAGGGGCACGGGCCTCCATTCGAAACACGAAGGGGATTTTAGGCCATAGTCCACCACACTGGCCCAATGCGGGTTGGTGGACCGCTCGTCTTTCGAAAATTTTCTTGAACGGGAGGGTTTCATCACGATGTTTTCCTTCACCGTTAAGCTAGTGATAATGCAGATTTTATTATCACGGTAGATTATAATTGTACAAGTGAAATTGTTGATTACGGTTTTTTAAATTTTTGGTGCACATACTCAAGCATTCTTTTTGAAAAATAATAACAGTAAGTAATAATAAAAATAGGAATAATTAAAGGTACTAGGTAAAGCACTGCTTTTTTATTAACGCTCCTATGATAAATTAATATCTTGATAGATCTCTTTTGACCAAAAGCAGCGCCTGCTTTATACACAATCTAGGCTAACTACAAATGCGTACTTAAGGCGACTACAGCACCAAAATTACGATTTTCTGATGCGTATATAAGCATGTCGCACTGCATTAAATCGAAGAAAAAAAATACTACGGTAATATTCAGGAAATAAACTAGATAAGTAGTTTTCTGAAAACATGATTCAGAACTTTTGGTTCGATAGAAAAAGCTCACAAAGTCACCTCTGAATACCAATATTGTGTATCTTTTAAGCTGTAAAAACGATAGTAAAATGCACACAGGAACTTAAATTTGCTATCAAAATGTTCGTGATTGAACACTCTCGATAAGTAGTTAACGCATTTTTCGATTTAAGATGTTACCTTTCCATAAAACTCATTTTTCTAACTTTCGAACATGTTTTTACGCACGCACGCTTTCGTAGTTCGTTAACTTCGTGTATCGACACTGTTCGCACTGCCGGCCCAGGCCTGTTGAGAGACGGAGATGGCACTATTCCTATGTGTGCTGCCTTTATCGGGTGCTGTAGTCGCCTTAAGCTAAGATTGGTTATGCAAATTCAAAATGCTACATTGTGCTTAGTGCTATATGTTCTACCTACATTATCCATAGTCTACACCACACTAATATTATAAAGAGGAAAGATTGGATTGTTTGTTTGTTTGTTTGCAATTAATAGGTTTCGAAACTACTGAACCGATAGGCTACACAATTTTCCCAAATTTCCATTGGAACGAAGTCGCGGGCGTAATGCTAGTATGTTATAAAGAGGAAAGATTGGATTGTTTGTTTGTTGGCATTGAGTAGGCTCCGAAACTACTGAACTGATTTGAAAAATTCTTGCACCATTAAATTGCTATATTATCCCTGACAGTAACACAGGCTACATAATTTCCCCGAATCCCCACGAGAACGAAGTCCCGGGCGTAATGCTAGTAATATTATAAATGTGAATGTAACTTTTTCGTTTGTCTTTTTTAACCCGATTGTGGTGATCAACCGTGTGGTGATCGGTTCAGAATAACACCACTCCATCTCTTTCCGTGGGTGTCGTAAGAGGCGACTAAGGAAACACAAATGAGACCTGCCTCCTAGTTATCCATCCCAGGCAACGACATTTCATATTTTTTTCTGAATCTGAGGTGTCGTCCTATGGTCTCATGCGGTGTGGTAGGCTCTGTAAAGGGCCGTCTGGTTCGCGACCACCCTCCTACCGAAGTCCGACGCCAAACAGCTTTCTGTGTTCCGTCGGTGCGTAGAAGTACCAGTGCCTTAATAGGCATTTTCTGGGTTAACTCGCTCTATCGTCGACCTCATCATGACCTTGGTCAAGATTGAGGTCAAGAGTTAACCCTTCTTATAATAATAAAAAAAAAAAGATTGTGGTATAGTCGAAAAGAAGAGTTATGTATTTGACCTGTATATGAATATTAAATGTGCATATATTATTTCATATAAGTAACATATTGTGTCAAATTATTTAAAACTTGAAGCGTTCGTAGCTCAGTGGCGCATACTGATCTCAACCGATCAGTGAGGTTAAGCAACCTTTTTAATTTAATTATAAGATAGGTTAACTCTTGACCTCAATCTTGACCATAAGGTCAAAGATGAAGTCGACGATGGAGCGAGTTAAACCAGAAAATGCCTTTAAAGGCACTGGTACTCCCACGCACCGACGGAACACAGCAAGCTGTTTGGCGTCGAACTTCGGTAGGAGGGTGGTCGCGAACCAGACAGCCCTTTACAGAGCCTACCACACCGCATGAGACCTTAGGACGACACCTCAGATTCAGAAAAAAATGAAGTGTCGTTGCCTGGGATGGATTATTAGGAGGCAGGTCTCATTTGTGTTTCCTTAGTCGCCTCTTACGACACCCACAGAAAGAGTTGGGGTGGTGTTGTTCTCAACCAATCACCACACGGTTAGAGAACCATCTTCGACAAATGTTGCAATTTATCACCGTGCTTTGGAGGGCACGTTAAGCTGTCGGTCCCGGCTGTTGTCGATTAACTAAAGTCGTTAATACCAAGTCAGATGCCATTGTGCGGTTTGACATCTCTGACACGTGGGTTAGCCAAGTTCGCCACACACTAGACTATACAATACAATATATACTTTATTGTAAATATTGAAAAAGAAACACAATGATAAAACGCTTACAAATAATATCACAAAATAGTACAATATAGGCGACCTTATCGCTTCAAGCGATTTCTACACGATAAGAAGCAGAAGATTCAAAACTTTACAGATATCCAGATATTAAGGTTAACTAATTTGTCCCCACTTAGCTAAGCCTGTATCGTGGGGTCTCAGGACTCAAATGTCAGAAACAATACAGAAGCTTAGTTTCATAATTTAACTCGCTTCCCGCCCGGGACTTCGTTCTCGTAGGAATTTCGGAAATGAATTATACATATAAACCTTCCTCTTGAATCACTCTATCTATTGTTGAAAACTGCATTAAAATCTGTTGAGTAATTTAAGAGATCTAAGCGAACAGACAAGAAGACAAAAGTACCATGTATTAATGTTCGTAAGTACGTTTTTAGGGTTCCGTAGTAATCTACGAACCCATATAGTTTCGCCATGTCCGTCTGTCCGTCTGTCCGTCTGTCCGCGGGTTTCCTAAGAAACCCTTGGTACTACAGAGCTGAAATTTGGCATGGTCATAAATATTAACTACGCCGTCAGAACTGTAGAGTGAAATATTAGAAAAAAAAATTTTTTCGGGTGTCTCCCATAGACGTGAAAGGGCGATGATTTTTTTTTTCTAGCCAATATCATTTAATGGGGTGTCATAGGACAGCTTTTTAAAAGACAGAAGGGGTTTACTAAGAACGTTTTTCGATTCAGCACTTTTTTTGCCTAATATAAATTTTTAAAGTGAAAATTTTTGTCAAACACAAGTGTCCCCCCCCCTCTACCAGCTAACCGGTTGATTCTAAAAATGTGAAAAAATTCATGGTGGTAGTGTATACAATGAAATTATAAGGAAAACTATCACACATAAGATGGTTCTTCAAGTTTGCGAGTAATAGTTGACCAAGTGCCAAACTTAGTTGGGATTAATAAGAATATATTTACTAATATTAGATCCTTGGTACTACAGAGCTGAAATTTGGCATGGTCATACATATTGATTGCGCCAACAGATTGAAAAAATAAAATTTTGGAAAAAACAATTTTTCGGATGTTTCCCATACACGTGAAAGGGAAATGTTTTTTTTTTTCTCGCCGATATCATTGAATGAGATGTCATAGGATAGCTTTTTAAAAGATAGAAGGGGTTTACTAAGAACGTTTTTCGATTCAGCATTCCCTTTGCGAAAAATTAATTTTTAAAGTGAAAATTTTTATAAAAAACAAGTGTCCCCCACTACAAGCAAAACGATTGTTTTTAAAATGTGGAAAAATTCACGGTGACAGAATATATAACAAAATTAAAAGGAAAACTATCACACATAAGTTGGCCCTTCAAGCTTGTGAGTAATAGTCGACCAAGTGCTAAACGTTGTTGGGATTAATAAGAATATATTCACTTATATTAGATCCTTGGTACTACTGAGCTAAAATTTGGCATGGTCATACATATTGATTGCCCTGACCGATCTACAAAATAAAATAGTGGAAAAAAAATTGTTTTTCGGGTGTTTCCCATACACGTGAAAGGGCGATGGATTTTTTTTTCTCGCCGCGCCGATATCATCGAGTAGGTTATCATAGGATAGCTTTTTAAAAGATAGAAGGGGTTCACTATGAACGTTTTTCGATTCAGCAATCCGTTTGAGAAACATAAATTTTTATAATGAAAAAAATGTGGAATAATTCACGAGGGTAGCATTTACGACGAAGTGTACCCCAATCCAAAATGGCTGCCATACAAGGTTCCACGCTAAAAGTGAGGCGAGCCGAAAGCCAAGCTGTAACATATTGACATTTCAGGTGTCGTTTAATAGGTTTTTGGGGGTGCTAATTACGAAAATGACATCAAAATTATACACGATCACCACGCGACCTGCTTTAGCAGCAGCTCGATATTATTATATTATGCCTAACAATAATATTATCGCAAAAAAAAAAATAAAAAAACAAAAAAAAAAACTAAACTAAAAAAAAAAACTAAAAAAAATTCGCACTCGCTTCGCTCGCTTAAATTTCTTTCTTTTTTTTTCTCGCCGATATCATCGTCATAGGATAGCTTTTTAAAAGATAGAAGAGGTTTACTAAGAACGTCTTTCGATTCAGCATTCCCTTTGCGAAAAATTAATTTTTAAAGTGAAAATTTTTATGTGATAAACGTTGTTGGTATTAATAAGAATATATTCACTAATATTAGATCCTTGGTACTACAGAGCTAAAATTTGGCATGGTCGTAATATTGATTGCGCCGACAGATCTAAAAAATAAAATGGTGGAAAAAAATTTTTTTTCGGGTGTTTTCCATACACGTGAAAGCGCGAGGGATTTTTTTTTCTCGCCGATATCATCGAGTGGGTTATCATAGGATAGCTTTTTTCAAGATAGATGGGGCTTACTACGAACGTTTTCCGATTCAGCAATCCGTTTGGGAAACATTAATTTTTATAAAAATAAAATGTGGAATAATTCACGAGAGTAGCATTCACGACGAAGTGTACACTAATCCAAAATGGCCGCCATACAAGGTTCCACGCTTAAAGTGAGGCGAGCCGAAAGCCAAGCTGTAACATATTGACATTTCAGGTGTCGTTTAATAGGTTTTTGGGGGTGCTAAGTACGAAAATGATATCAAATTTATACAAGATCACCACGCAGCAGCTCTAGCAGCAGCTCGATATTAATATATTATCCCTAACAATAATATTATCGCAAAAATCTTAAAAAAATCAAAAACCAAAAAAAAAATAAAAAACTATAAAAAAAACAAAAAAAAAAAAAAAAAAAAATACTTCCATTCTGATATATTTAGACCAAAACTACAATTATTTCTGAAACTACAAACTTTTTAATACATTTCTTTTTGATACTATAGTATTTGGGGATTTTAACATCGACTATGACAATATGCTCGTAGAATTAAGAAACCAGCTGCATATTTGAACCATGCAGCTACGGAACCCTACAATGCGCGTGGCCCGACACGCTCTTGGCCGGTTTTTATTTTCTCTCGTAACTACAAACTCATAATCATAAAACAGGTAAACCGATTTACATTCACTTGTTGAAATTCAATAACCGCAGTCGAAATTTTTTTTTTCAATTCACTATTTTTTCGTATTAACCGCTGGACCAATTTTGACAAAATTTACTATGAATATACTTAGCTTAGGTCCTGGAATATGGGATACGATACACATTTCATCCTACTGCTGAGCAATAGGTTCTCACTCTCACCCACACATGTTCATGAGAGCGGAGTTGCGGGCGGGAACTCCGCTCTCATGAACATGTGTTCTGACGAAAAGTACTATGTACTTAAGAAAAAAATGTAAACAACATTTAGCTACAACTGTAGCCTATTGCATACATAATTTTAAGACAAATGCTATTAATAATAGCAATATTTATATACAACAAAATTCTTTAAACTAAGTAGTGAGACAATAGGAAATCCCTCTCCAAAAAAAGGACAAGGATTTCCTAGCAACTCCAATATGACTAAGGATGTTCCGTCTGTGAAAAATAATAATTGTATAAACTTGGTGCATCAAAATTTAGAAGGAATGGAACACAAAGAATTATTGGTTGAGCTATTTATTAACTGTTATAAAGTTGATATTTTATGTATTACCGAGCACTGGTTGCGTAGTCATCAGTTAATATTTGGCTTCAATAATCACCAAGTTGCTAGTGCATTCAGCAGAAGTAAAGCCATACGAGGAGGTTCCGCTATATTTGCTCGTAACAATTTAAAGTTTAAAGAACGTAATGACATAGTAAGCTTGTCTGTTGAGCGCACTACTGAATTAGCCTGTATAGAGCTTGAGCAGCTTATTGTATTATGCGTATACAGACCGCCCAAATCATCATATGAATCCTTTGAAAAAATCATGGAGGAAGCACTATTCAAAATTAGTAATAATAATAAAAACATTGTAGTTTGTGGAGACTTTAATGTCGACTTATTGGAAAATAGTTCTCTTAGTAAAAGAATCATATCCTTGTTTAAGTGTTATAATTTGCGCAATCTATTTCTAGAGCCTACACGAATTACCGCAACTTCCAAAACGTGTCTTGATAACATATATACAAATTTTGATCCCTCGGAAAAATCTGTTATCCACAAGTTACCATCGGATCACTCGGGCCAACTAGTTTCCTTTGATGCGCTTCGTGGAAAGGCTGTAGAAAGAGGTATCAAATATGTGCCTATTAGTGACATAAGGCTTGAGAATTACAGAAGTAATATGATCACCAAACTACCAGATCTAAGATTTGAGAGTGATGATCCTAACAAACTTTATAACTCTGTACTCAGTTTATCTAAGCAAGAATATGACATTGTGTTTAAATCCAAGACGCTAAAAATTAATGACTCCTTGAAGTTTAGTGATTGGGCGACAGTGGGAATTCACAAAAGCAGGGAAAGGCTATATGATCTCTATGGTGAGAAAGCATATAACCATTCTGAAACTTTTGTTGAGTATGTTAGAGCTTATTCCAAAACATTTAAACGTGTATGTAAAGCGGCGAAGGCTATGTTTGTTAGAAACAAAATTAAAAATAGTAGTAATATCGTTAAGACTTCTTGGAAAATTATTAATAGTGAGACGGGAAGGGTTAAGGCTCGCAAGTTTGATTTTAAGCTCAATATTAATGACAAAATCCTAACTTCCGATGTAGCTATTGCTACAGAGTTTGAAAGGTTTTTCACTGACATTCCAGTCTCCACTACTCAATCACTTGGCTCATCTCCCGCTCTCGCTGAATCGCTACTCAAGCAAAATGTAGACGAAAGTAAGGTTCATTTCAGTTTTTCACACATAAGAATTGTTGACATTCTTAAAACTTTTAAAATGTTAAACATGAAAAAGACTGCGGACCTTGATGGTCTTTCAGTAAAAGTAATAAATTGTATAATAGATTGTATTGCTCCACATTTAGTGTTTATTTTCAATAGTTGTGTCGATGGTGGTGTGTTTCCTGATTTGATGAAACATAGTAAAGTAATTCCTCTGTTTAAAGCTGGTAGTACATCTGACCCCACCAACTTTAGACCTATTTCAATACTACCAGTACTTAGCAAAATTTTTGAAAAAATTATCCTTAGTCAAATAACTACTCACTTCTATGCTAATAAACTTATGAATATTAATCAATTTGGATTCACACGGGGTCGTTCAACAACCGATGCCGGTGTTGAACTTATTCGTCACATTTTTGAGGCCTGGGAGGATTCACATGATGCTCTTGGAGTCTTCTGTGATTTGTCCAAGGCTTTTGACTGTGTTCACTATGAGACTCTAATCAGAAAATTACATCACTATGGCATAAGAGGAAATGCACTTAGGCTTTTGGAATCTTATTTGTGTAATAGGATCCAGAAGGTTGAGGTTAACGGCACTAGATCACCTGGGTCCACAGTCTGTATGGGCGTCCCGCAGGGTTCAATTTTAGGACCATTCTTGTTTCTCCTGTACATTAATGATTTGCCTTTTCTTGTTAAAGAGGCCCATGAGATCGTATTATTTGCAGATGACACATCACTTTTATTTAAAGTGAAAAGATATGACACTAATTATGACGACGTGAATATTGCGATCTCAAAGGTAGTTGAATGGTTCACTGCAAATAACCTACTCTTGAACGAGAAAAAAACCAAATGTGTTAAATTTACCTTGCCTAACGTTAAACAGTTTAATACCAATGTACAGGTTAAAAATGAAAAACTGGAAGTTGTAGAATCTACTGTATTCTTAGGTATCACTATTGACGCAAAGCTTCAATGGGGTCCTCATATTGATAAGTTAGCGAACAGACTCAGTTCAGCAGCTTACGCGGTTAAAAAAATCCGTCAATTATCGGACGTAGAAACCGCGAGAACCGTATATTTCAGTTACTTCCACAGCCTTATGTCATATGGCATTTTGCTGTGGGGTAATGCTGCCGACATTAATAAGATATTTGTCCTGCAGAAAAGGGCTGTTCGCGCGATTTATCAAATGAGACCTAGAATGTCTCTTAGAAATAGATTTAAGGAAATAGATATTTTGACATTTGCGTCCCAGTATATATTTAATAATCTTTTGTATGTAAAGAAAAATGAACAATTGTTTAAGAAAAATTGTGATAGGCACAATGTAAACACTAGAAGCAAACATAACTTGGATATACTAGACAGCCGTCTCTACAAAGTAACCAACTCTTTTATGGGTCAATGTATACGCTTCTACAATAAGATTCCCATGTGTATTCAAAACCTACCTTTAGAAAAATTTAAGACGATAATTAAACAAAAACTTTGTAAAAAGGGCTATTATAGAATTTCGGATTATCTGTTAGACAAGCAACCATGGGAATAAATTGCTCAGCTCCAGAGTTATTCAGATATTAAGTCAATTAAAATTAAAAGTAAGAAAATTTATATGATTGACTTAAAAAGAGCGACCCTCGGAGTTTCTTGCCTATTCTTCTCCTGAGGAAGACTGCACCTTTGCGAATAGGCGCAAAGCCAAAAGTGCTAATGTAATTCATAATATTGACGTGTTCAAGTATCATTTTATATGTTCAATGAAATAAACACTTTTGACTTTGACTTTGACTTTGACTTTGGAAGCTAGTAACATTATATAGACCATACTCAATAACGTTTGGTCGTTTAGGGTGTGGCCACACGTGGTTTGTGGTCTTATTTCTTGACTACTAGTCCAATATATCTATATACCCACACGGCAGGGTATCAGTTAACATGCCATGTTCGCCTCTATTGAATAGCAAAGATCTCAACTTTCAAATTTAAGCAAATAACTTTTTTTATTATTTTATTATAAGATGGGTTAACTCTTGACCTAAATCTTGACCTCAAGGTCAAAGATGAGGTCGACGATGGAGCGACTTAACCCAGAATATGCCTATAAACGCATTGGTACTCCCACGCACCGACGGAACACAGCAAGCTGTTTGGCGTCGGACTTCGGTAGGAGGGTGGTCGCGAACCAGACGGACCTTTACAGAGCCTACTACACCGCTGTAGTCCAAAGGACGACAGCTCAGATTCAGAAAAAAAATGAAGTGTCGTTGCCTGGGATTAATTACTAGGAGGCAAGCTCATTTGTGTTTCCTTAGTCGCCTCTTACGACACCCACGGAAAGAGATGGGGTGGTGTTATTCTCAACCGATCACCGCACGTTGTCGTTTGAGGATCTATGAAAGAACTTGGAGTATGGAATTGAGATCTCACTTCTTTTTACCGACTTCAAAAAAGGAGGAGGTTCTATGTTCGGCTGTATGTATTTTTTAAATGTATGTTCACCGATTTCTCCGCCAATTATGGATCGATTTTCAAAATTATTTTTTTGTTCGAAAGAATATACTCCAGAGGTGGTCCCATATAAATTTTTTTGTAAACGATTCGGCGCTTTTAACAAAATCAACAAAAACAAAAAATGCTACAAACGAGAACATCATCTAAATAAATGAGTGACATTTTCGTCTGTGTTTATCTGCTAATAGGCATTATAGTCTGCAAAAATACTAGTTATCTACTTTGTGCGAACTGTTGTTGGGATTGAAGTCGGTGACTCATACGTTTTTAACATGGAAAATTATTTAATAGGGAATTCGTTACCCAAGTAATTTATTAGATATGTATCTTGCAATCTTTCGTTACGAACTTGGCCTTCTTTTCACTTTTTATGTTTTTGATGGAATTTGATTTTCGTTCACTAACGTTTCCATAATGAGAATTTGCAACGAGCGTTTCCGTGCTTCGGAGGGTACGTTAAACCGCCGGTCCGAGCTGTCATCGATTGACTACATTTCTTACCAGCCCATATGCGTCCCCACCGAGGGGCACGGGTTTCCCTTCGAAACACGAAGGGGATTTAGGCCATAGTCCACCACACTGGGACTGGCCCAATGCGAGTTGGTGGACCGCTCGTCTTTCGAAAATGAATTTTCTTGGATGGGCAGTATTCATCACGATGTTCTTCCTTTACCGTTGAGCAAGTGATAATAAGAAATCCGTACATAAATCCGAAAAGACGAACTTAGTGGTACAGGCCCTCACCATGATTTGAACCCGCGACCTTCGAATTACAAGTCTGGCTCATTAGGATATCACCGACCAAAGCCCATTTGCCGGATTCAAAACAGGGTTATTCAAGTTTGTCTTATAACAGACTAGCTGATGCCCGCAACTTCGTTTGCGTGTTAATCTTTTCTTTTGAACAGATTACACTTTATTGACGGTCCATTGATTTAGTTTAGGATTTAGATTTTTACATACAAAAGTTTTTTCCCGCTAACTCCCGTTCCCGTGGGAATTTTGCAATATCCTGTTGCAACTAAGCTTTAAGTTTACTAAGGTACCTGCATGCCAAATTTCAAGCGTCTAACTTAAGCGGTTTAGATTTTTCATACGAAAGGATTTTCCCGCTAATTCCCGTTCCCGTGGGAATTTCGAGAATTCCTTTCTTAGTGCACCTCTACGGTACTGTAGAGGTTCTATTACCTCTACGTTTACCATCTCCTTGTAAGGCCTTTAGCCGATGGTTCCTACTTTAAATTATTGGGGTCATTTCGCGCCTTTAATAAATAACTGACGTAGTCCCTTCCGCGGCTTTGGCCGTGAAGGTCAGGTTTTCCTTCTAATAAATGAAGTCAACCATTATAATTGTATTTCCTGTTTGTCGACCCGGTCACCAGCTCCCTCAGAGCTACGCCACAGTACCTAAGCTACGTCCCTTCCAAATTTCAGGTGCCTACGTTTAGCCGTTTAGGCTGTGCGTTGATATGTCAGTCAGTCAGTTTCTCCTTTAATATAGGTATTTAGATTGTACACACGGCCACACATCAAGTTACCCAAAACCAGAATAAACAGGACTTGCACGCTATCATACGCCATACACCAGCGATTTGTCCGAGTTCCGTTTATATTGGTTTTGGGTAACTTGATGTGTGGCCGTGTGTACTATTGAGGAAGCCGTCAAGCCTATACTCCTACGGGTATGGGATGGTTGTGGGCTGAGCATCAAGTAATTATACCTACTAACGTTACATCTGCCTGCATTCGGTCATACACATTACAGTTTTATTTAGATATACAAACAACGTATTATTGAAAAAGCGCAAAACCTGAAATTACCTAGTTTGTTCAGAATCAAAAGTAGAATATTTATTCTACTAATAAAAAATAGGGGTCAAATTTTAACCAAAAAATATTTTAATAACGTCGTGTTTAATCATTACTTAACTCTATCAGAGGCGAATATCTAATCACTCATACACGTGCATACATACCATTCGATTCTTGCAATGAGCGTGTAAAAGCTTTAAAAAACAAGAATAAAAAAAGCTAATATCGAAGTAAATAATCAGTGAAAATTTAATTTAATAATTTACATAATTCTTTTATTAAAAAAATAAGTTGGTGTGTCTGAGGTTTTGCGCTTTTTAATTAACACGTTGTATATAACATTGGTTTTAATCATACACCAACAGCCATTTGCTTTATACAAATATAGATAGTGTTGAATGAATCTTAAAATGAAAATGATAGCTCGCCATCAATCAGATCATCATGACAAAGCGAGTACGAAAAATTCATTTGAGAATATTGGTTAATGAACATTCGGAATATCGAACTATTAGGTACGGATTTTAAACGTATCGTTTTTAAGGTTTATTTATATGGGATCGCGCGAAACAAAACGATACCGCGTTTTAGAATACACGGTGCGCCATCTAGCGGTACGAGAGAGCAACAAACGAGTTGAGATGACTCTAGGGTTTCATTTTATGGGGCCTGATTTTTGAAACAATAGAATCCCAATTCGCATACGAATTGACAAGATTTGTATGAGATTCTCATGCGAATCTTGTCAATTCGTATGCGAATTGGAATTCTATCGTTTCAAAAATCAGGGATGGGTGTGTGCATGGTATCAAGTTATGGTTATTATTTAGAGTTAGAGACTGTCTCTATTTTTTTATTATTATTATGAGATGGGTTAATTCTTGACCCCAATCTTGACCAAGGTCATAGATGAGGTCGACGACGCGATGGAGCGAATGGCAATTAAGGCACTGGTACTCCCACGCACCGACGGAATACAGCAAGCTGTTTGACGTCGGACTTTGGTAGGAGGGTGGTCGCGAACCAGACGGCCCTTCACAGAGCCCTACCACACCCCATGAGACCATAGGACGCTTCCTCAGATTTAAGACAAACTGAGGTATCGTTGCTTAAGATGGATTACTAGGAAGCAGGTCTCATTTTTACCCGACTGCGCGACGCAAAGTGTTTATCAGCCTATGTATGTTTGTGGGTTTGTACCTTTGTGGCACTATTTAGACCAAACGCGTTTTGATAAATTATACGTCGTTGGATTTGTCATAACGGCGCAAGTGTCATAGAAAGTATAATAATTTGGAAAAATCAAAATGGGCGATTTTGGACGCCATAATGTGAAAAAGAAAAAAGAAAAATCGACAAACTATGTCAAGTGGGGTATCGTTGAATAGGTATTTAAATATCATTTATAGGTTTCTTATATCGTTTTTCAATAAAAAAATCCGTTTAGGATCTATAACGATTTAAAGTTGGTTAGTAACGGTTTTCACTTAAATATAGGTTTTAATGCGGAAATTGTTAAATTTTTATGCAAGTGAGATATATTATATACAAATAATGGGAAAATAAATAAACAAATAAATATCAGACCCTAACAAAAAAGTGTAAAATAAAATAAATTAATTTCAAAAATAAAAAAACCAGACTGCTTAGTCGCCTCTTACGACACCCACGGAAAGAGATGGGGTGGTGTAATACTCAAACGATCACCACGCGGCGGAAATGTTACATTTGCCTGCATTCGGTCATGCACATTGCAGTTTTATTTAGATACTAGAAACCCGCCCGCGACTTAGTTCCCGTGGGAGTTGTCCCGGTGGATTTTCATTTTTTAAAATCTAAACCTGGTTGTGACAATAAGGAACACAATAAAAAATTACTCATCCAAATCGGTCCAGCCGTTCTCGAGTTTTACTTTAGATAGATAGATTGTTATGAATAGTCACCGTATATATACAGCAATAAATGTCCATTTGCTTTATCATAAAATCCTTTGTCCTGAATGACTGACGGATCAACGCACAGCCCAAACGGCTGATCGTAGAGACCTCAAACTTGGAGGGTAGGTTCTTTGTATGACGTAGGCATCCACTAAGAAAGGATTTTTCGAAATTCTACCCCTAAGTGGGTCAAAATTTGTATGGAACTACGTGATTGCTTGGTCCAATCTCTTTCAAATTGGGCATGGACATTCTTTTTATTTATTTTATTAGGACGAATTACTTATATTATTGAAATTCATTTCTTAACGAGGTTTAAATGGGGTAGAAAGTTATTTTGGGGGTAATTTATTTCCATGAACACAAGGAAAATAAACCCTTTTAGTGAATTAAGAAGTTATCATTTCTCTTGCGCTTGAATTTTGACTTACGTCCTTTTAGCAATTTGGGACCATTAGTCATCTTCAATCAAATGCCAGCAAAGGAAATCCAAACTTCTACTCTTTTACATCATGTTTTCTTTGGCAATAAACTCCCATATGAGTGCAGCGCAAATATGGAAAATAAGAATGTCTCCAAAAAGTTCGAAATTTGAAATGGGAAGGAATAGAACATGACATAAGTAGTTCTCTTCCATTCTTTAGGATATATAGGCAAAGGACGGAGCCATACAGCCAATTCTTTGTTGTTTTGTAAATAATAAAAGATTTTTTTTTATTGATATTTTTTCGTAAAGGAATCTGCAGCCAGATTTTAAATTCAATGTAAATCGACATTTGGAAAAGGAGCGTGCTAGTTGAAGTCTAAAATGTTGCCTTAGATACTGGCATAAGTGGACTATATTAGTAACTTCCACTGAAAAACAAAAATAATTACCTATTTATGAATTTATTGAAGTAGGTATTTAGACATAACATTGTCGTGTATTTTTACTCGATATATCGATATTTTTAGTACTTAGCCGATTTTTTCACACAAATGTTTAAACTTTTCTCAAGAACGCGAAATACAATATACTTAGGGCCACTTTCACCAAAAGTGCTAAACGTATTTAACAGCCTAAACATATTTAACTCAGTTGTCAAAGCAACAAAATCTGTCAAATTAAACAAAATTAAATACGTTTAGCACTTTTGGTGAAAGTGGCCCTTAAACAACATTTTGTGATATGGTTAAGATAACATTAAACTATTTATACTTAGGTACACTAAGTCTATTAAAAGCACGAGTGTAACAGGGGTAGAACCAATATTAAAAGCATTAAAATAAGCCATGTTGAACTGGGAGTAAAAGAAAAACATAATATCTACCATCTGCCTACTCTTCCCAGTCACAATGTACTCGTAAAAGTCAGTAAGTGGGACGTGAGGGTTTTGTTGACGAAACGCTGGTAACCTGTCACCACTTACATTACATTTCATCTTATAACCCTCTGAATTTATATCAAACTAGCATCCCGCTCGGGACTTCGTTCCCGTGGGAATTCATGGAAATTATGTAGCCTATGTTACTCAGGGATAATGTAGTATCCTAATGGTGAAAGAATTTTTGAAATCGGTCCAGTACTTTTTGAGCCTATTCATCAAACATACAAAAATAGGTACAAATCTTTCCTCTTTATAATATTTGTGTAGATTTGGCATCAAGGGGTTCTAAAACCACTGACGCTCTGCCTACACCGATAGGGATTATAGGCGTGAGCTTATGTATGTGAACGTATGAAACCACTATAGAACGGGACCCAAGGAGAATGACTTCATTTCCGTGGGACTTACCTCCGCCATACGAACTACTGGTATGTACTTATTCGGCATATGTTCCTGAACACAAAAAGTGCGGTAGTCACTTTCTGAGGGTATGGAGGGGGTAGCTATGACGTAACAAAGATGGCGGCCAGGCCTATTTTATTTACGCTATATTTAGATAACTACTGGGCAGATTTACTTAAATAGGGTCTCAAATGAAAGATAATTTAATATACATTGTTTTATTCTAAAGATGCATTAGTGTAAACCTAGTAACAAAATAAATATTTTCAAAAAACGACATTTTGTAAAATTAAACTTTTTTTACTGTGTGAAAAGAACAGAAACGTTAGGATTACGGTAATTTAGCTTATTATAAAAAAATTGCTACACTTATCAGCATTCTAATGAACCTAAAAACGTTTAAATCGAGCTATAAACAACAGAACTGCAGTCGTCTAAGTGAGCGTGGGTAGCGCCGAACTGACTACGGTACTTAGATTTTGGTACGAATAATCTTGAAAATAACGTGACAAAACGGCAAAATGAAAAAGTATTACGAACAAGCATCATTCAAAATGAAAAAGTATTATGAACAAGCATCATTTTTTTTTAACAGGCATCATTTTTTTGTCAAAAACTTTTCTTAATTTTTTTACGAACTATTTTTAAAAATTCTCGTAACAAAAATAACGCTTCGTATCATATCGAAATAAAACTCTTCATACTTGCACGTACTTGCGTTATATTTCAAAACAAAGGACTCAATGGTACTGGTCTGTACTGATGGACATGAGAGTGTAAACGTACGCACTCGAGGCAGAGGCAGGTCGCTGACGTGCGAGAGTGTACAGCCGCCGTTATATTTTTTACATCGGCAACACTGAGATTCATTCCGAGGAATCCCTGCACCGTGCTGCGCCGTGAACTTTGGCACTTGTCGCTTCATTCATTTGAAATCATTTGGTCAGGCCTATAACACTGTTAGTACCAATAACTGCGAAATGGCGCTGCTATCGCCTTTTAAAACTAAAAAAATAGTTGATGTTTGATATGGGTTCCTTTAAAAAAAGTTCTTTAGCTTCATGAGGAGTCCTAAATTTTGCTATTTTAAAAGCATTAATAAAGCTTGTTGCCTTTATGTTGTTGCTACGTAACAGCTACTAGGTTGGTGCCCTCTAAGTTTAATTTTTTTTCTGTTCTTGGAGGATGATTGCACTTTAAAAAGACATAGATAAAAATTCAAATGCAATCTAAATAAAAATGCAAAGCATCTCCTTTTCACATAACTAGATTATGTAATATGAAATGCTATGGTTAAAGTTACATTACACGAATCAAATGTTTTTGACCCTGATTGATTTTTTAGATACATAGTTTCATTAATAATAATTATACGTACCAGCCCTTCCAATCACCAAAGTCATTTCTAGGGTATCATCCTCATTTTGTTCTCGAAAATAATTATAAATAAACAAATAAATAAACGCTACACACTCAAAGGCCCACACTAAGGTTTACCCTTGTGTCGTGGGTCCCTTAAAACACACATAAAGAAAAATACAAACACCCATGACCCAAGAACAAACAAATAAATCTTTGACATGCTGCTGGGTAGTAATAACTAACGTTACTTAAATACTTGAAAGCAGTAGGTACAGTTTTATAGTACAGTGTGTAATAAATATGCCTATTGGGTTTCTTCATGGGACAGACTGTCAGCCGACTCACCCTGCACTAGGAATAAATCTGTATTGCAGTGGTAAGACATCTAGTCAGTTCACGAGAGGCAAGGTTATGGTACTTATAGTTGAGTTGTTGTACAAGTGAATAGGTACTTCGCTAAAGGCTTAACCAATTTCCAGAACTAGTAAATAAAAGTGAATAGATAGATTCTCAAATATAGAAAGTGTTGCCACAATTCCGTCAATATCTTGTAGCGCAGAACACTTCACTTTATAATAAATGGCAATCAGCCATTTTGTGAAAAAATTGTGGATAAGAACTTTTTTGAGTGACACCCAGGTGACACCTTTAACACTCTCATGTTTTCAAAATGGTTCAATGATAATCAATGGAAAAGTAAAAGAAAAAATAAAATTTTTCAATGACTATCAACGTCTGACCTTTTTGGCGGGAGCTGTCAGGCAACTTGAAAGACTACTATAATTATTGAATTGTTATCTTTTTTGGTGACCCCAGTGTCATTAGTTCATTACACGGTTACACATTACTCTCTCTGCTCTTTGTAGCTGACCCACGTGATGGAAAGTTTTGAATTTGAATATTAAAATAATAGATATAGTGTGTCCAATTAAGAATAAAACGTAACAGATTTTATGGACTTACCTACTTTACTCAGTGGTTCACCCAGAGCAATTCCGTTTTCAGTGAAAAGCGAATTCTCTTGCCTTCTTCATCGAATAGCGTTTTGTCAAAATGTTTTTGACAAACGCATTGTTTCAACAATTGCTCTTCAGAGAGTTCAAGGAGTATAGGATTTGTTGGCGCGAGAAAAGACATATCCACAAACTTCTTAGATAACTGTTTCTCGGGAAACAAAAAAACCGTAGCGTTTCACCTGTTGCAGTGCAACCACCAACACAACACTTAAGCGTTTCCATGTTAAAGCAGGTTGCAAAAATAACCTAAGATGAAAAAATCGTCGACGGAGGAGGATTTGTGACAAGAATCTCAACTTCAAACTCAACATAAAATACACGAGCACTCAACTCGAGCTCGCAAGGGTTCATAGAATTACTCTTGAACGTTAAAATTGTATATAAAAATCACTGTTCGCCGACCATCGGCTGAAAGAAAAAATCTTCAGCCGATACCTTGTTGTGCCGACAGCTCAATTCGCCGAAAGGACGTTCTAAATGTTTTTTTTTGCTGATGCCACGATTTGCAGATAAGCCGGTTCACTGAAAGCTCGACTGAGCGAATTAGCTATTTATCGATAGAAAGAATTGTAGAAAGCACTGTTCATATTTTCATTTACTAATACTTACTACGCCATTTGTTGGAACATAAGGTTTAGTTTTTTTAGAATAAAAAGTAGCTTATTTATTAATCTGCAGTTCCGTTTTTTGCAGCTCGATTTAAACGTTTTTAGATTCATTAGAATGCTGATAAGTGTAGCTATTTTTTATAATAAGCTAAATTACTGTAACCATAATGGTTTCTGTTCTTTTCACACAGTAAAAAAAAGTTTAATTTTACAAAATGACATTTTTTGAAAATATTTATTTTGTTACTAGCTTTACACTAATGCATCTTTAGAATAAAACAATGTATATTAAATTATCTTTCATTTGAGACCCTATTTAAGTAAATCTGCCCAGTAGTTATCTAAATATAGCGTAAATAAAATAGGACCGGCCGCCATCTTTGATACGTCATAGCTACCCCCTCCATACCCTTAGAAAGTGACTACCGCACTTTTTGAGTTCAGGAAAACATGCCAAATAAGTACATACCAGTACTTCGTATGGCGGAGGTGAGTCCCACGAAAATCGTTATTTGAAGACTTTCTTACGAATGGGTCCCGCTCTACTATGTTTGAGCTTTGTCTTCAGGTCCAATTTAATACATTAGGGCCAAGTTTTAAAATATAAAAAAAACATTTTTAGAAATAAACGAAAATATTAACTTTCATGTATAGTTCCGTCAATGTAGTGTACTTTGTTCTATAAAAAAAATTAACACGCAAACGAAGTTGCGGGCATTAGCTAGTTTAATAATAATAAATATATACATACAGTAATAAGTTAACGAATTTTGATTATAATATTTTATAACTCACTATCATTTTCATGATAAGTGAGTACGAAAAATTGGTTTAACGACAATAGTCAATCTAAGTAGAACATTTTGAGGTTTATTTATATCGAATCGCGCGGAACATAACGATACCGCGTTGTAGAATACACGGTGCGCCATCTAGCGGTACGGGAGAGCAACAAACGGGTTGAGGTGATTCTAGGGTTTCATTTTATTACCCGACTACGGCGAAGCAAAAAGGAGGGTTATGTGGTTGACCGGTATGTATGTATGTATGTATGTTTGTATGTATGTATGTATGTATGTATGTATGTTCATCTGTTCCATCATAACTTCTAAACTATTCGTCTCAAATTGACAAATGAGGTATCGTTGGTCGCGTTTTGATTGTCCGCTGGTTATAGGCTATAAGACGTCACATTAAATTGATTAGAGCGCCCTCCAGATGACATAAAGTCATGAACTAAAAAAAAAGTTGTTTTTGATGGTGCTTTGTTGGGTATCAAAGGAAATCAATGGAGAACAGTCAGAGTATTTCTCTGTAAGTTGCGGTGTTAAACAGGGTTGTGTCCTCGCACCAACGTTGTTTGCATTGTACTTTGCAGTCGTAGTCGGTGAAACTCTAGAAGAAGCTTCTGCAGGTATCAAAATACGATTTCGAACCGATGGGGGCGTATTCAATCTGTCAAGACTTAAAGCAACTACAAAAGTGTCGCATGCAGTAATAACGGAGATCCTGTACGCTGACGACCTATGCTTCGTAGCTGACTCTCCACCTGCACTTCAAGACCTAATTTCCAAACTCCACGAAGCTTGTAACCGTTTTGGTCTCAAAATAAGTGTTTCTAAGACAGAGGTAATGGCTATGGATTTACTTGGACACTCTGAATCTCTGAACGTTCACATTGGTGGTTCAGAATTAAAGCAGGTGCAGAAGTTTAAGTATCTGGGAAGTACAATAACAGATAACTGCGACCTTGAGCCCGAAATAAACCACCGCATTAGGTCGGCGGCTGCAGCATTCGGTAAACTTCGGTCTAAGGTGTTACGATCGCATGACTTGAAACTTTCTACGAAGATCTCCGTTTACCTTGCGATAGTTCTACCAAACCTCCTATACTCCTCCGAGACATGGGTGCTCTACCGTAAGCATATACAGGCGCTAGACAGGTTCCATCTCAAATGCCTCCGCGACATTTTAAACATCAAGTGGTCGGATCGGGTAAGAAATACCGATGTTCTCCGTCGGGCAAAAGTCTGCGGCATTGAGGCGTACCTGATGCGACGCCAGCTTCGGTGGTGCGGGCACGTTGCGCGTATGTCTGAAGAACGGGTGGCAAAGCGCATGTTCTTTTCTGAGCTCCAGAACGGCAAGCGAAAACAAGGCGGCCAGTTCTTACGGTACAAGGATGTTCAGAAAAGACACATGAAAAGATGTGATATGGACCCCCTGAAGTGGGAAGATAAGGCAAGCTGCCGCCCTGAATGGAGACGTTTGGTATACAAAAGTGTGTCCAAATTTGAAGAGCACCGAAGGTCTTGCCTCGACGATAAGCGTGATGCTCTTAAGGCTAGACCACCAGCAGCCATCTTATATAACTATGTGGACGGTGTCCTTACGTGTCGTGACTGTTCACGCACGTTCTCTAACAAGATCGGCTATTGCAGCCATCTTAGGGCACACGCTAGGGCAATCGATCGCGCCCTGATATAAATTCAGGTCCAGTCGCTATAGCCGAAATCGGCTAGGAGATATATATATATATCAAAGGAAAGGGCTTCATTAGTGCATTCCAATATATATGTATTGTAAGCTGTTTCTTGCGGATTTGCTTGGATGCACCGGATTTAAAGTTCACCATCGCACACTGTCGTCTTTATTTAGTGATTACTCGGCTGTATAGTGATCGAATCAAGCAGGAGTGGTTGCGAACATTATAACTCATCACACTACAATAGGTGTAATTCATATACTTACTTATATGAAATGAAAAAAAATAGTGTTTTTTTTTAAAGTCCGGAGAGCCCCCTAAATCAAAGACATCTACCAAACAAAGATATGTGATGCGAGGCCGAAGGCCGAGCTCCGCGTAGGGCGAAGCCCGGAGCGTTCACCCAATCTAAGACATCTACCAGACAATGATTAGTGATGCGAGGTCGCAGGCCGAGCTCCGCGTAGGGCGAAGCCCGGAGCGTCCCCCCAATCCAAGACATCCACCAAACAAAGATATGTGATGCGAGGCCGAAGGCCAAGCTCCGCGTAGGGTGAAGCCCGGAGCGTCCCCCCCAATCTAATACATCTACCAGACAAAGATAAGTGATGCGAGGCCGCAGGCCGAGCTCCGCGTAGGGCGAAGCCCGGGGCGTCCCCCCAATCCCAGACGTCCACCAAACAAAGATATGTGATGCGAGGCCGAAGGCCAAGCTCCGCGTAGGGTGAAGCCCGGAGCGTCCCCCCCAATCTAAGACATCTACCAGACAAAGATAAGTGATGCGAGGCCGCAGGCCGAGCTCCGCATAGGGCGCAGCCCGGAGCGTCCCCCTAATCTTAGATAACCACCAAACAAAGATTAGTGATGCGAGGCCGCAGGCCGAGCTCCGCGTAGGGCGAAGCCCGGAGCGTCCCCCCAATCAAAGACATCTACCAGACAAAGATAAGTGATGCGAGGCCGCAGGCCGAGCTCCGCGTAGGGCGAAGCCCGGAGTGTCCCCCCCAATCAAAGACGTCCACCAAACAAAAAGATATGTGATGTGAGGCCGCAGGCCGAGCTCCGCATAGGGCGCAGCCCGGAGCGTCCCCCCAATCTTAGATAACCACCAAACAAAGATTAGTGATGCGAGGCCGCAGGCCGAGCTCCGCGTAGGGCGAAGCCCGGAGCGTCCCTCCAATCAAAGACATCTACCAGACAAAGATAAGTGATGCGAGGCCGCAGGCCGAGCTCCGCGTAGGGCGAAGCCCGGAGTGTCCCCCCAATCAAAGACGTCCACCAAACAAAAAGATATGTGATGTGAGGCCGCAGGCCGAGCTCCGCATAAGGCGCAGCCCGGAGCGTCCCCCCAATCTTAGATAACCACCAAACAAAGATTAGTGATGCGAGGCCGCAGGCCGAGCTCCGCGTAGGGCGAAGCCCGGAGCGTCCCCCCAATCAAAGACATCTACCAGACAAAGATAAGTGATGCGAGGCCGCAGGCCGAGCTCCGCGTAGGGCGAAGCCCGGAGTGACCCCCCAATCCAAGACGTCCACCAAACAAAGATATGTGATGCGAGGCCGAAGGCCAAGCTCCGCGTAGGGTGAAGCCCGGAGCGTCCCCCCCAATCTAAGACATCTACCAGACAAAGATAAGTGATGCGAGGCCGTAGGCCGAGCTCCGCGTAGGGCGAAGCCCGGAGCGTCCCCCCAATCAAAGACGTCCACCAAACAAAAAGATATGTGATGTGAGGCCGCAGGCCGAGCTCCGCATAGGGCGCAGCCCGGAGCGTCCCCCCAATCTTAGATAACCACCAAACAAAGATTAGTGATGCGAGGCCGCAGGCCGAGCTCCGCGTAGTGCGAAGCCCGGAGCGTCCCCCCAATCAAAGACATCTACCAGACAAAGATAAGTGATGCGAGGCCGCAGGCCGAGCTCCGCGTAGGGCGCAGCCCAGAGCGTCCCCCAATCTAAGACGTTCACCAAACAAAGAATAATGATGCGAGGCCGCAGGCCGAGCTCCGTGTAGGGCGAGGCCCAGAGCGTCCCCCCAATCTAAGAAGTACGTACGTAAACTACGATGTAAGGGAGACATCCTAGGCTCTGGAACGGTTTCAGTATTTATGTTATAGTTCAAACTCTGTCTTCATAAAACTCCTATACTATTACGGGATTAGGATTTAACTTTGTATTCCCTTTTTTTACGAAAAAATTTGCCGCTCGCTTCGCTGGCGCAACGACACTCATCGTTTTCTACCGGAACCCAGTCCAGACAAAACACAGCACCAAGTAGTAAGCCAACCTATTTAAAAGTTTAAATTTTCAATCTTATTTTGTTGAAGATACATAAACGACAGGTCGCGGCTGGGTGCGTACCCCTCCAAAACGTATTTCTGGCAACGCGCATGATTCTGCCAACTCTTAAAACTGGGGCGGATCGTTAGCTTTAAAAATACATATCATATTTTCTTAGCTGTTCACCAACGAACAACCCCAAAATAATTTAAATAAAAAATAAGTTTAAAAACTAAAACCCGACTACTGAAGAATCGCGCTCTAAAAAGTATGAAACAAGAAAATGCTCGTATCTGAAATATTCATGAAAACTTTTAAATACTTATCGTCTATTTAATAAACACTATACACGTTATATAATTTAACGTGTTAAATACATATTCATATTGACGTTCGGAGGAGAGCCGTGGTCGTATGCCACTTTGTCCTAATACGATCATTTTACTACCTGTTAATAGGTGGCATACGACCACGGCTCTCCTCCGAACGTCAATATGAATATGTATTTAACACGTTAAATTATATAACGTGTATAGTGTTTATTAAATAGACGATAAGTATTTAAAAGTTTTCATGAATATTTCAGATACGAGCATTTTCTTGTTTCATACTTTTTAGAGCGCGATTCTTCAGTAGTCGGGTTTTAGTTTTTAAACTTATTTTTATTTCAAACTAACTTTCCGCCTGAGACTTCGTTACCGTGGGAATTCGGGAAAATTTACATAATTTTGTGTGTTCATCGGGGATAATGTAGGATTTTAATGGTGAAAGAATTTTTCAAATCGGTCCAGTAGTTTCGGAGCCTATTCAATGCAAACAAACAATCAAATCTTTCCTCTTTTTAATATTAGTATAGATGAATTTCTAAATGGTGTTGTACTTGAATTTGTAACTGTATATATGTATATATATAATATATAAGTATATATTATTAAAAATAAAAATTGAATCATATGTATGAAATTGTTATTAAATATTTTCTTTTGTCCTGTATACTTGAAAATAAATGTGACACAAAATGTAATATTTAAGTACATACACCAGATCTATCCGAGGTGGTTGAGAGCCTGGTGATCTGTAACACAGGTTTTGTCTGAAACCTAGTACAGACTCCAGCTCTCACAAAGGTTTATGTGAACCGTATGCAATAATTAGCTGTAAGTAAAATTGTACCGTTGTGGAGAAAAATAAAACGTATTATTATTACTTATTAGTTTTTATTTATAAATACCTAAATCCTAAGACTAATCATATAGTACAGTGGTTCTCAAATCGAGTAGGTATACCTAGTTGATGTTAGAGTTTTTTCATTAACGGGTTTCTTCGGAAAAATTGTTTATTTTAATGGGGATAGTCAGCCCTTAAGGTTTCGCTACCTACTTAAAAGTCTAATTTAAAGAACCCGGAAAATGGTCTGCCACTCCCGTGTAATCCAAAATTACATCTAATGGGCCATTAATGGGCCTTTTTACCCGACTACGGCGAAGCAAAAAGGAGGGTTATGTGGTTGACCGGTATGTATGTATGTATGTATGTTTGTATGTATGTATGTATGTATGTATGTATGTTCATCTGTTCCATCATAACTTCTAAACTATTCGTCTCAAATTGACAAATGAGGTATCGTTGGTCGCGTTTTGATTGTCCGCTGGTTATAGGCTATAAGACGTCACATTAAATTGATTAGAGCGCCCTCCAGATGACATAAAGTCATGAACTAAAAAAAAAGTTGTTTTTGATGGTGCTTTGTTGGGTATCAAAGGAAGGGGCTTCATTAGTGCATTCCAATATATATGTATTGTAAGCTGTTTCTTGCGGATTTGCTTGGATGCACCGGATTTAAAGTTCACCATCGCACACTGTCGTCTTTATTTAGTGATTACTCGGCTGTATAGTGATCGAATCAAGCAGGAGTGGTTGCGAACATTATAACTCATCACACTACAATAGGTGTAATTCATATACTTACTTATATGAAATGAAAAAAAATAGTGTTTTTTTTAAAGTCCGGAGAGCCCCCTAAATCAAAGACATCTACCAAACAAAGATATGTGATGCGAGGCCGAAGGCCGAGCTCCGCGTAGGGCGAAGCCCGGAGCGTTCACCCAATCTAAGACATCTACCAGACAATGATTAGTGATGCGAGGTCGCAGGCCGAGCTCCGCGTAGGGCGAAGCCCGGAGCGTTCCCCCAATCCAAGACATCCACCAAACAAAGATATGTGATGCGAGGCCGAAGGCCAAGCTCCGCGTAGGGTGAAGCCCGGAGCGTCCCCCCCAATCTAATACATCTACCAGACAAAGATAAGTGATGCGAGGCCGCAGGCCGAGCTCCGCGTAGGGCGAAGCCCGGAGCGTCCCCCCAATCCCAGACGTCCACCAAACAAAGATATGTGATGCGAGGCCGAAGGCCAAGCTCCGCGTAGGGTGAAGCCCGGAGCGTCCCCCCCAATCTAAGACATCTACCAGACAAAGATAAGTGATGCGAGGCCGCAGGCCGAGCTCCGCATAGGGCGCAGCCCGGAGCGTCCCCCTAATCTTAGATAACCACCAAACAAAGATTAGTGATGCGAGGCCGCAGGCCGAGCTCCGCGTAGGGCGAAGCCCGGAGCGTCCCCCCAATCAAAGACATCTACCAGACAAAGATAAGTGATGCGAGGCCGCAGGCCGAGCTCCGCGTAGGGCGAAGCCCGGAGTGTCCCCCCCAATCAAAGACGTCCACCAAACAAAAAGATATGTGATGTGAGGCCGCAGGCCGAGCTCCGCATAGGGCGCAGCCCGGAGCGTCCCCCCAATCTTAGATAACCACCAAACAAAGATTAGTGATGCGAGGCCGCAGGCCGAGCTCCGCGTAGGGCGAAGCCCGGAGCGTCCCTCCAATCAAAGACATCTACCAGACAAAGATAAGTGATGCGAGGCCGCAGGCCGAGCTCCGCGTAGGGCGAAGCCCGGAGTGTCCCCCCAATCAAAGACGTCCACCAAACAAAAAGATATGTGATGTGAGGCCGCAGGCCGAGCTCCGCATAAGGCGCAGCCCGGAGCGTCCCCCCAATCTTAGATAACCACCAAACAAAGATTAGTGATGCGAGGCCGCAGGCCGAGCTCCGCGTAGGGCGAAGCCCGGAGCGTCCCCCCAATCAAAGACATCTACCAGACAAAGATAAGTGATGCGAGGCCGCAGGCCGAGCTCCGCGTAGGGCGAAGCCCGGAGTGACCTCCCAATCCAAGACGTCCACCAAACAAAGATATGTGATGCGAGGCCGAAGGCCAAGCTCCGCGTAGGGTGAAGCCCGGAGCGTCCCCCCCAATTTAAGACATCTACCAGACAAAGATAAGTGATGCGAGGCCGTAGGCCGAGCTCCGCGTAGGGCGAAGCCCGGAGCGTCCCCCCAATCAAAGACGTCCACCAAACAAAAAGATATGTGATGTGAGGCCGCAGGCCGAGCTCCGCATAGGGCGCAGCCCGGAGCGTCCCCCCAATCTTAGATAACCACCAAACAAAGATTAGTGATGCGAGGCCGCAGGCCGAGCTCCGCGTAGTGCGAAGCCCGGAGCGTCCCCCCAATCAAAGACATCTACCAGACAAAGATAAGTGATGCGAGGCCGCAGGCCGAGCTCCGCGTAGGGCGCAGCCCAGAGCGTCCCCCAATCTAAGACGTTCACCAAACAAAGAATAATGATGCGAGGCCGCAGGCCGAGCTCCGTGTAGGGCGAGGCCCAGAGCGTCCCCCCAATCTAAGAAGTACGTACGTAAACTACGATGTAAGGGAGACATCCTAGGCTCTGGAACGGTTTCAGTATTTATGTTATAGTTCAAACTCTGTCTTCATAAAACTCCTATACTATTACGGGATTAGGATTTAACTTTGTATTCCCTTTTTTTACGAAAAAATTTGCCGCTCGCTTCGCTGGCGCAACGACACTCATCGTTTTCTACCGGAACCCAGTCCAGATAAAACACAGCACCAAGTAGTAAGCCAACCTATTTAAAAGTTTAAATTTTCAATCTTATTTTGTTGAAGATACATAAACGACAGGTCGCGGCTGGGTGCGTACCCCTCCAAAACGTATTTCTGGCAACGCGCATGATTCTGCCAACTCTTAAAACTGGGGCGGATCGTTAGCTTTAAAAATACATATCATATTTTCTTAGCTGTTCACCAACGAACAACCCCAAAATAATTTAAATAAAAAATAAGTTTAAAAACTAAAACCCGACTACTGAAGAATCGCGCTCTAAAAAGTATGAAACAAGAAAATGCTCGTATCTGAAATATTCATGAAAACTTTTAAATACTTATCGTCTATTTAATAAACACTATACACGTTATATAATTTAACGTGTTAAATACATATTCATATTGACGTTCGGAGGAGAGCCGTGGTCGTATGCCACTTTGTCCTAATACGATCATTTTACTACCTGTTAATAGGTGGCATACGACCACGGCTCTCCTCCGAACGTCAATATGAATATGTATTTAACACGTTAAATTATATAACGTGTATAGTGTTTATTAAATAGACGATAAGTATTTAAAAGTTTTCATGAATATTTCAGATACGAGCATTTTCTTGTTTCATACTTTTTAGAGCGCGATTCTTCAGTAGTCGGGTTTTAGTTTTTAAACTTATTTTTTATTATAATTCGAAAACGGCACGGTAAAATTGTATTACCATTGCCTCCTATAAAATAGTAATAATAGAAGCTGAGAACATAGGGAGCAATGGTAATTCAAATTTCGAAGTGCCGTGTCGTGCCGTTCGAATGATAAAAAGGCCCAATGGGCGACCTTAATTTTACCGGGTCTTCGATTTTTTTCCGTATTTAGAGTTAGCTTGGCGCGTTAGCTAATCTACGCTCATGTCAGCTTCATAAAAGACTTTTTAATTTATCACAAAAATGAGGTATCTATATTAACAGGAATATTAGGTCCATGATATTAACCCAACTTTCAAAAATAGCTCACCATTTCCGGGCTCATCATAGCTAGCACATTTTCTATTCTGTATTATCAGCTAAAAACCAGTGTCGATATTTTTTTTTACAAAAAAAAATTGAATGAAACCCATTGGAAAAGGAAGAGAACATAACAAAAATTAAAGGAAAAATAAATTACGGGCGATCTGACAACTTTCGTGATAGTCGTTAAGGTTCACAATTAGTGTGATGAGCTGTAAATATATAGCTCTTATTGACTATAACCCGAAAGTTGTACCTTTTACCAAACACAGTCACATACAAGGTGTAAAGGACAGCTTAGCAAATACTTCAATGATGGAATCTACCCTTAACTATCATCAGCTATAAGTTATTATTTTTTCCCGGAAACGTCATGTTAAGGAGTTTTCATTATTTACCTACTTTGGCGCTACGCAATGTATCGTGAAACCGTGCCTCGCGTCGCGCGCGATCCCCCCGCGCCGCGCTACTATTGGAGTGCGATGTACATTGCTGGTTTTACGTTGTTATGACTGTTTTTTAATGCAAAATGGAGTGTATTCGATTAAACAATAAAAAAAACACCTTATTACAAAGGGACAAACGGCTCCTTTACAAGTCTCGCTCGGCTAGTTTTTCAGCATTTCGGCTGCAAGTATTCAGGTAGTTTTGTGTACTAGGATAGTATAGTATAGTCATGTTAGCAGCTCGAGTGCGGTGGTGATAGAGCGCGTAATGCGCCGCTGTCTTATGTCAAAATGTCAAGGCCATCAGCGGCCAACAGCGTAGTCATTCAACTTGCTCGGTGAAGCTGTCAAGGCCATCAGCGGCCAACAGCGTAATCATTCAAAAAAAAAAAAAGCAATCAAAGTGAAGTTTCAGCGCCAGCCGAGTGGGATGCCACGCGAGTTTGTCGCCATCGTGCTCGAGCTGCAGGTCCATACTAGGTTAATAACAACAAAAATCACACGCAATATTGTACGTGACATGATTCTTACCTTCTTTTCACGACGACGCCCGACAATTTTCACCCTGTTTTATATTCTGTGTTATCAGCAATTAATATCTCGCCATACTAAGATAGCGAGCTCAAAAATATGATTTATCGAATAACAATCCGAAGTATACGATTGGACGAAGAATTCTATTGAATAGCATGGCACATAACGATACCACGTTGCAGAGTGCATGCTGCGCCATCTAGAAGTAAGGAGAAGAAACAAATATATTGATTTCCGATAGGATCATTAACCCTAGAGTAGTCGCGCCTTTTTTAAAACGTGAGTGGTCGCATAGGCAGCATTTTGCCGACCATTATTATTTTAAGCTGATAATCGTTAATTTATATTTTAAATCATCTCAAAAGGGTAGAATAGAACGTCAACTAATAGAAAAATAACATTTATGAAAGATTTATACTTCGTTTGATTAAAAAAAACATGTTTTGGGAAATATTAGACTTTTGTTTTTTCAAAAATAGGAAGGTAAATAATGTACAGGGGCAGCTACTGAGAAACTTGATCTTGACAAATGCATCGTTTACAAAATAACACAGTTTCTCTGTCGCGGGCGGCAAAATGCTCATAGCGCGAGCACTCTAGGGTTAAAACTGATCAAAGGTTTTCTAGAAGACATTTCCACCCGGACATTCACGCTATAAAGACTGTTGGGGTATGCAATATGCAAAACATCGTGTGGTTCACATGACGCCATGTTCGACATACATTCTATGGGTTAATTTAATATATGAAATAATATTTACAAGTATTGTGGTGATACATAGTCTCATGTCTTTTTTTATTTATTTTTTATTATAAGATGGATTAACTCTTGACCTCAATCTTGACCATAAAGGTCAAAGATGAGGTCGACTATGGAGCGAGTTAACCCAGAAAATGCCTATGAAGGCACTGGTACTCCCACGCACCGACGGAACACAGCAAGCTGTTTGGCGTCGGAATTCGGCAGGAGGGTGGTCGCGAACCAGACGGCCCTTTACACAGCCTACCACACCGCATGAGACCATAGGACGACACCTCAGATTCAGAAAAAAATGAAGTTTTGTTGCCTGGGATGGATTACTAGGAGGCAGGTCTCATTTGTGTTTCCTTAGTCGCCTCTTACGACACCCACGGAAAGAGATGGGGTGGTGTTATTCTTAACCGATCACCACACGGCCAAGACTTGAGTAACTATCTTACGGTATATGACTGCTGGTGACATCAATTTGATATTTGTTTTGGAAAAAAGAGCTGTAAGGTTCATCTACCCAATATTCTTTGGTTTTAGCAACGTCAGTATAGATACTGAAACTTGTGGCAAAACTACATTGAAAGATAAGTATGTATGTAAACACTTTATTGCACATAATAAAAATTACAAAACAAAAGAGATGGATACAAAGAAAACTATGTACAAAGGCGAGCTTATCCCTTAGAGAGATTTCTTCCAGCTAACCCTCGAGAGAAACGAAAGGAGACTAATCGCAGGATCGGCGTACTTGCGCAATAAGGAATTTTAACTAATAATATCTACTTTAACGCTACACTAATTATATTGATAATACATATATATATAATATATAAATAAGTATAATATATATAATATATACAATATACTATATAAATATGACTACGTACCTAATGCATATATGATTCTATATATTATTATTACAGCTCAATTGTTGTGCCCAGTGTTTTCTTAATGCTAACTTAAAGGAGTGAATGGAAGGAGCTTTCCTAATTTCTTAATGCAAAATATTCCATAAACGAGCCGCCTGTGCAGTGAAAGATCGAGTATATGTGTGAGTACTGTGCTGCGGAATTGCCAAAGATAAATTGGTGCTCGAGCGAAGTTGGAAGTAAGAACTAAGAAAAAGTGTAAAAAAAAGAAAAAAAAGCAATCCCCGAATTCCGAGTGTCTTGTCTGTCCTCCTATACTATGTCCAAGATAGGATGGTGATTTTGACAGATGAGATCTTGCCGCATGAGATGACTTTATTAGTTATTGTTTCATTCTAATTACTTAGTTACTGCTAATAGTGACTTCACCTGTTATTGAGTAACTAATAGCATACTAGTACCAGTGCTTATACTAGTTAAAGTAGACGTGTCCCATTATAAAAGGATCTGTCAAAATCACCATCCTATCTTAGACATAGTATACGACTGCACCTTTACGAACAGACCTAAGTGTTGAAAAAGCAAATGTTATTGGCATATTTTAAGCAACATTTAATGTCCTCTTAAATAAAGATATTTTTGAAATGAATTATAACTGAGGAACCTCAATACTTATCTTAAATATATAAAAGGAGAAACTGACTGACTGACTGACTGACTGACTGACTGACTGACATATCAACGCACAGCCTAAACGGCTAAACGTAGGCACTTGAAATTTGGAAGGAACGTTGCTTAGGTACCGTAGAGGTGCACTAAGAAAGGAATTCCCGAAATTCCCACGGGAACAGGAATTAGCGGGAAAATCCTTTTGTATGAAAAATCTAAACCGCTTAAGTTAGATGCTTGAAATTTGGCATTCAGGTACCTTAGTAAACTTAAAGCTTAGTTGCAATAGGATATTGCAAAATTCCTACGGGAACGGGAGTTAGGGGGAAAAAACTTTTGTATGTAAAAATCTAAATTAACACGCAAACGAAGTTGCGGGCATCAGCTAGTCAGTTTATAAGAAATATACTGTGGAGGTTCTACCTCCGTCATAACTATCTACTTAGAACGCCTTTAGCGAAAGTTTCTATAATCAAAGTGATTCAAGTGATTTAGCGCATATTTACGTATCTGACACATTATCTCCCGTAGCTTCGGCCGTGTGTGTTAGGTTCCTTTAAAATGCTTCAAGTGACTCTGTGACTTTTTCTGGACTCCATGAGCTAGATCAGTAATTAGGGAGATGATAATATTCATTTTTCTCTCATAAAAAAATCTTATTTATTTATTATTCACTTCTTTTTTTGTCACCTTTTATCAGAAAGGGACACAGAGCCTCTTTACTAGGTATTTATCTCGCTTTGTTCGTTATCAGCAGCAAGTACTCTTTTGTAACAGAATAGAAACATTAGGTCTATACAACAAAAATCCCATGCGATGCGTGACATTTATCCCCAAAGCCCGAAATTTCCTATTCTGTATTACCAGCTAATAATGTCTCGCCATGATTCAGATTATGTACTTGAATCCTGAGATAGCGAGCTCAAAAATACGGTTTAACTATCTCGATCTAACAAAACGTTTTTGGACGAAGAACTCTATTGAATCGTATGTAACATAACGATACCGCGTTTCAGAGTAAATGCCGCGCCACCTAGAGTTAAGAAGAAGAAACAAATATATTGATTCCCGCTAAGATCATTTTTTTGCCGTGTGGTGATCGGTTAAGAATAACACCACCCCATCTCTTTCCGTGGGTGTCGTAAGAGGCGACTAAGGAAACACAAATGAGACCTGCCTCATAGTAATCCATTCCAGGCAACGACACTTCATTTTTTTCTGAATCTGAGGTGTCGTCCTATGGTCTCATGCGGTGTGGTAGGCTCTGTAAAGGGCCGTCTGGTTCGCGACCACCCTCCTACCGAAGTCCGACGCCAAACAACTTGCTGTGTTCCGTCGGTGCGTAGGAGTACCAGTGCCTTTATAGGCATTTTCTGGGTTAACTCGTTCCATCGTCGACCTCGTCTTTGACCTTTATGGTCAAGATTGAGGTCAAGAGTTAACCCATCTTATAATAATAAAAAAAAACTGATCAAAGGTTTTCTAGAAGACATTTCCACCCGGACATTCACGCTATAAAGACTGTTGGGGTATGCAATATGCAAAACATCGTGTGGTTCACATGACGCCATGTTCGACATACATTTCTATGGGTTAATAATAATTACAAGCATTGTGGTGATAGGTTGAAAGACAGTACAACGTCAGTATAGATCGTCAGCGGTCCCCCGACGCGATGACGCTTGGAAAATAAAAATAATTGAACTTACTTAATAATGTGACGATAATAACTATAATAGTTTTAAAATATTATTTGTTTTTAGAGTTTATTTTTTGCATCGGGGGGTTTTAAAATTTTTAATTTTACTTTTATTTTGTTCTTTTTAAATTAGGAAGGTATTTATAGTGATTAGTTAGTTGAACTATTTATCCCATTTCATTTCATTTCACCTTCGAAATCTAAACCTTACCCTAACATGTCCTATTTAAAGTCATGGTTACTTAACCATGTTCTTTCAATATCATTGAAGTAACACGGTACCAAATTTCGAATCGATAGGACATATGGAAGGTAGTCAGATCCCCTCATCAACTATTAAAGAGCTGTTAATCTTCAAACGGCCGATCAGGTCATGGTTACCTTGCCATATACTTGCAATAACATTGAAGTAACACGGTAGATACCGAATTTCGAATCGATAGGACATATGGAAGGTAGTCAGATCCCCTCATCAACTATTAAAGAGCTGTTAATCTTCAAACGGCCGATCAGGTCATGGTTACCTTGCCATATACTTGCAATAACATTGAAGTAACACGGTAGATACCGAATTTCGAATCGATAGGACATATGGAAGGTAGTCAGATCCCCTCATCAACTATTAAAGAGCTGATGAACTTCAAACGGCTGATCAGGTCATGATTATCTTACCATATACTTTCAATATTTTTAGTTAGGGTCAGATATTTATATTTGTTTATTTATTTTCTCATTAGTTGTATTTAATATATCTCACTTGCATAAAAAATGAACAATTTCCGCATCAAAAGTCACCCACTTGACATAGTTTGTCGATTTTCATTTCTTTCTTTTTCACATTATGGCGCCCAAAATTGACCATTTTGATTTTCCCACATTTTTATACTTTTTATGACACTTGCGCCGTTATGACAAATCCAGCGACGTATCATTTATCAAAATCGGCCCACGCGTTTGGTCTAAATAGTGCTACAAAGGTACAAACCCACATACATACATACATATACCCTCCTTTGCGTCGCGCAGTCGAGTAAATATGGAGTAGCATAAATAAGCAACAACACAAAGTATAAACTACGTAAAAAATCTTATTGTCACCTGATTAGAAAGGGACACACAGCTTTTTTAGTATAATTATGTCTCGCTTGACTCGTTTTTCAGCTGCAAGTACTTAGTACTAGAATAGTAATGTTATGTCCATATTCGGGTTAATAACATACATACATACACTCACGCCTGTAATCCCTGACGGGGTAGGCAGAGCTTCAGTGGTTCTATAAAACCACTTAATGCCACACAAATGGTGAGGGTTATTAGATGGAACATACTGTGTAATGGTGAGAGGTGGTCAGCCTTTCGCCCATGATACAGCAAGACCCTCACGTCCCACTTACTGATTTTTACAGTATGCCTGGAAAGAGTAGGCAGTTGGCACATTCTAAGTTTTTCTTTAACTCCCAGTCCAGCGTAGAAGGAAGGGTTAATAAAACAGAAAAGTTAACCGTGATACGTGACATGATTACCATATACTAATGGTCCGAAAATTTATATTCTGTATTACCAGAAAATAATGACAATATAATGACTCGCTATGATTCAGGATAACACAAATCGGTCAAATCCTGAGATAGCGAGCTCAAAAAAATGATTTTGACTTTAACTTTTTCGCTCTTACCAACACGATTGGACGAAGAATTGTATTGAATCGCATGGAACATAACGATACCACGTTGCAGAGTACATGCTGCGCCATCTAGCGGTATAGAGATATAATAACAAATTCATTGATTTCGGCTAGAATCATTTACAACCTTTTAAAAGTCAAAGTCAAAATTAATAGCTTTATTTCAAAATAAATGAAAACAGTGAATTATATTAGCAATTTTTACTTTGCGCCTGTTCACAAAGGTGCAATCTTCCTCAGTAGAAGAATAGGCAATAAACTCCGAAGGTCGCTCTTTTTTTTAAATTCATATTACTTATTTATTATTTCTAATTTTAATTGACTTAATATCTCAATAACTCTGGAGCTGAGTTTATTCCCGTGGTTGGTTTGCTCTAACAGATAATCAGAAATTCTATAATAGCCCTTTTTACAAAGTTTTGTTTAATTATGAAAATTTCGCGATTCCCCGAGTAATTTACCTGAAATCTCAGAAAATTAGCACAAGTGTTTCGAAGCTGCAAACTTGGATATACGATACTGGTAGTGGTCCTAACACCATATAACCTCAAAATGGCGGTCAAAAGTCGAGACAGCCGTCATAGATACCTTGAGGTCTGAATGCAACAGCGAAGAACCGTCACTCGTTAATATATATATATATATATATATTATATATATATATATTATATATTCATATATTTATTATACTTATTTATAAACTGAATGAATGAATGAAACTTTATTTGGGAGACACAGGATTTTTTCTTAAATCTAACTTAAAATAAACCCAACAATCATAACAGTGCCACCCAAAAAGGCGCTGGCTCAGTATTTGCTACAGCGGCGAGGCTGTAGCGCTGATATTCTGCCAGTACCAGAAATAAAAAAAATAAAAATAAAATAAAACAAAAAGTGATAAACTTCTGAAAAAAAAAATCTAAGCAATTCCGTGTTTTCAATTAAATTCATCAGAAACATAATTAGGTAAAAAATTTGAAAAGTGTAACTGTGACGTGTGACCGGTGTGTGTACCTACGTGCTTGTATGCGTATTGGGTGTTGGGTAATTGTATAGTGTATCTAAGTTTGTGTGTGTTGTGTCAGTGTATGTGTGTGTTGTGTGTATGCGTTTGTTTTCGTGCGTATCTAGTGATTTAATAGATCAAATGTTTATAGATATATTTTAAGAACAGCATAATTTTATTATTATAAATGAATATGGGTCTCTCTCAAAAAAGTGGCACCGTAACCTGCCGTACAGTTTTTGATTAGAAAAGTATGAATTTTTGAGTTTTGTAAACTAAATGTTATATTAAAATGTTGTATCGAGTCTTATTACATAGAGGCCAGCTATTTTAATGGCAATAAAATGAATATTTCTTGAACAGTAAGAGTTTGTAACACCAGTTTCCTATCAACCTGCCGTGTCCTAACGCGACTTACATCGATTTAAAATCAATTTGACTGAATTAATAAAGTGATTTCTTTTGTTCTGTCCACTTTAATTGAAAGATAGTGAACTAAACATTGTTGTTTTGTAAATTATGGCTCATATTTATAAGTAAGTACTAAATTAACTTAAGTTAAACTTTGTCCGGCGTTATTTTGTCATCAACCTGTCGCCGTAAACACACAAGCGTACCACTCACACTATTGCAATTTGAACCACTCTCCTCCCATGTAACAACGCACTCAGCAGTCACTGGCTACGCATCAAAGGAGAAATACGTGACCGTTGTTGCCAAATTTTCAAGCTATCAGCGACGATCTGTCTGGATCTGGGTTTTGTAACAGGTATGTTGTATTTATCCTGTGCACGATATTTTTTCAAATTGAATCGTTTATTTAATGTGAATAATTTGTATTCCTTCTTGAATTAGCCTATTTTCAGATAACGGTTTCTCCAGCTCAGTACAACAAAGGGTTTAATAATAATTATTATTTTTCGGCTGATTCTCATTATTCTGTGCCTATTTAACCTGCCTTATTATGACAGGTGAAAGAGAAACTAGACAGGTGAATGAGAAACTAGTCAGATTACAATGAGAGTTGTTGATATTCATTGTTATTTAGTACTGTCGAGTATGTTAACCAAATACCTAAACTTATTGATCAAATCACATACACTAAAAGCTTTTTTATTCAGTATAAAAACGTTTTTCCTTAGAGTAATAGTTTATTTCATTTTGTATATAAAGGAGACTGGGCGGGTGCGTCTCCAGTGTTGTAAAGGTTGTGTTATATGTCATTTTAAAGGCCATAACAATCGCTTAATTTTATGCTATGACACCAAGAACGAAACTTGTGCAGAGAATGAGCTATGAATCGGATACAGTCGTATACAGAATATATTTTTATTATTACACTTTTATCCGCCAGCAGTGGTTTATGAGATTGTTACCAATTTCATTCTAAACTTCATAAAAATAGATTTTTTAAGCCAATCATGGGTGCCGGACAGGAACAGAAGACACTCGGGTTATTATGGGTCCCCGAAAACGACCAGCTACGGTTCAACACTTCTCTCAACAAAGTCGACAAAGAAGTCAGAGAAACCACACGCCCTCCAACCAAAAGGGAAGCACTCAGCGCGGTCATGAGTATTTACGACCCACTTGGACTACTCAGCTGCTACACCATAACAGCAAAGATTGCGCTGCATAATCTATGGCGCCATAAGATGGAATAGGACGAACCAGTACATGTTTTCTGCGACGCCAGACAAGACGCCTACACTGCAACAGCCTACTGGAGACTCGAGCAAGAGGAGGGAGAGGTCAAAGTCGTGTTGGTGGCAGCCAAAGCCAAGGTCGCACCACTCAAGGCGCTAACCATACCCCACATGGAGTTGCAAGCAGCACTCATCGGAGCCAGATTGGGCAGTCATGTAATAAAGGAGCACAGATGGAATACCGACAGCGTGACATATTGGACTGATGCTCAGGTAGTGCTGCATTGGATCCGCAACAACAACCGGCGCTATACACCCTACTTGGCTCACCGACTTGGAGAGATAACTGAACTCACCTCCGTCCACCAATGGAGATGGGTACCCACGAAGAGCAACGTAGCCGACCTAGCAACCCGAGCGGGCTACGTACCTGAAAATGAAAAAGACCCCTGGTTCAACGGTCCGGAAGTTTTGAAGATGCCAACGAGCGAGTGGCCCTAGAATGTACCAAGCCATGAAGAAGAAATCGAGCAAGTTGCCCTCCACCTGGTAGAGTCTGAAGCGACAGACCTACCTGATATCAAGTGCTTCTCAAGTTACGAACGCTTAATAAGGACAACGGCAAGAATGTTCCTCTTCATAGATCAATGAAGAGGAAATAAGAAGGATTTGGAAGTGTAACATCTTAAGAAGGTTGACGATGAATGGATGAAGAAAGTACAACGAGACGACTTTGCACAGGAATCAGAAATGCTGAAGAAGAGCAAATGAGTACTACGGGCCAGTCTACTTCACTTACTTGACCCGATCATGAGAGATGGGTTACTAAGGCTTTACGGAAGAATAGGAGCAGCCCAAGGACTAGCTGACGAATACTGGAGGCGCTGGCTGAAGGAGTACCTGCCCACACTGATAGGTGTCTCGAGGAGACGCATCGCAGCCCCACCAGCCACTTAAGGAAGGACCCTTCCACCGGAGTCCAGCGCCAAGCAGGAGTCCAGCGCAAAGGAGTTGTGGTTGTAGTCGTCGACCCCTCACTACACAGGTACACATGGCCTAAAGGCGTCATAGAGAAGGTTTATCCGGGTCCAGATGGTCACACACGCAGCGCCGACGTCCGCACGCAAGGAGGGATCTTCAGGAGGCCTACGTCGATGCTGGCAGCGCTACAGAAGGACAAGCCCGCTGTCAACCCATAGAAGGCTACGTCAAGACTTCGCCGGGGGGAGGATGTAAAAGACAGTGGAGGAAAAATCGTAGTACATAAGAATTTTTTTTTTATCTAGCCTACAAGATCCCACTGCTAAGAACAATTACGTAGTAATATTGTAAAATTAGGTATTAAGTTTTAAATCTAGGGCATAAATAGAAAAATCATAGCATTTGTAGTTTATTGCCTATTTTTAGTATAGAATCACTTTAACCTGTACCCGTTTCTCAGTTAACCTGTACGATGCCTCATTCACCTGTCCACCTATTTTTTCTGCGTACTCTCAAAGGCACAACTCTTTAAAAAACCTGTTCCCTTTTACATATTTATATTCAAGAGGGGGAATAATTTTTTTTTATATTTTCCAATACGTTATTCTCACACTTTTTTGAAAATGTGTAAAAAAATTCAGGCCGTGCCACTTTTTTGAGAGGGACCCATATACATATATATGGGTAATAATTGCAAAAAAATGAAACTTCCATTTTCGAAGCAAACAGAAACAAACAGAAGTAGAGCATTACTTTTTAATAAAAAAGATCCGAACCGCCATCCAATTGGGTCTGCAAAATGTATGTTCTGATTTTTGATCTGAAAGTATTTAAAGTCTGTACCTCATGTAGAGGTGGAGGTAACGTGCTCCAGATCTTGGCTGCGGTGTATTTGAAACTGCCCCGAAATGCATTGGTTAGAAATTGCTCATTTTAAGGAGACCGCGACGTTTGCGACCACACCATCTGAGTTTCTCATAAAGATAATCTGGTTTGCGACTAACAATAGTACCAAAAAGAAGGGTGGCAAAGTGGAGATAACGTCTGCTAAACATATTAAATACCTTCGAATTATTTAAAAAAAGGCGTGAGATGATTTCGAGGGGGAATATTAAAGCAAAATCTTGCGCATGCGTTTTGTACGCGCTGAATAAAAGCCTTAGTTTTTGCTATAAGCCGAGGGCCGTAGACGGTATCGCCATAGTTAAACCTCGATAGTATTAAGGAGTCCACCAAATTAATACGTAATTGTGTACTCAGATAGTCGCGAACCCTATATAACACTTTTAACCGGTAGAAACAATAAATAAAATAAATAAATAAATAAAAATAAAATTTCTTTATTTCAGGTATAAACCCATATTGCATCATATTTAAATACAAATTAATATATAATTAAAATTAATATATAATTAATTCCTTGCAACTTCTTTTATATGTTATTCGAAGCGCAATTGGGAGTCAAATATTATTCCGAGATTCCTAACTTCGTCCACTTTGTTAATTTGTTTTCCCATCAAGTAAATTTATGGGTTATTTGCATTAATTTGAGTAATCTGGTGACGGTTTTCCAGAACTAAATATTTTGACTTCTCTGGATTCAAGACAAGACAATTACGTCGAGACCAATGAGCCACCCTGCCCAGATCCTCGTTAATACTTCTTACTGCTGCACCTACGTTTCTAGGGAAGAATGATAAATAAAGCTGCAGATCGTCCGCATAAACGTGGTATTTACAATGCTTTATACCATGCACTATATCTGCTGAGTACAGGATGTACAAAAGAGGTCCTAAGATCGAACCTTGTAAACTTCTATGGAAAGTATTGTATTATAGTTAAAAAAGCAAGTATTAGCAAGAAAACTTAATCTAGACAAAGGCACGGACATAAAGTTTGTGGATGCTAATAAACATTAAAAAAAAACATAAGAAAAACAAAACTATGTACAGGGTCAACAGCACATCATGCTATTCAAAAATGTCATATTTCTTCAATCGATTTTCAATTTTATCTCCGAGCATTAGAGTTTACTATCCATTGGGAAAATTTGACAGTTTGTGGTAACCTGATGTGTTGTTGACTGTACTTAAAGGCACATTTGTCTCACGTAAAAAAGATCGCATTTTCATTACTAGAAAGGGACAGACGCCTCTTTACTATACTAAAACTGTCCCTAGTTTAGTATATAATAACTGAAAATCTGAATTTAGAGCATTATTCTGAATGATTTTTTAGTGTTATTTTCCTCCGGAAAACTTTTGTTATTTTTTAATATTTTCGAGTAAGTACTCGTTTTTCAGTCGGTCCGTTTTTCAGCTGCAAGTACTCAATTAGTGCTGTGTACTATAATAGTATAAATTCATGTTTTCTGTGATAACCTTCGATCAACTATAGAAAACGTGATAACATCAAATAATGTCTCGCCACGATTTAGATTACTTGAATCCAAAGACAGCGAGCTAAAAAAATATGGTTTAACAACTTTGTCAATTTCTAACCAGCAAACTATTTTTGGACGAAGAAATCTATATGGAACATAACGATACCGCGTTTCAGAGTGCGTGCCGTGCCATCTAGCGGTAAGGAGTAATAACAAATATTTTGATTTCCGCTAGAATAATTCACAACAGTTTAAAGGTTTTTTAGAAGAGATTTTAATCATCCGGACACTCACTCCAGTTAGATGACGTCACATTTGACGTACATGAGCATTGGTGATAAGTTGATAGCCACGATACAGCTAAAGCTTCGCGTCCCACGTACTAGCTTCTACAATATGCCTAAAAAGAGTTGGTAGCTGGCTGGCACATTCTAAGTTTTTCTATCAACACCAGTCCAGCGAGAAACACTTATTTATATTTTAAAGATTATTTCTACTAGCTTTAGACCCTTCATACTCACATTCCTTCATTCCATCTCAAAGGGAATAGAAATGATTAAAAAAGCGCTTACTTTAAATATGTCTACTTTTTAAAATTAAACTTCTCGTTTACACAGGTTGAAAAAGAACCTCCTAGCTATATTCAAAATCACCAATATATCACTCAAAGAACACATTTATGAAAAAAAAATATTTTTTAATATTTTTTCATCGGGAATAGTTCATTTTTTGCCATTACTCCTACACCAGGCACGCGAGGGGCGCAAGTAGCGCTCGGGGGGTGCGCTCGAGTAGTGTCTACGTTTAGGAAAAAAATCCCCCCACCCCCAGAAAAAAAAGTGTTCAGTAAGTGATACTGGTTCAGGATTTTGAATATAGCTAGGAGGTTCTTTTTCACCCTGTATTGTGAATTGCATTTCAGCTAAATTTCAAAAAAACAAAACCTGACACTTTAACATTTTATTTTATTACAAAATAAATAAATAATGTTATTTACGTAGTAGTTCGTTAGTAAATGCTTTACACTCCAATTTTCGTTTACTACTTATACTCGTTTATCAAATTATCACACTAACAAGTACTTTTAACATCTATGTACTTACATTAGACTAGTACATAACATGGTATTGATTGACAATATAGTCTATATCACTGGCTATTTTGTTAAAACAATTAACGCACTGACACTGGGTTCTTTCTTGGAACCATTATCGAAAGTGCTCGAGCGGTCGGTCCAAAGGCAGCTGCAAACCCAAAGGTATGTGGTTATGATACTTTAGTTCCTCTCCCTCTTCCTCATTACTGCTACGGCCCTGGACTCCCGGGGCTCCATATTCTGGCCCTGGCTGCTGATAATAAAAATCCTGGCCATGATTCTGACTAAAATCCCCATTCGGCTGCCCGTGTTCTTGGCCCACCTGATGTGGAGGGCCATACTCCTGATTTAATTGGTGGTTATTCAGATTTTGTTCGAACTGCGCCTGTTCTAGCTGCTGTTGGATGTGATGCTGCAACTGGTGCTGCAGGTCTTGATATGTCTGATCGTCTCCCGTGTGATGTTCGTACACCTGATTCCCCTGCTCTTGAGTGAAGTGTGTGTGAGCATCTTGGGCGAAGTGGCCATGCGCATCTTGAGCAAAGTGGCCGTGGGCGTCTTGAGCAAAGTGGCCGTGGGCGTCTTGAGCAAAGTGGCCATGGGCATCCTGAGCAAAATGGCCTTGGGCGTCTTGATCAAAATGGCCGTGGGCGTCTTCAGCAAAGTGGCCGTGGGCATCCTGAGCAAAGTGACCTTGGGCGTCTTGAGAAAAATGAGTGTGTGCTTCCGGAACAAATTGAGCATGAGCTTCCGGAGCAATGTGGCCATGTGCATCCTGTGCAAAATGATGAGCCTCATGCACATCGTGGGTCTGCACTGGAGCCCATCCGTTATGATCGATGGCTACAGATTGAGTTGGATGAAGATGGACGGCCGGCTGAGCCACATGGGTCTCATGTACTAATGTTGGAGTCGGCTCAACTTGCACTGCAGGGGACTGATGTATCACAGCATTAGGAGCCACATGGAAGTGAGGGATTTGTGGCCGTTCAAATAAGACTGGACGAGCTGCTGGTGCTACGGGAGGAGCCGCAACCGGGTACAGCGGCTGGTAGTTTGCTAAAGGATACCTCGGATACGTGGCGAAATAAGAAGTCTGGATTGCATTACCTGGTCGAATAACATATTGTAACTGAGGAGCTAAAGGAACTGTCGGAGGTGGGAGTATTGGAGCAGGACGAAGGGGTATCGCTGCAGCTGGAAATAGAGGAGTCAATTGAGGCCGGGGGAAAGGGATAACAGGAGTAGGAGGTGGACCGACTGGGATCGGATGCGCTGGAAGGAGTGGTGTGGGCTGCACCAAGAATGGAGGTGGAGCTGGAACGGGACGGGCAACAGGAGCAGTAGGCTCGGGAACAGGTACCACAGGAGTCACAGGCACGGGGACGGGAGCAGGATGGACGGGAACAACTGGTCTTGGCGCTAAGTGGTGGTGGTGATGATGGAAGTGAGAGTCAGTTGGTTTTGGCAGCACCACGGTCTTAGTATGCGGGAATTTGTGTCCAAAGTGGTGACCACCAGGGAAGCGCGGTACTAGCGGATTTAATAAGGGAACTTTGACAGTCGCTACGGTTGAGGCTGGCGGATAAGTCACTACGAAGGGTTTGACCACAGAGTGTGTGACGCGCGGGATGTCGTGGCCGACCTTGTACGTGGGCACTCCAGGCAGCAAGCCGCGCTTGTGGTGGCGGCTCAGCTTGCCGAACAACCGCGCTTTGGTCCTCAGGAAGCTGTCAGCCGTCGCTAAGCTCGCGACGGCGCACAACACCAAAGCTATCTGAAACACACCACCAGACATTTTATATTTTATTGCACTGTCACTGACACTTTCACTGCAGAACAGAACTTTCTTCTAAGAATTTGAGGAGCTTCAAAACTTTTATTAGGAAACCCCATGCAGCTTCTATTCACCAATTTTTATTATCTTCTGGTACATCACTTTAATCAGATCTTTACAACAAAATCAGCACTACATTCACTTTCATTTTATCATTTACTCACTAGCATAAGTCTCATACTGCATCGGCCGGCCGCCCTGCCCGACAATAGTTCTTGCACCGAGTGTCATCGACGAATGCTACCCATACTTATAACCTACAGCCGATGGCATTAGTATGGAACCAACGTGCAGTTTTCACTGGGGAAGCCGGACGCTCAAAGATCTTCGTCCTTACCTGATAATGCTTTCGACCATTCCCATCCAAGTATCTAAACTCTTTTTTGGAAGCTTGTCAAGTTAAATGCAACTCTACTACCTTAATCATAAGGTCGTGTTTAAAATAGATTTTATACTACGTAGTTTGACACGCGTTGCCGTCATTCGCGTAACATATGTGCGCTTGCGCATACCAATTGATCGGGAAACGTAATCGAGTGAAATTGTGCCAGGGCACCAGGGGCGGCTTAAAGGGCAGCTTATTTAATTGAAATATGGGTTATTGTGACTGTATTGACCGGTTGCATAACAGGTAAAGAACGTGGATAGTAGGTCCGATTTTGACGCAAAATATCAATAAAATGCAAGAATTGTGCTATTGTTTTGAAATGTCTTTAATAATAACTTAGTTAATTAGTAGTATACTAGTGACTATTATCTTGCAAAATTCCTTCTATATTTGTTGTAGTATGTATGTATTTATTCTTTATTGTACAATGATAATACAGAGGATAACATGTTTACAGTAATAGGAAGTTTAGAAAGGCGGACTTATCCCACGAGAGGATTTCTTCCCGTCAACCTCGTAAGAGTATTAAAGAGAACATAGTACTACTCGGCGTAGTGACAAATTAATTATTTTTGTACACAAAAAAAAGAAAAACATATCAGTCAGTAGGTTAACCTATGATACTGGAAGAATGGTGATGGGTTCTGTTATTGACCCGTGGTTTGGGCTGGGCGTCGTTTCTTTTAGTAGACTTTACGTATAAAAAATCACCAATGTTGATAAACATCACTTTTGTTTCACGTGATCTACTCATATACTTTAAAGCACTTGCATTGCGATTTTAAAGTTAATTTAAAATTGTTAACAAAAGCGCCTTGAAATCTTTTCAAGCAGTGAGTGAAGTTCCATTAAAAAGATTTCAACGCAAGCTTGTTAAATAAAATTGAAAAGCACAAAACCAACCCTACATTATATATTGGATTAATTTACGTCTACTGCTTCGCCTATTGTATGGTTTCCTTCACACCCAGGTTGCCTGGAAGAAATTGCTCAATGGCTATGGTAATAAGCCCGCCGCATTGTACACTATAAGATAAAGGTGTTTTTATTTTATTATTATACTTAAGTATGTTTTTTGGTATGCAATTAAAGAGTACTGTATTGTAATTTACAACTGTGCTTTAATGTCACTTTAATGGGTTTTTTTAAATTTATGGTCAAGGCCCGTGTTCACCAAAAATATAACCAACGATTAGTAGCTAATCAGAGATTTGACAATGTCATTTTCATAAAAAAAAATTGACATTTTGTCTGATTAGCTTCTAACCGCGGTTTAACTGTTGGTTATTTTTTTGGTGAACTAAGGCCCGTGTTCACCAAAAATATAACCAACGGTTAAACCGCGGTTAGAAGCTAATCATACAGTTAGAAGCCGTCAAAAAAATGTATGAAAAGGACATTGTCAAATCTCTGGTTAGCTGCTAATCGTTGGTTAAATTTTTGGTGAACACTTCCCTAATGATTTTAGCTGTAGATTTTTTTTTTAAAACTCTTTCTATGAAAATTCACTTTGTTGCTACAGAAGCAATAAATGTCGAATTTGAGATCAATACTATCCGACTTCCTTATGGGGATAGGGTCCTACCACCTTATCTTGGAGTATGAGCAGGCGGATCAGCCTTGAGGTGGAGATACTTACTTGTGGTGTATGAAAAATAGTGAAGATATTTTAGTAGCTCTGAGCCAATCTCTTTCAGATATAGCGAAATGTATATCCCAACAGAAAATTTGAAAACCGTAATAATACTATTACACTAGTAAAATTATTATAATCACCCGCGACATTACCATTTGCCCAGTAAAATTAAAACTCCACGAAATTCTAATTTTTTGTGGGAAGGTTTGGACAACATTAAGTTAATTTTCATCATACTTAGTTTATTGAAATGTGTAGGTAATTGAAACAAAGGCACATTAAAAATAAGCAATGAAACTGGCAACAGATTACAATTGAGCATCGCTCTTAGTCAATAAATTGAAAGTAAATTTTACTCAAAAAAAAATTACTTACATAAAATCACCGTTATATGGCCAAGGTTCACCATTTTAGTAACCATTGTCTAGTAAACTTTAACATTTTCCACCAACCCGCATTGGGCCAGCGTGGTGGACTATGGCCTAAATCCCCTTCGTGTTTCGAAGGGAGGCCCGTGCCCCTCGGTGGGGACGTATATGGGCTGGTAAGAAGACCTATTACATATACATATTAACACGGTATAGGGATATTGCACGATTTTTCATACAAAAGAGGTCTGTTTGAGAAGCTACAAAAGCATACTCGAGATACATGGAGGGCTATAAGTTTCAGACGAGCAAGTGCTAAACTTGTATTTTCAATTCTAGTCAGTAAATTGTTTTACTTACAAATTGTGAAAACGTGACGGAAACGAAAACGAAAATGCACTTTTTGCCTGCTTTTTGTATGAAAATGGTCGAATTTACGCATTTTTTTTTCATTTGTCACTTTTTCACAAATTTCAAGAAAAACAAAATTTATGGACTAGAATTGAAAATTAAGGTTTAGCACTCACTCGTTTAAAAATTATAGCCCTCCATGTATCTTGAGTGTGCTGTTATAGCTTCTCAAACAGACCTCTTTTGTATGAAAAATCGTGCAATATCCTTATGATGTGTGTATTACGGATACGAAAATGTTACGGTGACATAATATAATAATCTATATTAAAAAAGTCTTGGAAATGACGAATTTTTTTTATTTCCAGGACTTGGACATGACATGAGGCTGTTATGACCGTTATTAGACGCCACAAGCTTCACCAAAATCGAGATTAAACAAAAAGGGTCCTAGGTTCGAACCTGTGCTGGTCAATCGCCATGCGTTGCGTGTCGCCTGTTACTAAACTCACATCACTTTCCTCGCTCTCACTGTCGATGTCTGATGTGCTTGCGCAGGACCACCAATGACTACATTTTATTATTCTACGCTTCTACATAATATTATAAAGAGCATTTGATTGTTTGTTCATGTTTCATACATCATGTTTCATCTAATAACCTTCAGAATTTATGTCGAACATGGCATCTAGTGGTTTTGAACCGACCCTGTATGGGACTACAGGCGTATGCATGCATATCAAAAAAAAATTATTTATGTCTCACATATTCTTCGTATAAATAGGCAGGGGTCTCCTTTTAGGCATGAGAATGCCTGTGCCAGGGGGCCCCGCTCTTCTCTTAGATACAATTCTTATGCTAGAACAATTTAGGCATGCAAAGTGTATGTGTGTGTGTGTGTGTATGGGTGTGTGTGTGTGTGTGTGTGTGGGTGTGTGTGTGTGTGTGTGTGTGTGTGTGTGTGTGTGTGTGTGGGTGTGTGTGTGGGTGTGTGTGCGGGTGTGTGTGTATGGTTGTGTGTGTAGTTATATATAAATAAATATTTCATTATAACATATATGTTTAAATATATATATTGTACACATTTTAGATATTTTCTTATATATTTAAAACAATTTACAAATTACGATATGTATGTATTTAAATATGATTGTTTGTTTGTTCGCATTGAATAGGCTCCAAAACTACTGTACCGATCTGAACTAATTTTGATCAAATCATCATTTTTTTTTTTAAAAAAAACGGATCGAATTTGTTTAGCAGCTACGAAACACGTAAACACTACTCAAACTTATAATATCACTCTTTCTTTTCTGGGAGTTTAAAAGTAAGTAAATCATTTTTGTTTAGGGACTTTCAACTACTAACTTTAGGGTCCGCTGAAACTAAGCAACTTTTCACGAAACTAACTTTACCCATAAAACTAAGCAACTTTTCACGAAGAGACAAATTAAATTCTCAAAAAAATATTAAAAATCCACTTTTCATAATAAAGCAATCAGGTCATTGCTACAAATATACACATCAACGCGGTCTAGGGATATTGCACGATTTTTCATACAAACGAGGTCTGTTTGAGAAGCTACAAAAGCATACTCCAGTTAGATGGAGTGCTATAATTTTAAGACGATACAGTGCTAAGCCTGAATTTTAAATTCTAATCAATGAATTTTGTTTTACTTGAAATTTGTGAAAACGTGACGAAAATGAAAAAAAATTAAGCGTAAATTCGACTATTTTCATACAAAAAGCAGGCAAAAAGTGCATTTTCGTTTTCGTTTCCGTCACGTTTTCACAAATTTCAAGTAAAACAAAATTTATTGATTAAAATTGAAATTTCAGGTTTAGCACTTGCTCGTCTGAAAATTATAGCCCTCCATGTATCTCGAGTATGCTATTATAGCTTCTCAAACAGACCTCTTTTGTATAAAAAATCGTGCAATATCCCTAGACCGTGTTGATGTGTGTATGTTATGGAGAGTTTAAAATTTTTATTTCATACTAGTATCCCACTCGGGACTTCGTTCCCGTGGGAATTCGGGAAAATTATGTAACCCATGTTACTCAGGGATAATGTAGCACACTAATGGTGAAAGAATTTTTAAAATCGGTGCAGTAGTTTTTAAGTTTATTCGTTACATACAAAAATACAAATCTTTCCTCTTTATAATATTACTAGTATCCCATTTGGGGCTTCGTTCCCGTGGGAATTTGGGAAAATTACGTAACCTATGTTACTCAGATATAATGTAGCACACTAATGGTGAAAGAATTTTTAAAATTGGTGCAGTAGTTTTTAAGTTTATTCGTTACATACAAAAATACAAATCTTTCCTCTTTGAAATATTAGTATAGATATACAGGGCTTCAGGTAAATCAACTTCAACCTCTCGGGTGGTAAATCAGTCCATCAAACTGAACAACTTTCCCAAGGAACAAAGGTTGGAATACGAAAAATTTTTTTTTAGTTCCCATACAAACTGCGTTAGCTGATAGCGCATTTTGTAAGGAAATTCAAAATTTTTTTTTCATACTTCGACCTTTGTTCCTTGGGAAAGTTGTTCAGTTTCATAGACTGATTTACCACCCGAGAGGTTGAAAGTGATTTACCTAAAGCCCTATAGATTCCGACCTTTATTAATTGGAAAGTTGTTCAGTATTAATTAAATCGCTAATTTTCGCTAACTAATTTTAAAAGATACATATTGCTTTTTTAAGATGTTCTGATTTTCACATTTTTTTCATATCAAAGTAATATACTTACTACCCAAAAGTCATTATTTCGATAACTGAGCACGTTACTCTTTTTATTATACAACTAGCATTCCGCTCGGGACTTCGTTCCCGTGGGAATTCGGGAAAATCATGTACCATATGTCCATCCCGGATAATGTTGGATTCTAATTGTGAAAGAATTTTTCAAATCGGTCCAGTAGTTTCGGAGCCTATTCAATACAAACAAACAATCAAATATGTATAGATATAGATTTGTTATTTACATAGGTGTAAGAGTATTACAATACATGTCTATGTTTGCCGTTTCCGAAAGCTACTTACTCGCTCTAGTGTCGCAATGTAGTAGTGGTTGTCTCACGAAATGTGGTGTAATCTAAATCTATTGATCTACACTAGACACACAGTCATATTAATATGTTTAGAAATCGTAAGTATACTGAATGACTTTCAATTAGTTAGCGAAAATATTGGATGTGAATCAGACAACTAAACTGAACAACTTTCCCAAGGAACAACTTACGGAACATGAAAGCAATTAAAACTTGACTCTGACTTTCAGCGAGTTCGATTTTTCAAAAGTCAAGGTCAGTGGCCCACTTGGCGCAATATAAAAAAACAATTTCGATCAGCTGATTGATTTTTTTAAATTTCATGGACGTTCCTCGAGAAAAATTGTTTTGTTTCAGGGTACGTAGAGTAAATTGACCCCTAGTTTCAATGCCTAGTTTTTGCGCTGTGGTGATCGGTTGAGAATAACACAACCCCATTTCTTGTGGGTGTCGTAAGAGGCGACTTCTTATCAGCCCATATACGTCCACACCGAGGGGCACGGGCCTCCCTTCGAAACACGAAGGGGTCCAACACGCTGGCCCAATGCGGGTTGGTGGACCACTCGTCTTTCGAAGATGAATTTTCCCTTTATAATATGTAGGGTCGAGTGTCCAACATTGAAACAGTCGTACACAGTGAAACAGCGTCATATTTCTGTTATGCGACTTAGCCAGATAGTGCAGTATGCCTTGTTGTATAAGCCTTGTACACCCCCCGCTCCTCCCTAGTTTGCGTGCTCGCCGCTTGTGAAGCGGCGAGTCTGCGGAGCTTTTTCGGATTTCTTGACAAAAAAGTAAGTTTTTTTCTTAGTTTTATTTGATTTTTCAAATAAATGCTATAGTGGTATTCATTTTCCTCAGTATTAAGTTGTTTTGTACATGTATCATAGATTCACGTGGACTAGATTACCTATTAAATTGTTCGATTATGGTAGGTTATATCTTGAGGTTATTCTAAAATACCCTAGGTGTCCAACAATGACACAGTTCAAGGGTGGACACAATGAACAAAGTCTGTTTCTAAAGAATCTTAGACATTATTACCTAATATGGGTAACTATTGACTATAAATCGTTTTTTCTTGCCATAGAGGTAACTTAGTCCTATTACCTTATATTATTTGTGATTTTTGTTGTTTTGCGACTGATTAAACTTAAAGTTTGTCTAAAAAGATTTTTTTAAGACATTATTGCTAATATACGAAACTATTGATTGTAAGTCGTTATTGCCTGTCAAATTACCTAATGCCTATTTGTGATTTTTGTAGTTTTTCGAATATATAAGTCAATATTATTAATCGTGTTTCATTGTTGGACACAGGGCGTTTCATTGTGTACACCTAGGGTGTACACAATGAAACAATTCACATTATTTTTAAGTCGTCCTTATTTGCTTATGTTTCTGTGTTTTTAAGGAAACAATAAATGTTACATTATACCTACTTAAATAGACTACCTTCTTCTAAAAAACGAAATCCATGGTTGCAAAAATGAGGGAAATATGAGACTCTGAATTTTTGGTGTTTCATTGTTGGACACTGCACCCTATAGATAGAAATAATAGTCATCCCATATAAATCCATGATATAAACCTGAGCGAAATTACACAACAGCTTTGTTGAATATAATATTACACAATAGAATGTGGTTAAGTGGTTTGCAGCGCTGCCTTTAAATGGACTAATGCTGGGTTCGATTCCCAGTCGTTAAAAATAAAGTAAAAAGCAGATGTTTATCTCAGATTTGCGTGATTTATGTCCGATTTACTTTATTGTGTCCCAAGGAACCCACGACATGTAGAAAGTCCTTTCTTAGTGTGGACCTTTGAGTGTATGGTGTGGTATATCTACATATTTATTATAACACTAGCTTTCCACTCAGGAGTTCGTTCCCGTGGGAATTCGGGAAAATTATGAAACCTATGTTACTCGGGGATATTGAAGCATTTTAATGGTGTAAACATTTTCGAAATCGGTCCAGTAGTTTTTGAGTTTATTCGTTACAAACATACATACAAAAATACAAATCTTTCGTCTATAAAATTTTAGGACTTATGAATTATGATTATATTGCATCAAGGCGATCCAGTAAAAATTCTGAATCGTACTGTTCGTATTTCATTTTATATTCATAGAAAAATCTCTCCACTCTGTGCGCCTGATAAAATTGTCGAGCATAGTGGTCGACCACACATTTAGCAACAATGGCAATTTGCGTAGGGTAAGTAGACAGGAGTTACTCAATGCTGTAGTAAGGTTGTTAGTGTGGTAACACTGAAGGGTTAGGACTAAGATTAGGGTAAGGGTTAGGGCAGAGTTTTTTTTGTCGAGTAACGAGCCAGTTATTAATTAGATAAAAGATAAGATGGTCACACCAAGTTTATGGAGATTTTTTTGAGGTCTTTGGCGGGAACTCGGCGTGAGCGGTTGCTTTGTCAATTGAATTTTCGTTTTCGGCGTGAAAAAGTTGTTTAATGTGTAATAGTGATAGTGTATTATGCAGTAAATTGACTAAAATTCGTGTAGTGATGAAAAATTCAAGTGATAACAGTGTTTCTGCTCCGTTTGGTACCGACAAAGATCCTCGCGGTTGTGCTTCTCGCCGCCAGATTTCGTAAAACAGACGCTATCCGGTTTTACGCAGAACATGAGGAGCTTAGGGCTTAGGTTAAGTTGAAGAAAGAAGATTTTTCACTGAAGACATGGCTGTATGGACATAGTTTCCTCTGCCTTTCCCGAAAGGGATAAATTTAACAAAAAAAAAAAAAAGGAGATTTTTTTTCATTCTGGCAACATTTAAAACAAATGTCAATGTGGAAGTCTGTTTTCGATGCGTACATATATATTTTAAAAACGTTACATTACCGTAAGCATTTCTGATATTCTATATTTATTGCCCATACTTACTTTCTAATATAAAAAACTAGCTTCTCGCCCAAGACTTCGTTCCCGTGAGAATTTCTGGAATGAATTATATACATAAATTTTCCTCTTGAATCATTCTACCCATAGGTAGAAACTGTATGAAATTCCGTTCAGTAGTTTTTAAGTTTATCGCATTCATACAAATAGGCAGACATGATGGGGACTTTGTTTTATAATTTAGTATGATGATATAATAATAGATTTATTTAACCCGTCTCGTGCTTGTTTGTGCCGCGTGCAATACTTATACCATGTGTTCAAAAAGCATGCGTAGGTATCACATAATAATAATAGGTATTACAGGAGAATATTTTCTTCTTATTTAGCTTAGCTTATTACGAATTATGAATCTAAAGAAACTTCAAGAAAAAATACTTAACATGATTAATTTAATAACGCTATTTGTAACGTTAGACGCGCATCGAAAACAGCCTCTAAAAATGCATCGATAAAAAAACAAAAACAAACAGAATGGATCAGCGGAAGACTTTTTAAAACTTGCAAATTAATCGTGTTTTACTTGTTTTAAGTGTAAATAATTAAAATCTATCTGGACAAAAGAACATCTACTTTCTAGATACAATGGAGTTAGACACTTGCCGCACGTGTCTCGAGAGAAAAGCGAGTGTTTCATTGTTCTTAAAAGAAGAGGATGATATCCAATACAGCTCCAAAATAATGCGATGTGTTGGTGTGGAAATCACGGAAGACGACCATCTGCCCAAAATGATTTGTGTGGATTGTGTTAGTGAGCTCCGTACGGCGTTTAGATTCGTACAGCGATGTGAAAGTGCCGATAGAACTCTGAGAAGCTTGCCTGTTTCTGAACTAACATCCTTCGATGATTATTCGCCTCCTAACAATGTAAAAGACGATCCAGACGATTTCTACGCCGACGAGCTCATCAAAGATGAACCAGACGACGTCTTCGACGAGCAATTTTTATCAGATTTTAAAATAGACGAGAAAAATCCAATAGTAGAGAAGAATGTGTCGTGCATAGAAGTGGAAAAAAAATACAAACCTGTTAAGAAGAAGAAAAAAAAGAGACGAGAGAAAATGGGACCAATACAGTGTGTTGTGTGTGGTTTGTTAGCTCCTTGTCGATCGGCAATGGAGAATCATATGAGGTGTCACACAGGGGAGAAACCATTTCACTGTAGTGTGTGCAATATGAAGTTTTCAACCAAAGGAGGCATGAAGAGACACGAACAAAACAACCACAAGGAGAGAGAACGCCGGTTCACATGTGAAATGTGCGGCAACAGCTTCTTTACCAAAGCCGATATCATCACCCACATGCGAATTCACACAAACGAGAAACCATATCAATGCACAGAATGCTCAACCGCATTCCGTCAAATAGCTTCCTTAATTCGTCACAAAAGAATTCACAGCGGAGAAAAACCGTATGCTTGCCCTGTTTGTGGGAAATGCTTCGCTGACCGTAACTTGGTCAAAAAACACCAATTAGTTCACAGCGATGAAAGGAAATTCACATGTGATCTGTGCAGTAAGTCGGTCAAGACACGAACAGCATTGAGAACGCATTTGAGACTTCATTCTAATGAGAAGAATAATGTTTGTAGTTTCTGTGGCACAGCATTTGCTATGAAAGGGAATTTACGTACTCACATGCGTAGGATGCACTCTGAAAAGTCTGGGCATTGTACGGTGTGTGCTAGAACGTTTGCGGATCTACAACAACATATGCGGAAGCATACGGGGGAGAAACCCTTTGGTTGTCGTGCATGTGGCCAGACGTACTCTACAAAAAGAAGTTTAACGCACCACATAGCTTTTAAACATGAGAATGTGTCTAAATTCAAGTGTTCGATAGAAGATTGTACCCGGTCGTTTCCAACTGCAGTGATGCTTGAGTTCCACTTACTGAAACATTCCAACCACACTCCATTCATCTGTCCGCATTGTGCGAGGGGATTTTATAGGAACAGTGACCTATCGAGGCATTTAAAAATAAGTCATTTGGAAGTGCAGAACAGAATGATTATTAAAACTATGCCACAATAATTTTCATTCTTAATGTAATCTCAAGATAACAACCTAAGATGTGAAGCTAAGAATTCTTGACTTCATATTCTGCCATTATTATTTTGTAAGAAGTAAAATTGTACTTCAAATGATATGACATAATCATAATAGGTATTGATAAATAAACATATGTATTTTAAATCTGCACTTGAGCATTAAGAATAAAAAATCCTAGATCCTGAGTCTACTTTCCAAGAGCTAATAATTGTGATGTAAAATTGTATTTTAATATTATACCTAGTATTATTTTAATTTATTAAATTTAATATTTTCCTATTCATACTTAACTGTAGTTAAAATGGAATCTTTTCTAGTCATTTATGTAGTAAGTAAGTAGATAAATAAAGTTTACATACTATCAGAAAGTATTTTGTGTTGCTTACTTATATATACATATACTTAACAAAAAGATATTTATTTCTTCCAGTGCGAAACAAAAATTCAGACACTAAAACAGAAAAAATAATTTATGTAATAAACATTTCAAAAAGTCCTGCTATTTAATATATAGCGATACTGCACATGTGTTTATAACCAAGTAAAAAATGTTGCTATTAAAAAGTGACAGGCACGTGTAATATTTTTAATAAAAGTAGGAGGCCAGTAAAGACATTCAGCAGGCCGAGTACGATAGTGGCAGCGCCGCGATAACACCGCGGTTCTATGTCAAAATGTCAACATTGACAACGCCATAGGGCGAGCAATCAAAGTGAAGTTTCAGCGTGAGCCGAGCGCGAGTTTGTCGTTGTCACGCTAGGGCTGTTGGTTAATATGTACTCAAATAATGCTGTGATTTTGTTGAAAAAAAACTTTTTTAACTTTCAAAGAATAAAAAATGTAAAGATTCAAGTTATTTAGGCAACGCAACGGTATTAGAAATGATTCCCAGTCAGTACTTCTATACTATATCTTTATAGTAGGTATCTAATCTTTTGCGTCCCTTACGATCTATACAATACTGAAACTAGTTTGGAGCTTTGAGTGTGTGACGTATTTTTTCAGTTTAGGAAATATGTTTTTGAATTAAAGGAAACAGAAGCCAACCCTCAACCAAGCCCCTTTCCTGAAGCAGACCGGGGGCCAGTCGACCCTCCAAACTCAGCAGCGCGGAAATCCTCCGATCGAGTTCCGTACGCGTCCCTCCGATGAAACAGTTGTAGGTAAAGCAGCACAGGTGTAGTGAGGGATCGCCTTTCTCTTTTCCACAGGTGACGTTATCAGGCCCTCTCACTCTCGCGCCAATTAGGCGAGGTGGTAGCCGAAGCGAGGACGTTAGCCCGCGAGCGGCCGACGCGACGCACGCCTGCATTCGCTCGCTCCTCAGTTCCGCACCCGTGGCAGCTCTCGTGCATTATCGTGATGTTCACAACGTAAAACACTCCTCAGTGTGCCTACTTCCTTCCTGCTCGTGTATCGGATTGTTCTTCGAGTTTCACTATGGGTGAAGTGAGTACTTTTTTGTTTTTTTCGTCCGGAATGCGAACGTGCTCTAGTTAAATCGGAGCTAGTCCTACGATAGTGATCTCGCAGTTCGTAGGTCATCGGCATCGATGCTGTACGCAGGCTGTACAATATACCGGTACAACGGCAGACATTGCGTGCTCTTCGGATTAATTAGCGTTTTCATTCTCAATAGTCCGTAAGTTTGGAAGTGTGTGCTACTTCGAATGCCGGTAGAAAGCTCTTGGAACCATTCGCGACTAGCGGAGTACTGTTATAATCTGATAACACAGTTCCGATAAATTATCTACGATATTGTTGCTTGCTTTTATTGCGTTATCGAACATTCTTCCAATATAAATGAGTGGCTATTGTCTTATCAACTAAATTATCGTCCGGTTTTATTACATTGATATCGATGGATGGTGGTCAAATATAATTCCTGGAAATACATACATACCTACAGCTCAAACGCATAGTTTTTTGCAAAACCGTTATTTTTGTCGAACCATCACACAACCTATTCATATCTTGATGTGCTGGCCTGTACTGTAAGTACATTTTTACATTGACGCTTATAACTCCTGTCGGAGTAGGCAGAGCGTCAAGATGACCAATAGATAACACTAATATTTGTAATAATATCGGGTTGTTTAGGTCGTCAGAAATATTGTCCATATACCTATATGGACAATAATATGATGTTACCTATCAAACCCGTAATCTCAGAACTTTGCCTAAATCTGTATGATGAAATTGAATTTACGAACTCATTTTGCTAAGTTTACTACTCTAGTTTAACTTGGAACTTACCAATCAACCTAGTTTCTCTGAGGCTTGTATCAGATGACATACTTTTGTTGCCAAACCCTTTCATTCGATACCCTAGGGTACGATGTCCAGTCCACTAAATTACTGCATTGCAGATTGCTAGAGTAGATAAGTTGTTCAAACTCTGAGGTACGATATTTTCTTGTTTGTTGTTAGTCTATTGCTTATTTATGCGAAGTTGTCGAAAGTTTCGATCGTAACTTAACAGTCATAATTTACAATACACTTACTCACGGTTATACCATGATTCATAGTATTTAATTGAATATATTTTATATTCATCTGAATTATTTACAACTGTACATTATATGTATAAACAAGACAAGACATACCATAACCTACATGTTTTTCATTTGACCGAGACAGAATGCTATGTAAGCAATTCGCTTTGAATGTGTGCACACCTACATACTTACTTTGCGGCTAATAACCACTTACCTACGGTACCCGCATTATCCATAGTTGACCTACCTGACCTTATTAGGTAGCTACTTCATTACTTAATAAAGAAAAAATGCGCTATTTGTATACAAAGCCTTCTGTCACGAGGACATGTTTATGTAATTGTTTTGTCCTGTCCTCACTGTTTTGTATGACAATTGAATGTTAATGGAATGTTTCTTTTCTTTCCAGTCACTGCTGAAAGAGGATCCCCTCTCCAGGATCCAACGGGAGATCATTGAGGTGACGGAGAGGGAGCGGGAGTTCAAAGAGGGCCACTTCCGCATCAACAGACTGCTCTCTGAGTCAACCATCGCTGTTAACAATCAGAATGGTCACACAAATGGTGACGTCCATGACAAGCCTCCGAAAGTGTTGAACCGAGCCGTGTCCACCTCTCACCTGATGGGTCCGGTGACTCCCTCTGCGCCCATCGCCCCCTCGCTCCTAAGCAACGGCTACACGCGTCGATTCACGCCACAGACAGGCACCAAAGGTCTCATGCAAAGATTCATCGCCAACAAAGGCAAACTCCCCAACGCCTCCCCCATCACACCGACGTCACCCGTCGCACTAGCTCCACAACCGTTTGCCTTCACACCATCGCCAATAGTAGCCCCTGTCGTCTTAACACCAATCATCAACCGTTCGCCCGAGGGTAAACCCGTTCGCAAGGGCTACGTCCCAGTAGAAGAAAAGATCCAAAAGGAACTCCGTGAGATGAAAGACAGAGAACACGAACTCAAAAAGATGAGGAAGAAACAAAAACCGTTCGATATCGATCTAAGTGATAACGAGACGACTTCCGAGTCAGAAGATGAGGAGATTCCTATGCCTGGGAAATTAAAGGCAACAAAATCGATAGGGGAGTTGTACGAGGCTTTGAGCGAGGATATGCGATCACCGTCGCCACGGAATAGCTCGGGAAATGAGTCGCTGGGCAGTCTAAAGCCGGCCAAGTCCCTGGCTGAGTTGTGTGAGCTTGGACCAGGCCAGGAGTTCCTCGCGCCGAGCTCGACGCGTCTCATCGCGCAGTGGGAGTCCATCATCCAGCAGAAGCAAGAAGCCGGTGCTGCTTAAGGTCACTAACATCGCAAGGGCAAATCGGGTATCATTTCGAACGCAGCACGACACTGCCGAGTCACGTTGCGTAAATCAAGATTAACCGCTTTAAGGCGTATTAGCGACACTGTGAAAATTGGATGTAAAGCCGAACAAGTGTGCGGAGATTCGGCCATGTTTGTGCGAAATATTATCGGTATTATTGTAAGGCGTGCGACGTAAGAGTGCCGCGGGGTGTGAGTGCATTTCACGTGCGCAACGAGAAGTGGTTCCATTATAACAGTAAACGAGAGTTTCGAGTGTGTACCGAGTCGCGCAGCCGCTGATCGGTTTCTTGTCGTCTGATCGATCACAGAGCAATTAATTTTCTCCAGATTGCGAACAATGCAAATGATGGTTATCCGTAACGGCAATTATCTCGAGCATGCGCAGTTGGAAAGCGGCCGATACGTGCTGCGAACGAGTCTCAAGAGTGTGAGTAAAATAGTTTCCTATTGTTCTTGGCTGTAGCGTCTATGAAAAACTTGATAGATTTTGTCGTGGCACCGCTTTCCCGACGATACGCCACCACTAGAGAGTCAAGGCCCCATTGTCGCGTTTTTTCAGTAGCAATTATGAATATAGCTTAGCGTCGAGGCAAGAAACCACATGAATGGCACCTTGAATTGAAACCACACGGCACAAAGTTTCATTTATGATGTGAGCGGTGATAACGACTTCCTCTTCAGTACCTACCTTGAGAATACAATCGCCAAATTCTGTGCTGACTATCATTGTGGTGATTTCTAAATCTTCAATGAAAAAGCCTCCGACTTACGTGCCATTACATTGAAAAAGATATCTAGCCATTATCTTACGTATCATCATCACGTTTTAGACATAAAAAGTTTTAAAGACAGCATACAAGGAAAATTCTTGTATTAAAATATTTCTAGCTTCCATATTTCAATTTTTCACAGAACCAAGGTGTCAATTCCACTAACAATGGCGTCTCAATGGCCGTTGAATGATAATGGTGACCGTTTTACCCGTTGGTGTTGAAATTGGGAACTATGAAAACCTTAAACATTTGATGCCAACTAAACATTCATTTGGCGGTGGCGCCGGCGCCGCCGCGCCGGTAAAAGCAGCCATTAAAAAATGTATGAAAGGATAGTCCTCAATTTCGCCACCTATATGGATAAAATACCGACTATTGCCATTCCACCGCGATTAACACGCCTTGATTAGTGGAATAAACCTCCGGAATGTATATAACTAGTTAACAATCTGTCTTGCATAGTCTTCCCAACGATGCGATGGTATGTCAGATAATTCACCTGTGGAGTTGTTTTCCCAAACATAATTTGTGCTTCCCACGTTCCACAAAGCTGGCTCCATCCAATGCCATGGCGAATGAAATCAAGAACTAGATGTTACATAGACTTAAAGCCACGAACAAAGGCATCCACTTTCATTTATTGCTATTTCTGCTTCACGTGTTCGTAAGCCGTTTGACTACACATATCATTAATCGTCCATCATTAATTTACAATTTTAAACCGTGCTACGTCAAGACAAGTCCTCGTTTTGATTGGCAAACATGCGTTGATGTTGCTCGCTCTTTAAAACTGTACATTAATTTTTGTAAAGGTGTCCATGGTACAATTTTGAGCATTGAGTTCTTGGAAGCGGTGAAAGCACTCACACCTCCGCTGAGCAAAGACTGTAAGCGAAGCTGGACTTCGAAATAATTGTATTATTTATTGTAGGTACATAAAGTAAACATGTCTTATTGTTAACAAATTATCAAAATTTATATCGTAGAAATAAACTATAATTCGTAGATGTGTCAAATAGCATGTGCCTTATCTTAGTAGTTAAACAAGAGTACTTAATTTTTGTAAAAGTTTAAAACTACTTAAACGTGAAGCGAAATGAAGCCATGTATGACAAAGTAGAGGGTAGATAGTGTCCAGTGACGTCAGTTGCGTGGATAGGAGGGAATCTGTATCACGCACCACTTCCACCAATCGCGTGATGGCTATCACGACATCATGTCTGTGATTGGTCGTAGAACATCCGTGATTTTTATTTTTATTTAATTACTTAATTCAACGGTAAATTGATGCTTTCAGTATTGCATATTCATGCGTAGGCGCGAAGTGTAACTTGGTTAATTTCATTCGATTCAATTTTAATACAGTTTTAAGTACTTCCTGCCCACGCTTCGTCGTATTCGTGAGACATATTAAGAGTAGGTAGAACGTGTATATAGTTTATTTATTAGAAGCCCAAACAAACTATTTTTCCTAGCATAATATTAAATTTAGTCAAATTAATGAATAGAGCAAATAGCTATTGAGATTTTTAGACGTAAAATGTTGTTGCAATATTCTTTAATTAGTATAGGTTGTTGATAGTGTAGTGAGAAAAGGGAAAAGTTGGGAAGGTCTTACTAATGAAATGAAAATACTTTTAATATAATATAATGCTGTATTAAATAGTAAGGTTTCCACAAACTAATAACATAATAATTTTTTCAACATGTTTAGGATTTATTTAAATTAAGGGATTACAATTTAGGTAAGTTTGGATGACTTTTATTTAATGTAGTACAAGTAAATACATAGTAAAATTAAAATACCCGGTATACGAAGTAAACTAAAGCAAGTGAATAATGGTTATTTTCTTCTCGCCATTAGGAAAAATTCAATCCCATGGAATTTCATTCCATTCATTGGGCCTTCCAACAGAATTGAACAGCACGGCAATATTGTATTAACCATTGCCCCCTATTTTTGCTAGTGATGCTAGAAATTGGGAACATAGGAGGCATTTTTGCCGTGCCGTTCCATTCAATTCCGATCGAATTTTAAATGGGTAGAATTATTGCAACCCAATGGGCCTTTTCACGGTACGACACGGCAGAATTTGTATTACCATTGCCCCCTATGTTCCCAGCTTCTAGTATCATTAGTGCATAGGAGGCAATGGTACTAAAATTTTGCCGTGCCGTTGTCGAATTATAAAAAAGCCCATTCAATTCCATATTTTTCAAGTTTTTTGTGGAAACCTCACGACTCCTCGCACTAGAATTTAACCAGAATTTCTAAAAGCATTCCGGAAAACAATGTGATATCAAATTGCCTTATTGTTATATTTTACGAATATTAAAGAACTTTCTGTACTTTATACACTATTTTTACAAACAAACAAACTGCATTTTATGATGTTAAGGAAATCGCTTCAAATTAAGCAAGTACTTAATTTATTTTTATCTTATTTTTACATTATTAAAATAAAGCGTACCCAATTAAAGTAGGTATTTACTTTAAAAATTAAAATAAATGTGCCTAATTATATTATCTATCAATTTTAATTTATTGAAGTGTTTTCCTTAATGCAAACTACAATGTTTTAATGTTAATAGGTATTTTATGAATTATTTAAGAAATCGCAATAAATTCATGTCAATTTTTCTTATTACTTCTTTTATTTTTACCCCTTTGCTTCTCAAACAGACCTCTTTTGTATGAAAAATCATATCGTGCAATATCCCTAGACCGTGTTGATGTGTATATTTAATAGACGTATCAGCAACTAAGTGTAAGTATAATACATGAAGCCCAGGTTAGTTGCTGGCAACTCATGTTTAATTTTTTTCGAATTAATTCCTGATATAACACCCAAAATACTCCTTGCCTGTGGATTTTATCAAAATAAATATGTGACTGTGTTTAGTTAAAGGTCTTCAATATGATATATTTAGCTCATCCCAATAATTGTAACCCTTAAATACTATTCCCAAAGTTGCGCCTTTCCATTTTTAGATACACTTATACAAGATTAACTCATTGAATAGTATAGGATTCATCATTCTTTGGAGTCACGTTAACTACCCTCATCATCATCAGCCTGTATCAGTCCACTGCTGGACATAGGCCTCTCCTATGGCACGCCACTGAGCTCGGTCTTCAGCTCTCCTCCTCCAACCACTGCCCGCTACTTTACGAATATCGTCACCGTGGGTTGACTAGGTGGCTAGTAACAGGGCGCCCTACGCTACGTTTGCCGATTCGTGGTCTCCATTCTAGAACTTGTCTGCCCCAACGGCCATCGGTTCTACGACAGATATGACCAGCCCACTGCCACTTAAGCTTGCTAATTCGCCGGGCTATGTCGGTAACTTTGGTTTTCTGACGGATTATTTAGTTTCTAATCCGATCCCTCAAAGAAATACCGAGCATAGCCCTTTCCATAGCTCGCTGAGCGACCTTAAATTGGTGGACTAGTCTCACTGTGATTGAGTAACTACCGCTGTCTATTTTTTTTTATCAGTCCGTGTACTTCTTAACAGAGGGGCACGAGCCTCCCTTCGAAACACGAAGGGGATTGGCATAGTCTATCAGCACGCTGACACAATGCGGGTTGGTGGACCGCGCGCATTTTGAGAACGAATCCTCTTAGAAGTGCGGGGTTCATCACGATGTTATCCTATACTGCTGAGCAAGTGATAAATTAATGAAAAATCCATAGATACATAAATCCCAAGAGACAAATTTAGTGGTACAGGCCCGCACCAGGATTTGAACCCGCATCCTTCTGGTTACAAGTCTGGCTCTCATTTAAATTTCTATATAGGTCTTTTTTACTTTCTTAAAATCTGTATTACGTATTTTCCTTTATATTTTAATACAAAAGGCAGTTTTCCACAATTAAAAAAGATTATATCACAGCTCTATTGATTGTAATACCTAAATACCAATCGGCTATTGTGTCGCGATGCTTCATTCTAATTATTGCTTGTTTCTTCACCTTATTGTTGAGTTATAATCGACAATAAATTTATTATTAACTGGAAAAACAATGACATCTGCAGGTATTATCATTTTGAGGAAGTTGGCTAACTATTTAACAGTGCAGAGTACGTTACACGTGACAGTTGAGTTCTTACTGTAATGGTATAAGATGGTACTTTTCCCTTTTTCTACATTTTTTTTTTAGGGAACATTTTGTTGTCTTTTTTTTATTTTGCAACTGGGTAATTGTCACATCGCCACCATACTCCAATGTCGAAGAAAAACTTCTTTCCTCATTGCCATAGTCATATCCTTGTACCACTTATTGTTGTACCGTGATCTCTTGTAGTTTCCAACCTTGACATTGGCAAAATTGTCTTATCCTTCGAAGACAGAGCCATATACATAAAAATTGATTGAAGATGGTATATCTAAGGTGTTCTTGAGATAGATCTTTAGTAAGGAAAATTAATGCTGTGGGATATATGTACATAAATTATAAATACACGATCTGCTGCAAATATCGTATTTTTACACAATCACATCATCTTCCTATGGGGTGATTTTAAACTAGCGAAAATTTAGGCATCGTAGCAATTTACAGTTTTACCTTGCTTTGTCTCATTGATAACCATAGAAAGGAAAATATTTCTACGTTATTATTTATTAGATAGATAGACGCTACATACTCAAAGGCTCACACTAAGGTTTTCTCTTTTGTCGTGAATCCCTTAGAACACACACAAAGACACGAACACCCATGACCCGAAAACAAACATCTTCTTTTTACCTACACAATTATTTGCCACGACTGGGAATTTAACCCAGGACCCGTCGATGAAGAGGCAGCGCCACTAACATTTGATCAAACAAGCCGTCAATCCTGTGATTGATGGGGTCCCCTACTTGATTTCGAAACTTGATTATACGAAAATTTTTACATCGATGACCATTCACCGATACTTTGTTAATGCGATACACTGCTTCTTCGGTGTATCTTTTGTTCACTGTCACGTTACTTCGAAAATCTTACTTCGACAGCTTGTTCTGTCGATGTTTGTTTGACCTATGTAATATTTCTTCGTGGTTTCTTATATCGATGTAATTTTATTCTATGTTATATTACCTAGAAAAGTTTTTATACGGTTTTCTCACGGGTTTCCGTCATACCCGAGGGTGTCAACGGGACCCTATTACTAAGCCTCCGCTGTCTGTCCGTCTGTCTGTCTGTCTGTCCGTTCGTCTGTCTGTCACCAGCCTGTATCTCATGAACCGTGATAGCTAGATAGTTGAAATTTTCACAGATGATGTACCTCTGTTGCCGCTATAACAACAAAATATACTAAAAACCAGTAAAGAATAAACATAAAAACTAGTGGACCGATTTTGATGAAGTTTGGTACAGAGATAGATTAAACCTTGGGGAAGAACAGACTACAAAATTTTCCCAAATTCCCATGGGAACGAATCCCGCACGGAAAGCTAGTGAAATCCTTATCCTTACTAATATTATGAATGCGAAAGTAACTTGTCTGTCGGGCTGTGACGACTAAGCCACTGAACGGATTTTGATGAAATTTGGTACAGAGATACATTAGACCTCGGATAAGGACGTAGGCTACTTTTTATTCCACTGATGGGTACGATATAACCTGTAGTATATTGACTAGTAACAAATCGCGTTGGCATGTATAAAAAAAATCTACGACTACCTACATTTAATTTATTTTTATTTTATTTATCCCTTTCGGGAAAGGCAAAGGAAAGGCAAACTGTGTCCTTACATCCATGTCTACAGTGAAAAATCTTCTTTCTCCATCTTTTTAACCTAAGTCCTAAGCTCCTCATGTTCACGAAAACTGGCGGCGAGAAGCACAACCGCGAGGATCTTTATCGGAACCAAACGGAGCAGAAAAACTGTTTTTACTTGAATCTTTTATCAATACAAGAATTTTAGTTAATTTACTACATAATACCTATCACTATTATGCATAAAACAACTCTTTCACATAGAAAACTAAAATTAAATTGGAACAGCAACCGCCCACCGCCGAGTTCTTGCCAAAGATCCTACATTTAACAATATAAATGAAATATCGCTGGGAATGTTCGTACACTGCAATCAGCTGCCCCGTTGTTTTTTTAAATAGCCAATTTAATACCCAGTCCTGGGCAAGGGCTTCTCACAAATGCAAACCAAAAATACAGTATTTGGGAGGAATTGCCATAGGTAATCAACTCGCTTGGCAGACGGGTCGGCGATCGCAGTAGATAGATAACAAATTTATTTCCATCACAGTACACACTTACAAAGAGTCAGTACAGAAAGAGACAAACACAAAAGCAACGATAGAGTTTTACAATACAACAAACAAGGAAATAAGGAACAAATAAACAATAAATAGCAAAGAAAGTAGATAAGATAAGCACAGAGTCATAGAGCGTAATAATATACAGGAATATAACACACATAATAATAACAATAATTAAAACAAAAAAAAAACAAAGCAAAGTAAGTGTGTGCTGCAGGAAACTAGGTTGCAGCTCAGTATAAAGTTTTACCGTAAGTGGAAAAACACTGATTTTCAGCTGCCGCCTACGAGGTAGTAACGGCGCGAGTGTAGCAATACGATTGCAAACCAGAAGTGTGAATGTGTATGAGAGTGATGTATGATTGTTTGTAGGTGTGAGAGTGTAAAATATAATAATGATCATAAAAATATATAAACTGAATAAATAAATGAAACCACAGCAAACAAAAAAGGAATATCAAATTTCTGCCATACATTTCCGTCATCAAGACAACGAAGCGCTTAGTGACCCCTACTTCTTGCTTTTTAAGTAAGTGTAGTTTAAGGTGTTTTTGGAAAGTGGATTTTGTGTTTATCGTCCTAAAGTGGAGGGGGGATATCGTTCCAGCACTTCGTTGCCATAAAGCGGAAACTCCCCTCAAATGCCACAGTTTTGTGCTTGTAACTGGCCAATGGGCGCTTAACTGATCTATATCTCTCACTGGAAAATTTAAGTTTTTTATATGGGTATTCAGGTTTTTTAATTTAATTACGTCAAATACTAAACTTACCAGATGCAACTGCCTATGATGATCCATGTTTAGCATAGATGCGCTGTTTAAAAATGGTGTGATAGGACTCCGATAAGGCACATCGAAACAGGAACGACAACACGCATTCTGCACACGTTGCACTAGCCGCTGCACTCTGGAAAGTATACGAGGGCCATATACTAAGTCCCCATAGTTGAGCTTGGAGAGAACCAGACTTTCTACTAGTTTGATACGCGTGGGCAAACTAAGAAGGTTACGTATTTTGTACAATATTTTAATTCTATAGAAACAAGCTCTCACAAGACCCAGCACATACGTCTCAAAACGCAGCAAGCTGTCAAAAGTAAGTCTTAGGTTTTTCGCTTCATTCACGCGCTCTATCACTTTTCCCGATACAGCAATCACAGGTGACTGACCTACGATCTTATCAACCTGCGCCTTAGTCCCAAGCACCATAAACTTGGATTTACCAGGGTTTAAGAGAAGGGCGTTATCGACTGAAGGTGAGGTAGTACTATTCATGGCCAGTAAGGTGAGGTAGTACTATTCATGGCCAGTTAGGTAAGGTAGTACTATTCATGGCCGGCACCATACAGCTATCCCATATAGTCCCATTGATTAAATCAGCTAAATAAAAGGCGGAAATTATGTGATCAATTTAACTGTCGTGACAAAGATTTAACAAAAAGTCGCAGAAATAGTAATCGAAGTAACGTTTTTCGTACAAACAAAACTCCGGCATCATGAGACACCGAAGTAGCAATAGTTGAAGTAACATTTTCGAAGTAAAGTTACATCGATGAAATAAAGATCCGAAGTAATAAGTCACCGAAGAAGCAATGTATCGCATTTACAAAGTATCGGTGAATGGTCATCGATGTAGAAAAATTCGTATAATCAAGTTTGGAAATCAAGTAGGGGACCCGATTGATGTGTTTATCTATAAAATTACATATCTAGGTAAGTAACAATATGATGATGTTGGTGGTCCTTTATAAATAAATAAATATTATCTGTAATTTATATTAATGTTTGCATTTTCAATAGCTAGCACAACTGTTAAATAATAAATACGTAAGTACAAACATTACGAATATCTATTGTTATGTCATGTCAGTCTGCTAGTTATCATTGACGGTATTACTAATAATAAATTATTTTTATTGAAATAAAAAATAAGCACAAAAATGCATCCGCAATAGGCTTCATCACAGTTAAAAACGAAAACAAAACCAATCAGCAACACACTTCGTTATAATTAATTAATAGTTAACCCTAGCCTACCACCAAACCCTAGTCAAAAATACCCCAAGATAAAAATTGTGCCCAAGACAGGCCCCTCTTTCCCACTGGGTATCCTGGGCAAGTGCCCAGGATCCCGCGATTAATGCAGGCCCCCTTAGTAGATAATAATAATTAAAATCACTGAACAGAAAACTTACTTGCTTAATGGCTTTTGCAAGCGTTAGCCGTGTGAGTCCCCGGCAGAGTAGAATAGGACCACCCTCTTTCTAAGGTAAATATGCAACAAGGCGACTAAGGTAAATATGCAAGCAAATTCATCTGCACACAGGGAAGGAAAACTCTGCAATTATATCAAAACCCTCGCCAACCCGTCTGCCAAGCGTGGTGAGTATGGCATTTACCCCTCATGTTATTGAGAGAGGCCCGTGCCCCAGCAGTGGGGACGTATATGGACTGATGATGAAGCGCAATGCGCTGATGATATGCTTAACTCATGCCCGAAAATCAGGCATGTACTTAAATAGTACCTTAAATATTACACTGACTTCAAGAAAAATCATTATACAAAGCTTTAAGTATCTGTCTTGCAACCTCTCGGGTGATAAATCAGTCCAAGAACCTGAACAACTTTTCCAAGGAACGTAGGTCGAAATAATATTGTTTGTTGAATTTTGTTTATTTTCATGGACTGATTAACCACCCGAGAGGTTGAAAGAGATTTACCTAAAGCCCTGTATTAAGTTAAGGTACTACAATTACAATTTTCTGTCAAAGTCATAGGGGCCTGATTATCCTACGTGATCAGGGCCTCCTATAGGTTAAAGATGTCACTGCCCAAGATACTGGCCACGTTACCACGCTGTCCCTCCTCCTTCCCTAACGTATAAGTGTGTGGTGAACTTGACTAACCCTGGTGTCAGAGTTATCAAACCGCCAAATGGCCTCTTAATTGGCTCAATAACGACTGTAGTCAATCGACAACAGCCGAGAACGACAACTTAACGCGTCCTCTGAAGCACGGCAACGCTCATGATAAATAGACACTTTTGGTCACTCATCAGGTTCCCTGCCCCTGTGTACGTTGCTTAACCTCACCGATCGGTTCAGATCAATAAGCACCACTGGGCTACGAGTGTATGGCCAGCGAAATCCTATTATTTGCACAAGGAACGAACCCGAGCAATGGTCACCAGTTTTACCAGTACATATTTCAATGAACTACTCTATTAATTAATATACTTTGGCTATTAAATATCGGTGAATATTCAGATCACCATTTGACACCGTTTCGGTTGACCTACTCCGTAAATAAATGAACCACTTATAATAGAAACAATATCCAATTTGGCAGTTTCACGTTACAAAACTACATTCCATGGAGATTTTTGATTTACTTTTTAAATACTTGTCAAATACACGTAACAGCGCTTCAGGTTACACCTGCTTGTCTATCTCAAAGTCGCCCTTATCTCGTTTGTACGTCTCGTTATCGTAGTAAGTAGTGACCTAATGTGCTAGTGTCTGGAACCTCCTCCTTTTTTGCAGTCGGTTAAAATGCATACTGGGTGAAAAAGAACCTCCTAGCTGGACCAGTATCACTCAAAGAACACATTTATGAAATAAAAACATTTTTTCAATGGGAATTAATCATTTTTTTGCCTAAACGTAGACATTACTCCTACACCAGGCACGCGAGGGGTGCGGGTAGCGCTCGGGGGGTGCGCCCGAGTGGTGTCTAGGTTTAGGAAAAAAAAATCCCCCCCCCAAAAAAAACAAAAAAAAAGTGTTCAGTAAGTGATACTGGTTCAGGATTTTCAATAAAGCTAGGAGGTTCTTTTTCAACCTGTATATCACTCAGTTGCAAAAACCTTAATTATTATTATATCTAAAGTTAAAGCTTTTTTTAAATGTAATGCCGTCCTTGTCTACGTTAACAAGACAAAAGTGACATACATTATAAAGAACGCCTCTGCAACTGGGTCTAAGTAGGTAAATTGATTTCTTATTCTTCTGTAGGTACGTACTACATTCTTTAATCTTAGTACCCTTTTGTTTAACAACTTTTATTAGATTGGTAAAATAAAAAAATCTGTACCTAAAGAAAAAATACTTGTGCGGGAAGTTGAAGTTTCCATGTCACACAGCCTATAAAATGTGCATACTAGGTTAGTGTGTTCCTTTTGTAATGATATTCAGTTTAGAAAACTTAAACATTTTTACACTTTATTCAACAATAAATAAACAACCTTTGTAGTGCACTACAATAAATTTTTATTTATTGCTAAAGGTGCACTCGTTAAAATCTTTTGTTTACAAAATCGCGTCTGGGTCGGCAACTTGCACGAAGCACAATAATAAACAAAGTTTTTAATATTATGAGAGAAACTTTAATTCTAAGTTTTTATTTTTAGATAAATGCACACACCGGAAAAACAGCAGCTAGGGTTGTCAATTCAAAGGTACAATTTATTGATAGTAATTTGTATTGTTATTTTCAAGCAACGTACCTACACCGTATCATGCGGTGATAGCCCAGTTGGTAATGAGCCAGACTTGTAATACGAAGGTGGTGGGTTCAAATCCTGGCGCGGGCCTGTACCACCAAATCCGTCTTTTCGGATTTATGTACGGATATCTAATTATAACTTGCTCAACGGTGAAAGAAAACGTGATGAAACCCGCCCGTCCAAGAAAATTCATTTTCAAAAGACGAGCGGTCCTTCATGAAGAAATCTAAATATTCTGAGGCATATTTCTATTGAATCACAATTAATTACAAAATTACATTTAAAATGAGTGACCTGTGCGGCGGGCGAGAGACGACTGTCGTCATTTGCTCAACGCTACTGGAAGTGGCAAAAATGCTTAATTTACAAAACAAATCATGTGTCCCTACAATCTAAATTGTGCTATTGTCAAAGAAAGTTATTAAAGGTCGATTTTTGATGTCAATTAATCAGCCCACGAAATAGAACAACTTTCCCTAGGGAACATAGGCTTAAATATGAAAAAAAAAATTGATACAACTTGTGCTGTCAGCTGATTATTGCACTTGTACGGGAAGTCAAACATTTTCTTTGGAGAAGTTCAGATGGGTCCTCGGGGAAAGTTGTTTAGTTTCATGAAGCCATTGTGCGGTCTGAAATCTCTGACACCAGGTTTATCCAAGCTCGCCACACATTTGACTATAGGTATCTACACGATAAGAAGAAGGAGAATCATTCCCTAGAGCAGGGGTGGCCAACCGGATCGACCGGTCAATCGCGACTGTTAGTCCAGTCGATCGTAGCAAGGCAAAAAAATAAAAAAACATTTCACATTTAAGTTTTTTCTCTTAATACAATTAAAAAAAACTTCATGATTGTGTACTGAACTATGCTGTTTCATTTAAGATTTAAAGAAGTATGTAATTGGTAGATCGCACAGGGTTTCGTTAGTAAACAGGAGATCTTGGGTATAATTGGGTGTTATTTGATTCGGTTCTATCATTCAAACCTCATTATGATTACTTATGCAACAAAGCTAACAGAACATTGTCTTTTATCTTTCGAAATGCTAAACCTTTTAAAAATTCTCAATCATGGATATTATTATACTGTGCTTTAGTGAGAAGTTCGATGGAGTACTGTTCGTCAATATGGTCACCTATTTATAATATTCATACAGACAGACTTGAAGCTGTTCAACGTCGTATTCTCAGATACCTTAGCGCGAGGTGTGGACTGAGACGTAAGTTGTCAAGTTATGAGGCCCGATTGAAACATTTTGGGTTAATTAGCCTCGAAAATCGTAGGAGCATGCAGGACTTATTCAATCTTTATAAAATTGCCAACGGCATTTAGATCCAGCCCTGTTAATGCTACTAAACTTTAAAGTGCCCACCCGATCTGTGCGTGTTCCTCAACTATTTTCCATTCCATGTGCTATCAACAATGTTTCCAAGAACAATCCAATATTCCGCATGTGTAAATTATTTAATGAAAATTACTTGCATCTTGATCTATTTAGTCATACTTATAATTATTTTAGAAATGCAGTAACACATATATTTTCTGATTCGTTACAATAAATCTATTTTCTTAACTATAAAAAAATAGATGTATATAATTGGTCTATTTTGAGGGATTAGTCACATAATATAGTTTACTACCAGCGCTGTGTATAGTTATAATCGGATTTCAGATTTATATTGCTACTTAAGTATAATTAGATATTAAGATTCTGATCTGTCATCTGTTACTGTACCTTTTTGAATAAAATAAAATAAATAAAATAAATCAAGTTGGCCACCCCTGCCCTAGAGTGTCGTTAACTAATTTTAACCTGTCGCGTGCTTGTTTACGCCGCGTGCGATACAAATCTCGTACACCATGTGTTCAAAAAGCATGCGACGGTTGAAGTCACCACTTACATATTTGTGACTGTGAAAATGAAAAGGTACAACTTTTGTGATAGTCGTTAAGGTTCACAATTAGTGTAAATAGCCTTTATTGACTACCCCAAAAGTTGTACCTTTTACTACAGGTTGAAAAAGAGCCTCCTAGCTTTATTGAAAATCCTGAACCAGTAACACTTTATATATGTTTTTTTTTCCTAAACATAAACACCACTCGGGCGCACCCCCCGAGCGCTACCCGCACCCCTCGCGTGCCTGGTGTAGGAGTAATGTCTACGTTTAGGCAAAAAATGAACTACATATTCATATTGAAAAAATATTTAAAAAAATATATTATTTTCATAAATGTGTTCTTTGAGTGATACTGGTTCAGGATTTTGAATATAGCTAGGAGGTTTTTTTTCACCCTGTATACACAGTCACATATAATTTTATTTTCATTGACAACCCTACCTACAGTGTAGCAACCAGCTTTACAGAGGCACTGTCTGTGACCGATTATATTAATCATATTACGTGATACTATACTACAGTGGTTTTATATACGTTATTCTCTTATTTAACATTGTGTTAAATTAAAAATAACTTTTTTAGAGTTTCAATGTTACCTCGAATTGTAATATTGTTGAATGTTAATGTACAGAGGCCAGCGCATCAGGGCAGCCCATTTTCGTTGCAAAACTGCTCTTATCGCATTAGCACAGAGTGCACGCGTGTGGTAACCTGATGTGTGGCCCTCCATATAGGTAAGGTCAGGTAATCCATACTAATATTATAAATGCGAAAGTATCTCTGTCAGTCTGTCCGTCTTTCACGCCTAAACTACTGAACCTAGTACTAACATTTTTTTTTTTTACCAGCCCATATACGTCCCCACTGAGGGGCACGGGCCTCCCTTCGAAACACATATATAACATATATAAACTTATTATAAACTAGTACTAACATAGAAGTACTAACATATATAAACTTAGGCGTCTGATATATCAGACTTTGGCGGTGAAAAGGTTAATCAAGGATGACAGCAGCTACTTCTATACCAAATTTTACCAAAATTGGTCCAGCCCTTTGAGCATGAAAGAGGAACAAATATTCATACACATACAAACTTTTACCTTTATAATATTAGTAAGCATATAAAGGCGACGAAAAGCGCACCATGCGAAGTGTGATGTGCTGTCGTGTGTACTTGTCCTAAAGCTGCATTAGGTCGCTCTCCCTATACATCCCTCTTTTTTTGTCGGGGTTAATAAAATAAAGCACGAGAACGCTTATAATAAATTGCCACTTAATCTTGGTTACCCTAACTGGTCCCTGTCACGGTGTCCGTTGCTTAACCTCACTGACCGTGATCAACCGAACACTGAGCGCTTGTGAGCCACGAAGTGCTTCTTTGGGATTGTCTTTACGTATAAACTTATTGAAAAAAATAAAATAAACGCTACGCACTCAAAGGCCCACACTAAGGTTTTCCCTTGTGTCGTGGGTCCCTTGGAACACACATAAAGACAAACACAAACACCCATGACCCGAGAACAAACATCTGCTTTTTACACAAATATTTGCCCAGAACGGGAATCGAACCCAGGACCCGCCAATCAAGAAGCAGCGGCACTACCACTCGACCAAACCGGCCGTCAATTGAATGAATGTGCTTATTCCGTAAAGTGACAGAGAGCACTTACGTTGCACTTCTGGCTGTAATGCACTTTCCATTTTACAACCGATTTACTTTCACAAGCAATAGCATTTCAATTGGACAACCTTGGGGGCAATTGTAAATTTATTGTAAAATTATTATGCATCTTGTATGTATGTTCTATGTATCTCTTTAGCTTTTTAACCCCTGATAAAACAAGAGTGGTGTTATAAGTTTGATGTGTGTATCTGTGAATCTGTGTCTGTATGTGGCATCGTAGCTCCTAAGTGAATAGACCGATTTTGATGCGGTTTTTTGTTTGAAAGCCTTTGAAAGCTGACGTAATCGAGATGGTTCTTATCTATATAAAATTTTTATCAAAATTGGTTTAGCCGTTTAAAAGAAATAAGCGTTTTTTTTAATTTTAAAGTAATATGTTCTGCATGGTTACGATTAGAATACCATAATATGAAAAAATGAAAAAAAGATACCAGATTTCGTTCAAGATCATTTTTAACCGACTTAAATAAAATGATAATTTTATGTAGAGTAAATTATCAAAATAATTTATTAACTAATGATTCCCATAAACGTGTCGTTTTATTAACCGACTTCATAAAAGAAAGAGGTTACAATTTAACTACACTAAAAATGTTAAAAATTTAAACAACTTCAAAAAAGTGAAAAATAAAGACAATATCATTAGATGTGCTATGTAGTACCTATAAAAAGTTGATTTATTAAAACTCAAGTAAGTATATTGAATGAAAGTGTTATGCCAAGTTCTGCGCATGCGTAACAGATCACCTTGACTCGGGTCTCATATGGGCATAGGCAGAGCATATTGCAATGCGATGTGATACGAAATAGCAGTAAAATGTGCCTTATTTGTGAGAAATGTGACGAAATGGGCGGTTTATAACATTTTTTATTGCATACGGACCAGATGCGTCTTGGAAAAATATTGTCCAGACATTTTACAACGTCAGGGTATGACACATCAACGCGGTCTAGGGATTTGCACGATTTTTCATACAAAAGAGGTCTGTTTGAGAAGCTATAATAGCATACTCGAAATACATAGAGGGCTATAATTTTCAGACGAGCAAGTGCTAAACCTGAATTTTCAATTCTAATCAATAAATTTTGTTTTACTTTAAATTTGTGAAAACGTGACGGAAACGAAAACGAAAATGCACTTTTTGCCTGCTTTTTGTATGAAAATAGTCGAATTTACGCGAAAAAAATTTTCATTTTCGTCACGTTTTCACAAATTTCAACTAAAACAAAATTTATTGATAAGAATTTAAAATTCAGGTTAAGCACTTGATCGTCTTAAAATTATAGCACTCCATCTATCTGGAGTATGCTTTTGTAGCCTCTCAAACAGACCTCGTTTGTATGAAAAATCGTGCAATATCCCTAGACCGCGTTGATGTGTATATTAAAATATCCTAATATTCCCCAATACTTAGTCAACAAGAAGTGTCGTTTAATATAGTGGCGCTGCCTTTTGATAGACGGGTCCTGGGTTCGAATCCCACAGTCAGGGCAAATATTTGTGTAAAATGCAAATGTTTGTTCTCGGCTCATGGGCAGCGACTGATCAAGAGTACTGACCGCCCTAGGCTAATTACGAGGACGTGCCTCCGCCAGTTGTCCTTTAATCTGCATGACATTCAACCTTAGGGTGGCAAACCATTTTTAAAGCTGACCGTACATAAAGGCAAAGTACCTCACGCATTATAAGATATAATGTGTATGTTTGTAGGGTAGATGGAATGATGCTAGATTAGTGCATGCGAAGACATGATTTTAGCCCCCCCCCCCCCCCCCCCCCGATCCTCGCACCCTAGGCTGCAGCCTAATTAGCCTAAGGGTTAATCAGGGCCTGCTCATAGGTGGTTGTGTCTGTCTTATTGTGGGCCTTTGAGTGTATGGTGTTTTATTTATTAAAATGTCTTGGAAACTGTCATGTTCGAAACAAGAGCTACATGAGTTGCTCGTAATTTGTTGAAAGCAAAAATATATACATTACAAGTAACTCAACATAGATAGTACGCCCCGCGACAAACTCACGCGTCACGCCACTCCGATGAAGGTAAAACTCAGTAAAACTTCACTTTGATTGCGCGTGGGCACCGAGCAAAGGCTTGCTCGCCTTCTGGGGTTGTCATTCTGACATTTGACCGCGTTGTTTTCACGTTGTCTTTGAGCACAACGTGAAGCATCCAGCAGCTCGAGTACGATGGTGATAGCGCGCGTCATACGCGGCGGTCCTATGTCGAAATTTCAAGATTTACAACGCCAGAGGGCGAGCAAGCCTTTGCACGGGGCCCTCGCGTAATGAAAGTGAAGTTTCACTGTCTGCTGAGTGGCGCGCCGCGCGAGTTTGTCGCCATCGTGTTCGAGCTGCAGTTGGAGCCGAATAAGATCATATCTTTTCGAATAATGAACCTTTTGAATCTTTGAGCCTAACACATGCAACCTGTACCTACTTATGGGAGTGTACAAATTTCTACCACACCATGCTATCAACCCCATTGGGGTAGGCAAAACGTCGTTTAGTTCTAGAACCTTTTTTACCTTTCCAAACTTTTTTTGTAATAAATTTATTTAGATAACAGTCTAATCTGTAGAAATTAACTTGAATATTATCACGTATGCCTTCAGCTATTAATAAAAATGTAAGTACTTACATACACTTATCGATTAAACAGATAAAGACTCGCATTGAAAGGCTCTTAGCGAGATAAGAATCACAATCGGAGTATTAGATCGATCTTTATATCAATTAAAATGTATGGTTTCAAATACGCAATTGTGTAGATGTGTAGTTTTTTTCTTAAAATTATTTAAATACATCTTTTTAATGTCTAAGATTTCAGGAAAAGACTGCACTTCATCCGGTTTGGTCGAGTGGTAGTGACGCTGCCTCTTGATCGACAGGTCTTGGGTTCGATTCCAGGTCGGGATAAATATTTTGTAAAAAGCAGATGTTTGTTCATGGGTGTTTGTATTTTTCTTTGTGTATTTTCCAAGGGATCTATGTGTACCTTCCAGTGTAGCTTTTATTTTATTTATTTGATGGACCGAAGTCTTTCAACTTTATGATCAAACAATGTTCTATATTTTTTCTTATTTCAGTTACCCAATTATTTTGCTACTCTTACAAGTTAATCAAACTTAGAAATAAATCTTTTAAGTCCTGTGAAGTTTATCTTGACCCAGATTGGCACAGCTTAAGATCAGAAGGGCTGGCACGAGAGAGAGGAGGTCCAGGTCCTGCAGTCCTATAATACTGCTGCTATAATACTCCTATAATACCCCTTAACTGGGTCACAATATACCCGAAAAATGTGAAATGGTTAACATATTCGGTTTTCTTTTTATATCAATTATAAATTGATTGGAGACGGAAATGATAGGATGTTAATGATGTTATCTATTTCTTTAGTTTACAATTTCTCAGAATTAAATGTATTTTTACTAGATAACGTTAGATTAAGGCGTTGATTATTAATATTTATTATTATTATATTTCTACTCGAATCTCATTCCTTGATAAAGAATTATTTTTGCGTTCAAGACATACCAAAGTATCTACTTACTAATTACGTAATCACTAAAATGAAAAGTAGAAACGCACCAAATTACCTCAGTAATCAACTAATCGACTACCTAATTAGATTTACTAATTATAGTTTTAATTTTTAACCATCAAAGCATTATTAACGTCACAGCCGATATGTCAGTGTAATGTCGAAATTAATAGCGTCTTCCTGTATGTAAATCGGGAAGGCTGTAATGTTGGTACTACTGTGTTGGTAATGTTGGTAATTGCAGAACATCGGCGCCGGCGCAACAATTACACGCGCAACGATTGTGCCATCATGCGATCTGCGCTGTGGTTGCGGGACAATTTTGCGGGACGTTCAGCTAATACGAGAAAGAGTGTGGGGACCTGGTGACTCCGTAACCCAGGTTCTCCTTGTACGGACACCAGCTCTCACAAAAGCTAATTAGGTAATTTTGTCATCTGTAAAATCTGTAAGGAGGTTTTACGGGACATTAATTATTTTTGTTGGACAGTCAGGTACAATACAATACAATATGATACAAATATACTTTATTGCACACCAACATGACATAATATGATACAGAGTAAAAGTTATATAATTGACAGTAATAAAGTTAGGGTACAAAAGGCGGCCCCATTGCTAAGAAGCAATATCTTATCGGCAACCTTTGGGTGTGGAGAAGACGATATTACACTATATTTTTTTTTTTTATTATGAGATGGGTTAATTCTTGACCAAGGTCTTGATGAGGTCAATGATGGAGCGAGTAAACCCAGAAAATGTCGTTAAGGCACTGGTTCTCCCACGCACCGACGAAATACAGCAAGCTGATGTCATTCCCCAGTATTTGATTCGCTTCAAAGATGTCCCGTTTCCTACCCACCTTGAACGCAGCACAGCACTAGTGTCGATGTTTTTTGTCGACGAGAAGTGAAATAGTTTATTTTCATTCTGTTGTTAATGCAATTAATTACCTGCTCTGTCTGGGAACGGAATAATAAGAAAATCTAATGCTGCAAGATATCTAATTGATTGTTGTATCGTGAAGCTTGAGAGAAATACATTTTTGTCATTTTCTTTTTTAATTAAGTGACGGCAATGCACACTTGTATAAGTCTTATATCAAATATAATAAGTGAAATTTGAGGTCAAGATTTAACCCATCTTATAATAAAACTAGCTTTCCGCCCGCGGCTCCGCCCGCGTCCTAATTTTTTTTAAAATAAAAAGTATCCTATAAACCTCACGGAGCCCGAGACCTTTCCAACGAATGCAAAACCGTGGAAATCGGTTCGTTCGTTCTGGAGTTATAGCTTCAGGAAGGAAAACCCGACTTATTTTTATATAGTAGAAGATACAAAATAAAAATAACAAATTTTAATACTCTTTAATGCTATTTTGACCAAAATATTCTAGTATTTTGGCGGCATGCACCTCGTCTTCATCCTCCTTCTCCATTTTCTTTTTGCGACATTTTCACTCTTCAGTTTTGGCATTCCTAATCTAAATTCGAAATTGAACGCTTCTAGCTGTCATTCGCTGGGATGACAGACCCAATTGAATTTCCGTCGCAGGCGCACGCCCGCTAATACTATACTGTTTTATACACTTGTAAGTTAACGTTACAAGTTTAAGTGTGTAATCCAATAAATATAATCCTGCTTAAGGCGACTACAGCACCCAAATTACGATTTTATGATGCGTAGATAAGCATGACGCACTGCATTAAATCGAAGAAAAAAAATACAACGGTAATATTCAGGACATAAACTAGATAAGTAGTTTGCTGGAAACATGACTCAGCACTTTTGGTTCGATAGAAAAAGCTCACAAAGTCACCTCTAAATACCCAATATTGTGTATCTTTTAAGCTGTAAAAACGATAGTAAAATGCACACAGGAACTTGAATTTGCTATCAAAATGTTGGTGATTGAAGACTCTCGATAAGTAGTTAACGTATTTTTCGATTTAAGCTGTTACCTTTCCATAAATCTCATTTTTCTAACTTTCGAACATGTTTTTATGCACGCGCGCTTTCATAGTCCGTAAACTTCGTGTATCGACACTGTTCGCACTGCCGGCCCAGGCCTGTTGAGAGACGGAGATGGCACTATTCCTATGTGTGCTGCCTTTATCGGGTGCTGTAGTCGCCTTAATATTTATTCCTTATTCCTTCATCGTGCTCTGAGTCTCCGGCTCCAGCCGCCAGCCGGCGCACACTCACTCCTATAATCCCTTTTCTATATGAGATAAGTTAACTCTTGATCTCAATCTTGACCAAGGATGAGATGAGGTCAACGATGGAGCGAGTTAACCCAGAAAATGCCATTAAGTACTCCCACGCACCGTCGGAACACAGCAAGCTGTTTGGCGTCGGACATCGGTAGGAACAGAGCCTATACCACACCGCATGAGACCATAGGACGCCACCTCAGATTCAAAACAGACTGAGGTGTCGTTGCCTAAGATGGATTACTAGGAGGCAGGTCTCATTTGTGTTTTCTTAGTCGCCTCTTACGACACCCACGGAAAGAGATAGGGTGATGGTGTTATTCTCAACTGATCACCACACGGCGGCAATCATCGATGACCATAAGTTAGCTATGATGATCTCCATTTTCACGCGAACAAAGTCACTGGCAGAATACTAGTATAACGTAAGCTGTTGCATTAAAATGCAGTCTGCGCAGTTTAACTAATTACTAAAATCACAAAAGTAAGTACGTGTGCACACAATAATGCAAATGCGAGTGCGCTTATGTAATTAAAGAAGGAATTCCTTTCTTACTGTACATTGCATAGGCATTTTTACTTATGTACACTCAATGGCAGATTGCGCTGTACAACTGATGTGCGATTTTGTGTCTTACGCATATGAAATAAGAACGGTTAAAGTCCACAATCTAATTACATGAAGGGAATGTATCTCAGAAAATCACTTCAATAAAACAAGGTCTGTCTGTCTGTCCGCTGTCTGTCTGCCTGAATGCGATAAACTCAAAAAATATCGAATGGATTTTTAAAGAGGAGAGATTGATTCAAGACGAAGGTTTATGTGTATAATTAATGATATAAGCACTTTAATATTTACTTCTACGTTGGATTAGGAGTGAAAGAAAAACTTAGAATTTGCTGCCTGCCAACTCTTCCCAGGTATGCTATAGAAGTCAGTTAGTGGGACGCGAGGCTTATTCCTTCTAATAACCCTCAGAATAAATGTCAAACGTGACGTAAAATGGTTCTTGAACCACATGAAGTTCTGCCTACCCCAACTGTAATTATAGTGTGAGTGTATGAGTGAATGGACTAAGATTGAGACTGGATTTTTCGTAAATCCTCTACCTACCGATAGCATTTTTTTTTCTTTTGGCCCATACACGTCCCCATCGAGGGGCTCAGAACCTACTTCAAAACACAAAGGGAATGAATTTAGGCCATAGTCTACAGCCGAACGGGATTTAGGCCTACTAATACTGTCACACAAGTTAAATATTCATAAAGTGTAATATACCACGGAGGTGATCAGTTAACTCTGCAGCTGACTGTATGACTGTACATAGCTAAAATTGTTTTCCTAGACATTGCATCGACATTCTTTGGATGTGGAAGTATGTGGCTACTTTCCATAGACAAACAGACCCGGGTGAAATACTACTCCGGCTCATTAATATTGCAAATTCCGAGGAATTCCAAACAATTTGGGATTGGTCTTTTTTACCATTGACACTCGAAAAAGGGCCGGTGATTCTTGTGAATAAAACGCTGATTGTTTCACTGAGTGAATAAAAAATTTAAAGGAACATAAGCGAATGTACGGATATTAGTAAGAAAAAAAAATGTGCAAAGAGGTTGCATACTCTCGTTATCAGTCACAGAGTTATTATTTTCTCGTAGTCAATGATAAAAAGTAAAGTACCTAACACGTGAAAAAAAATTCATCTCGGCTCTTGTATCCCTCGATCAGCTCAGGATTATATTCTAGAATCCTTCGCTCCTCTCGGAATACAACTCAGTGCCTCGAAAAGAATTCACCTTTTTTTTCACTTGTTGGGTAATCTACTATTACACAATACATATAAAGGTGTTTCAAAAAAACCCAAAAAAAAAAAAGAAATTCAAAAATTTAAATTTAAAAGTGAAATCAGTTGCACGGTTTGACATCTTTCAAAATGAAACTTTCATTTATTTATTTATTTTTATTTTTATTAAAAGGGTACACCAAGTATGTCATGTCATTTAACATGACATACTTGTCATATTTGTAATAGAGCTGCAACATAAGCTAAATTTTAATTAATTTTGAACTATCTTTTTGTTTAGGTTTTTTTGAAACACCTTGTATACACTTTCAGACTTTATGGTGACTTTAAACAAACAACTTTCCTCAAGGAACGTATATCTTATTCTTCTTCTTGTCGTGTAGGTATAGTCAAGTGTGTGGCGAACTTGGCTAACCCTGGTGTCAGAGTTTTCAAACCGCACAATGGCCTCGACTGCAATCAAACGACAACAGCCGGGACCGACAGCTTAACGTGCCCTCCGAAGTACAGAAACGCTCGTGATAAATTGCCACTTTTGGTTTCCTGCCTCTGTGTACGTTGCTTAACCTCACTGATCGGTTGAGATCAGCGAGAGCCACTGGGGTACGAGCGCTTACCGAGGAACCTATATGAAATACTTAACTCTAAAATCAAAAATTTTGAATCACTTCCATTCGGCTGCTTATAACTTTGAAACGGCTTAACCAATTTTGATCAAATATATAGCTAAGAACCATCTCGACGTCAGCTTTCAAACGAAAAAAACCGCATCGAAATTGGTCCATTCGCTAAATAAATAAATAAAATAAATAAATAAACGCTTCACACTCAAAGGCCCACATTAAGGTTTTCCCTTGTGTCGTGGGTCCCTTGGAACACACAAAGACAGACACAAACACCCATGACCCGAGAACAAATATCTGCTTTTTACACATATATTTGCCCCGACTGGGAATCGAACCCAGGACCCGCCCTCTTTTTCGTCGGGGTTAATAAATAAATATATTCCGACTGATGCATGTAACTCCTATAAAAAAAAATTCTAAACAAATTCACTTTGCAAATATTTCGTATTTTGTGACAAAAACGTGATAAAAGTAATTAACCTTGATTTCAAACCGTTCTGATATCAATTAAGTGTTTATTACATTTCAAATTCTAACTTATCGTACTTGAAAATAAATATTGATCTTGTATGAATTCTTATGGTCTTGACTAAAAATGCTTTAAAATTTAAAACTTCGGACACAGAATCGGCCAACCTTATAGGCATTTTAATATACAGTGTATATTATATACCATTAAAAACAATAACCATAACTGTAAAATTAATTCAATTTTTACCTCCGACAATCAGTTTTAAAACAATTAATGCAGCTTTAAAATATAATGCTAACACTTTCCGTTTTGCTGACGTAAACAAAGACAGCATCATAATTAAAGAAGCTTTAATTTAAAGGAACCTTTCTACAACTTGAGATATGCTATCTACAGGAATGATGCCAAAAAATACTCTGAGGAGCAAATGCTAATGCTATTAAAAGAAAGTTATGCACTGGTCGATTTTGAAAAGCAACCTTGCTCCTTTACTATAAGAGCGAAATTACCAAGAGCATGTGTTCGTTCTGTACAATAATCTCTTAAATTGTGAGTCATATCATGTCATATAGCTATCCAAATAAAATAATAAATAAACGAATAGGTTTTTCGTGGTAACGTTATCAATACAGGTGTAGATAAGGCGTCCGCGGCCTCGGACCCAATGCGCGCGCGCCGGTCTGCGTATCGCGTCAGCTGATCGATGGATGACGATCAGAACCTATGTGCAAGATATAACCTTACGCTTTAAATAACACATGCGCAAAACGTTTTCATTGTAGATCAATAATTTATTTGAAAAATAGCGTCCACAATCATAATTTTACCAATGTATATTCTGTGCCAATGTGTGAGTATTGTAATCAAAATTAAAATATAGAATGGCGAAGTCGCCATTATCCGTGTGGTGATCGGTTGAGAATAACACCACCCCATTTCTTTCCGTGGGTGTCGTAAGAGGCGACTAACATATTCTTGCAAATAAAATAATTTGAATTTGAATTTTAAGGAAACACAAATGAGACTTGCCTCCTAGTAATCCATCTGAGGCAACGACACTTCATTTTTTCTGAATCTGAGGTGTCGTCCTATGGTCTTATGCGGGTTAACCCAGAAAATGCCTATAAAGGCACTGGTACTCCCACGCACCGACGGAACACAGCAAGCTGTTTGGCGTCGGACTTCGGTAGGAGGGTGGTCGCGAACCAGACGGCACGTTACAGAACCTACCACACCGCATGAGACCATAGGACGACACCTCAGATTCAGAAAAAAAATGAAGTGTCGTTGCCTGGGATGGTTTACTAGGAGGCAGGTCTTATTTGTGTTTCCTAAGTCGCCTCTTACGACACCCACGGAAAGAGATGGGGTGGTGTTATTCTCAACCGATCACCACATGGCTTTGTCAGTGTCATCAGTTCTCCTGTGTATCGTGCAAAGAAACACTGAACATATTTTACCCATTACTGACTTCCTTGTGCTTCTGAATATATCCAAGAAAAAAGAGCCATAAAACTTTTCCATATCTCTTACGGCTTTGTAAAGACTACTAGGTGAAGTGTTTTATTGTAAAGGCAAGAGCAGGTCACACTTTACACTACCAGCTTAAGCTGACCTCTGATTTATACTGCGCGCCGGTCCGCGCCGGGCCGGTCCAAAGTCCAAAGTGTCAAGCTTGACGTGCTCTTGAGGGTACCATAAGAAAAACTTAATAAACCCTTCATTAAGTAAAGATAAGGCTGCAAAGATAAGTCAACAAAGAAAGTGTTATCTAAAAGATAAAATTGTTTATTCTATACTCAGACTTAATCCTACTGTAAATTAATTTAACCTTTCGTAAACACTCGTTATCTTCGTTTTTATATGATGTTTTTATTACAATGCGATTAATTTGTTAGTATTTTTATTATAATTGCATTTTAAATAAGGCCTTGTTTGCAAGAAGTCTGTGAATGGATTTTATTGTTTGTGAAGAGGTACTTGCTTTAATAATTGATGATAAACTGATAACACTCGCCTTCATGAAGGTTAACTTTTTAATAATTAAATACAGTAATGCTTATTTTTAGCTTTCCGCCCGCGGTTCCGCCCGCGTGGACTACGTGCCAAACTGTGGAATAAAATGTAGCCTATGCCCTTTCCCAGGCTCTAATCTATCTCTGTACCAAATTTCATCAAAATCGGTTCAGTAGTAAACTACTAAAGGCGTGAAAGACGTGAAAAACTTTAAAAAAATTAAATACTGTAATGTTTATTTTTATTTACGCTATGTACAAGACCAGTTTTCCGCCCGCGGCTCTGCCCGCGTGGACTACAGGTTACATCGTGCCCAACTGTGGGATAAAATGTAGCCTATGCCCAGTTTCATCAAAATCGGTTCAGTAGTTTAGGCGTGAAAGACGGACAGACCAACAGTTACTTTCGCATTAAGGATAAGGCCCGTGCTGCTTGATGGGGAAGTATTGGGCGGATGAGATGAAAAAAGCAAGAAGACGGAGTGAGATATTTTTTTTTATTAACAAGGGGTGTGTTCTTGACAAGCTCGCCCAGAAGAAGCCTATTCATTCGCCAGGGACTTCCATTCCTTGGTAATCCGAGGGATTTCGACTAGATAACTCTTTTAACTTACAATGATTTGGACATTTTTAACTTACGTTTATCCCAATTTGTTTCTGCTATCAAGAAACATCAAAAAACCTAATTAAATTTAGCTCTTTTTTGTCTTTGGTTTTATATTTTTATCACTTGTTCCAATCCATGTTAAGTTTAAAAAAAAATGATATTCAAATTTAAATTGTTTAGTTTATGTATCCAACGCATAATGTTATATCATTTTGTGAAAACTTGACTGGCTTATGGATTAGTTTTTCTTAGAATAAGTATTTTGTGTAGAATAGCTGTATGTTTTCCTTAATAAAGAAAAATAAAAATAAAATAAAATAGATAAGGGTGGTACCCCGCAGTGTGTCTGGGCCCTGTTTTAAAAAATTTGTAAAATATAATTATTATACAATTCGGTATACATTGCGTAGTCATTATGAGTTAAAATAATACAGTATTAGTAATGAGGGTAGTAACTTAGCAATGTATATCGAATTGTAATTTTATTTTACAATTGTAAGTTTTATTAAATAGGGTCCTGGACGTCCGATAGAAGGGGGAGGCGGAATGAGCTGATGGAGCTCCTTAGCGACGGGCCTAAACACAGTACGACAAAATTAATCTCAAGCGTACATGTTAGACATGTTCTCCGAAATTATCTCTTCCCTCTCAGTTCCCAAAAGTCACGTTTGATGTGTTTATAAGATAGAAGTAAATTTTTAAATTAACACGTTTAACCGCAAGCGCATCGGTACAAGCGCCACAAAATTGCTGACTTGTCAAACGACTAAATTTTAATCAGAAATTTTACACTTTCGAATTCAGCACATTTTTTCATGTGGAGGTATGACTTACCGATTTATATAAAATAGTGTATTCGATCGTTGCATCTTTACACATGTATAAGGAAATTGGTTGATTATAGACCAAGATCCCAGGGCCGCCAGACCTTACTTATTTTCTCATTAATCAAAAGTATGGGAAAGAGTAGTGCTAATATGTACTATTAACATATGAATACCGGCCAATTTTCAGCTACCAGGTTCTGAACGTACTTCCAAAAATTGCTCACTTGTCTTGAAGGCTGCTTGCTATAAAAAGTATTGTTATAGTTCCCTGAACATCATATACAAAAATCACGGCTCAGATTGTAGGTATAATCGCATAATTTACTTGCGAACTGTGAAGTGTCTGGCAGAAATTACAGCTGCTGGATAGTGTCGGGCAGTGTTGATCATTAATTTTTTATATTTAATGAATTATTTTCTATAAGATATCAGCGGCCAGACTTCAAGATAAGTGAGTAATTTTTGGAAGTACCTTCAGACCTGGTATCTGAAAATTGACCGTCGGCCCAGGTTAGCTGGTATTCATACGTTACTAGTACCTACTAGAACTACTATTTCCCACACATTTGGTTAATGAGAAAATAAGTAAGGTCTGGCGGCCCTGGGATCTCCGTCTATTAGGATCGAGCCTTGTAAATATTTAGTTCAATCCATTTATTGCAATTTATTAACGTGATTTTAAATTTATTATCCTGACGTGCTGCTGTCTGTACATAACACACCTAACGACCGACGGCAACAAATAAAGTTGTAGTGACTTGACATGATACAGCATAAAATGAGGAACATGTAAAATAACAAGTCATGGTCATTATAACATGCGATGAGTACATATAAAGTATTAGAAATTGAAGAACCTTTCTTCATGTTTACCTTATAAATTAAACTAGCTTTCCACGTGGACAACAGGTTATATCGTGCCCAACTGTGGAATAAAATGTAACTAATGTCATTCCTCTAGGTCTAATCTATCTCTTTACCAAATCAAAAACGGTTCAGTAGTTTAGGCGTAAAAGCGTAACAAACAAATAAACTTACCTACATTCACATTAGGATATGCTAAGGTTACAAATTAACAATGGCATTAGATGCTGATGAATCATTCCCCCGTGTGACCCTGGACAGATGAAGAGACAGATCAAATGGCTAAAACAGTTTCAGGTGATATTTAAAATAGTATTAACTTAATGGATGTTTCTGCGACTGAGTTTCTGTTGCACTTAGAAAATGGCTTATGGAAAATCAATTTTATGACTATGACAAATTTTTAAAACTACAGCTGACATTATAAAACTTATGCACGTCACTTTTATTACATCATTTTATTATAAAATAAATCGTATGTTTATTTAAGGGGAATAATACCTACAATAATATTTTATTTAATACATAATATTATTTAATGTTGAACTTGTACAAAGACAAGTGATAAACCAACATTTAACAATTGTTATAAATAAATATTTCATTTTAGTGTCCGTGGATCAAACTGTTTACAAGCTTGTGTTTGCCCAAATAATCTGGTTGCTCGGTGAAGGTCGCAATAGGGGCGAATCATTGCCCAGCCCTTTTGTGACCCATTTCTTCGGCTGTCCCCATTCCGTCGCATTGCCCATTTGTAAGCGACTGATATACTTACCTATAGAGAAATCTTTAGCATAAGGAAAAAAATCCCGAGTAAATGTTGTTCAAATTAAATAACGCTTTAGAAAACCAACAGCGGTACAAATTTGATAAATATACCAATGCTTATGCCAAGTAGAAGGTTTCCTTGTCTAAACTATAATCCAGCCTATAGTTGTGGTTGATGATGTCGAAGCTAAGCCGTTTTTCTACGGATTTCCAAAAGGTCTTCCGAAAGTTTTAACTTCGTTAATTTCCATGTGGCGATCGGTTGAGAATAACAGCACCACATTTCATTCCGTGGGTGTCGTAAGAGGCGACTAAGGAACACAAATGAGACCTGCATCCTATTAATCCACCCCATTCAACGACACCTCAATTTGTTCTGAATCTGAGGTGGCATACTATAGTCTCATGCGGTGTGGTAGGCTCAGTGAAGGGCCGTCTGGTTCGCGACCACCCTCCTACCGAAGTCCGACACCAAACAGCTTTCTGTGTTCCGTCGGTACGTAGGAGTACAAGTGCCTTATATGCATTTTCTGGGTTAACTCGCTCCATCGTCGACCTGATCTATGACCTTAGTCAAAAAAATTTGCGGCTTATAAACTCTGTCACCAGGGTTAGTCAAGTTCATCTCACACTTGACTATACCTAGACGATAAGGGAGTGCTTAGTATCAAAACAGGTAGCCTACAAAATCGGTTTGTTCCGTTCTGCCTGTCTTAAGACTCCTAACAGTCAGATTTTACATGATTGCTTTATAAAACTTATGCAATGCGCATCGAATGCGACGGAGCTAATGGCAGCAATTGGTGATTCATGATCATGAGGTAATTAATGAGAAATGCATTTTACTGTTGGGTCACTAGATGAAACAGTTGAACTGATTAACTTAAGAAATGGCTTTGTGCATAACTATCGAAATTAACTTGAATTTAAGATGGATATTGGGAGACTTACTTACACAGAGAAAGGAATGTTGCGGTGGTTTGGACATGGAGAAAAAATGAATGAAAGAAGATTGACGAAAGAAATATACAGTGCGAATGTAGTTGGAAGGGTCGGAAGAGGGCGCCCTAGACGAACGTGCTTAGACCAAATTTATGAGTACCCGAATCCGAAGAGCATTTATGAAGCAAACTATGAATGTAGAGGAAGCGAAAGAGGTTTGTTTGGATCGTAGCAAGTGGCAATCTGTGGTCTCTGCCTACCCCAATGGGACAAAGGTGTGAGCTTATGTATGTATATGTACTTACACAGACCACCTTTTACTCGTAGCTAAGATCAAGCGTACTGTATTCTTCGACATAAATGTATTTGTATAACTAAGTTAGTGAAAATTCCCAACGTGAAATTTGAAGACTTAGTGAAAACGAAGTCCCGATCGGAAAGCTAGTCGCTAATAATTATTCCGTAAGCTTAAGAGGCAGTCTGACTTCAACGTGTAGCTTTATGGTGTTTTTGACTGTACAAGGCAATTAACACTCAATTTCAGAAACGTTCATTACAATTAAAGTTTCTTTAAATGTAATGCCACCCTTCAAACCGGCAAGTGACTTAACAGGGCGTATGATTCAAAATACGGGTGCAATTTCAGTCACGCACAAAAAGGACACTTAATAAATTAAACAAAAAAAAAACAAAGGTTTGTATGTGTGCGTAGGTAGATAGATATATGTATGTGTCAATTATACTTCTACATGTATATGTGTAATTGACTCTTTGCTCTTCTTTACAAATAACAAATCAGACCCCGGAAAGTAACTCAAACGGAACTCAAATCATCCGTAATTCGTAACAACATACATTACATTACATAAGTACGAGATGTAAACTTTCCAAAATATCGCCCCTAATCGTCTCCGATTACAGACTCCATTGCTCGTGACCTGTGAGAACATAAGGCAACATAATATAACATTTCATTTTAAGTGCAGTCACGCGACGGACTACCTTGCCATACTTGTATAGAATACTAAAGACGAATTAGGGTAAACAGACAGATTATCGTCAAGGTGCTCGTCTTTTGTAGTAGACATAAGAGTACAAAAGAGGGGAGTTTTATGTTTGACCAGGAGACGTATTTTTGAAACAATAGAATTCCAATTCGCATACGAATTGACAAGATTTGTATGCGAATCTTGTCAATTCGTATGCGAATTGGAATTCTATCATTTCAAAAATACGTCTCCAGTGCATTTGTGTATCTGTATATCTGAGTATCTATACTATCTATATATGTGTCTGTTTGTGTGTGACATGACCGTTTTTGATGCTATTTTTTGGTTTGAATGCTAAATTTTGCAACGATTCACTTAGAATTAATTAATAACCTGTATTTATCAAGGGCAATAATGTAGTAGTGTCTACTGCCTAGTCTTTTTCTACCTAGCGAGCGCTTTGCCCCGTTCATAATATAGTTATTTTAAAGTGGCAGCACCTGATTTTCCGTCATCTACAAATATAAAATCACCAACCAAATCCGTTTTTAAACTACCAAAATAATGCAAATGGCTCTTTCAAATCCTAGCTCCTTCATGCCAGTGGTACTGTCATAGATATTTGCAAGTCGCTGCATTGCTTCAAAAGATCACTATCTATAATTTCCTTTAATCTTTTTATATTATACATGAACCCAAATAATGCTCTCATGATGTTCTCAAACCTAGGATGGCAGCTTGCGCGCACATTGTCAACAATGACATAAAAATAGTTTATTTTGAAAATCTCTCCTTCATAATCAAAATGCCTTTTTTTACGTCGTCTTCTGACTTCTTTGAACTGTCTGTCAATATCATTTTCCTCGGCTATTTTGTTATAACCTTAATAAATAATTAAGGATCAAATCAAAAGTTTTAAATATAAAAAAAATTGTTAAAAAATCTTTTTTATTTTTATTTGCTTAGGTTGTTGCGCGAGGCCCCTGCAAGAGCGAGGCCCCGGGCGATTGCCCTGTTCGCCATCCCCTAAGGCCGCCGCTGCATGCCACTTCTCCCATAGTCCTCCTTTTCGTGTCCGACAACTGCGACCCAGCCATTCCTAAGAGTTCCTTGCGTGAGCTCTTATATGGCTTGCAAAGGCAACGCTTTTGATTAGGGCTTAGAGCGAGTTTTCCGGATATCGCGTTTTGGGTCAAGATCTTCGAGGCGGAAATCTTCAAATTTTTTGACGCCTTCTTTAACGCAACAACGCCATTCCGGCCTCTGTAGAGAAAGCTCTTTCCCTTTCCTTAATAATTAAGTAATTATAATCAAACGACTGCCATCTGACTCACAGGGAAACTGGATTGCAATTATGTAGTGAATTAAGTAGTCTTTAGATAATAAAATTTACTCGTGAATTGTACGTAACATGACAAATCCAAATGTCCTGAGGAAATTGAAACTTGTGAAATTAAAAAAAGGGTTATGCTAAGTTAACACCTCGCGATTAGATACGTAATATCGCGTATAGTTGTATACCTATAGTTTCTAACTGCTGTGTTAGAAACTATAGGTATAACACATTCAAAAACTTTAAGTACCTATAGGGAATTTATCGATAACATTTTATGAATTTCAATAATAAGTACGTGTTTCTCCTCGAATGGCAATTATTTTGACAATCTTTATAGTGAGTAGTCAGTAAGTCACCTTACCTTTGTGTTTTTGCAAACAAGTATGTACAGACAGCAGCACGTAAGGTTACTTATTTGTACTACGACAGCCGACGCTATTACAAGCGAGATAAGGGCGACGTCAAGGTCAAAATGTATAGCCTGATGTGCTGCCGTGTGTACGTCCATAATTTTGAAGTGAGGACGTTTTTATTGTATTGTAAATAGCTAGTAAGTTTGATTGTCTGCCACCGGAAACGAAGACAAAGCATACTCAAAATGCATTCAGTAAGTATGTATAAGTTGTTGAATTTGGCATTCACCTGTGCACCTTTAGTTTTGCAACACTAAGTAAGTATTAGAATAGAATAGAATAGAAAAATCTTTATTTTATAGGACATTCAGGATGTCACTTAAAACAAGTCAAGATTACAATGAAATACATACAAACATACATTAAATGATTTAAATACATACATACGCATTCGTTCTTTTGATCCTACTGACTCTACGCCTATTCGCAAAGGTACAGTCTTCCTCACAGAAGAACAGGCAAGAAACTCTGAGGTTGCTCTTTTAAATCACATTACAAATTTTCTTATTTACTAATTTTAACTAAATCTGAAATAACTCTAGAGCTGAGCAGTTCATTCCCATGGCTGCCTGTCTGATAGATAATCAGAAACAGAAGGAGACTCAAGTCTTGAACCATACTTAAGCATTCATTGTCTCTTTCTCTCACCATCAAAATGACAAAGACGACTACTACTCAAGTATAGATCAGAGTCTGAGTCGCGTTCTATAATACAGACCTTAGGAGACTCAAGTCTTAATCTATACTTAAATTACTTAAGTATTTATTGTCTCTTTCTCTCACTATCGAAATAACAAATGCTATATAAGTTTAGATCAGAGTCTGAGTCGCTTTGTGTAATTCGGACCTAAGTGAGTATTATAGTGCTTTGTTTACATTAAATAAAATGTTACTAAACTCTGACACGCATGTTTCCATGCGTGCTTTGTTTTCACTTTCGCATGATCTGTACGAGTCGCGACCTCTCCTGTCCGTTTTGTCACAACAAACATATTTTTGTTACAGTTGTGAGTCTACTTATTGAACCTTGTTTTTCAGATTTATAACGGACTAGCTTTCCGCCCGCGGCTCCGCCCGCGTGGATTACCGGTTATATCGTGCCCGACTGTGGGATAAAATTTAACCTATGTCCTTTCCCAGGCTCTAATCTATCTCTTTACGTTTTTTCATCAAAATCGGTTCAGTAGTTTAGGCGTGAAAGACGGACAGACAGACAGACAGACAGTTACTTTCGCATTTATAATATTAAGTAAGGAAGTAAGAATTAGTAAGGATAGTAAGGATTTTACGGTCTGTTAAGATGATCTAAGGAACCCAAAACTGCTGCGTCCAATCAGATATAGTTTCTGTTGCCTGCATTTGCGCCGCTTCATCGTCATCATCATGATGATCCTACTAACATAATATAAATGACAGCAAAACTTCACTTTGATTGCGTGACAGTATCGCGCAAAGGCTTGCTTTCTTTAGCGTTGTCATTTTGACACTTTTTTGACATTTGACCGCGTTGCTTACACTTTGTGCTTGAGCTATACTGGTTACACATTAGCAGTACTTAGTACTATTATTTATTCGGTGGTAGTACAAAAGCCGGCTCAAAACGATACCAACAGGACACATAGATATACAGGGTGTAAAAGACAGCTCAGCAAAAACTGAAACCCTGGACTCAGATAATTATTCTAAATTATTTTTCAGTGGAGTTTTTTTCCGGAAAATTTTCATTTTTTTTCATGTTTTTTTAATATTTTCTTCTTACATTTGTTATTATTTAATCGAATACACTCCATTTTGCAATAAAAAAACAATCATAACAACGTAAAACACGAAAACCAGCAATGTACATCGCACTCCGATAGCAGCGCGGCGCGGGGGAAGTGCTAAAGTTGCGTAGCGCTAAAGTAGGTAAATAATGAAAACTCCTTAACATGGCGTTTCCGGGAAAAAATAATTACTTATAGCTGATGAAAGTTATGGGTAGATTCTATCATCCCTATAGTTTCACAAAGATATACAGCACATAGATTCTTTACTGTCCTCATTATCTCTATACTGTGGTATTCCTAATGTCGTTCAAGCATTACACAATGCTTATATGGCCTTTACATAAATTGTACGTTTTGAGAATTTCACTTTTTTTTCAACGCAATTGCAAGGAGGGAGAATTCAACGAGGAAACGGAAATCCGGAAAGCAAGTTATATTTTTTACTGCTCCCAATTTTAGTTTGATTGTTTGGTGTAAAACTTAATGCAGTTCCAATAACTCTTAAAATTAAAAATAATGTATCACCCCATGAATGTCGATTCATCACTATAACCTTTAATCAGCTAAACTAATTTTGATCAAATGTAGCTCAGAACCAAAAAAACACATCGAAATCGGTCCATTAGTTTAATTAAGGGCTACCTACACTTTCACTAACAGACACACAGATACACAGTCATACAGACACAAGATACACACATATCAAACTTATAACATCCATATTTTTTATCGGAGGTGATAAACGTTTTAAATTCATTCGTCCAAGTCAAAAAAAATATAACTAAGCCACAATGCTCGCGGCCCGGTTAAGCCCTGATATGCGGGCAGGGTACTCACCCACCCCAAACCCCCAGATCACAATAAATAGAGGAAAGGCAGAGCCACTCCTAAGACTTAAGAGCCTTACTGACTGGTCCGGCCTGCCGTGCTGCCACCGCCGTCGCCGTGCGCCGTAACGTGCCGGGCTGTTCTACTGTGATGCTGGTCGGAGCAAGTAGACAAAAAGACCAGCATAATACAATGTGTAGAGCCTCTATTGTCTGCAGAGTAGTTCTCCGAGTGTGTGACCATGTCAGGTGAACTGTCAGTGGTTTTTTTTACCAGCCCGTACACGTCCCCACCGAGGGACACGGGCTATCCTTCAAAAACTAAAAAAAAACACAATATAAAAAACAGACATTTAAAAAGACTAAATTTATTATTTTACTGTACAAAGCACGGATTAACATAACAATACTTTACGTGGCTACATACCAAGCGAGGTCAAATTTTGGCGTCTGCTCAACGAAAATAATGTTCGGTATAATCTGTGGTTCGGTCAACATTTTTATATTGCTAAATGCACTCTTTTCGTCTTCTCGAAGAAATCCCTTCATGGAATAAGCTCGACTTTGTACATTACTTCGAAATTTTTATGCTTGTAGTTTTTTGGATGGAACTTAATTTTTTTTATATCTAGAAACATGGGGCCATCCACGAATTTCATGATTTTTCCTTGTTACAGCTGGTCACATTTGTGAGACTCCCCCCTCCCTAGTGTGACGACACAAATTTTTACATCTAGTAACTACTGAATTAAAACAGCAGTTCCGAAATTAGTTTTATCGTAACAAAGTAACATTAGTAGAGCGAGTGACCGACAAAATAATTTGAACCTTGTATTTATATAGATAGAGTTGCAAATCTTTCTGAGTTTTTCGTTAATAGTTCAAAGTTCGTATTTTTAACACGAATTATAATAGAATTTTAAATGTGACGTCACGAAATTTAGGACCCCTCCCACCCCCTTGTCACACAAAGTCACACTTCCCTCCCCCTTGACGTGTTACGTAATTTATTGATGGCCCCCACCCTAAAAATATAAATGTTTAGCTACTGAAGCTATAGCAATAAGGGTTATTTAAAAATGCAGGTCCTAACTCACTGACTTACCAACGCCCAGCCCAAACTCTTGGATCTAGAAGGAAAACAGAAGGATTTTAACAAATTCCCACGGGAACAAAAGTCGCGGGCATTCTCTAGTATACTACATAAGGTTACTTCGAATCTTGAAGGACATTTGTAATGCGGTTTTCTCTTTCAGTAAAAAGTCTGAAATGTCAATCTTACTAATCTATACTAATATTATAAAGAGGAAAGATTTGTATTTTTATTTTTGTATGTTTGTATTTAACGAATAGGCTCCGAAACTACTGAACCGCTTTCAAAAATTCTTTCATCATTAGGATGCTACATTATCCCTGAGTAACATAGGCTACATAATTTTCCTGAATTCCCACGGGAACGAAGTCCCGCGCGGGAAGCTATTGTCTATCTATCTATATCTATCTATACTATTTATAAAGAGGAAAGATTTGATTGTTTGTTTGTATTGAATAGGCTCCGAAACTACTGGACCGATTTGAAAAGTTCTTCCACAATTAGAATCCTACATTATCCGTGATGGACATAGGCTACATGATTTTTCCGAATCCCCACGGGAACGAAGACCCGAGCGGAAAGTTAGTAACTGATATGCAGTTGTAGGTACTGTTGTCGTACTGCATCAAATTGTGCAATAAGCTGTGCAGTGGCACCGCGACTAATGTTGAATTTTAATTAAACACATAAATGTCGTCCCATGTCGAAACGGTGATTTAACTACTGAGAAACATCTCGTAAACAAAGCCGTTACAAATTAATACTGTAATTTACTACATGTATTTACATTTTTCATGAGCATTTACTAAGTTTAATTTTCGTTGTTTGATGATTTAATTTTATGATAATTATAATTAAAGGGCTCGTAGCCCAGTGGCTCTCGCTGATCTCAACCGATCAGTGAGGTTAAGCAACGAACACAGAGGCAGGGACCAAAGTGGCAATTTATCACGAGCGTTTCCGTGCTTCGTAGGGCACGTTAAGCTGTCGGTCCCGGCTGTTGTCGATTGACTACAGTCGTTAAAACCAAGTCAGAGGCCATTGTGCGGTTTGAAAACTCTGGCACCAGGGTTAGCCAAGTTCACCACATACTTGACTATACCTACACGATAAGAAGACGAAGAAGATGGTAATTATATGGGTGATTTTAAATTAATAACCAAACTTTAGGGGGTAATTCTACCCATGAAACTGAATAACATTCCCCAAGGGAACCATACGTAATTTTAAAAATAAGGATTCTAATGGTGACGCAATATCAGTTAAACTTATATGAAGATGCAAGATTTTATTTTTCATATTTTGACCCATATTCCTCAGGGAATTTGTTTATTTTAGTGTGCTGATTCACATCCTAAAGGACCATGGGCAAAAATGTATGGACTCCGTCCCCACCCTCCAACAGACCTTTTGTGTATGTCGTCAGTTTCATACGTATTTTTAAAGAGATTAATAGCTATGTTTAATGTTAAAATCCATGGGGTTTAGAAATAACACATAATTAAAGATTGCTAAAATACCTATCGGTTTATATTTTTATATGTGTTCTAAATGTATACCTGAGATAATAAATATGAATATAACTATAAAAATATTATGAATATGGTAATAATCAAAGAATTATTAAATAACATACTGTTACTTTTGTTATCAATATTAACATTAAAGTAATATTTTCCCAGAATATCCCACACATTTGAGGGATGTTGCCATAGTAAAAAGTCATCATGTATCTTTCATTTGAGATACATTTCAAATCTGTTGGTCGGAGGGGGACGTTTTGTCCCATCGTCCTTTCCACTTTTTTTTATTATATGTTGGGTTAACTCTTGACCTCAATCTTGACCATAAAGGTCAAAGATGAGGTCGACGATGGAGCGAGTTAACCCAGAAAATGCCTATAAAGGCACTGGTACTCCCACGCACCGACGGAACACAGCAAGCTGTTTGGCGTCGGACTTCGGTAGGAGGATGGTCGCGAACCAGACGACCCTTTACAGAGCCTTACCACACCGCATGAGACCATAGGACGACACCTCAGAGTCAGAAAAAAAAAATGAAGTGCCGTTGCCTGGGATGGATTACTAGGAGGCAGGTCTCATTTGTGTTTCCTTAGTCGCCTCTTACGACACCCACGTAAAGAGATGGGGTGGTGTTATTCTCAACCGAGCACCACTTGCTTATTTAAAGTTACTCAATATTGTAATTATAAGTAAGTACATCTATAGTAATATTATAAAGAGGAAAGATTTGATTGTTTGTTTGCACTGAATTGGCTCCGAAACTACTGGAGCGATTTGAAAAATTATTTTACCATTAGATTGCTAGATTATCCCTGAGTAACATAGGCCTCATAATATTCCCGAATTCCCACGGGAACGAGGTCCCGAGCGGAAAGCTAGTGGTACATAAATAGGCTCATCATCATCATCATCGTGTCAGCCGCAAGACGTCCACTGCTAGACATAGGCCTCCCCCAGGGATCTCCACCTCGATCGGACCTGCGCCACCCGCATCCAGCGGCTTCCCACAATCTTTACCAGATCGTCGGTCCACCTTGTGGGAGGCCTTCCTACGCTGCGCCTTCCGGTACGTGGTCGCCACTCGAGGACTTTTCTGCCCCAGCGGCCATCAGTCCTACGAGCAATGTGCCCGTCCACTGCCACTTAAGGTTAGCAATTCTTTGGGCTATGTCGGTGACCTTGGTTCTTCTGCGGATTTCCCATTTCTGATTCGATCACGATAAATAGGCTACACACCTATTATTAACGTGGTGTCATGTGACCCACATGATGATCTGCCTACCCTGTAAGGGATAACGGACGTGTATGTAATAGATAGATCTACTAAATGTACAGAGACCAGCGCATCAGAATACCCATTTTTCGTTACAAAAACGTTCATATCGTAAGACCACAGAGTGTACAAATTGATAACTGTACGTACAGGTTATAGGCATATGGCAGCCTTTCTTTTGTCATGATGGATGTCACAGGAAAGCTTAATCCATTAAAAGATTAATGATCGAGGAAAAGAAAGTAGGTAACAAATGATAAAATTGATAAATGATCTGGTAAAAAAAACGATGATTTGTAATGTTATGCAATTTTCGGACAATCATTAGAACTGGAAATTAATATCCCTTTCTCTACGTCACAATGGTCAATGGTCTCGCTCGCGGCTTCAAACAAGACTTTGCTAAAAGAGTTTTCATTCCATTTTTTATTCTTATATTGAAAACAAACTGGCTGGTTTTCGTAGAATTCGTTCTTTTGCAATTAGATACAGTTTAAAAATAATGTTTTTAATTTCCTTCACAGAAAAGGTGTTTGCGTGGACAGAAATACTGATATTAGGTCCATGGGTGTTGGGTAAGATATTTTCTGTAAGTATGGCCAGCATGATGCGCGACAAACTCCCGCGGCACGTCGACGGGCTCCCGCGCAAAGGTTTGCTCGCCCTCTGGCGTTGTCAATATTGACATTTTGACATAGGATCGCAGCTCATTCCGCGCACAAGCTCGAGCTGCAGTAGATAAAAACAAAGAAAAGATGAATCTCGTTAATATACATTTAATTACTTACCACAAACTGCGTATTTACCTTCATTTTTTCAAAAGTAATTCTATTACGAATTTTATAGTTGTTTTTTTTTTCCTGTTTCCATCTCCTCTTTAACTATGTGTGAGAGTGTCTTATGTATCGAATAATTACAAATAAAACTGTATTTATATTAAACTGTATTATATTATATATATGTATTTATATTATTTATATGTTTATATTTTGTTTAATATATATTGTTTAGGTTTATATATTGCGCCCGCTCTTGGTTTATATATGCGACTTATCATACCCAAAGGTTACCTGGAAGAAATCGCTTGAATCGATAAGGTCGCCTATATTGTACCTTTTGTACTTTATTGCACAATTTGAAAAGAAATACAATGATGAGACAATTACAAGTAACTTTACAAAAGGTACAATAAAGTAAATTGTATTGTATTGTATTGTGTAAAGACTCATTTTTTGGTAGATATCCTAATCCACAACTTTCTTGCCGAAATGAGTTTTTTTTTAAGGAATATGATACAGATAACCATTTGCCCACGGCATTTGCCGACTAAAGTGGGTCATAAGACGTGGTCATAAGACCAGTAGGGATCTTCCGCAAATATTTCCGATTACCGGAGTTACGGTAAAATAACCGGTTTACCGGCCCGCACATAGGTATGTTTTCGAATAAAACCCTCTTTCGAACGCCGTCAGACGACACATGTTAATGAAATTAGTGCAAAGTCAAAACCAGTTTTAGTTGGAGTATTAATCGAGTATTAGGTTGCGTGTTAGGCTTCCTTTAATAGGTCTCAGGTCTGTCTTACAGAAACATCTATAAGTACTTAAGTAGGAGTCGTTCGTATCATTTTGATAGTGAGAGAAAGAGACAATTAAGGCGATTACAGGACCCGATAAAGGCAGCACACATAGGAATAGTGCCGTCTCCGTCTCTCACTCGTGCGAACAGTGTCGATACACGAAGTTTACGGACTATGAAAGCGTGCGTGCGTAAAAACATGTTCGAAAGTTAGAAAAATGAGATTTATGGAAAGGTAACAGCTTAAATCGAAAAATGCGTTAACTAGTTATCGAGAGTGTTCAATCACGAACATTTTGATAGCAAATTCAAGTTCCTGTGTGCATTTTACTATCGTTTTTACAGCTTAAAAGATACACAATATTGGGTATTTCGAGGTGACTTTGTGAGCTTTTTCTATCGAACCAAAAGTGCTGAATCATGTTTTCAGCAAACTACTTATCTAGTTTATGTCCTGAATATTACCGTAGTATTTTGATTCTTCGATTTAATGCAGTGCGTCATGCTTATCTACGCATCATAAAATCGTAATTTAGGTGCTGTAGTCGCCTTAACACTTAAGTATAGATCAAGTCTCCTTCTATAATACAGGCCTAAATGTAGGTTGACGTGAAGCTGGGCAGAAGCATTGTATGATGAATTTGATGTTGACTACGATCAATCGTCTACAATTTATTCTCCTCGTTAAAAGCGTAGTAAGAATCAATCGACTTCATTTCTAACTAACGCCTATCAGCAGATAACTAGAAACGAAAACGTCATCTAAATAGTATAATGTGTACGTTTTTTGTTTTTGTTAGGCCAGTGTTCACCAATTATTTTACCAACGATTAGCAGCTAGCCAGAGATTCGACAATGTCATTTTCATACATTTTTTTGACATTTTGTCTGATTAGCTTTTCGCTTATCAAACATTCAAAAATACCATACAGTCGAATTGAGAACCTCCTCCTTGTTTTGAAGTCGGTTAAACATTAATCTTCAGGAGGCATCGTAACGAGCATCATTGGGCCATGAGCGCTGGCTGGCTATTGTGGGCTACGTATCGGGTAGACTACCAGAATACTGAGATTTAAGTGACACTGGATGCAAACAAACCGCATATTGCCCACCGTCCACCTTGTTCGACCACCTGGCTGTATAGTGGGAAGTTTTTTTTTTAAATAATTCTAAAAATATATTTTTTTTAAATAATATTTTTGTTAATATTAAAGAGAGGTGAACAGTAGTAAAAAAAACTTTTATATTAACAAAAAAAAATTACTACTGTTCACCTCTCTTTAATTGTAATCGAAATAGGTAAAAAGCCTGACTTTCTATTGCAACTCCTAGCAGTTTCAATCATAGACTTAGTTACGAATAACAGAATGCGATTCAGACTCTGATCTATACATAAGTAGCGGTCGTCTCTGTCATTTTCATAATGAGAGGAAGATACAATTAATACTTAAGTGCAGATCAAGACTTGAGTCTCCTTCTGCAATAGTATTGTTTTATTGTTATAATAGTATTGTTTTGAGGACTGATCAATCAACATAAACATTTATGTCAAACTGCACTCTAAGGTATCATGTAAGTAGTTGTCAGTTGTGGCTATACGCTTACTTACAATTTGTACCTATACAACACATACATCCAACACATTACACATAACCTTATCTTGCAGATAAAGTACCCATTCATCGGTAGAGCTACCATGTGAAAGGCTTTCGAGCCGACAAAGTTCATGGTTCAAAAACCCCATGAAATGAACACCGGAGGAAATGTCACGATGTCAGTCAAAAGGTAAAGTGGGTTTTTTAGCTTTTTTCTTCATAAATACTCTCATGTGTACAGTCGATGTTCTTCTTTTAGGGTAGGTAGAGCATAAGATTCTTAATATGGATGAAAATTAACGATTTAAATGGCACGAAAGCGACACGCGCGGCGCGCCACTCAGCAGACGGTGAAACTTTGATTGCGCGAGGGCCCCGCGCAAACGCTTTGCTTGCCCTCTGGCGTTGTCAATGTTGACATTTTGACAAAGGACCGCGGTACATTACGCGCGCTATCACTTTCGTACTCGAGCTGCTGCCCCCACTTAACTGAAGGCCACTAGAAAAAAAGGTTGAATTGTGAAAACAAAATTTCGCCCCTTCATACAAGCTTGAGAGATCAATTTCCTTAGTATGAGAAGTGGATTTTTTTTGAGAATTTGAGACATGTTCCTTTGGGAAAATTGTTCTTTCATGGGGATCGCCCCCCGATTACTAATTTTCGATTACTAAGTTCCGATTACTAATTGAAAGTCACACCATAGTCTCTTGACACTGGTCGACTAAGCTCGCTGGAGAAAGAAGTCGCGGTCATTTATAGCGTTCCGGCAAATCAGATACCCACATGTCTTGATTATTTTTATTAATGTAACTATCGGATTCCCGGGACTTCGTTCTCGTGGGAATTTCGTAAAATCCTACATAAATCCTTGCCTATGTACATTTACAATAATATTATAAAGAGGAAAAATTTTTGTATTTTTGTAACGAATAAACTCAAAAACTACTAAACCGATTTCAAAAAAATATTTCTTATCAGCGGTTGACATAGGCTACAAAAGCCAAAATTCCCACGGGATCGAAGGCCTCGGCAGAAAGCTAGATAGTACGTTATAACTATGGTGCCTCATAGCGTTCTGGTTCCAGGGTTTGGGGCGCAATGAATCAGAAAGTCAGGATCCTGCATTTTTATATATTACTAGCTTTCCGCCTGAGACTTCGTTCCCGTGGGAATTGGGGAAAATCATGTACCCTATGTTCATCACGGATAATGTAGGATTGAAATGGTGAAAGAATTTTTCAAATTGGTCCAGTAGTTTCGTATCCTATTCAGTGCAAACAAACAATCAAATCTTTCTGCTTTATAATATTAGTATAGAACAAATGAAACAATACAAATGAAGGTCATACGTTAGCATTAGCACTGCTAGCTATTAAGTCTAGTCTGCAAAAAAAATCTAGTTAAGTAAGTAATGTTTGAAGTCCCGCTAATTATTGCTTATGAGATTAAGTTATTACTTAGTTTGTACAGGCTTCCACATGTTATGAGTACACACATTAAGTAATTGAGAGCTCAATGATTTTTATGTTACGTACAAATAGTCAACTCTACTTCTCTACCGGGGTAGGCAGAACCATAAGTGATTATAGAGCTATTGGACAGGAACTATGGTAGTTCTATAATCAATGCTATAAGTCAGGTGCGAATTTTTGAAAATTATGTACCCTATTTTTTTTTATCTAGCCTACAAGATCCCACTGCTGGGCAAAGGCCTCCCCCGCCCCGCATCCTTTCATTTCTTGTGATCTTGTGCAAGTTCCCAAACTAAAGAGAGCTTTCTATGGGTGAAATATTTTTTGAAATCGTTGTCCAGTAGTTTTTGAGTTTATTCGTTACAAACTTACATTACTTAATATAAATCTTTCATCTCTATAATATTAGTGCAGATTACAAATTTCCATATTTGTATTTTACTAGTCAGTATAATAATATTGAGTATTTATGGTATTCGCGCATAGCATCTACCTATATTAAGTACCTAGCAAGTACTTACTATACAGGGTTACTTTTTAATCAGTACACAAATTTTTGGTCCCGGTGCCAGTAACGTTGATAGAACGTAAAAAAGAAAAAAAAAATTTTTTTCCAAAATTTTCAAATTTTGATACCCCTTTTTAACATCTTAGAGGATGAATTTTGTAAAACGCAGAAAAACGGGTGTCACAAATGTGTTGAAGAATACTATTACCAAGTTTCAAGTCAATGGGACGAAGTTATTTTTTTTTCCATACAAAAAAATGATTTATTTTCATGCTTCAGACGATCTAGCTTGAAATTTTTATATGAAACCATATAAAACAAAAAAATACGGGTCTGTTAAATTTTTATAAAGTTTATGTACAAAAAATATGTGTACTGATTAAAAAATAACCCTGTATTGGTGACTTTAAATTAATCAGCGAAGATTAAGAATGTGAATTTAGCGAAACACTCAAATCCCTCTACTTACATTTAAAGTGTGCCTGGGAAGATTTGGCAGCTAGCTCACTATTTTTTGCCAGCTTGGAAGTCCGGTTACTTTCGTGTGACTGTACCAGGTGTAAATTAGTTTCCACGGTTTAAAAATCCAATTACACGGATCGTACGTAAAGCGGATACCCGTTACACAGATTTAGTAAAACCGTATTGTATGCTTTAGTATAGATATACTCGCTATTGTTACGGTGCACTCGCTTTAAGAGTTTTGTGTAGGCACAATAATACCACGGTAAATCAACTGATTGTTAGATAAATATACAGGGTACAAGCGACAGCTTAGTAAAACTGAAACTCTGAATTCAGACATTATTCTGAATGATTTTACAGTGAATTTTTTTTCCGGTTTTTTTTGGGTTTTTTAAAGTCTTCTGCTTTTAAATTAAATGATTTATTCGAATACACTCCATTTTGTTATAACTACAGTCATAATAGCGTCGGGGGTATCGAGCGAAACTTACCTTTAGAAAAATTTAAGACAATAATTAAACAAAATCTTTGTAAAAAGGGCTATTATAGAATTTCTGATTATCTGTTAGCCAAGCAACCATGGGAATAAATTGCTCAGCTCCAAAGTTATTCAGATATTAAGTCAATTAAAATTAGTTATAAGGAATCTATATGATTGAGTTAAAAAGAGCGACCCTCGTAGTTTCTTGCCTATTCTTCTCTTGAGGAAGACTGCACCTTTGCGAATAGGCGCAAAGTCAAAAATGCTAATGTAATTCACTATTTTTTCATGACGTTTTCAAGCAAAATTTTTTTATGTTAAATGAAATAAAGCTGTCTTTAATTTTGGTTACAATACGTAGCGCCAAAGTAGGGAAATCTTGACTTTTCCGGGAAAAAATAAATGTAAGGCGGTTATACTATTATTCCCAAACGAATTCTTTATGATAAACTAGCTTTCCGTCCGCGGCTCCGCCCGCGTGGACTACAGGGTTATATCGTGCCCAACTGTGGGATAAAATGTAGCCTATGTCCTTTTCCAGGCTCTAATCTATCTCTGTACCAAATTTCATCAAAATCGGTTCAGTAGTTTAGGCGTGAAAGACGGACAGACAGACAGACAGAGCTACTTTCGCATTTATAATATTAATAAGGAATTAAGGATTGTTATTATATGGGGTGACTTTAGGTGGCGATTTTACCCATGAAACTAAAAACCTTTCCCAAGGAACCCATTAAAAATTCTCAAAAAAAATACGAGTTTCCATACTCAGACCACAAGTTGTATAAAAAAATTATTTTTTTCATATTTCTACCTGTTCCTCGGGGAAAGTTGTTTTTTTTTATTATAAGATGGGTTAACTCTTGACCTCAATCTTGACCATAAGGTCAAAGATGAGGTCGACGATGGAGTGAGTTAACCCAGAAAATGCCTATAAAGGCACTGGTACTCCCGCGCACCGACGGAACACAGCAAGCTGTTTGGCGTCGGACTTCGGTAGGAGGGTGGTCGCGTACCAGACGGCCCTTTACAGAGCCTACCACACCGCATGAGACCATAGAACGACATCTCAGATTCAGAAAGTTAAGAAGATTCAGATTCAGTGTTAAGTTTCGTGGGCCGATTCATATCTTAAATTTTCGTTAACTAATTTAAAGTCACGAAATTTAAACTTGTAAAGCGGTGATAGCCCAGTTGGTAATGAGCCAGCCTTGTAATCCGAAGGTCGCGGGTTCAAATCCTGGAGCGGGCCTGTGCCACTAAATTCAACTTTTCGGATTTATGTACGGATTTCTAATTATCACTTCCTCAACGGTGAAGGAAAACATCGTGATGAAACCCGCCCGTCCAAGAAAATTCATTTTCGAAAGACGAGCGGTCCACCAACCCGCATTGGGCCAGCGTGGTGGATATGGCCTAAATCCCCTTCGTATTTCGAAGGGAGGCCCTTCGAAATACGAAGGGGATTAGGGATTTAGGCTGGTAAGAAGAAGGAACCCATAAAAAAGTCTCAAAAATAAATCAAGTTTCCATACTAAGAACACAAGTAGTATAAAAAGATTTTTTTTTCCATACTCCGACCTGTTTCTTGGGGAAAGTTAAGTTTCCTGGGCCGATTCACATCTTTAATTTTCGCTAACTACTTAATTTAAAGTAACGTAATTTAAAAACTTATAAGATGCTGTTAACGAGAATCTTTATCCTTACAATATTATAAATGTGAAAAAATGTTTGTTTACAAAGACTTAGGTCGAGAGAGACGGTACGTAGAGTACCATAGTAGGGTAACTAATCATTCTTTTAAATTGCAACTGTTTTGTTGAGATACAGACATTGTTCTCAAAAAACTCTTTAAGGTGTAAATTAGAAACTCAGGAGTGACCCGCACGTCTGTCTTTTTCGCGCTTTCACAGTCGTGGCTAACTAATTCGATGGCTGGTACCATCGATATTAGAATACCCAAGATATTATAATGACTTTAGTCAGTGGAAATTGAAGCTGTGTGCCAATTGAAATACGTATTTCGATCTATTTATCTGTGCATTAGCCAACCAAACTGAACTATTTCTTCCAAGGAACCATTTTTATTGTGTGATATTAGAGAAAGTAGATAAATTTTTTTCAGAATTTCTCAAGGAACCAGATTGTACTGATTTGCAAGTAAGTAAGAAAACCTCGAAAAATTTCAGTTCTGCAAATAGCTTTGTATCTAATATCTATATAGGATAGTTTAAATAGTCCCCTGAAGACTATATTGCAGGTAGCGATAAGTGCATGATTATGCGGCACTAATATCATTAGTTTCTAAGTCATTGGTAGAGTATAAGTACTTTACTAACATAGTTATAAGTCTGTACTAACACTTAATGGCTCTGCGTTATCTGAATACCAATGATTTTATTATTATAGTTAGTTTAGAATGGAATAAAACATTAAAGTACTTTTATGATTGTTAGTAGTCCGAATATAGCTCCTGATACCATTAAGTAGATACCTTTTTAAGCCCCGACAGAAAATGAAGGGTGTTATAAGTTTGACGTGTGTCTGTGTATCTGTCTATGGTATAGTAATCGTGATGGTTCTTAAATATATTTGATCAAAATTGGATCAGTCGTTTAAAAGTTATAAGCAATCGAATGTCGGAGGTGATACATTTTTTAAAAATTTTAGAGTTATATGAAATCAAACGGTAAAAGCTTTATTCAAATACAAAAATAAAAATAAAATACATATGTCAAAATTAAATTAATTAACATCTTAAATTCTAAATTCACTACCGCACGTCCTAATTATAAGTTAAATAACCCGCCCTGTGCCGTACCGGACGCAAAGGTGCCCATCACACTCGCCGCGTTTCCGCGTTGAATAGCAATCGACAACCTTTGCGCCAGGTAGGACCCAGAGCGCGCGTCATGCCCACCCTCCCTAAGACGACGCCCAATCTCTTTGACGAAGGTCAAAGCCTCCGACCCCCAGCAACCCGTAGTCTCAAATGCCAAGAGTTATATTATCTTGCTATAATCTTTATTTATTACGTCTCTATCTCCATGTTACATCAATGGCCGCTTTTTTCAGGCATCAGCAAATCGATCTACATGCTAATGTAGTTGATTATTCGACGAAGCCGTTGTGTAACCAAGAAAACGACGTTTAGATGCCACTTAGCGGTCGTAAGGTGCTGAGATTACGGTTGTTTCTAGTTACCAAGTCATAATTTACTTCAAGATTTGCGAATCATAAAACGGTCTTTACGGTTTCGTAATATGCCAGAAATATAAAAAAAAAATTTTACTTTAATATCGTTCACCAAGCGTTCGCCATACGCCACGACATTATTTTTTTTTGTTTAATTTTTGGATATCGTGGCCTGTGGTGGGCGTTTTTGACGAAAACTCTTGGCGCTAAAAGGGTTAATTTGAAAGTAACTCTAACGCTCAATTGCAGATACGTCCAATTCTTTAAATATGTATAACTAGCTTTCCGCCCGGGACTTCGTTCCCTTGGGAATTTGGGAAAATTATGGAGCCTATGTGTTCATCCAGCGTGTCAGCTACCTACATACCAAATATTATCAAAATTAGTCTAGCCGTTTGAGCGTGAAAGAGTAACAAACATCCATACATCCTCACAAACTTCCATTTATAATGTTAGGATGCCGTCCTTGTTTACGTCAACGAAGGTGACAGCATAATATTAAAAGTACCATTAACTTTAATGGACGTTTCTACAATTGAACGTTGTTGAGAATTAGAAGAGATATAATGAGATGGCAAAGATAGGTTAACAATATGAGGGTTAAAATAGAAGTTCAACTTGAAATACGCGTCTGAAAACCCGTTGATGCCAGAATCAACAGTTCGCCAACGACGTAACTCATGTAGTAGCTTCCCTTAGGAACTTCAGGATAAAATAGCAGCCTACATACCTACCTACTAAATATTGGAGAGAGTTTGAACAGATTTCCGAATCCGTAGAGCATGAATGAAGCGAATTATGTAGAGGAAGCGAAAGAGGTGTGTTTAGATCGAGCAAGTGGCAATCTGTGGTCTCTGCCTACCCCAATGGGACAGAGGCGTGAGCTTATGTATGTATGTGTATGTTGAAGAGATTTGTCTCTCCATCCAACCAACAAAAAATTAGCAGTATATAATCCTAATTAAATTCTTAAACGGGTCTGCGTATATATATTACATATATTGTATACGCGAATATATACCCGTTTTAGAATTTAATTATGATGGTTCTTAAATATATTAAACAAGGTTATAGATCTCACCTTCTGTCGCTCCAAATGCCCGCTTCCTGATATGAAGCGCTCAAATATTTTAATTATTTAATCAATGGAGTTTTACAAAATTATTACACACACACCAACACGCACCCGCACATACACACACACACAACCCATACACACTGACACACATACACACACACACACACACACTTACGCACTCATATATGCGGTTGTATTATTGCTACACTTTGGTTGTTTGCACGTGTCAGTTGTGATTAGTGTTTTGACTTAATTTTGTTTAGTTTATTTTGCATGTGTTTTATGTCTTTCATGTGTATGGTATTGTATATGTCTAGCTGTCTTGAAATCGCGCTCGACTCAACAACTCACTGTGGTACTGACTGAAAATCAGCGCTTTAGTTTAGTGCTACAGCTTTTGACTGCTTTAGATAAGTATTATGTTGTTCTACTTGTTTGTATTGTCTCTCTGGAAGCAGTCAAATAAAGTTATATCTATCTATCTATCTATATTGGCATAACATATTAAATGATTACATGTCAAAAAATTTCAAAATAAACATGTGTTAAAATAACACATTTTGTCGAGACCCCCTCTCGCTCGTGGCTACTCGCCCAAAGGTCCCCATTACGCTGGCGGCGTTTCCTCGCTGTATCGCCAGCGATATCCTTTGAGCGATATAATATCCCGCCCGAGGATCCCCACCATTCGCCTGCAGACGGCGACCGATTTCGCGGACGAAGATTTTTGCGTCTGCTCCCCATGTTCCCATTGTTTCGACCGATCTATATTGGTTCTGCATATTAAACATATATACGCGAATTTAGACCCGTTTTAGAATTTAATTATGTGTTCAACTCGTGAAAGTTTAAAGTATTATATAGTATAGAATCCTTCCAATTCAAAACAAGGAAAACGGGCTTACTTATTGACTGAAGCTGTGGACATATAGGCAGGTACTAGATTTTTGTTCTAGTACCTGCCTTAAGTGTGTGATGCATAACTGGACGATGATGGCTCGTGCTCACTCTTTTTCACATACGTTTCGTTTAACATAGCTTTTCACCGGATAGTTCACCATCCCATCCCATACCATACGTGTGCGTAAAAGCAATATTTGCTCAGCCTGAGTGGTGAGTAACCTGTTTGTTTTCTGATGAGTCATTTGTAGACGGTTTTCATTTCGATTCGTGTCAGATTCACTTACTTATAGTGTTTGTAACCGCAAGATGGGTTGAAAGTGAAATAATATGATTATTATAGAGAGAGGGTGTTCCGCCTTTGGCATAAAGAATGCCAAAGTATTATGGAGATTCTATCTCCATGATTACCATCTTCTTAGAACGCTTTTAGCAAAGGTCCTGTATTGAAACGGATTCACGTGATTTGCCGCATAAAAACGTATCTCACAGATTCTCTCACGTGGTTTCGACCGAGCGGGTCAGGTTCCTCAATAAATGCTTTAAAAAAAGATTATTTGCCTTTTCCTTGTCTCCATCAGCTAGATCCCCGGCTGCTCCCTCTGAGCTACGCTACAGTACTCTACATTGTATTGTATTCAAATACCCAATAGTTTTATTTCAAAGAGAATTCAGAATGTTACTTAAAATAAATGAAAGTTACATTGGATAATTTAAATATACACATCAACGCGGTCTAGGGATATTGCACGATTTTTCATACAAAAGAGGTCTGTTTGAGAAGCTATAAAAGCATACTCCAGATAGATGGAGTGCTATAATTTTAAGACGATCAAGTGCTAAACCTGAATTTTAAATTCTAATCAATAAATTTTGTTTTACTTGAAATTTGTGAAAACGTGACGCTGACGAAAATGAAAAAAAATTTCGCGTAAATTCGACTATTTTCATACAAAAAGCAAGCAAAAAGTGCATTTTCGTTTTCGTTTCCGTCACGTTTTCACAAATTTAAAGTAAAACAAAATTTATTGATTAGAATTTAAAAGTCAGGTTTAGCACTTATTCGTCTGAAAATTATAGCCCTCCATGTATCTCGAGTATGCTTTTATAGCTTCTCAAACAGACCTCTTTTGTATGAAAAATCGTGCAATATCTCTAGACCGCGTTGATGTATGTACATTCATACAGATTCGTTTATAGAGGATCTTACGTTAAAGGACTTGAATACATACCTACATAAGTACATACATATTCGTTCTTTTGACTTTACGCCTATTCGCAAAGGTGCAGTCTTCCCCAAAGAAGGATAGGCAAGAAACTCCGAGGGATGCTCTTTTCAAAAAATAAAAATTATCTCATAATGTCCAAAGTAAAATTTTGAAAACACATAGGAAATTGCAATGGACTTCCACTGGGTTATATCATGACGATTCGTTTCAAGATACAAAGCTATTCTTTTGAACATTCCACAGTAGTATTATAAAAAAAAACCCTAAACACTAATATGAGTAAAAGTAAGTACTAAAACTGTTGTTTCATGTGAACCAGCGAAACCACAGATAAAACGCTTGCATTTTAAAGTGAAAGTGTCCTCGTATGATTGTCCAAATATCCGCTTATTTCCGAATCATATCTACCATTATAACTCCGCCCACATTTTATAGGAATTTAACCCTTAAAGCAACTAAATAGAGTTCATTGTAGGGTTTTTCGGAAGGCTGTACGTTGTTATATCGGCCAGGGTGCCTCACACAGCTGAGTCCACAGTCTCAAAAGCACGTCTTCAAGGAATGTGATGTGATGTAACATGATAATGATTCATTATTACATAAGTCGGATGATTTATTAAAAGAAAACAGGTAAAATTGAAACAAAAATAGCCTCTGTAGAAAATAGCCGTACCTATCTTCTACCGTCAAACGGTTCTGCATCCGCTCGGTGCTCTGCTTAACCCGTTAAGGAAATGTTAGGCGTGTGTGTGTACTTTGCATTAAACTATTAAGTTATTAGCTATTGCTACCATATATACCTACAATACAATTTAAACGTTAGATTCGAATACCAGATCTTTCACGAAAAAACTAACTAGACTACAGTAATAAAAATAACATATGCTTAATTCATGTTATACTTTCCGATATAATACGAGCAAAATGACAATGCTTTTATAAAATCTCAGGGGATTATTCTCTTTGAATTCGCAACCCGTTTGGAAGTTGAAAAGTTCTGGTGACCCCTAAGGCTAGAATTACGACCTACTACGTCGGAATTTTTAAACGTAATTTAATAAGATTGCAGCGACGGAAGGCGGGAGCCATCATCATACATGCTCAGCCTTTTCACTGAAACTGTAGTTTCTTATTGTAGTGTAGGACCTATAAATAAAGGTCTTTTTTTACCCACGACTTCCCAAGTAAGGCTTCACGACCCCCTAGGGGGTGGCGACCCACAGTTTAAAAAATACTGCATTAAAATCTAGGTTATATTTTTTTCAGTGACTAGGAAGGCACTCGTAACCCATTGACGTAACTTGAAAATCTCATTAGGAGGTGTAATTTCGGCGGAATGTGTTTATTAACAATTGTCTTTATTCAAACAAAAGGCCGGACGACACCGTGGGAAGCGACTGTGACGCTTTCAACCATTACATGACGATGATGCTCGATAACTATGACAAATGTCGTTTAATAATTAGTATTACTAGAACCGGATTAATTGAGGTAATAGGTAATCTAATTCTAATCGTGTGTTCAAAAGTACATGACTAAGTACACACATATACATACATAAGCTCACGGCTTTGTCTGATTAGGAAAGGCAAAGACCACACGGTAGAGTTCATCATGAGTGGTGTCATCAAATTTCGATAGTTCTGATTTTTGACAACTTAACGTATAAAATGGTCACCATTGTCATTCAACCGCCATTGATTAGTAGAATAGACGCCCAATATTGACAGAAACAGAGTTTTCTAGAACTGAACAGTATAATTTTCCACGTCAAAAACGTAAGAGTCACCGACTTAAATCCCAAAAAGAAAATTTTTTCGAGAGTTTCATTCAATTTCTTCAGGATTCCACCATCAGATCCTGGTTTCCTTACCATGGGACCACCCTTGGGATACTCCCTTTCCAACAAAAAAAGAATAATCAAAATCGGTTCATAAACGACGAAGTTATCCGCGGACATACATTTAAAAAAAAATACGGTCGAATTGAGAAACCTCCTCCTTTTTTGAAGTCGGTTAAAAACATGAAAAAAAAATTAAATTACTTACCCACCAGCCCACTATAAAGAATGATTGAATGATAGGCACATGTCACGCAAGTGGCACAGTTTAACAAAGACATCAATTTGTAAAAAAGTTAACGGTATCTTTAGGTAACTATCGCTTTAACTATTTAACTTAACCGAGGGGCTACATCGAACGCAAGCATTTGTAATTTGTGCCTAGGCGTTTATCATATGTATTTACGATTTATTGAAAAAAAGGATGAATATTTATATGAATCGACATAAAACCAAAAAATACAAGTCTCAAATTTTTATACAGTTTACGTAAAAATTTGGTTACTGATTAATAAATCAGCTTGTAAGTACCTAGTATGTATATTCTGTGCCATGGGCCATAGTTGTATAAGTAGAGAAACACTATTGCCATTTTTTTAAGGTCTGTTAACTAGCAACGTCTAGCAGTCTTATCAGTTATCACACAAGAAGCTCTCCTCGTAATAGAAGGAAGTTCGTAAAACGCAAAAACTAAACCAACATTTTGCCAGGATGTACTTATCTCGGTGCGTAAGTATAAGCTGCGGTTTCTTACCCTTAATCGAGAGGTATAAATATTAATATTTATTTCCCTACGTCTTATCTAGGAGGTTCTATATCTACGTCGTTATTAATTAAAGAAAAAAGTTTTCGCGCGCTATAACCTCTCCCCGCCCCATCGCCATGACACCGGAACTAATCCGTCGGCCATTTTCGTTCTGTTTACCAAACCCGGGGTCAAGGCCCTAACTTCTTTTACACATCCAATGCCTTGCATGACCTAAATTAAGTTTTTGTGCTTTGTTTTTGTTCTGGTCCCGTTAGGTTGATGGTAAGGATTAATGGAAAACAATATGAGTAACTCATTCCATGTGTTTTTTTTGTTTTTAAACGACTTTTAAAAGAAGGTAGCGTGAACTTTGCTTTGACTTCAATAGACGGACATAAAATAGGGTTATTTTTTTCAGTGGTTACAGTAAGGGAACCTGTAAGCAAATTCAATGAGATTTTATAGAATTGGGATGTTTTTGACGTTTACTAATTATCTAAATATAGTTAACTAGCTTTCCACCCGCGGCTCCGCCCACGTGGAGTACAGGTTATATTGTGCCCAACTGTGGGATAAAATGTAGCCTGTCCTTTCCCAGGCTCTAATCTATCTCTGTAACAAATTTCATCAAAATATGTTCAGTAGTTAAGGCGTGAAAGACGGACACACAGACAGACAGAGTTACTTTCGCATTTATAATACTAGCTTTCCGCCCGCGGCTCCGCCCACATGGACTATAGGTTATATCATGTCCAACTATGGGATAAAATATATCCTATGTCCTTTCCTTTCAATCTATCTCTGTACCAAATTTCATCAAAATCGGTTCAGTAGTTAAGGCGTGAAAGACGGACAGACAGACAGACAGACAGAGTTACTTTCGCATTTATAATACTAGCTTTCCGCCCGCGGCTCCGCCCACATGCACTATAGGTTATATCATGCCTTATTATGGGATAAAATATAGCCTATGTCCTTTCCTTTCAATCTATCTCTGTACCAAATTTCATCAAAAAAGGGTTCAGTAGTTTAGGCGTGAAAGACAGACAGACAGACAGAGCTACTTTCGCATTTAATAAGGATAGTAAGGATAAGAAAAACATAAACAATTTGAAGTGTCGTGTTGTTTACTTTGTCAAGCTCCCAACGCCTGATAAAATATTTTAAGCAATGTTCTTTTCATTTAACAAAAGTCTGAACTTTGACTATTAAAATAGTTGAAGGCGTTTAATCAGAGGTGCTCAGCTCAGCGAATACCGATGACGTTAGCGGTTAAAGTACCCCCAGATAACGACGTGGTATGATGAGTATTCGAAAAGATGTGAACGGCCGAATTAGCCCACCAGACCATGGGATGCTATAAGTAAAAGAAAATATAGATTCCAGTTTTATGCGAGTTGTTTTTCTCATTTTTCACCTGCAGGTGTAGCTCTTGTCACGACTTAGTGAAAAGAGAGTACTCGCCTGAGCAATGTGAAACTTTAAGCAGGCAGCGATCAACTATTTGCAATATTATATACAGGTGACTTTTTAATCACTACGCAAATTTTTCTTACGGTGTCGGTAACGTTGATAGAACGTAAATAAGGAGGAAAAACCAAAAATTTTCAGATTTTGATACCTTCTTAACGTCTTGGAGGATGAATTTTGTAAAACGCAGAAACACAGGTGTCACAAATTATGTTGAAGAGTACTATTACCAAGTTTCAAGTCAATTGGACGATGTTATTTATTTCGACACAAAAATTATGATTTATTTTCATGCTTCAGACGATCTAGCTTGAAATTTTTATATGAAACGACATAAAACAAAAAATACGGGTCTGTTAAATTTTCATAAAGTTTACGCACAAAAAAATTGCGTATTGATTAAAAAATAACGTGGTATATCTTTTTTGATGACACGGAAGCCACATTCGTTGAAGGTACAAGTTCATGTACAAGAAAAACGTGTACTTTTAATTTTTTTTCAATCAAGATGCTATATAATTCTATACCATCTATTAGCATCCTATATAGTTCTTTATTGTGCTTGTAGGTTTACGCAGATCTTACCAAGTACAGGAATCAAATATGAATCTCCATAGGGCACTACAACATTAGATGATGTGCTTGATGTGCACTTAGGATTGCTCATAAAAACAATTGTAATCTTTTTCCTGGGGATTGCTACTCGCCTCGATTGGCAATGTGACAACTACCTAAGGCGAGGTATTAGATAAAGTTAATTTATGAACAACACCTTGACCTGTTACATAGAATTGTGTAACAGGTCAAGGTGTTGTTTGTTTGATGTAATTTTTTCAACAATTGCCTTTTGCATTAGGTCAGGGGTTCCCAATCTTACAAGTTCAGAATTTTGTTTTGGCGCCCTAACCTAACTAAATAGTCGAAACAGATAGGTACAAATGAGAGAAATAGGCACAAGACACTAGTTAGCTAGAAAGGCTCAACAGTTAAAACATTGACAATACGAAGCTGAGTTTTCTATTTATTTCAATACTACATTAAAACAAACCATTAAAGAGAGAGTTAAGAAAAACTAAAATAAAATACCTAATCAATGTGATGGGTAAGCTTGGTGTTGTCCACACATTTTTTCAAAGCTCCCAAAGCGTTTGGGAACCTCTGCATTAGGTAGTTACGTGTTGTCAATATCAAAGGTTTGCAATAGCATGATATTATGGGGACTATAATTTGGCTACTCGCATAAAGAATATCTTATTGCTAAACAGAATCAGTTTTTTACGTTACATAAAAGACTTCGACTAAAAAAGCTAGTCTTATGACAAAAGGTTGGAGACTAAAAGACTGAGTCAGTCGTGAGGCGTCAAAAATAAGGCGAGTCTCTATTAAACGCCTTAAAAGTCTGAGTCTCTTTCATCACTAACTGCAACATAGGGTTTAACATCAAATTACATCGAAATTCGTAAAACTGATTGCCGCCATCAGTAACAAATATACCTACTGAAGGTTCTTGATATTTGGTGAAACACGTAAGTATGTATGTATGTAGTAGGTATTTAGTATGTAAGTACGTGGTGAGAGCGTGACTGTGACCTTTATTGCGAACTCTTACAGATTAATAGAAAAAAACAGCGATTTGCAAAGACGGACATGTCTCTGAAGGGATTCATTCCAGTCTACCTTCTGCCTTTTACAGAGCCTGGGAAGAGTTAAAGAGATTGTTTTTATTTTATCTCTAGTCCTACTGAGTCATCATACTTAGTCATAAATGAGAACCTCCTCCTTTTTTAAGTCGGTTAAAAAAATGATCGTGCTCGGTATCTCGCTCACGTCTTCTGCTACTAGTAATCCTGACCTCTGCTTTTACCAGATCTAAGCCATGAAAATAAATTAATCAATTACTTACCTAATCAATTACCTAACCATCGAAAAGATAAATTCCTTCCACGCTGGACTGGGAGTGTAAGAAAAACTTAGAATGTGCCAGCTGCCTACTCTTCCCAGGTATACTGTGAAAGTCAGTAAGTGGGACGTGAGTGAGGGTCTTGCTGTAACATGGGAGAAAGGCTGACCACCTAACACCATTACACAACATTTTCCATCTAATAACCCTTACAATTTGTGTCAAACGTGGCGTTAAGTGGTTTTCTAGAACCACTAATGCTCTGCCTACCCCGATAGGGATTACAGGCGTGAGTGTATGTATGTATGTACCACAGACCTTGGTCTGTTGTATGTATGAAAAGATAAATAATATTCTACTTTCTTTTTAACTTTGCAACAATATTTGGGATGGGGACTTTGAATTATGGGGACTTTGAACTTTGAATTTGGGACTTTGATGGGGACTTTGAATGGGGACTTTGAAACTTTGCCACGAATATTCGGCAACTATTCGGTATTCGGCCTATTCGGCCACTTTTTTATTATTCGGCCGAATACCGAATACCAAATCGTGAAAAAAAGACACGTCATAATATTTAATATAATGTATTAATTACCAAATTACAACACTTAGTAATCGCAACGAGGGAGACAGGTTACGACTTTTCTTATTCTTGATTACCTACGCGCTCGACAAGCATGTATTTTGTGCCGAATATTCGGCGCTTCGGCCGACAGCGTTGCCGAATATTCGGTATTCGGCCAAATCACTATTCGTGGCAACTCTACTTTGAATTAGTTAAGAATTAGTTAGCAAAACTTTATCGGGTGATTCTCCCTATACAGGGTGTAACAGAAAGGTGTAGTCATATTTCAGGATGGTGACCAGCCAATAAAACTAAACAACTTTCCCCAAGGAACCTATTTAAAATCTTTTTAAAAAAATTCGCCTGTCCATACAACTTGTGCGGTCAGCTGATAGGTTTAGTATGAAAGGCCAAAAATTTTTTTTAAAATTTCAATTAGGATCTTTCGGGAAAGTTGTTCAGTTTTATTGGCTGGACACCATCCTGAAATATGACTACACCTTTCTGTTACACCCTGTATAACAAAACAACTTTTCGAAGAACCCATTTTTGGATTGCTCATACTAAAAAAGCTGATGCACAAGTTCTATGGGAAGGCGAAATTTATTTTGTCATATTTCTAAAAAAAAACAGTGGGGAAAAAACTTGGAATGTGCCAGATGACAACTCTTCCCTGGCATACTATAACAGATGTCAGAAAGCGGGACGTGGGGGTTTGGATGTATCGTAGGCTGACAACCTGTCACTGTCACTACTATACTCATGTGCCATATAATAACCTCCAGAATTAATGATAAATGTGACGTCAAGTGGTCCCAGAACCACTTAACATTCTGCCTACCCCGAAAGGGATTATAGGCGTGTGTGTATGGAATGGGGATGTTGACAGTGTTTGATTTATTAATTACTAGCTTTCCGCCCGCGTGGACTACAGGTTATATAGTGCCCAACTGTGGGATAAAATGTAGCCTATGTCCTTTCCCAGGCTCTAATCTATCTTTGTACCAAATTTCATCAAAATCGGTTCAGTAGTTTAGGCGTGAAAGACGGACAGACAGACAGACAGAGTTACTTTCGCATTCATAATATTAGTATGGATTGTATGTGAAACAAAAGATAATGCTAGAAATATATTAATATCCGAAAACAGAATTAAAATTGGTTTATAAATGAACAAGTTATTAGCATTTATATTATCGTAAGGATCTCGGAGGTATCTCGGAGGTATCTCGTTTTGTGGGGAGAGCTATCTCGTTTTCACCTACGCAAACAAATGGCGGTGACGTCACATGTCTGTAAGTGCATCTCTTTTTCGTTGTTTGACAGTTTCCCCCTCTATTGAAATTTAATAGCTTGTAACTTTTTTATTTCTCAATAGTTTTCAAAAATTATTTCGGTTTTGGGTTTTGGTTTTAGTTCCTATTTAAGATAAACCATAAAAAAAAACAATGGGTTGCACTCGGAGAATGCCGGCAGAAGTGAAAACTTGAACATTAACGATGTGCATTAATATGGAAATGAAACAAAATACACAAAAAGAGTTCGTTATTCTCTCAGGATTCGAACCCTCGACAATCTGGCAACTTTTCCACTCGACCAAACTGTCTACTTTCAATTCAGTAAAATACCTAGTCTATCGGTATTTGCGCACTATGTGCGAATAATCGTTGAAATCGTTGACATCTGTTACAGAGATAATTTTACCATAGGGCTGCCATCCGTCCGGGTTTCCACCACTACTTCAAAGTACACAACGCTGCTAAAGAAGTTTTCACTTCAAAAAAGGAGGCAACCCTATCCTACGCATTTTCGATCACGGTCACGTGACATCTGACGATCTGACGCGAGTTCATGGCGAGTTTCACATTTTTTCCCCATACTAAAAGTTCTCAACGCCGCTAAAGAAGTTTTCACTTCAAAAATTAGTCAACATCCTTATTATGGATGGAAAGTTGTGCAGTTTAGTGGGCTGATCCACATCCTTAACTTTTGCTTGCTAATTTAACGACAACCAAACCGAATAGTTTTTATTTTGTATACCTAGCTCGTAATTCTGTAAATTGTTGAATTCAATTTAACTTGAAATGTGTTAAATGTGTAATAAAGTAAGTAAAGTAAGTATACTTATTTGCATTTGCTAATACTATTTAAATTGCAAAGCTATTACGTTTCTGCAGAATTGGGTGTTGAAGGTAAACAATAGATATCGAAATGAAATGAACCAATCATAAAAAGTAATAAGCGAGAGTGAATTAGTAGCCCAGTGACGAAAGGAACTTACTTGCCTATTTAAAAGCTTTTGGAGGGCTTAGGTAACTATATTTTGTGATGATAAACCATCAACATAGATGTCGTTGAATTTAGATACATTGTCGTTTGGGACCATCCATAAATTACGTCACACGTTAAGGGGAGAGGAGGGGGGAGAGGAGGGGGTCGACAAAGTGTGACATTGTGTGACAAGGGGGTTGGAGGGGTCATAAGTTTCGTGACTTCACATTTCAAAATGTGTTATGACTATCAAAACGTGTAAACTATTAACGACAAACTTAACCTCCTCAGTCCCAAGCACTCTTTTTACGTTTTTACTTTGGTTGATACAATGAGTTTTGAGTTCCCAAAAAAATAATAACTATTAAGTACGGCTTTTATTAGAAAATTACAAAAAAATGAAAATATGCAAAATATGTGACGTCACGCTAGGGAGGGGGGAGTCTTACAAATGTGACCAGCTGTGACAAGGAGGGGGAGGGGGTCAAAAAACCATTAAATTCGTGTGACGTAATTAATGGATGGCCCCTTTTCAGCATGAGTATAGTGGTGATAGGTTGATAACCTTTTGCCCACGTTACCTACACCAAAATCGTAACGCTTTTACAGTATTCCTGGAAAAAGTTGGTAAAGCTGGCACATTCTAACGTCTTCAGCATCATCAACGACAAATTCACAAACGTTGATATTTTCTCTTCATCTATCAACGAATTTAAGAGTTCAATCCGCAGGGACTTGATAATATTAGAACAACTAAATGTTTAACTTTAAGTAGTTCTTTAGTTACTGAGCTATGTTTTCCTTCTAATAAGTAGGATTCTGCAATAAAGAGTTTACATATAACATACTACTACTGTGTAGAGATAGCGATGACTGATTGCTTAGTTAGTTAATTACTTAGCAGCACTGAGTATAATTGTTTATTAATTTGTATCCACATCTGTTTCTGTTAGCATCTACTTCCTTTTTTTTACTTAACCTGTGAATAGTGTTGTTGGTTGTGTATAATTTAGCCTTTAATTGTAAGACTGTCTTATATCAACTTCTGTACACAGCTGTTTTCTATTCCTAATAAACAAAATAAAAATCAAATAAAAATAAACAACAACAAAACGATAACAAAATCGCGGAGAAATTGGTAAGCATACATAAAAAAGATATATACAGTCGAACATACAACCTCCTTTTTTGAAGTCGGTTAAAAATAGGAACAGTTCTGTTTGTTTTGATTAGAATTTCGTTTCGTTTTTAAGCTTGATTGACGATGACAAATTATCGTTACGAAATTCTCTACTGCAAAACAATCAAGAAGATACGCTTTGACAGAGAAAACGGTGCACATTTATGTGGATCATTCTACTTAAGACATCTAATAGTGCAGCGTTGAAGTAACCAAAACACTATCCAAAGGGGTGGCAGGATACAAGATTATGGCGTGGGCGCGTTAATGCGTGACGGCTCGCGCTTGGGCAACGCGCGCGACAAAACCGTGCGCGTGCGCCTCCCGCGCGACAATCGGCCGCGACATGCGCGCCGCACTGCTGCTGCCGCTGCTATTGGCGGCTGTTCGGACCAGCCCCGTCAACATTACGAACAGTGACCCTCTCAATGTGACCAACCCAAGTGATGTCTTCTTTATCGGCAACAACGACGAATTCATCCTCGCCAATGATACAATCTACTTAACAAACGATACGGTTTTCGATAACGACACTGTGGGATTGGACGGCGAGCATGAACCGATAGTGCGGAAGAAAAGGACGTTCGGGGATATAGTGTTCCGCGGGTTGGCTGACGTGTTAGGATACAACGTGCAGAGGAAGGCTCAGCCGGCTGCGTTCCCGCCGCCGCTGGACCCGGTGCCCGGCATCGACCTGCCGCTGCAGGCCGGCCCGGCCCCGCCGCCGCCCCCGCCGCCGTGTGGAGCTCCCAAAGCCGCGCCACCGCCCTGTCCAGCGCCTAAAGCCGCACCACCCCCATGTCCGGCGCCAAAAGCTGCGCCCCCGCCTTGCCCGCCGCCACCGAAACCCAGGCCTCCACCGCCGTCGCCACCCCCACCGTGCCCGAAGCCCCGCGCCGCACCTAAACCCAAACCGAGACCACCCCCGCCTCCCCCACCCCCGCCGCCGTGCCCAAAACCCCGCGCAAACCCCGCCGCGCCGCCTCCCTGTGCACCCCCGCCGCCTAAAGACGCATCAGATACTATCAGCTCCAACTTGCAGCTTAGTTTTAACTTCGGTCGTCAGCGCGCGACCCCCGCCCCCGCTCAGGAGTCCGAAGAACTGTACGCCCCGGTGGCCATCGAGCCCCGCGCTGCTCGCCTGCCACTCGAGGAGCCCAAAGTGTATCTAGACGCGTTCGTAGTGCGTAACGGAGAGACTCAGCGTGTCAGAACGGCAGACGCTTCCCAGTTCGATCCCCAGCAGCAGATTTCAGAAGACTATCTCGCGTACGACGATGACGCAGCTGCTGAAGATGATTACGAGGATGTTCAAGAATCCCGCGACGACACCGCCGCCGTGCGCAACGTCGGAAACGCCGTCGACAAATTCTGGAGAAAGAAAGCGAGCCAGGTGAAGCCTCAGGCGCGTAAGTCGAAGCTGCCGGCCAACCACTACCAAAATGTGCACTTCGGAGATCGAGAACTCGGAGAGCAGCTGACGAGACGGAGTGACCGCACGCACCAGAATTTGCAGCGTACACGTCCTAAGACCACGCCCGCTCCGGAGCCCGAAGACGAGGACGCAGAATCTACCACTACCACAGAGGACCCGAGGAAGCAGCTGCGACCGCGTGTGCTGCCGCCCACCGAACAGAATCCTGGACAGATCGATACCGTCACGGTGCGGGTGCCGCCCATCTACCGTGAGAAACGACCAAAGAAGTACAACCGCGCTCCAGATCGTAGACCCGACCGTGATGAGGAGGAGCACGAACAGAATTCTCCATCTTATGACAACGACGATGATTCTGAGGGAGAGTACTCATACAGTGCCCCAGCACCATTAACGGAGCCCCCGCGCCGCCGCCGCAAGAAACAGCGGCGACAGCGTCGTGCAGCGGAAAAACAGACCAAGCCCGAAGAGGATACATTCGCCGTCGTAGACTACGACTACTACGGAAAAAAATTACCAGTCTCTGAAAAGGGAGAAGTTTTTCCGAGAGCTGCGTTTGCCTGAACCTACTAAAGATCCGGATTTAGCTCGCATCGAGACAGAAGAAAGTGGAAATGGGCACTTTTTGGATGATCACGAGCGTTTGGTTGAAGATCCAGAGCGGGAAGATGAGGATGAACGGTTGGACGATTCGGGACGAGCTGACGACAGCGGGCGAGCTGATGATAGTGGGAGGACGGACGACAACGGCCAGACGAATGAACGCGAGAGATTGGTTGAGGATCCTGAGCGCACGGATGAGGCTCAACGCTCAGATTCCCGCGAGCGCACGGATGAGGCTCAACGCTCAGATTCCCGCGAGCGCACGGACGAGCTAAGTCCACAAGCGCGGGTGCATGAAACAGGGTACGCAAAAAACTATCTTCGCGCGATCAACGCACGCGTGGACGACCCGAGACCGAGACCCATCCGCCACTCGCGTTTATAGCACTATTCTAACCCGCCATAGGGTTTCGTGACAAATATATGACTGAAACATTTATTTGCAGAGACCATCACATTAAATTACCACGTTCTTTGATGCGTTGGCATCAGCACATCGAAAATTAACAGTCTAAAATGTGTGATTTGATATTACATTAAGAAAAGACAATCTATGTTTCATCGTATATCTGCACGACACCTACTTAAATTATTTATTCCACAAACTCGAAGTTCCGAGTCTAAGCATTCATTCCGTTGTATAGTCGTTATTATAGTATATGTAGTTATCAAAGACTTTTAGCGATACCTGTGATTGTATAAGTTTAGTGGTGTTACATATTCGAAAGTCTTTTTTATACTTAGTTAATTGTAAGCTGTTTGTACTTAAGTTTCTTAATAAATGAGTTTCGTCAATGAGCCAATAATTTCATTTGTGTTTCATCTGGCGGGACTGTTGGGGCGTGAAATGCGATTTGTCGCATTCAGGTGAAGGTTGAGCGAGAAATTGAGTGGATAACAGACACGGTCAGCGGTCATTTTGCGGACAAAGTGCATTGACCCACTTGCATTGCAAGGTCTCGCTTCTTGCAAGCACCCCCCTCTGTGCAGTGTCTATGCAATTATGAACCCCCCAGACACAATTGCAACAAACTTCGTGATTTATGGTCATTTAATTAGTCAGCAATCATCTGATATCTACTTGTAGTTGGCTGGAAGTGACCTATATCTGTCAATTGTTTTGGCTGCATTGTCGAGTATCAAATTGTAACCCTATTACAAGATTTTGATCTGCATGTTAAATGTGGATATCGTCAAAAAAATGCCGGAATATCCGGAAGTAAAAAGTAAAGCTACCTAATAAATAGAAAGAGACAGGTGTACGTACGAGTACATTCTGGAAAACTCTTAAAACTATTTTGAACCTAATCAAATAAACAGACCAGACAATCAAGTTGCACGTAATTTTTTCAGTAAATATTCGTTCTTAGTCTGGCCACGGTTAGACCTTGGCCCCGCTCCGGCCTTTCGAGACCTCACGTGCGAGATTTCACTTGTAAAGGTATCTATTCCAATACAAACGTTACAAATTATTGTCAAACTGAATCGAAACTTTCGACTTTCCATACAAGTAAGGAGAGGCGAAAATCCTTAGTTCCTTACTAATATTATAAACGTGAAAATTTGTATGGATGAATGGATGTTTGTTACCTACTCTTTCACGCTCAAATGGCTGAACTAATTTTGATAAAATTTGTTATGGAGATAGCTCACACTCTACTACATAATTTTCCCGAAGTCTTACTGAAACGAAGTCTCTGACGGAAAGCTAGTATTTTTTATACTTCGGCCTATGTATTTAGGGGATTGGTTCAGTTTTGTGAGCTGATTCATGTGCTCAACTTTTCTATAGAAAATTTATAGTCACAATGTTGTAAAGATAAGTAAATAAATATGATTCATTTTCTGCAGAATTTATTTAAATTATAATTAATCTTATAAGTAAGTAATTTGGCAACTGTTTAACTGTTATCATTATCATATCAACTTTACAAAAATAATTAATTACTAACACAGTTTTAATTAAAACTCACGTTATTAAAAGCAGTTTCAAAAATATTAGCATTCCTGAAGATCATTGATATTTACAGAGCAGAAGACGTCGTTGCCTTTCTGAAACAACATTTACTCATCACTTCAATATTTTTATAATGTATACGTACAGCTAATTATAAACAAAATGAAAATATTTATTTATTACTAGCTGTTCCTTGCGATTTTACCTGCATAATTCCCTTTCCCGTGGGAAATTTATTGCCCAAGTTACCTAGTTACAAACCGGTGACTTAGTAAAAAAAAAGGTGCGTGCGTTGGGTGCGTGCTTTCGTGCGTACAAGCATGCATAACACGAATCATCGTGCGTGCTCGTCAAATTATGGTGGCAAATTAGGTTTGTTTGAACGGTAATATCTGAGGAGTAGGCGATCAAAACGTCACTTTGACCATGTTTATTTTTTTTTTCAAGCTCGCAACACTGAATTTCATTAATAGAAGTCATTCAATCTCATTAAAACGTAATATTTACTTATGAAAATAAACATTAAAAAGTGCCTATACCTTCAAAACGTCAGTTATTCATGAATTTTTTTTTTTCTTTCAAAAACGTTGTGCTAACAAAATGCTACTTTTCCAGATTGTATGGAGACTGAGGAACCGTGTCCTCGTGTTTGACACACGGTTCCTTAATCTCCTCAGAGCAATTCTTTTATAATAATTAAGTATAATGTTAATATTGAGAGAATATTAAAGTGGCTAATTTGATGTAGGTAATACCTGTTTTTTAAAACTTCTTACCAAAATGCAACATTTCCAAACTTGATTCTGTCACAACTTCACTTTTCTAAATTTGTTTATTTTATTGCTTGATACATTTTAACGATAAAAAATATTTGAAAAGGTTGTATTTCGTATATCATCGATCGGTTTTTATACTATTTTTCTCTCATGGTAAATTGTTATGGGTTCAAAAGATATTACGTTTTGTTGATTTCTCAAAAATTTGTTTTACTGGAAAAGTGACATTTTGATCGCCTACTCTTCATCTATTAAATTTATGTTAAAATTAAATTTATGTTTATATTGATGTAAATCCAAAACATCAGCATCTTGTTGGTCCGTTATTACATTTTCATTTCTTTTTTTTCTTTTATATTGTGTATGTCGTACTAATAAGATCTGGCCAACGAAGGGAGCAGCAGAATACCAGGGTTTAGCGCAGGCACTATGCTGAGTTGCACCCTACGTCACTGCGCTGTATCCCTCCATTAAAACTTATGAATGTTTAAAAATGTATGCTTTGTACAGTGCAATGCAATCAATGTATTTTCTTTCTTTCTTTCTACGTCTAATAGCTCTTGTTTACACATTAATCATGAAAACTTACAAACCTGTAAGCTAGAAGAGTGGTGTTTCCTCACATGCCTGTTCAGTGACTGCTTGTGGGTGTATCGAGCCGAGCAATGCATACAGCAGTGCGTGCTGTTTTCTTGTGCACTGAAACATAGCACATTGTGTGACATGGGGTCTTTTCACACCTTACAATTTTGATAGAATTTAGTTTTATTAATTAATTTATTAGTGATAGCCCAGTTGGTAATGAGCCAGACTTGTAATCGGAAGGTTGCGGGTTCAAATTCTGGTGCAGGCCTGTACCACTAAATTCGTCTTTTCGGATTTATGTAAGGATTTTTTCCTTAATTATCACTTGCTGAATAAGTGAAGGAAAACATCGTAATGAAACCCGCACGTCTGAGAAAATTCGTTTTCGAAAGACTCGCGGTCCACCAAACCGCATCGGGGCCAGTTGTGGTGGGCTATGGCCAAAGTCCCCTTCGTGTTTTGAAGGGAGGCCCATGCCCCTCGGTGGTGACGTATAGGGGCTGTTAAAAACAAATAAAAGCTTGTAAAAAAAAAAGATAAATGTATACACAAAATAACACAAATTATGGCTCCTGCGTAACTAACATGGGGCCACGTGATATAATTTTGTCGTATGATCGGTTGAGAATAACACCACTCCATCTTTTTCCGTGGGTGTCGTAAGAGGCGACTAAGGAAACAAAAATGAGACCTGCCTCCTATTAATCCACCCCAGGCAACGACACCTCAATTTGTTCTGAATCTGAGGTGTCGTCCTACGGTCTCATGCGGTGTGGTAGGCTCCGTAAAGGGCCGTCTGGTTCGCGACCACCCTCCTACCGAAGTCCGATGCCAAACAGCTTTCTGTGTTCTGTCGGTGTGTAGGAGTACCAGTGCCTTATAGGAATTTTCTGGGTTAACTTAACTCGCTCCACCGTCAACCTCATCTATGACCTTCGTCAAGATTGAGGTCAAGAGTTTAACCCTAATTATAATAAAAATACAATAACTTCAAAGTTTTGAATATTTGTGTAAAAAGCAGATGTTTATTCTAGGGTCATGGGTGTTTCTGTCTGTCTTTATGTATGTCCCAAGGGACCCACGACACAAGGGAAAACCTAAGTGTGGGCTTTGAGTGTGTAGCGTTTAAAAATTCAAAAGTACCCACGTAGTATTGTCTCTGGCTGCATTAGGCCGGCGCGGGCGGTCCTCGTGCGTACGGAGATGTGCTGACAGTTTGTTGGTAGCGAAACGGGCGCCGCAAATTGAACACATGTAAGGCTTTACACCTATTAGATGAAAAATATTTTATATTGGTTATTATTATTTATGTGAGCGAAAGGTTGGGTTAGATTAGGTTTTCAAATGAAAATAGAGTAACCTGATGAGTGAGCCTGTGTACGAGCCTTCCTTAAAGTAAGTGTGTGGCAACTTGACTTACCCCGGTGCGAGATTTTACAATTTCACTATTATTTGAAGGATACTTTTTGCTGTGTTCCATGGCCATAAAAAATCGGGATACGGTTGTTATCGATGCTTTAAGGACTGGAGACAATAGGCAGAAATCACTGCTGGCTTAGGTAAATGGTGTTTTTATTTTTGTAAAATATATTGACTGTTTAAAAAAATATTTATATTTTAGTATTTTAAGAGTATTAATTGTAAACTCATATGGAGAGTAAATTTGTTAAAAAGGTTAAATAGGTAATAATAATATTAAATGTAATAAGACAAGGGCACGGACATCATGTCTGTGGATGCAAAATTAACTGGATAATATAAAAAAAGGATAATTTTTAGGGAAAGAAAAATATTCGGCGCGAGTACTGAAGGATTTGCAGAAGGATTATTTACAACTAGCTGATGCCCGCAACTTCGTTTGCGTGTTAATTTAGATTTTTACATACAAAAGTTTTTTCCCGCTAACTCCTGTTCCCGTGGGAATTTTGCAATATCCTGTTGCAACTAAGCTTTAAGTTTACTAAGGTACCTGCATGCCAAATTTCAAGCGTCTAACTTAAGCGGTTTAGATTTTTCATACAAAAGGATTTTCCCGCTAATTCCCGTTCCCGTGGGAATTTCGGGAATTCCTTTCTTAGTGCACCTCTACGGTACCTCCTAAGCTACGTCCCTTCCAAATTTCAAGTGCCTACGTTTAGCCGTTTAGGCTGTGCGTTGATTTGTCAGTCAGTCAGTTTCTCCTTTTATATATTTAGATATAACAACAATCTTATTGCATTTCTTATAAATTTTATAGTTATCATTGACATTATTTTGTTATAATTATCATTGAATTATTTAATTTGAACTGTTTTTATTCGTTTTAATTTAATTTGCCATGTGTTTTTTTCTTCGTATTTTATATTTTTAGATTTTAGTTTCTTGTCTTTGCATGTAACATCTTAATAATTTAAGTATAAGGTTTGCAAATGTTGTGTACACCTGTAATTGGTGCATAAATCAGATGTGTAACCTAGATTGTGGATATTGCTTATGATTGAATATATGTACTGTTGGTGTTCCTATAAATAAATAAATAAATAAGGATATTTAAAGGATTAATATTTGAAGGATTTTTAATAAAATAAAAATGTTAAATCGTAGGCGTAGAACGTTTGAAATGTGCCAAAGAAAATACGGTAATCCTACTAATATTATAAATGCGAAATTTTGTATGTATGGATGTTTGTTCCTCTTCAACGCTCCAACGAATAAACCAATTTTGATAAAATTTGGTATGGAGGTAGCTGACACCTTGGATTAACACATAGGCTACATATTTTCCCAAATTCCCACCGGGAACGAAGTCCTGGGCGGAAAGCTAGTAATTAATAACTTTTGACTCTGCAATCTGTTCACTTTTCCGAATTTAATATAAACTTTAGCTAATATAAACTATGTATACCTGTGTGAATTCTGGTGTGGTCATTCAGAGTGCTTCTACAAGTAAATCTCTTTCCGCACTCTTTGCAAACATAGGGTCGTTCACCTGCAAAAGAGAGTCTTTTAAAGACACATCAATCAGTTTTTACTACGCAATCTCTTTAAAGACGCAAAAGGACGTCTTAAAGAGATTTCGTAGCCAAAACTGGCCGAATTTAAACACAGATTGTATTGGGAGTCAAGAACTGTTTTAATCCATAAATAATATTTTTCTTTACTTGATTAATAAAGTTTAATGGAAATAAAAAAGAAAATATACAAAAACGTATCCGCAACAAGCTTCGTCATAACTAAAAACTAAGACAAATTTAATCAGCAACATGCTTCGTCAGCCCCGAAAAAAAAAAAACTAAAAATTTACAAAATTAAACCCTAGTCAAAAAAGCCCCCCCGAAGTTCACCCCGCTGAAAGGTTCCCATGATACTGGCCACCAAGGGCGTCGCCAAGGGGGGGCAGGGAGGGGCAGCTGCCCCCTTCCCCTAGAGGTGAAAAAAATGTAGCCAACTGCAAAGCAACCAAAGTTGGAACCGTTTTTATTACAAAAGCCAATTCGCCAGAAGCAGACTCGCGCTACAAGTGTAAGACTTCATGCTCTCGACTGTACCTACAATTCATATTTTTTTCATCCTCCATAATATGTATTAGCTTGACCCACCTGGGCCAAGGGCTGGCGACGCCTTTGCTGGCCACATTGCCGCGCTGTATGGCCAGCGAAATCTTTGAGCAAGTTACGTGTTTGTAAGCAGGAACTGTTTTTGTGTTTTTATTCTCTCAATTGATATCAATGTCACTTTATCTTATACGGCCTAATGTGTCCCACATCTGGGCAAAGGCCGCCCTCCCTCTCCTTTGACACTCTCACCCCACGAGAAATACGACCCGAAGATATATACCTATCTACATTAATATTATAAAGAAGAAAGATTTGTATGTTTGTAACAAATAAACACAAAAACTACTGGATCGATTTCAAAAATACTTTCACCATTAGAATACTAGGTACATGATCCCGAGTAACATAGGCTACATAATTTTCCCGAATTCCCACGGGAACGAACTTCGATCATCGAAGTCCCGCGCGGAAAGCTAGTGCTTTATATTATAGGGTTACTAGCTGTGCCCTAAACTTTGAAGAGATCATTAAAAGGGCTGTAAAACGAGGAATTGATGGCAGATATATACTTGATGACAAAAAGTTGTAATAATAAAGAGATAAACCTACTTATTATTCTAAAAAAGTGAAGAGAGATAATAAGAAAAAAAAAGTATTTATTTTCCTTCACAAAGGTAAACTACATATTGAAATTGGCTAGACATCCTAAAAATACATTATTTTAAAAACCTTTGTAAGGGACTGGAGTCCATACTAGGAATTAACCTGTGTGACAGATCTTTGAAGAAACTGTGAGACTGAGTAATCTCGAAAGAAAGCTAATGTTACTTTAATAACATAAAATAAATACCTGTGTGCGACCGTATATGCGTGTTGAGATTATGTACAGACGTATAGGAGCGCAGACACCCCGCCACAGGACAGCTGTGTCGCCGCCGTGCCGCACAGTGCGTGCGGGCGAGCCAGCGCGACACCTGCGCGGCGCCGCACGACTCGCACGGCCAGTCACGGCGACCGAGGTGCCTTTTGCTAAATAAACAGGATGGTAGGAATGTTTCCTTTTTCCCCACTACTTAACTGGTAATAGGCAGTAGGTTATCCCCACTACTGATCTAAACAACTCTACTGTAGTGGCTTTTCCGTTTTTTTATTCATCTAAACAACTCACGCGGAATCGTTATGTAACTGCGCTGCTGTGCGATAAATATAAAGATAAGGTAAATAAACAAGTGTTTTATAAGAGGAAGTCTCACTTTGGCGAAACTGTGAGATTTATAATATCTAGGCTACAGAATTAAGACCTAATTGGTAAGTCAAAGGGTGGCGAAATTGAGCATGCTAGTCAAAGGGTGGCGAAATTGTTGTTTTTATATGGTACAATCTATAGTTTCCACTTACGCCTACCCCAATGGACATAGGCTTATGTTTCTGTTTATTTTTTAAACACTCCGACACAGGACAGCTGTGTCGCCGCCGTGCCGCGCAGTGCGTGCGGGCGAGCCGGCGCGACACCTGCGCAGCGCCGCACGACACGCACGGCTAGTCGCTTTTTGCTGAATAACCAGGAAGGAAGGAAGCGTCATGTTTCCTTTTTCCCCACTGTTTAACTGGTAATAGAAAGGCAAAGGGAATCCCCACTGATCATCTAATCTAAGCAACTCTAATGTGGTAAGATATTACTTTTTCCGTTTTAAGGGGGTGTTGTTATTTAAACACATTGCTGTGTGACAAATATAAATTAAGATAAGATAAATAAACGACTCGGTTATCAAAGGAATGACACGCATGGGCAGTACCGGCCACCAAGGAGTCTTCTGCTGAGTAAACGGAGTAAATTAACGGCAGTGCACGTTATTTTTCTTTTTCCCTCACTGCTTACTTAGGAGTGCCCAACTGCGAATAGTTGAGCAGTCGGAATTTCCCATTTCAACTAAACAACTTGAGGTACATTGTTAAGATTAGAATTTGTAATAACACCTACCTACTTATATGTAAAACCTATGGATACAATAAAATATTAAGTATAAAAGTTGCGATTTTCACTAAAAAGAATCATTTATGCATAGGATAGCTGCGTCATCGTTATGTTATGCAGTGCGTGAGGGCGAGCCAGCTTGACCACACCTCTGCACGGCCCGCACAACAGGCTTGGCCAATCGGTTCTTTAAGTTGGAAATAGGCATAACTTTATCTTTTTCACCACTATCAATAGTTGAGCAGTGGGGATCCCCACTAAACAACTGTTAGTTCAGGTGAGAAGTTGCTTGTTTCCTTTTTAAGAATGGCGTCGTTATTTATACGTATTTGTATATGTGTAAGCGAGAAAGAAGATAAATAAACGTCTGTGATTGGATTACGAGATGGAAGTGTCGCTCGCGAAAACAGACGCGACTTCTAATATAACACAGGTTCTAACTCTTCCAAGGCATACATTGAGTGAGTTATGGGGTTTTAACCTATTAACACCTCAATAGTCAATCTATTTCCCTGAAAAAAGTTTTTTTCTTCTTTTAATATTGACCTTGTTTGGCTAAATTGTGAATTATAGACCAGTACTCGGCCACAAAAGTGGTTCTAAACTCCCTTGTTGCTGTGTCTATAGAATTAGGGATTACAGAACGTAGGTAATGGAATTGCTTCAACGCTGGACTGGGAGAGGAAGAAAAACTTAGAATGTGCCAGCTACCTATTCTATGGTAAAAGTCTGTAAGAGGGATGCGAGGGTTTGGCTGTATAATGGGCAAAAGGCTGACCACTTCTCACCATTATGCAACTTCTGATAACCCCCACAATTTGAGTCAAATGTGGCACCTAGTGGTTTTAGAACCACTGATGCTCTGCCTACCCTGTTAGGGATTATAGGAATGATGTGTGTAGGTATCGAATGACCAGATATCGAATGAACCAAATAAATAAATTTCAAAATAACTTACACATGGATATTATAATTAAATTTTCTAGTGAATATCTTCTGACAGATCTGGCAGGTGTACACTGTTGGAGGTTTGTGTTCACAGATTCTTCTCGATCCACATTCTACACATGGCTTTCGATTTGATTGCTGTTCTGAAAAAAAAACTTAATACAGATTTAATAAAGGTAGACCCGTGGGGATGTATATGGGCTGTTAAAAAAATAAAACAAAAAATACAGACTTTAAGTAGGGACTACAATTTGTTGAAAAAGGTATATTTTTTAATATCAAAATGATCAATAATTTTTCAAATACACATAGCATACTTACATATATCTAGTATGATACATCATTAGAACCACATAGCATACTACATATATCTAGTATGATATGATACATATACGGGAGTCATGGGACTATTAAATTAATAAGCGAAACTTAAGGGGTTGATTGTCCTCATAAAACTGTATAACTTTCCTCAAGGATCCTATATTGAAATTCTCATTAAAAAAATCGATTCAGCATACAAAGGCAAATCAGCTGATTGCAACAGCTGTATGGGGAGTTGATATTTTTGTCGTATTTCGACCTATGTTCCTTGGGGAAAATTTGTTCAGTTTCGTGGTCTCCTAATATACAGTTAAGTTACCTGATTGTCTAGAAGTCACGTTCCGATCATCAGTAACTGATTCTATCTGACTTTGTTGGTTTGTTGGCCTAATTTCCTGCTCAAAACAATCACTTTGTAAGCTCAATGCCTCTTCAGTACGAAACCGAGAAACTAGAATTTTATTCGATTTTTCACACTTTTCCAGGAATATCAAACAATTTTCTAGTTCTAGAAAGCATCCACTACAAATATGCGACGGTCCATCATCGGTCATTTCAATTTTCAGTCGGTTTTTCAGCTTTTCGTAAGGAGTGGAATCTTCACATTTTTCGAAGAGAGACTTCAACTGACTGCATTCTTCTAGGCAAATTCTACATAAGAGATCTTCCATTATGTACTTCGCTACACGATCTCGTAAATTTTCATTTATTAATTTAGAGATATTTGAATCCAAAAATTTCAAAATACAACTCACTGTGCTCCGGCAAGACAATTGTCAAAAATGTTTTTCTGTATCCAAGATATGAATTCATAAAGTTATACAGCCATTTTATTGATAAAATCAAAATAACAAAGGCTGTTTGATCAAATCCTTTGTGCAAAAAAAAAGTAACTGTCAAATGTTTATATAACCCAATCAATTTCAATATCAAAGCGAATTTTTTGTTGTCTCTTTCACTCTACATAAAACTGTATCAGTTATCCTAGTCGTTGGACATCTGAGATGAACAACAGAAATTGGTCGAGTTACAAATAAGCGAGCGGCGGCGAAACGTTGCAGGACTTGCAGGCTTTTTGCAAAACGTATTTTATTTTATTTTCAGCAAAAATTGTTCAAACGAAATGAACTTTCGTTAAAAAATAGTAGAGAAATACTGAAACATCTGACATGTCGACCAAGTATCCGCAGAACGTTAACGTACTTGCTCAAAACCAGGTTTGTTACGCGCGCGTCGTCATTTTTTTGGAACAATTGTTGATAAGCATGTAATTTTGTAAATATATTAGTTATTAACAAGATCGTTTTTTATTTTCCTTTTCCGTTTTAGCTTATACAATGGATAAACGATGCCGGAATGGCGGAGGGACACAAGAAGGCGGATCTTTTGAGGAAGATCCTTGAGGTACTTCTTCACCAGGCTTCGCAGATGCTCCCCGTGTATATGGACACCATCCTGAGCTTTATAAAAGACAAATCGACTGATGTCAAGAAACAGGTCATAACTTTCATTGAAGAGGTTAGGTGAGTCATTTCATGAGAAATAAGGAACAATCTGAATGAAATCTACTTCTGGGACTGTAGTGTGCTTATGGTAGCACAAGCCCCGGTCGCTGGGTCAACCCTAACATGACCCTGTGACCCCCCTTCCCCTTTCCGGACGTCCAGATGCACTGCGGGGTACCACTCTTGTCAAAATTCCTTGGATTCGTACTGAGCACTTCTCTTCATCTTTTATATTGTACATCATTAAGAAATGAAATGAGGCCCTGACAATTATCAACTATAATGTTCACAGACTTTCAATCAAGATATAAAAACTAAACCCATATTTTCTGTATTCAATACATTCTCTTACTTTAATAAGCTGAATAAAAGGTATTTCATTTCCCAATTTACGTCAAAAAGTAGTGTTTTCATTAAGTACTTCTATGTGACTCCCTAGTTTTTAATTCTCCGCAATTGTTTTCAGCAAACTGCACTCAAAATATTTGCCGAAGGTGATAGGACAGCTGCGTATGATGGTCATAGACACTGTCATAGCTGTCCAGAAGCGAGCCATCCAGGCTGCCAGTATTGTGTATAGGAACACTTTGCTCTGGAGCTGCAGTGACGATGCTGACCCTAAGGACCTGCAGTATGTTTGGCAACATCTTTCTGAGTTGAAGGTTTGTTTTATTTTTATTTTGTGACATGTAATCTTTTTATTACATGTCCCATCAATGTTATACATTTAGGAGTAACAATATTTATACTTTAATTCTACTGCATACAGAGATAAAAACCTAATAAGAATGTGTAAAGTTTCAATCACAGCCTGAACTCCTGGGAACCCATTTTAGTACACCTAGACTCGAATGTCTCAACCAGAAATCAATCAAGAACCATTGACATACTATTAAATAGCTAAGCAAAATACTTGTTCTGTATACAGGGTGTAAGGGGCAAGTTAGCAAAAACTGAAACTGAACTGAAACCATCAGTCTGAAAGATATTCCAGTGGAATTTTTCAGGATAATTTTCAATTTATTTGTTTTAAAATTACATAATTGATTTTTTAACACACTTCATTATCCAATTACAACAATGATAACAGCGTAAAACACGAAAACCAGCAATGTACAGTCAAGAGCAGGTCACGCTTTACACTACCAGTTTAAGCTGAGCTCTAATTTATACTGCGCGCCATACAATGCAGGGCCGGGCAGGCCCGGGCCAAAGTCCAAAGTGTCAAGCTTGACATGCTCTTGAGTGTACATCCCAGTCTGAAAGTGGCGCGGCGCGTGGGGACAGCGTATAGCGCAAAAGTAGGTAAATTACGAAAACTCATTCACTTAACGTTTCCGGGAAAAATAATTACTACAGTAGAGCCGAATCTTAAAGTTACGTATGACAGCTCAACCACAGGTCGCTATAACCTTGTTACGTCGTCATCTTTTCAAATCAAAATTCAATAATACCATATCTCCCTAATTAATTACAAACTAAAGATATACATTATCATAACTCTTAACTAAAAAAATTGTTTCCTAATATTAATATCATTTGAAATGCTCGTCATACATAAGTTTAGGATTCGGCTCTACTGTAGTAGTCAATATTAATATGATCATATTTATGGATAGATTCCACCGTTTAAGTAGTTGCTAAGCTGTTCCTTACACCCTGTATGTGATGTGGGGCTTAGGATGATGATTGACGCCATCGTGCCATGTTATTCTTCCAGCTGATTATCCTAAATCTAATCGACAATGACAATGAAGGCATCCGGACCCATTCCATTAAGTTCTTGGAAGAAGTGGTTCTGCTGCAAAGTCCTGGGGAGTCTTCAGAAGATGGATTTAACCTAGACATGCTTCCCCAGGATTTGCCATTCATTAACAGGAAGGCTCTTGAGGAGGAGGCTGAGTAAGTTTTCCTTCTTTAATTTAACAGAAGATGAAAGTAAAAATGTTGATGTTGTTTTCACAAGCATTTTTTTTTTATTCCAACTGAGCTATGCAATATTGACGGCCGGTTTGATCGAGTGGAAGTGGCGCTAACTCTTGACCGGCGGGTCCTGGGTTCGATTCCCAGTTGGGGCAAATATTTCTGTAAAAAGCAGATGTTTGTTGTCGGATCGTGGTTGTTTGTGTTCGTTTTTATGTATGTTCTAAGGGACCCACGACACAAGGGAAATCCTAAGTGTAGGCCGAGTGTGCAGCGTTTATTATTATTATTAAATTTTATTACTCCTTGTCGTCAGCATAACGCAAGAAACAGATGTACTGAATACTGATATCTAATAACGGTCCAGTCCTAGACTTAAAGACACTCAGTTTTCATACACTTAAACAGTTTAAAAAACCTTTACAAAGTAATAAGTATAGATAATGTTCTGAATTTATTTCCAGGCATATTTTCAAACTTCTAGTAAAGTTTCACAACTCGCAGCATATATCAAGCGTCAATCTGATGGCTTGTATGACCACTCTTTGTTTCCTCGCTAAAATGCGACCCAAGTTCATGCCGAATGTCATTCAGGCTTTAGGAGACCTGCACACTACGTTGCCTCCCACATTGTCACAATCACAGGTCAACTCTGTACGAAAACAACTCAAGATGTTATTAGTGAACATTATAAAACATCCTTCTTCAAGCGATATGCTACCACAGCTCACACAGCTTCTTTTAGACATCGGTATGACAACGCAAGAGATAAATAAAATCCTGCCAAAAGAAAGACGAAATAAGCGCTTGGGAGAAATTAGGAGTGAAGCCCCGGCTAAAAAATCTAGGATTGACTCCCCTCAAAGTCAAAACAGCCAAGGCAGTGACAGCAACAGCAACAGTCGAAGTGATTTCAATTTCGATGAAGATAGCAATTCCGTAACTGTTAAAGCACCTGCCCCAGTGCCAATGCCAACCACGGAAGACTCGATCGCGGATGGCTTAAACAACGTAGATAATGTAGTTAAACTAGTAATGGCTACTCTGTTAAACAATCTACCTGAAAGCATGCCTGATTTCTTTGTGGCTGCCTACAAACCTATTCCCAATTCTGGTACAAAATCACAAAAACGCGGCTTAGCGAAAATGATCATGTCTGTAATAAATAAAGAAAAGGAAGAACCGCCACCGCCACCCGCGCCAGTTCCGCAATCGTCGTTATCGGATATAGCGGCGAAGATACCCCTGATTAAAGAAGATGAAGAAAAGATTACTCTGAAAAATGCTGTAGCAAAACTTCAGGAGTCGACCAAAGCAGAACGTAAAGTTGAATCCGCAGTGTCGAAATTAATGGAGGAAACGAGAGCGGATTATTTGAAGGAAGAAGAGAGAAAGGCGAAAGAAAAAGAGAAGGAAAAAGAAAAGTTAATCCCGCCTCAAACGCCGACCGTCCCGAAACTTAAGCAAAAGGTGAAGCTGTTAAAACTTCAAGAAATAACTCGTCCGATACCAAAGGAAATAAAGGAGAAACTGATGATTCAAGCTGTCAATAGGATCCTTCTTGCTGAAAAGGAGGCCGCAATAGGAGGCGCTGCTCAAATCCGATCCAAATTCATAACGATATTTGCTTCAAGCTACACGCCTGAAATGAGAGATCTAGTGCTCAATTACATTTTAGAAGATCCTGCAAACAGGATAGACTTGGCTTTGTCTTGGATGTTTGAAGAGTACGCCTTTATGCAAGGGTTTAATCGGCACCCGGTGACATTGCAGCCCAAGATGCATGAGAAACACGACCAGAATTACAATCAATTGCTTTGTGCGTTGATTACTCAGATATTTGAGCGTAGTGAGCCAGCTATAGAAAGCTGTAAAGATGTTCTATTGAGGAAGATATACTCCGAGGCTCCGTTAATTACTGACGAGGCTGTAGACTACTTGAAGCACTTGGTGACTGAGGAGAAGGTGGCATTCCTTGCGCTGGAGTTGCTTGAAGAGCTCTGCATCATGAGGCCTCCGCGTGCTCACAAATATGTCCCTTCTCTCGTTTGCCATGTCTGTAAGTATAATTTTTTGTAAGAGTTTTAGAGTCTGTAAATTCTGAATGGGTTTAAGCTTGAGCGTAACCCATTCAGAATTTACAGACTCTACATTTTCTCTGTTATTCAATTTCGTTTTCTCTGTTATTCAATTTCACAAATAAATAAAAATCTTTTGACTTAAGAAGGCTGAAATTTCGCGCCTTACAATAGTCCCTAAAATAAGGGTTACTTGCAGTGGCGTAACTGTAGTTGCCTACAGTTCATTGTATTGGGGCCCCAGAAAAAAAATGTTACATTACAATGAACTACCAATGAATTTATTCTAAAATTGTTCGACGTCCTTTTCGTATGAATGCTTTTAAATCCTAATAAAGTCTTTAATTGATTTTAAGTATTTAAACATTTTATTTTAACTAAATATTGTTTAAAATATTTGGTTACATCTGAGCTCGGTGGGATGCTGTCACCCTGTAGTTGCGCAACTGGTTACCTAATTGCGCTTAGCGATAAGGTACTAAGGTAGCCTTTGCTTCGTTAAATTTATTGTAATCTTCTGTGTATTATCTTTCTATCTATCTCTTATAGTAAGCCAGAACCACGAAATTCGCGAGACGGCGTTAAAATCCGCCCTCAAACTATACCACCGGGGCACGGACGCAGTGAAGCGAGCCGTAGAGAAGCACGCTTTGCTTTATTTAGGTTTTATTTCCTGTGGGGTCCCGCCCGCTGAGCTATTGAGGGGGAGGACCATACGCGTGCCGTGGACTGACGATTTGTACAAGATCTGCCTCAATCTCGTCATGGCCCTCTTTCCGGAGAATGAAGGTTGGTTTTTTATAAATTAATTTTTAATTAAAATTGTCAGTTGATTAATTATTTATTTTTAAACTTACTAGCATAATTGTTAAGGCGAATACTAACACAAAATGAATTGTGATTGTCCGAATAAATATTTTTTCAATTTATTTTATTTTACTAGCTTTTTGTCCGGGACTTCATTTCCCTGGGAATTTTTTTCGTCAATTTTCCAATGTTTTTAATAGTTATTCTGCTATTCGGGACGGAGACAAATGCAACAAATCAAAAACCATGAAAATTGGTCCAGCAGCCGTTCTCGAGTTATAATAAGTGTTCGAACAAACCCGACTTTGTTTTATGTATTATGTATTATGTATGTATTATGATTACGAGTAATTGGGGAATCTTTAGGTTAAGGTTGAATTCTTGATATGAAATGAAAATTCTCATGTTAAATTTCCAAAAAAAGTTCGATACTGATATACAGGGCTTTAGGTATCTCTCTTTCAACCTCTCGGGTGGGTTATCAGTCCATGACACTGAACAACTTTTCCAAGGAAAATAGGTCAAAATACGAAAAAAAGTTCCCATACAAACTTCATCAGCATATAGCGCATTTTGTATGGGAGATCAAAATTTTTTTTTCGTATTTTGACCTATGTTCCTTGGGGAAGTTGTGCAGTTTCATGGACTGATTAACCACCCGAGAGGTTGAAAGAGAGATACCTAAAGCACTGTAGAGTCTAATTGCTGAATCATTTTAAGGAAATTTTCAAAATTGTGGAGCCATGGAAGTTGAAAATATCATATTTCAGCCATTTTGAAAATGTTTGAAAAATATAACATTTCAGCCATTTCGAAAAATGATGACTCACGAAGTCTAAAAGGTCACGGAGCCACTAGTCTTTAATTTTAATGTACCATTTACTACCCATTTCGTCCTCATTTTCAGATTTAATAATGGAAGTAGCCCGCGTATACGGCAATGCGACCGCAGAAGGTAAGCGCTGCGTGCTTCGGGCTGTGGAGGGTCCTTTAAGGGCCGCCATCGCTAAGGGCGGGGACCAGCTGCGGCCGGCCTTCGGAGCCCTGCTGGACGAGTGCCCGCGCGGGGCTGAGACCTTGCTCACCAGGCTGGTGCATCTGCTTACTGAGAAAGGTAGACTTTTTTTTAAGATCGTATTTAAACCTTCGCACGATTCTTGCACACCCGTGTGTGCAAAATTTGTATCGCACGCGCCGTAAACAAGCGCGCGACAAATAATGTGAAATTTGGGTCCTCGAAAAATAAAATTAGGTTTCACAGTTCATTAACTGGAGAGTAATATCAATGGTAAAAAGGTTTCAGTTAATGTTCTATTTAAAACTAGCAGCGAGATTAATTTTTTGACGACAAAATGTTTTTTTTGGCGGCAAAAAAGTGTATGTGTCTGTCTATGGCATCGTAGCTCCTAAACGGATTTCGATGCAATTTTATGTTTGAAAGCTGACGTAATCGAGATGGTTCTTAGCTATATTTGATCAAAATTGGTTCAGCCGTTTTAAAAGTATAAGCAATTAACATAGTCTACAAACTTATGTAGCCTATGTTACTCAGGGATGATGTAGGTAGCATTCTAATGGTGAAAGAATTTTTCAAATCGGTCCACTAGTTTCGGAGCCTATTAAAAGCGAACAAACGAACAATCAAATCTTTCCTCTTTATGATATTAGTATAGAAGTATAGATGTGAAAACGCTGTCCCTTACACTGTGTATTGTGTTTGTCCAGCGCCCTCCTTACACCGTGTATTGTGTTGTGTTTGTCCAGCGCCCCCCTTACACCGTGTATTGTGTTTGTCCAGCGCCCCCCTTACACCCTGTATTGTTTGTCCAGCGCCCCCCTTACACCGTGTATTGTGTTTGTCCAGCGCCTCCTTACACCGTGTATTGTGTTGTGTTTGTCCAGTGCCCCCTTTACACCGTGTATTGTGTTTGTCCAGCGCCCCCCTTACACCCTGTATTGTTTGTCCAGCGCCCCCCTTACACCGTGTATTGTGTTTGTCCAGCGCCTCCTTACACCGTGTATTGTGTTTGTCCAGCACCCCCCTTACACCGTGTATTGTTTGTCCAGCACCCCCCTTACACCGTGTATTGTGTTTGTCCAGCGCCCCCCTTATACCGTGTATTGTGTTTGTCCAGCGCCCCCCTTATACCATGTATTGTTTGTCCAGCGCCCCCCTTACACCGTGTATTGTGTTTGTCCAGCGCCTCCTTACACCGTGTATTGTGTTTGTCCAGCACCCCCCTTACACCGTGTATTGTTTGTCCAGCGCCCCCCTTATACCATGTATTGTTTGTCCAGCGCCCCCCTTACACCGTGTATTGTGTTTGTCCAGCGCCTCCTTACACCGTGTATTGTGTTTGTCCAGCGCCCCCCTTACACCGTGTATTGTGTTTGTCCAGCGCCTCCTTACACCGTGTATTGTGTTTGTCCAGCACCCCCCTTACACCGTGTATTGTTTGTCCAGCACCCCCCTTACACCGTGTATTGTGTTTGTCCAGCGCCCCCCTTATACCGTGTATTGTGTTTGTCCAGCGCCCCCCTTATACCATGTATTGTGTTTGTCCAGCGCTCCCCTTACACCGTGTATTGTGTTTGTCCAGCACCCCCCTTACACCGTGTATTGTGTTTGTCCAACGCCCCCTTCACACCCTGTATTGTGTTTGTCCAGCGCTCCCCTTACACCGTGTATTGTGTTTGTCCAGCACCCCCCTTACACCGTGTATTGTAATGGTCCAGCACCCCCCTTACACCGTGTATTCTGTTTGTCCAGCGCCCCCGTCGGCCGAGCTAGTGCAGCGTGTCCGCGAGCTGTACGCGACGCGCGTCTCGGACGTACGCTTCCTCATACCCGTGCTGTCCGGACTCTCCAAGAAAGAGGTCAGTAATATACTCGTGAAATAATATACTGGTAACTAGCTCTCCGCCCGGGACTTCGTTCCCGTGGGAATTTGGTAAGATTATGTAGCCTGTGTTAAATCCAGGGTGTCAGCTATCTCCATATCATGTCAAAATTGGTTCGAAAGAGTAAAACATCCATACCATACATCCTCACAAACTTTCGCATTTATAATATTAGTAAGATTAGTAGGATACTCGTGAAACGCCTGGTAATACCGATATAAACAGGCGGGATTTTTTTAAAGTACTCCTTTTACTTTAATTAATAATCTTTGTAAGACAGACTTTTTGGCCTTAAGATATGTCAGAAAACTATTTTTTTTATCAATGATGAGTAGACGTTCCCATAATAACACCTAATTCCCATGGAACTTCGTTGCTATGGGAATTTCCATTCTCACTTTTTGTCTACGTTATAAACGGAACCTGTATGCAAAACTTCAGCATTCTCGGTTGGATTAGGCATTGATGTGACGAGTAAAATTTTGCAAAGGACGGATATCCACTTCAATTATCACAAAGGAATTTATTTCCGCTGTCTTTTGACAAAATATACAAACTTTGAATTCAGCCTGCGCCTTTGTTTTCGAGTTTATTGTGGGTAACTTTAAATTAGCTAGCAAAAATTAAGGACGTAAATAAGCCCACCAAACTGAACAACTTTATGAAGTAAATACTTAGAAATATGAAATATAAAATTACCTTCCCAAACAACTGAAGCGATCAGCTGATTGTCTTATTATGGAAACTCACAAAATTTTTTTGGGAATTTTATATGGGTTCCATAGGAAAAATTGTTCCGTTTCGTGGTGAAAATCAGTCCCTCAAGTTTCTACTTTTATTTTTATTTGTTTTCTTTCAAATACTTAATTGTAAATTACCACATCATCATTTTAGCATAACTACCGTTACTGGTCAATGACGAGCTTACCTATAATGCATGCATATAAAATCGTTACCTAGTTCATAGATTTGTGTTATAAAATAGATATGTTATGCTGTTGGTTCGCCTGTAAATAAATAAACCACAAAAAATATTACTTATTTCAGATTCTAGCAGCTTTGCCGAAGCTAATAAAATTGAACCCGGTCGTGGTGAAAGAAGTGTTCAACAAACTACTAGGAGCCTCCGACGGAGATAATCCACCAAGTAAATACAACTTATTACTTAATCCTGCTTCTTGCTTTATCTTGTAGGTATAGTCAAGCGTGTAACGAACTTGAGTAATATTCAACGTGAAATATTTCCTTTAATACCAAAAAAATTGGAAAATAATTACTACATTTGATAAATGTATACTATCGACGGCTAGTGGTCGAGTAGTAGTAAGCCGCGTCTAAATCGACGGGACCTGGGTTCGATTCCCGGTCAGGGCAAATATTTGTGCTAAACCCAGATTGTTCTCATGAGTGTGAGTCTGGTTTTGTGTATGTGGGCGTCTTGAGTGTGTAACGTTTATTAAATGTGCAGTGTTTATCTCTGAAATTCATATCTTTCAACCAATCGGGGAATACTACCTAATTTCAGTTTTTAGTACGTCAATATTAAGCAACTTTTTATCGCGTGTGTATATTAATGGCTTATTTCCTTGCTACAATAACTAATGAAATTAATAAATAATCGTTAGAAATCGTTCTTTGTTCCATCTTATTGTCTTGCTTCACGCTTGTTTATGGCTCGGATTTTCTAAAAGCCATACCAAATTGTAAATGAAGATTTTTATCGCAGAATTATCACTTGAAACGGAAAATCAACTTCTGTATTCTTATGTATTCGTTTTAATAATTCTATTAGGCGACTTAAAATTAGCAAAAATCAAATATACACATCAACTCGGTCTAAGGATATTGCACGACTTTTCATACAAAAGAGGTCTGTTTGAGAAGCTATAAAAGCATACTCGAGATACATGGAGGGATATAATTTTCAGAAGAGCAAGTGCTATAGCTGAATTTTAAATTCTAGTCAATAAATTTTGTTTTACATGAAATTTGTGAAAAGGTGACGGAAACGAAAACGAAAATCCTCTTTTGGCCTGCTTTTTGTATGAAAATGGTCGAATTTACGCAATTTTTTTTTTCATTTTCGTCACGTTGTCACAAATTTCAAGTAAAAATAAAATTTATTTACCAGAATTTAAAACTCAAGTTTAGCACTTTTTCGTCTGTAAATTCTAGCCCTCTATGTATCTCGAGTATGCTTTTATAGCTTCTCAAACAGACCTCCTTTGTATGAAAAATCGTGCAAAAGCCCTAGACCGTGTTGATGTGTGTATGTGATTTACGCTCAGTTGCAGTAACGTTTACTAAAGTTGAAGCTTCTTTAACTGTAATGCAATGCAGGTGCAGGTTTTAGTGGAACTGGCTTGCAGAAGCATGTTCCACAAAGCTATACTATTACTATTACCAGTGGCGTGCATAGACATTTTAGGCAGGGTAGGCAGTGAACTTGTCTAGTTTTAATTGACCGCTCAAACTCGTTTCTATGCAACTTTTGACAAACGAAAAAACTTTCAACGTACCTAGCTTTGAGATGTTTTTCAGAAAGCTCATGCTTTTTAATCGCTGTATTAAGGTTATTCAAATCAAAATAACCCTGCGCCGTTCCATACGTTTTTATAACAGTTTGAAAACAAAATGCACAGAAAACAAAATACTTAAGCGGTTAGTATGCACACAACCCATGAACCAATAATGAATATAGTATATTTTAGTAATGTCTTACTGCGGTACCTTTTTTTGCGTCAAATCCACGTATCGGCCTTTTGCGATAAGTAATGTTTACTTTTTCTTGAAAAGGTAAACTTGAAAAATTACGCAGTTTAGGCAAACAAACATTATCACCACACTTTTCACAACTTATTGCACTCATTTTGTTTTAAACAAATATCTAACAATCACTATAAACTGATAAAACAATAATTTGCAAAAGTTTTCGTACCTACGTAGTTGCAAAACAAAAACAAACCAATATGGCTGAATGCATCCAATAAGACAAAAAGGCCGCAAAATTAAAAATCTATAACAGCCATTTCAAACTTACCGAGACACTTCTCAATTTGGTAGAATCGCTTTATAGGCAGAGCTTTTTTCTCAATACAATCAGTTTGTTAATATTTGGCGGGGGAGGCGAAACAGCCAATCAGAAGCCCCCATTTCAACACAAAACCTCAACAAAAAAGGCATTTCAAACGAGTGCTTTTAACGAATAATTAGAAAGGCAAATCCGCGCTCCTACGAGGGCTCTTACTAGTTCAGTATTAGAAGTTTAGATGGCGCTGTTTTGAAAAGTTAAAGGTTAGAGAAATGAAGATGGCGTCATTTCGGAAAACGTTTAAGATCTGTGATCGTTGGTGTACATTATAATATTTAATTTTTGTATTTTTTTTGCCTTGAAAAGCCTAGGGTAGGCACTGCTTTTCTGCTTGTATGGAATGCACGCCACTGACTATTACCGTTATCAACTGAGTCGTTGGGGCCTTATAGAGCCTATCTCGCTTGCACTTAACGGGCCTTACATTCCTATATCTATAGACATTTATGGCCTCACGACTCAGTTGATAACGGGCATACCATAGATGTTACAATTTAACTTTGACACTGATGACATAATCTTGACCAATAACGAACCGTGATTTTTTTCGGTGTTGCCAGTTATTTCTAGTGTAACTTAAAAAATTGGTCTTTAATATTTAAAGATTAAATTGTCGTTTCTTTTTAGTTCCAGACTCTATTATTTGTGAGTATTATTTATTATAGTCAACGTTTTTTTTAATAAATAGACACAAAATTCATAACTAAGTGGAGGTGAATCAATTTTGGTGTAGGAAGGAGGGACTTCATTATTTTATAATTATTTTTTGGTTTTCAATAGGTGGTGGACAGAAAATTAATGCACGTTTTGAAAAAAACTTTTATGTTTTGCCATTTCTGCACGAGATTCTGTGCGCTCTGTACTGTCATAAAGTCACCAAGCAATTTTAAATTTTCCTGCTAGTAACTTAATTTTATTGCGGGTAAAAACACTGAGCGCTTTTCATCATCTTTCATATTGCGCACTGCCAAGGAATGGAATTCTCTGCCTGCGTCTGTATTTCCGAGCCCATATAACCCGAATCTCTTTAAAGTTCGAGTGAATAGGCATCTTCTGGGTGAGCTTGCTACATCCTCGACCGCATCTCTGCCCTTATGCTAAGATTGTGGTTAAAAGCAAACCTATAAATAATAAAATTAAAATAAGAAACGGTTTGCAACAAACATTTTTCTCACCGTTTTCGGGCAACAAATGGCACCCTTTTCATGCTAAACAGGTGAAACAGTTTTATGATTGATTTCAGTTACTCCCACGGAGCTGTTAGTGGCGTTGCATCTGATCGATCCCGCCAAAGCTGATCTCAAGTACATCATCAAGGCTACTGCACTCTGCTTCGCTGAGAAAAACGTCTATACGCAAGATGTAAGTATACTAGATATCGCATTTACAAAAAATGTATTAACACAAATATTAATATAGTAACAATAAAAACCTAATTAAAAAAAAAACTAGACAAGGACACGGACATAAAGTCTGTGGATGCCAATAATAACATTTACGGAAAAAAATCTAACTAATAAACATTTAAGATACAAGAACTCATTTTACAAAGTAACATCAAAAAACGCTTGTCAGAAGAGTAGGTACAAGCAATACGGAAAAGAAAAAAATTATTATACCTTTAGGCTTTTCATACCTAAAGGTATAAATTATTTTTTCTTGTTATTGCAAAATCATCATAAAAATATTGTAGACAATTGTACAGTCAACAGCACATCAGGTTACCACAACTGTCAAATTTCTCCAATGGATAGTAAACTCTAATGCTTCGAGATAAAATTGAAAATCGAATGAAGTAATTCGACAGTTTTGGATAGCATGATGTGCCGTTGTCCCTGTACATGTGGTAACTTGAACGGCTCCTGGGGCTTCTTTATAAAAAAAAATCTGCTATATGGTTTGTCGACCTTAATGGAACATAGTCATGAGCTTATGTATTTTTTTATTTTATTTATTCATTTATTCTCAGGCAACAAAGGCCAATACATAAAATAATTAAAACGTAATAAAATTTAAACTTATTGACTACATTAAACTCCGGATCGCTGAATTTTACGATTTATTCGATTCCGGAGAAAAAAATCACTGGAAAATTATTCAGAAGGTGCTTTCCGCCCGCGTGGACTACAGGTTATATCGTACCCAGCTGGATGATCAAATGAAGCCTATGTCCTTTCTCAAGGTCTAATTTATCTCTGTACCAAATTTCATCTAAATCGGTTTAGTACCTAGTTTAGGCGTGAAAGAGTTACTAGTAGGGATTGTGGTCTGAGTTCAGAGTATTAGTGTTTTTGCAAACTTGCCATTACATCCCTTATAATATTGAATATAAGTCAAATACACACGCGCGCACGCACACTTGACCATACCTACACGATAAGAAGACGATTCAACTACCGTGTAATTTAGGATTTTAGCTTTTATTAATTATTATTATTTATTGAAAACCTTTAAAGTACTTTACAATCATCTTAGAAATTAAAATATAGTCCCACAAAACTGTCAGACAGTTTTCAACACATTGGCTCAAAAAGTGGGTCTTATGTCATTGTTTTAAGGTTCATAATGATATGTATTACCCAGCCCGTGAGTAATAAAAATAAAGCACAAGTACGTAATGGTTTTTTTTTTTCTAAATTTTAGCAAAGAGATCAGATCTTATTTTATATTTTAAATTAAGCGTAAATATTTAAACTCTTTGTAAATAAAAATATAATTCCACTAAATCATTTATATTTAACAGAAAATTATAATTTATTTATGCTAGAACGTGAAAATATATAGATAAGCATTTTTTTTTATTTGGCTGTATGGCATACTTGTCAATGTGAATCTCATTTTGCGAGCGAAAAAAGAAAAAATTATCGCCTCTTCAGAATTTTCAGATGTTTTCACTTGGTTTTCACAAACGGCATTTGTATCCATCAGATTATTAGTATTGTCAGAAATACAACACAAAAAATGTCTTGTTCAAGTGCAGAACAGGAAACCTACGTGGGTACACCGCCAAAAATACTTTCCGAGGCGCAACATGTAAGTGATATCTTGTTGCCGTCAATATCAAAGGAAAGTTTTTATTTCTTTCTTTCCTCGCAAATGTGTTGAAAAACGTCGTATGACACGCGTGCGCATTGGATATTACATTCTCGGCTCCATTGAGCCCTCGCCTTCGGCTCGGGCTCTAAACTCGCCTCTAATGTAATATCCAACTTAGCACACTTGTAGCATAATGTACTATTGACTGCGGGATCAGCGTAAATAATAATAAGTACAACATCTACAATGTAATTTTTCGCATTTCACAAAAACCACACAATCACTCACGGACTTACACAAACTTCATACATCCATGGCTATATTCATATTTATATTTTTCACTAAATCTCGTATAGGCCCCTCAGTGTTTGACCGCACTGAGTTATATTATAACCTTTTGACTAACTGCGGCATGCACGTAGTGATCCGCAACCTAGATAAGGCAAATGATGTTAAATAGGTATAGTACATTTTGATTTTGCTATTTTTCCTTTGTTTGCATGTTATTTTATTTGTAGCTATGTGTAGGTGTGGAAGCAATAGCTTATTTCTACCCCGTAGTTTTAGTATTTCATCATTAACACTTCCACCCTATACATCGTTGTACTGTAGGTGGTGTCAGCAGCGCTGCAGCGGGTGCGCGGAGCTGCCGGTGCTGCTGATGTATTGTATCGTTGTGCTGTAGGTGGTGTCAGCAGCGCTGCAGCGGCTGAGCGGGTGCGCGGAGCTGCCGGTGCTGCTGATGTATTGTATCGTTGTGCTGTAGGTGGTGTCAGCAGCGCTGCAGCGGCTGAGCGGGTGCGCGGAGCTGCCGGTGCTGCTGATGTATTGTATCGTTGTGCTGTAGGTGGTGTCAGCAGCGCTGCAGCGGCTGAGCGGGTGCGCGGAGCTGCCGGTGCTGCTGATGTATTGTATCGTTGTGCTGTAGGTGGTGTCAGCAGCGCTGCAGCGGCTGAGCGGGTGCGCGGAGCTGCCGGTGCTGCTGATGTATTGTATCGTTGTGCTGTAGGTGGTGTCAGCAGCGCTGCAGCGGCTGAGCGGGTGCGCGGAGCTGCCGGTGCTGCTGATGCGCAGCGTGCTGCAGACGCTGACGCTGTTCCCGGGCACGGCGCCGCTCGCCGTGCATATACTGGAGCTGTTGCTCGATCGGGAGGTCAGTACACACTTTTATCAACTTCTGAGGTCATTTCGGGGTGTGTGGGGTCATAACATATTAGTGCTCCAAAATCTTCATCTTCACCTGTAAGCGGTGCACCCTGCTGATGAACGGACGAAGCTCTGACGTGCTACAACCCGCAAAGGGTTTCTTTACTTGATACTTGCGTCTCCGCCATTTTCTATTTTAATACTTATTCATTTAAATACAAAATCACGAATTTCAATTCTGAAATTGGAAAAATCACGAGAATCGTGGACGCTATTTTACCAACAATTGAACTGGAAATTGAGGTTATTTCAGCAAGTGGCGTAAGCTGCTGTTTTCAAACTCCTTGTATTTGTATTTAACGGACTAATTACGCTGATATTAAAATACGCTGATATTAAATATGCTGATATGATTTTTTGTTTTAAACGTATCTTGTTTAATCGATTAAAAAACTGAATACATATGTAGTTACCCTACACATGTATTCTTTTCCTAAATAGTTTAACTCTACTCATTTTATTTTTTACTCGAATTTATCCAGATGTGAAAATGTGGTTTCACCACTCTTGCTCTCAGTGCTTCAAATAAGTTAGATGACATTTTTTTTTATTGAAGATTCTTTACATTATAAAAATAGTCTGATATAAACATTTTTTATATCTTCAAAAATAAGTAAAAATAAAATATTATTCATACAATAAATATTATTGTATGAATAAATATTTAAATTCAAAATTAAGTTTTATAATATTTATTCATACAATTAGACAGAGAGTGAAATACAAAACGTTGTCGTCACAGTTCAGTACTGCTTTATAAATTCTATCCAAAATCTTGTTTTGGATAAAAATCTTTAATAGACTGTAAGTTTTTTGTCCCATTAACAATATTATAGTTGATGCAAGTCACGAGTGCGCGCGAATCCAGCAAATTTCAACTCTAACGCTTTCACTTAAAGAATACCTCATGCGCATTCGTGAAATGAACGAACTGTACCAACGATTTCGAGTCGTTTGTAACAGGTTTGGACCCACAAAGTAGCGTGGGAAGGCTGGATAAAATGCTGCGAGCGTCTGGTGCCGGCGTCTTGCTTCCTGCTGTGCCTGCTGCCGGCGCGCGCGCTGCAGGCGGCGCTGGGGGCCGCGCCCTCGCTGGTGGGCGCGCTGGCCGGGCACGTGACGTCACTCGGCCGCGACGAGCGGGCCGCGCTGCCGCCGCACGTCGTGCAGGCCTTGCAGACGCATACAAAGACACAGGTAACCATAGATACATAGATGGCGGGTCGGCGAAAATGAATGACGGCTTGGTAAGTTAGTTTACTTGGATGTCAGTTCTTATTTGGTGTTTCATTTGTGTACCACCCTTACCTGGTCGAATTCAAACGCCACTTAGATTTGCTCGACTTGGCGTTTGAATTTGACCAATTGTCGACTGATCCTGGGTAAAATCAGATCACAGGTAACCGTCGATTAGATAAATAGATGGCGGGTCGGCACGAATTAATGTACGTCATTAAGTAACAGTTCACTTGGATGTCAGTTGTTGTTTTGTTTTTTATTTGTGACTTTATTACTGTAGCAGGTTGTAATTTTTTGAAACGCATTGTCAGAGACATGTTCTTAGCGCCATCTAGGGGCCACTAGCCGAACTATTGTAAATACGGATTGAGTGCTGCCATCTGGTGGCTTTGCCGGTTTAACACTAATGTATACAGGGCTTTAGGTATCTCTCTTTCAACCTCTCGGATTGTTAGTCAGTCCATGAAACTGAACAACTTCCCCAAGAAACATAGGTCAAAATACGAAAAAAGTTTTGATCTCCCATACAAAATGCGCTATATGCTGATGAAGTTTGTATGGGAACTCAAATTTTTTTTTTCGTATTTCCACATATGTTCCTTGAAAAAGTTTTTTTAGTTTCATGGACTGATTAACCACCCGAGAGGTTGAAAGAGAGGTACCTAAAGCCTTGTATAGATCTAAGTAACTATTGTATAACGCTGATGACGCATAGAAACCGCTACGAAAGGAGGACGTTGTTTTGTTGGACCCTCAGCCGAATCCATATGTATACTGGAATCAGGAACAAGCATAGATGATATTTATGGGGTAACTTTAAATTAGTCAGCGAAACAGGGGGTGATTCTCCCCATGAAACTAAAAAACTTTCTCTAAGAAACCTATATGAAATTCTCAAAAAAAATCATTTCCCATACAGGGGAAATTAAGCTGATCGCACATATTTTATGGAAGAGAGGCGAAAATATTTTTTCATATTTCGACCTATGTTCGTTGGGAGAAATTGTTCAGTTAAGGCGACTACAGCATCCGATAAAGGCAGCACACATAGGAATAGTGCCATCTCCGTCTCTCAACAGGCCTGGGCCGGCAGTGCGAACAGTGTCGATACACGAAGTTTACGGACTATGAAAGCGTGCGTGCGTAAAAACATGTTCGAAAGTTAGAAAAATGAGATTTATGGAAAGGTAACAGCTTAAATCGAAAAATGCGTTAACTACTTATCGAGAGTGTTCAATCACGAACATTTTGATAGCAAATTCAAGTTCCTGTGTGCATTTTACTATCGTTTTTACAGCTTAAAAGATACACAATATTGGTATTTAGATGTGACTTTGTGAGCTTTTTCTATCGAACCAAAAGTGCTGAATCATGTTTTCAGAAAACTACTTATCTAGATGTCCTGAATATTACCGTAGTATTTTTTTCTTCGATTTAATGCAGTGCGACATGCCTATCTACGCATCGTAAAATCGTAATTTAGGTGCTGTAGTCGCCTTAATACACATCCTTAATTTTCGCTAACTGCTTTAAATTCACCCAATAGATGAAATACTCGAAAATAAATGTGACTGAAAATGGAAAGGTACAACTTTCGTGATAGTCGTTAGGTTTCACAATAAGTGTGATGAGCTATTCTAAATAGCTCTTATTGACTACCTCGAAAGTTGTACCTTTTACTAAACATAGTCACAAATGCTTAATGACTACTTCTAAACCTGTCCTGTAACTAAATTTTATTTTCCAGGAACCCCAATACCCCCCGGGAGCCCCACAGCCACTGGAACCACTGCCCCCCGGGATGGAGTAAGACAAAGACAACATGAGGGAGACGGCATATGGGGGGGGGCTTTAAATGATTTAGCTAAACTTACTAATATTATAAACGCGAAAGTTTGGATGGACGTATACTGGGGGAAAAAAGAACCTCCTAGCTATATTCAAAATCCTGAACCAGTATCACTCAAAGAACACATTTATGAAAAAAAAATTTTTTTAAATATTTTTTCAATGGGAATAGTTAATTTTTTGCCAAAACGTATACATTACTCCTACACCAGGCACGCGAGGGGTGCGGGTAGCCTTAGGGGTGCGCCCGAGTGGTGTCTACGTTTAGGAAAAAAGAATCCCCCCCCCCAAAAAAAAAAAGTGTTCATTTAGTGATACTGGTTCAGGATTTTCAATAAAGCCAGGAGGTTCGTTTTCAACCTGTATATGGATATTTTTTACTCTTTCACGCTGAAACGGCTGGACTGGCTAGATTTTGATAAAAATTGGTATGGAGGTAGCGGACACCTTGGATTAACATATTGGCTACATAATTTCCCCAAATAAAAGCTAGTTCAAGGAATAATTGTACCCACAACAACTTTCCTCAAAGGGCACATGAAATTATTAGAAAAAAATGTTATTGATTTCGGCAACTAACTGATCGCACAAGTTGTATGTATAACTTTGCCAAGTTATTATTATTATTTTTAATTTTCGACCTACGTTCAAAAATTCAAATTTATTTTCCAGTAGAATTTTCATCAAGAGAATTTTTTTTCATGTTTTTTAAATATTTTCTGCTTTACATGCATACATACCAACACTCACGCCTGTAATCCCTTACTGGGTAGGCAGAATGGGTAAAATGAAATAAATTATTATTCAAATGAAGTGTCCATTTCGCAATAAAAAACAACTGTAAACACTAAAAACAGCAGTGTACATCACATTCTGACCACGACGCGGGGCGTGGTTTCGTGGTACATTACATAGCGCCAAAGTAGGTAACTTCTTACGAAAACTTCATAAACTTACGTTTCCGGGAAAAGCAATTACTTGCGTCTATAGCAGCTCTAGCACGATAACGACAAACTCGCGCTCGGCTCCCGCTGAAACTTCTCTTTGATTGCGCGAGGGTCCCACGCAAAGGCTTGCTCGCCCCATGACGTTGTCAATGTTGACATTTTGACATAGGACTGCGGTGTTGTCGCGGCGCTGTCACTATCGTACTCGGCCTGCTGGTCATAGTAATGGATAGATTCCTCCATTTAAATCCTTACTAAGCTGTCCCTTACACGTACACGTATTGCCGTCTCCCTCACACAAGTCTTATCAACTGAAATGACCTATCTTATTAAATATGGAGTTATATGTAAATGTGTGTGCTATTGTTGTGTCTTATCGTTAATTTACATCAAAAAGGGGCATTTACCTTTGCATATGCTCATTGAACCTTTGCTACATAATAAATAAGGACGTGTTCACACTTACCAAATTTCTATAAGTTTTTTTTTACTTGTTTCTTTGAAAATGAAAAGCATTTGTCCGTTAGAGAATAAAATGGACCAAGTTTTTTAAAAATCTTTTCGAAACATCTTAATCGACAATCCGGTATTTAAATCTAATAAACAACTTTGGAATCACATTGTATTTAGCATGATTTTAAATTAGTGTGCGAAAATTACTGATGTGAATTAGACCACGAATTAGGACAACTTTTCGTCTATACATACAGGTTTTGCGATCAGCCGATTGCATTATTATGAGAAGTACTTTTTTCTGGTCAGAAATCTGGCTAATTTAAAAATCACCCCATTATATTACATTTTTTTATAAGTTGAACGAGTGTAAAAAGTTAGATTTTTTATTAAAGTAGAAATTCAATGTGCAACTGCAAAATGTAGATCGCCTTAATACACGTGTGACTGAAACCCTTATCAAAAGCATAATTTAATATCCATGTTAAAGAGGCTAACACATCAGGAGTATTAGCACGGCCAAAGTGCCTGAAAGCGATCTTAATAAGACGAATTGCTTGCATTTTGTGGTTATCCATGACGTAATTTATATTATATTAATGAAATGAAATATAAAATTAAAAGAAGATGTAATAATATTAAGAAATAAAAAATGATAAACTTAATTTTAATATTATTTTTGTTTAATCCTTAAGAACTCAAGTTCTCGAGTATAAGACTACTGAGTTTTTTTAATTATGATTGGTATTTTTGTGGTGCCCCGACAGAGCTTTGTATAAATTAAACATATTATAAGGGATTTTTCCAAGATTTTTTTTTCAAATGAATATCCGATAATTCGGCGTTGTTGCAAGCAATAACAAATCATGGTAAAAAAACCCGTTACAATGTGTTTAATATTTGTGAAAATAACCGCGTAAACAATGTATTGTATAAGAGCTCTTTTATTCCGTCTCAAGAAGGCTTTCTGGCACCTTGGTCGTAATGGGAAATACAACACTAACAGTTTACACAATTTTGTTGTAAAACCAATCTTATCGTCACCGCACAGAGTACACATCGAGTTAACAAATGATGTGCTGGCCTCTACAAGTCACAAGTTAAATGACTCTGAAATAATGAATTAATTGAAATGTACATATATTTACTTACGTAGTTACGTTTTATTATGATAATTATAATTTTAAGTTTGAAAAATACATGTTTTAAAAATATAATCACTTGTTTATTTATGTTTCTCTCGATTATACCTCACCGAGGACGTACCCAGTAGAGGTGCATTGAACGTAAATTAGTTAGAAACAAATTCTTATCAATAGCTAAGGTAAGAAGGGCGCCACGTGTCCTATCTTGCTTACGAGAGAGAGAGAGATGGAACAAGTGGCGTAACTGGGCTCTGCCTGACAAATATTAGTGCAAAATCACTATGTATTTTGGAGGCAAAATATGTACATCAATGAAACTTTGTTTACATCTTTATCTTGGCACTAGAAATGAGGATCAGCCGAGTCCTACCAAAATTTTGGGGTCCAACCCCCTCCACTGGGCTTTAAGAAATTCCCATACAAAAAAAGAATCGGTATTTTTTACCCACTAACAAAGATTTCCACGCAAAATCAAAACTATTGAAGCTGTAAATTTGAAATTTTGCTTAGATGATCTTCAGATATATTGGGAGCTTACCTAAAAGAGATTACACGGAATTCCCATGGGAACGAATTGTAGGGCGTCCGCTAGTTGATATGTACGTTTGGTGTTTCAGTCGCAGCCCCTCTATCTTTTAAACTATTATAGACAGCATTTTCAAATTTTCAGGAGATACGTATTATAAAAGTGACTATCGTAAAATAGAATTTAAAAAATAAAAACTTAAACCAAAGTGGGGTCCCCATACGACAAACGTCAAAAATATCGCATTTTTTTAACAACTTTTGTCACTGCTCTTTTTCAAAAACTATATAATGTATATGTTCCTAACGTAGTACACATTAAAAACACACTTTACATTATTAAAAAAAATATATGAAAAATAGTCAAGAGTGAGTCGGATTCAAGCTAAAAATGTTTAAACAGAAACTCGCATGTGAACTGTTTTTGTGATATTTACCTGGTTATTTGCTATTGAATTGCTGTGATATTATAATAAAACGAAGACATATACATCAAATGCACGTATTCTAAAATTTCTGAGTTATAGTGTAAATAATAACAGTAATTCTACGACGAATATCCAGGTAAATGTGACAAAAACAGTTCGAGTGCGAGTTTCTGTTTAAATATCTAGAGCTGGAGTCCGACTCACTCTTGACTGTTTTTCATCTTTTTTTTAATTAATGTATAGTATTTTTTAAATGTGTACTAAGTTTTAAATGTATGCATTACATGGTTTTTGAAATAGAGCAGTAACAAATTTGTTAAAAAATGCGATATTTTGAACGTTTGTCGTATGGGGACCCCAATGTGGTTTAAGTTCATAATTTTATTTATTATATTTTACGATAGATATCATCATAATACTTTTTTTATGAAAATTTGGATACGCCGTCTCTAATAGTTTGAAAGATAGAGGGCTGCGACTGAAACACCAAACTTAAATATCAACCAGCGTCTGCCCTAAAATTCGTTCCCATGGGAACTCCGTGTAATCTCTTTTAGGTAAGCTTCCACAATAATTTAAGATCATCTTTGCAAAATTTCAAACTCATAGCTTCATTAGTTTTGATTTTTTGAAATTTCCCCCTGCCCATACTTATCCCCCTGGGACCCCTAAATTTTGGTAGGACTCGGCAGATCCTCATTTCTAATGCCAAGATAAAGTTATAAACAAAGTTTCAATGATTTACATATTTTGCCGCTAAACAAGCATTTTTAGTTTTACTTTACCCATGCTACTAGTGTTGTGAGAACTGATTGCCTTAGATTGCACCTCTACTAGAAGTGTTCTTTGTTATACCTTACCTACACAATACAAGATGATCATGTAGACCAAATAGTTTCCAAAATACGGCCTTTCAAACTGACGATATAAAATCTTGCGATTTAAGGTTAAAACAGGAAAGTACCCTACTTTGAATTTGCCTTATGTGTTTTGATATGCCTTGTCTATTTTAATCTGAAAATGACAATTTTAAATCAAGCCTTCGAAAAATGTTTTAAAATACTTATATTGGGATTGTTACCGAACTACTATTTTAAAATATATAATCTATGTTATTCAAAACAGCAGCATTAAGGCTCAGACCCACCGCTGTGCTCGAACACGGGGCGCATTTTAGCCAATCTAGGTACTTATCTACTCAGTGACTATGACATTAAGGCTCAAATTAGGTTAATGTACACTTCGCTAAAATGCGCCGCGTGTCCGTGCACAGCGTGCGCAGCGGTGGGTTTGCGCTAGGGTTACCAACCATACTATTAAAAACAGTATTATACTGTTTTGGATTCCATTATACTTTTTACTGTTGAACAATAATAAAGTATACAAAAATACAGTTTTCAGAATAACTGGCAGTGGCAGGTATCCATAGAAAAGAAAATATAAAAGTAAATGGTGTGCTGTCGTGCGGTGGATGCACAGCCACAAAAAAATGTGCATTTAAAACGTTCAAAAATAAAATACTGTTCATTTTTGATAAATAGGTACTGTTTGTTTTAACTTTTCTCACATTAGTGTACTTTATTTATTGTAATAACAGTTGGCAACCCTAGTGTGTGCCTTCATGATGAGCATAAAGTAGGTAGAAAAATGATCTGAGAGTAGCTTTACTTTGATTTACCTGGTCTTGGTATAAAACCAAAGGAACCTTACCAAAATAAAACAGCAACATACCTTGAATAAATTGTATTCTTAATAACAATAAAAATAGATGCCATTTTAACATAATTCATACGTAACATAACTAAAATAAAACTTATTTTAAGTATTCATATTGGGTACCTTACTTCAACTAGCGATAAAAAAGGGAAGCGAATTAAACCACTATACTGAACAATTTTCCCCAAGGAATAAAGACCGAGAAGAAAAAATAATAGTTTTTTATAAAATTTTAATGAATGTCTTTTGTGGCTGTCTTAGAATGTGAATGGAAATGTCTTTTCGTTCGCTCCAGTATAGGCTCCGATTTTACGAAAAAGTGCGATCCACTTATATCTCTGAGAGTTGCGAAGATATGATATTCAAAAAAGGCTCAAAAAACTAGTATCATGAGAGCTGTAAGGTGCAAAAAGAATTATTCGAGAAAGGCAAAAACATAAAAGTTATGGCCGAAATTGTGAAAAAAATATTTATTTTTTTCCGAATTTTTGATTTTGGCGCCTGATATCATGAAAACGAAAAACGATATAAAAAATTTGTGAATAACTCCTCTGGACAATTTAGTCAGCTACAATTTGAGCCTAAAACGAAGACAATCGGGTTAAGGGTTTTCCCTGTAGCCTGACCTTTTTGCAAAAAGTCAGAATTAATTTTTTTCCAATTCCGTAGATTCATTTCTAATGGGCTCGATAGTCGTGTGAGGCACAAAATTTGATTTTTTTTTAATGGGTTCCTAGGGGATCAGTTTTTTGGGGAGAATCACCACTCTAAACGTTTAGTCGGTGAATCTTTTCATGGAACTAAACTAAACAACTTTTCCGAAATTCTAAAAAAAATAAAAATTTTTTGACTGTCCATACTAGCACTAGAGCACTACGCCTGCTTCTCGGGAAAATCTGTTCAGTTTAATGGACTTCACATCCCATTCGCTAATTAAAAATTACCCAAATTTAACTCTATCACAGCAAATTAACTATTTAAATGTACATTTTATAGGCATCGTGTTTTGGTTCGATAGCTCTCAAAATGGTTTCTACGCTATATGGAGCCACTGAAAGAAAACAAAGTATCGGTTATTACTTCCATGCTGGGCTAGGAGGTAAAAAAAACAACGGGTTGCACTCCGGGAGTGCCGGCAGAAGTGAAAACTTGAACATTAACGTTGTGTATTAATATGGAAATAAAACAAAATACACAAAAAGAGTCCGTTATACTCCAAACCAGATAGAAAAGCTATTACGCTTTGAAATAAGTGGGTACTTGTATGTATGTAAACACTTTATTGCACATAAACAACAAAGGTAGAAACAAAATAGATTCCTACATAAAATCACAGATGTACAAAAGCTAACTTTCCCTTATACCCTAAGGCAGGGGTCACCTAATGGCGGACCGCAGTCCGCATGCGGTCAATTCAATTTGAAAACGGCCGGGAGAAGTAACGAGCTAACAAGCGAGAAAGAATTATAAAATTTTGTGCGGACAGCGAATGTCATTTCATTTTTTAAAACGGACCCCGAGCGAAACTAATTGGTGACCCCTGCTCTAAGGCTTAGCGCGACTTGTGGTTAAAAGGGCCGCTTATCAAGTTACCCATGCGTCAACTCTGTACTGTTGCGATAACAACGGTTGGGGTAACTTGATGTACTTTCTCTCCAGGTGCAGTTAAAAAAATCCGCCCAGGTAGGTAGGTGCTTAAAAGTAGTAAGCATGTATTATATTTCCACCCATATCTATACGATTTATTACTTTCTCTCCACACCCAAAGGTTGCCGATAAGATATTGCTGCTTAGCAATAGGGCCGCCTTTTGTACCCTGATATAACTGTTTTTGTATTAAAATGAAACTGTACCTTATTTGAGTTGGAGCGCAATAAAGTAAACTGTATTGTAAGAAAGCGTCGTACCCATGGACTTGTCAACTTTTAATTTTAATGAAACCTGATTTGCATGAATATTCAATTTGGCAAAACATGATTGCTCTCTTTATTCATGACCCACTCTGTATTTACCATGTTTTAAACCAGGGTTTCTCAAAGTGGGGTATGCGAACCCCTAGGGGTTCGCCATTTATCGGTAGGGGTTTCGCGGCAAGATTTACGTGATGGCGGCGGTTTGATGACTGGCGCCACGTGCGGCACTTTGTCCAAAATTACTCCTAAGATTGACTTAATTTGCGACAAGAAACACCCATAACATTAATATTAAAAATATATTTCTTTTGACACTGTATTTGTTACCTTTGGTTAGTCAAGGGGTTCGCTGTCATCTGGAAACTTTCAACAGGGGTTCGTGGAGTCAAAAGTTTGAGAAACCCTGTTTTAAGCAAATAAAGATTTATTCTATTCTTATCCACTATTTTGCAGCGTAATCGACTTCCTAACTGGATCGGAGTATAAACAAGTAGTGCTATTTAAGAGACAGACGTAGCCAGGGTAATTATATGATCCGTATTACAGAACGCGACTCAGACTCTGATCTAAACTTAAGTAGCAGTCTTTGTTACTAATTGTAGAAACCTGTAATTTGAATTATTTTAACCATTGTAACATAATATGTAAGTCGCAGCTGTTGGTATCCCAAAGAAATAAAATAGATAGTGAGATAGAAAGAGACAATAGGGATGTTGACAGTGTTTGATTTTATGAATTATTGCATGTGAAACAAAAAAATATGCTAGAAATATATTAATATCCGAAAACAGCATTAAAATTGGTTTATAATTGAACAAGTTATTGGCATTTATATTATCGTAAGGACTATCTATCTCGGTTTGTGGGGAGAGCTAGCTATCTCGTTTTTACTTACGCAAACAAATGGCGGTGACGTCACACGACTGTAAGTGCATCTCTTTTTCGTTGTTTGACAGTTTCCCCCTCTATTGAAATTTAATAGCTTGTAACTTTTTTATTTCTAAATAGTTTTCAAAAATTATTTCAGTTTTGGGTTTTGGATTCAGTTCCTTTTTAAGATAAACAATAAAAAAAATTGTCAACATCCCAATTAAGGATAGATCGATACTTGAGTCTCCTGTAACACAGGCGTAAGACTCACCAATATCCAGCCAATCGATTTCGTGTATGTGGTACTCCTTGCGTGCTTCTACAATAGCGTCGTGCAGCGCGTGGGTCACTGACACCGCCAAATTCAACGCCGGCTCGCCTGTTGCTGTGAATATTAATAACACATTTTTATTTTTACATTTTCGGCGACATATTTGCTGTCGTAGAACCAGTAGTTCGCTAAAACCACTGATGCTTTGCCTACCCCGTTAGAGCTTAAAGGCGTGAGTGTATGTAGGTATGTATAGTAAGTATGTATATTTGCTGTCCCGTATTCTACAGGTGGACCGAAGCTCTGGTAAAGATTGCGGGAAGCCGCTGGATGCGGGTGGCGCAGGACCCATTGAGGTGGAGATCCAGGGGGAGGCCTATGTCCAGCAGTGGACGTCTTGCGGCTGACATGACGATGATGAGGATTCTACACTGTTGATTCAATAGCATCACGCAGGGTACGGTCCGAATTGCGTATATGAGCACTGTTGGTGATGTCAGCGTGCCAAAATGCGCTCGTAACACTTATCAGTGACGTCATAAGACCATACTAACGCTACTCATAAAAAATCGGCCAAGTGCAAGTCGGACTCGCGCATGAAGGGTTCTGTACCATTGTCTATAAAACGAGCAAAAAAATCACGTTTGTTGTGTGGGAGCCCCCTTAAATATTAATTTATTTTATTCAGTTTTTTAGTATGTGTTGTTATAGCGGCAACGAAATACATCATCTGTGAAAACAATTGCCTAATTATCACAATTCATGAGATACAGCCCGGTGACAGACGGACAGCGGATCTTAGTAATAGGGTCCCGTTTTTACCCTTTGGGTACGGAACACTAAAAATGGTAGAGCACTGTGTGCACGATCGTCAAAATAGATTTTAAAAGTCAAATGAACAAAATAAGACTTGGCCCAAAGGTCTTGAAGCTAGGCCATAAATAAAATAAAAAGTCTAAAGGCTTCGTTTTGACAAAGACCCTTCATCTTCTTCCTAGCGCTTAGTCCCGTTTCTCATTCGGGGTACGCTAGACCAAGTCATTACAGTGGAGTGACTGCCATCTGACCTCCGTGATCCTGCTAACAGGGGAACCTGACCGGATTAGATCATGGTTACAAGTCTCCTGAATGTGCAGGTCCTCACGATGTTTTCCCTCACCGTAAAAGCATCGGTTAGTGTGCAACTAATGTACATAACTCATAAAACGAGTCCTTGGTACATGGCGGCACTGGGGATCGAACTCGGTACCTCTCGCTTACGAGTCCGACCCACTAGCCGTTAGACCACCGACGCTCTAAAGGCGAAAGACCGTATTACTTATAATACCGTACGTACATATATCATTGTATTGCGCACACAAACATCAATATTAACAAAAATATAGAACGTTTAAAGGCAGCGTTTTTGTGAAGAATCAATTTCTTCCAGGCAACTTCGTCGATGGTTTGATGGCAATCGCTCCGATGTACGGACGGTCGCAACTCAGGTTACCACACGCGTGCACTCTATGCTGTTGTGATAAGAGCGGTTTTACAGTGAAAATGGAGTAGCCTGATGCTCTGGACTCTGTAGTAAATGCCAATCGTGGATCATTATAAAAGCCAAAAAATAATAACAAAAAATACTTATATGGGTGATAAATACTTATAATTAATAGTATATTGTGCAACTCGGGAATAAAAGACTGATTTTAAGCGAGGGCCAAAGTTGGATCACAAGCAAATGAAGGATTCTAAGTTTTAGAATCCTGAATGACGCGAGTGATTCATAGCCCTCGATGAAAATCCGTTTTATTCAAGAGTTGCACATTATATTTTATACCATGACCTCGAAGAAAAAGAAAGATTTAAGCGCTGCGCAAGGAGTTTGAATTTCGAATATTATTTACGATAGAGGTCGTATGTCTATACATTGGAGTGTTCGAATTTCAAACACCAAAATTGACAAAAAAGTGCTCTTTTTTTACGTGTTTTGCGGGAGAAAAAGAATCTTTTTGGGTTCTAAATTCAAATACAAAAACTGTGACTAAAAGAGCTCTGTATGCCCAATTTTCAGAGAAAAAAGAAGCTTTTTAGAGGGGGAATGGTATAAACATACTTATAGTGACTCATCAATTATTTAAATATTATCTGACTCCTCGTCTTTTCCAAGGCATTTCCTTCCCAATTACCATTCTTTTAGCTATTGTTATATCTTATCGAGCTGCATCGAATTGCTGTGTAATTTGGTGTATTGTGATTTAAACATAACTTTTATACAGGGTGCACTAATTTTGGGTAGGCCATCATTCGCCTCCTCTGTGCCCATTTTATTAAGGATCGGCGAAATGTTGATTTCCTCAATTTAACTTTATTAATCGTAGCCGTTCATCCGTCACACAGTTCATCCATCTTCTTTTGTGGTATGCTCCTACCCTTATATCATTTCAATTTTTGATGAATTTGAACGTGAAAGGTTGAACGTGAATTGAAATTCATAATCTAGTTAAGTAAGTATGTAATTAAATATTTAATTGAAATCAAAAATACATAAATTCTGTTTAAAATTGAATACAGTTTGTATAAGAAATATGCATATTTAATTGCATTTTACGCTTGCAATTGAATAGGTACCTATTTACAATCACTAGTGTAAGTTTCGTTTACATAAACAGCCTATATTATGATTTAATTTATTTTTATTTGTAAGTTTAGTATAAGGATATAACTATAAAATTTGTACTCAAAAGCAGCTCAAATTAAAGGAACACAATTATGGCCGCGTTAGTAATCGGGGCTATCTGTGCTTTTATATATTTTGTGTATTACAAACTGTGTAACGTGTATACTTACTGGGAAAAGAGAAACATCAAAGGACCTACTCCAGAACTTTTATTCGGCAACCTTCGGACCATGTTCATGAGAAAGATGTCTATCACCCAAGTGATAGAGCGGTTTTACAAAGAATTTCCTAAAGAAAAGGCCATCGGGATATATCAAGGTATTACTCCCTTGCTTTTAATTCGAGATGTAGAGTTAAATAAAAAGATACTAGTGAAGGATTTCCCGCATTTCAAGTACCGAGGGTTCAGTTTGACGGATGATCCGCTGGCGAAGAATTTGTTTGCTTTAGACGGGGAAGAGTGGAAGGCGCTAAGGCAGAAAATGACACCGTTGTTCAGCATTAGCAAATTGAAGAACATGATGCCTCTCGTCAATAGCGCTTTGAAAGAATACGTGCAATACTTAAAAAAAGTCGTCGATAAAAACGTTCCGCAAGAAGTGAGAGATTTGAATATGAAGTATACCCTAAAAGTAATCATTTCAGTCGGCTTCGGATTAGATATAGACACGTTTGAAGAAAAACATGAATTGACTCGTATGACGGAGGCGCTGGTGAGGCACGGCTTCTTAAGACGAGTCGCAATACTTATTGATAGTTTTATACCAGGAATAATCAGGAAGCTTAAAATAACATTCATGCCAAAAAATATGAGCGACTTCTTCATGAACCTCGTAAGTGGGATCATTGAAGAGAGAGAAGGGAAACCGAAGGTAAGGAAAGATTTTATGGACTTGATGATTGAATTGAAAGAGCAGGGGTTAAGTAAAGAAACTACGGAAGACGGGGAGTCTTCGGAATACGAGATAACAGTGGACACGATAGCGGCACAGGCGCTGATCTTTTACTCAGCCGGATTCGAAACTTCTTCAATGTCGATGTCTTTTATGCTTTACGAATTAGCTTTGGAACAGGATATCCAAGAACGATGCTATCAAGAGATAAAAGCAGTAATGAAGAAATACAACGAGGATTTACCGTACGAAGCTTTGAGTGAGCTGGAGCTCGTGACGATGGCATACGAAGAGACTCTACGTAAGCACCCGGTAGCCGGTACATTGATGAGACGGTGTGTCAGTGATTACAAGATTCCCGAGCTTAACCTGACATTGGAAAAGGGCACGAGGATAGTATCGTCGGTGTGTGCTCTGCACCGCGATCCGCAATACTACCCAGACCCGGATAAATTCGACCCGTACCGGTTTTCCCCCGACAAAAAGCATAATCTCCCTTACATGCCCTTTGGTGACGGCCCGAGAGCCTGTATAGGTAAGTTAGATTATTATTTGACTAGCTTTTTCCACCTAGTACTCCGTTTTCGTGGGTAAGTTGCCTATGTCACTCCAGCCCTCCATCTATTTCTGTGCAAAAAAATTACGTCGGTACCTTGTCCGGCTCGATATGAAGGAAGGGTAAACTAACAAACATACCACGTATCTTTTTTCTTATCTCATTTTATCTTTTTAATAAATATTATAAATGCGAAAGTTTGTCAGAATGGAGGGATGGATGGATGTTTATTACTCCTTCACGCGAAAACTACGAAACGGATATTGACGAAACGTTGTAGTATCTTAAGACATCAGAATAACATAGAAGCTACATAATTTACCCAAATTCCCACGGGAACGAAGTCCCGGGCTGTAGTTAAGCTAGTTTATAGCATTAGTATGGATTTTTTTTACAACACTAATGGGAAGATGTGTTACCTATTCGCGTCATTAATGATCGAAATGAATTTAAAACTACTGTTACTCATAAACAAATTATAACAGGTAACCATGATTTTTGTTTTAAATGAGTTTCTTTAAGCACTGATCACGGATGAACTAAAGAATGTCGGGTAGTGTTAATAGCAGACAAAGCTGTCTACCCTCTATCTTGTTCGTTTCTTCTGAATACTCTCGGAACTCACTCCGATTTCTTCCGTAAGAGCAGACTGTAGTCCGCTTTGTCTGCTCTTAACACTACCCGCAGTTCTCCAGTTCATCCGTGCCGAAATATCAGATACTCATTTAAACCAAAAAACCGTGGTAAAAATCCGTTATAATATGTTTAAGACTAGTGAAAATAACCACGAGAATCTCAAACAATATAATGTAATTCTTATTTTCTTTCAGGTATGCGCTTAGCAAGGCTGCAGTCTATCCTAGGGCTAACGTATTTCCTCTACAACTACAAAGTGACTCCTTGCGATAGAACTCCTAAAGTAATGGAATATGATCCTGTGGTGATCATACTCAAGAGCAAACACGGACTTTGGTTGACCATGGAACCGAGAAACGAATCATGTTAACTTTTGAATCTTTTAGTTCACTCCCGCGACTTTGCGGGAATACTTAGTCTTTCACGAAATCGCCATTACTTCAAAACTAGGGGGGGTTATACCTACTGCAATGTATTTCACAAAATTAAATAACAGGGTGGTAGCAAATACTTAAACGGGGAAATCTCAGCTACTTTTTTTTTCGTCAAGTTATGGAGTTTTCTTTATATACCAACTTTGGCGCAATGCAATGTACGGACGGCCGCAACTCAGGTTACCACACGCGTGCACTCTGTGCTGTTATGATAAGAGCGGTTTTGCAATGAAAATGGAGTAACCTGACGAGCTGGCTTCTGTACATTGATGGTTTTTTGGAGTGTATTTGAATGAAAAACTGGAGTCTATTTGAATCTGCTTATTCATCCTTCACATTTCCTATCCTTGGGAAGAAATTTTTAAATAGAAATAAGCTACACCTATTGTATCGTTTCTCTTTTTCTTGAACCTATCTGTACTTTCATGTGTGCAATGAATTGTTAAATAAAATAAATAATCTCCATTTTTTTTTAAATAAGATTAAATTTTTTCTATTATCTCTTGGCCTTTGGATGTTTTTTCTTAATTTTCATAGAAAAGGCTTTTATTTTTCTGCGTATAGGTACAACTACAAAGTGACTCCTTGCGATAGAACTCCTAAAGTAATGGAATATGATCCTGTGGTGATCATACTCAAGAGCAAACACGGACTTTGGTTGACCATGGAACCGAGAAACGAATCATGTTAACTTTTGAATCTTTTAGTTCACTCCCGCGACTTTGCGGGAATACTTAGTCTTTCACGAAATCGCCATTACTTCAAAACTAGGGGGGGTTATACCTACTGCAATGTATTTCACAAAATTAAATAACAGGGTGGTAGCAAATACTTAAACGGGGAAATCTCAGCTACTTTTTTTTTCGTCAAGTTATGGAGTTTTCTTTATATACCAACTTTGGCGCAATGCAATGTACGGACGGCCGCAACTCAGGTTACCACACGCGTGCACTCTGTGCTGTTATGATAAGAGCGGTTTTGCAATGAAAATGGAGTAACCTGACGAGCTGGCTTCTGTACATTGATGGTTTTTTGGAGTGTATTTGAATGAAAAACTGGAGTCTATTTGAATCTGCTTATTCATCCTTCACATTTCCTATCCTTGGGAAGAAATTTTTAAATAGAAATAAGCTACACCTATTGTATCGTTTCTCTTTTTCTTGAACCTATCTGTACTTTCATGTGTGCAATGAATTGTTAAATAAAATAAATAATCTCCATTTTTTTTTAAATAAGATTAAATTTTTTCTATTATCTCTTGGCCTTTGGATGTTTTTTCTTAATTTTCATAGAAAAGGCTTTTATTTTTCTGCGTATAGGTACCAAATTCTTTTGAGACTAAAAGTTTAATATGTGTTAGTTATTTTGCAGTACACATAGGGGTATGTGGGGTCATAATCATAACATCTTAGTGCTCCAAAAACGTCACCCTCACCTGCTAAAGTCAGTATGAATCTAAAACTTACCTTTAGAACGCAGTACGAAAGCTTTGTTAGGAGCTTTCGCATGGAAAGAGATGCGGAAATCCTCCGGGATATCCCTGGCGCCGCACGGCTTGTATGTCCACGAGCTGTCCGTCAGAATGCGGCCAGTTTCTGGATGATACTTCAGCTCCTCACACGTCCATAGACCCAAGCCCATCACGAACGCGCCTTCGATCTGCCGGCCGGTGCAATGTATTGGCAGTTTTATTAACCGACTTCAAAAAAGGAGGAGGTTCTATCAGAGGCGTCTTTACCTATGGTGCAGGGGGTGCGTTGCACCCGGGCGCCGCGATTTCTGGGCCTCTGGGGCGCCCGGATCTCTGGGCCTCTGGGGCGCCCGAGCGCCACTCGCCGCGCGCCCCCTTGCCCGGCAATTTCAATGAAACTGCACCCGTGTTATGATGGCGGCCCCGGGCGCGGTATAACCTAATAGACTAGTGGTTCTTTTTTTAAAGAAGCCGGTTAACGGCATTTGGTGAAACTATTTGCCACCGGGTTTTTTTAGACTAAGTCGACCCTGCTGAACACGATTCTGCCCGGTGTCAACCCCCCCTCCGCTCCCTTCCCCCCCTTTTTCCCGAAAATGTGTCCCGATTTCCGGTTTTTTCAATTTTTTTTCGAAACTATTATAGATAGAAGAAAACTGTCTATCACAACATTAATCTGCATTAAATTCTGTACAACATTAACATATAAATCATTTGACTGGCATAATAACTTAAGAAATAATGCCTTCCCAAACTGTATAAAAAAATCTTTTCCCAAAATTTTGGCCTTCGCAGTTAATTTATCGAAAAACGGTCAAAGCTATGACTAAATAGCCAAGAAGTGAATGAATGTTCATACATTTATCTACAAAACAAGACCTAACTTACTGTCCTACGAGTATTCGTTCACGATTTATAGGTCGCAGGGCAGACACCCTACCGCCAGTTACGTAGGTAGTTATAAGTATCATACATGGTGTAAGGGCGAAGTTTTCGGTAAGCTGCACGTATACGTAACGTATATACGTAATTTGTAATAGTAACATTTTTAGGTGATATGAAAGACAAATGCTTAAATAAAATTCAATTTATTGTATAAATTAGAATTATTTAATAATTTGGGGTATTATTGAGTTATGTCGTAACGTTTCATATTAAACGCACCATTAATATTATGCTGTAAAATAAAACATTATTTTTATTTATGGCACAGAACGAATCAATAAATAAAATTAACAAAAATTCAAACACAATTTATATTATATCTTTATAGAAAGTAATAAAAAATAAACTAAATGTATAAACTTTTTTATAATGATAACAGATGTGAAGCAACTATTGATGAAAAATTACGATAAATTGATAAATACAGTCTGCATAACTACACAATCAAGGGAAATAAGGTTATTCCTGGTCTTTTTGGAGTCCAGCGTTGGCACATATTCCTTTATAATAGCAGTCTGGTGTGCAAGGCTGCTTAACTTCTCTGCGACAAATACAAGCCGCAGTTTTGCAACCTGCCTTGCAGCCGCATGTAAGGAGATCCTTGCAAGCTTTTGGAACTGCTTCTAAAGTTATAAGCACGGGCATCAGCTTATTACCATCCTGACGCCACCCATAATCTGTTGGGGAAAGCCGCTCGATCTCTCCAACATGTGCGTTTTTCCATATGAAAGTTTGATAATGAGCTCTGCGTATATGTAGTCGAGCTGCATCTGAAGTTGGTGGCAGAGCCTCAGATGTGGTAACTCTGGAGAAGAGAACGTGCCTTGCTTCATCTGTTGTGTTTACAGGAGATTTTATTTTTTAGAGTCTAACCATGAACTTCAGAACTTTCAGCCCAATCTCTTTTACTTCCAATTCTCGATTATGCTGACGTTTGCTACTTAGATGTGAGTGAGGAGTTGTTTGGTCAGCTAGAACGACTCCAAAACCTGGCTATTCGATTTATTTTCGGTCTGCGAAAATATGACCATGTGTCGGAATATCGCGCACAACTGAAATGGCTTCCCATTCGGCGCCGCCGCGATGTGCACCTTCTGTCCTTCCTGTACAACATCCTCAAGAATCCCTCCTCTCCTGATTACCTTCGTTCCCGTTTCCAACTGTTACCTCCTGATACTCGTCCACGCCGCTCCTGTAATACCACGGTGTTGCAATGCCCCTCCGCTAGTACAAACTTTATTTTTAATTCTTTTACTGTCCGTGGAGCACGGATGTGGAACAAACTGCCAAAAGTCATACAAGAGAGTCCGTCTATACATTCTTTTAAAAACAGAATCAAAGAATACTTCCTGTCACAACTTTAATGAGCAATTATATTATTTATTATATGTATTATAATTATGTATTAATAAGTATTATTAATTTTATCATTTATATATGTATTAATTATGTAACCATCTCTTAGTTTGTATTTTCTTTCTGTTGTGCGCAATTCTCTCTTCCCGTCTAATACACTATTTCTCACCGGTTAGGTTGGCTGGAAGAGATCTCTTCTAGAGATAAGCTCGCCTTTGTAAACATTTTTTCTGTCAAATTGTCTTACTTTGTTGTGCAATAAAGAATAAAGAATGATTCCACTTCTCGACCTCCGCGAGTGTTTCTTCGGTCAATGGGGAGATTCCTAAAAGAGAGAGCAGCTGTCCGTAGGGTGCATAAACTTTCACAGCCTCAGATTTACTGATTCCGCTTATATGTACACATATATGATGTTACGTCAGAACCTGTCAAAGCGTGCAGTGCCGAGAAATTAGCTTTTTCCTGTTTACTAACATTGTTTGCAACCTCGTGGATTGGGATATACTTTCTTTCAGCGCTGGTACCTGCCATCATCCACAGATGTTTGGCTGCAATTCGCCCCCGATGATGTAAAAGTAAGAAAAATACATCAGTGTCTCTCACTAATACAACAAAGCTCTCAAAAGGACTGTTCACAGCGTGTAGTACCAGCCTTGTATCTGCTTCTTCGTGGTTGGCTTTAAGTGAGTGAAGACACGTCAGTTTCTGGATTAGGCATCCTCTAAAACTGTCTTTGGTGTTTTACTCCAAATAAAGAACCCTAGCACGCAGTAGGTAGGTACTTACCAGTGAACACCGGTATGATATACCAAATTCATACAGGAGGCACAACACTATGATCGGCTCGCTTGGCCTACCGCGCAACAGTCAAATACTTAGTTTTTATCAATTAAAGTCTCCTTGCAATCTGAAAATACTCAAAAGTTTATATCAGCAAGATACTCAAATGCCGCATCCGAGAAAGAAATGAAATATTTCAACGTTACCAACCTAGCCAACATTTCGATTTGGTTTCGGTTTTTCCCCCGAACATAGACAATTTAATAGTGATGTGAAGATGTATTTAGTTAGTCTCCGGTTTTCTTTATTAAATTTAAACGTCATCAGTAGACGTCATTTGGTTGAGATGATGATGATGACGAAACGTTTATAAGAAAGTAGTTATTTTAAGTACGTAATGCGTATGTTTGTAATATGTAGTTACTTGAGGTTCGTGGGCGGCGGCGTTTGCGCTGCGACCTATAAATCGTGAACGAATACTCGTAGGATGGTAAATTAGGTCTTGTTTTGTAGATAAATGTATGAGCATTAATTCACTTCTTGGCTATTTTGTCATAGCTTTGACCGTTTTTTCAATAAATTAACTGCGAAGACCAAAATTTTGGAAAAAAAATAATTTATACAGTTTGGGAAGGCATTATTTCTTAAGTTATTATGCCAGTGAAAGAATTTATATGTTAATGTTGTACAGAATTTAATGTAGATTAATGTTGTAATAGACAATTTTCTTCTATCTATAATAGTTTCGAAAAAAATATGAAAAAACCGGAAATCGGGACACATTTTCGGGAAAAAGGGGGGGAAGGGAGCGGAGGGGGGCTTGACACCGGGCAGAATCGTGTTCAGCAGGGTCGAATTAGTCTAAAAAAACCCGGTGGCAAATAGTTTCACTAAATGCCGTCAACCGTTGAAAGCAGAATGAATTTGAGATATAACCACTAGTCTATAACGTAACCTACGTAAAAAGTACTCAGGTTTGCATCCCTACATTTTGTATGTCATCTAGAGCTCTTCATAAATAAATACTAGTTTTTGCAAAGGCGTGACTCGCACGAGCGGCTTTTACAATAGGAACTTTTGTTTAACATTTAAAAAACCTTAAACCACATAGTTATAAAGATTATAAATATGGTAAAAGTGAGTATCGCATCGCTACCGAAAGGCGCGTGCCGGCACTAGAGGACGATAGGGTGATGATTGCACCCGGGCGCTAAGCTAGAGACGCCTCTGGTTCTATGTTTGACTATATGTTTTTTTTTTCTTTCTTATGTATGTTCATCGATCTCTTTGCCATTTATGGACCGATTTACAAAATTATTTTATTGTTAGAGTATGCTCCAGAGGTGGTCCCATTGTCACAGAATTAGGATGTGATGATGGGATCTCAGGTCAATAGAGAGAAACCCTCGATTTGAATAGGCACTTACATTGTTTCTCACGTACTTTCTATATTTAAACAAAAAATAGCAAAATAAATAGACTTTTTAATCTTCTTGTGATTGACTTTGTTCGGAAGCTCGGAAATGTCCGTCTGTCTATCTATCTACATGTCTGTCTAGCTGACTATCTGTTCATCTGCAAGTGTTTATCCTAGCCACAGTTATGCAGTTCAACAGTGATCATGGTGCTTGCAATAGCGCCGAAAAATCGTGGTAAGAACTTGTTATAGTATGTTTAAAGCATCATTTTGTCTATCCAGCTGTCTATCTGCTCAGGATCATCCCCGTCTGGGTTTACACTGACGCTCGTGTCTACTATCTACTTACCTGTCTCACTGTCTGTCTGTCTGTCTATCTATCTATCAATACGTCGTCTGTATATCTGGCTAACTGTCGTCTATCTGTCTATCCATGTCTCACTGTCTATCTGCCTACTTATCTATTTGTTTATCTATCCCTCACTGTCTATCTTCCTACTTACCTATTTGTCAATCTCTGGTTCTACTCACTTGTCCAACATCTAAGTTCGGGTTCAGACTAATGCCGGTGTCCTCCAGGATTTCCACTCTCCGTACTATATGTTGTCCCGTCAGTACATCCAGTTCTATTTCAGTAGTACATCTGGGTTTACACTGACGCCCGTGTCTACTATCATGTATCTATCTATTGTCTCACTGTCTATTTGTTTATCTGTGTCTATCACTGTCTGTCTATCTATCTATCAATACGTCGTCTGTCTGTATATCTGTCATCTATTTGTCTACTTACCTATTTGTCTATCTCTGGTTCTACTCACTTGTCCAACATCCAAGTTCGGGTTCAGACTAATGCCGGTGTCCTCCAGGATATCCACTCTCCGTACTATATGTTGTCCCGTTAGTACATCCAGTTCTATTTCAGTAGCACATACACCGTATATATTGTACGGTGATAGTTTGTCCACTTCGGCAGCCATCATGTAGCTCGCTTGAAGGTTTATACCTTTAAAAATTGAGTAAATACAATTGATTAAAATTAAGGGAGCTTCCAAATGTATTTTAAGTACCTATATCAACATAGGATATTTTACTCGTAAATTTTTAAAAGTCCTTCCATAAATTAAGTTGTAGAAAAAAAAATGGAGATCACAATCTGATTTTGTCAAAGTCAGACTAGTTATGATGTAGGTTCTGATGTCTAAGATATTATATCACTCCAAAGTTTCATCAAAATCTGTCTATTAGTATTTTCGTGAAGGAGTAATAAACATCCATTGATCACAAACTTTGGTTGGAAGTAGGATTGTCACGTGCGTATTCAAAACTTGTCTCTAAAAAGACCGAAAAGCTAAATAATCCAACCTCTTATTAAAATAGGTATGTGTGAACGCACCCTATTATCTATGCTCTTCAATATTTTATAGACTGTTGTCTTTGCTCGGGTGGTCTTTGGCGGGAACTCGGCGTGAGCGGTTGCTTTGTCAATTGAATTTTCGTTTTCTGCGTGAAAAAGTTGTTTAATGTGTAATAGTGATAGTGTATTATGCAGTAAATTGACTAAAATTCGTGTAGTGATGAAAAATTCAAGTGATAACAGTGTTTCTGCTCCGTCTGGTACCGACAAAGATCCTCGCGGTTGTGCTTCTCGCCGCCAGTTTTCGTAAAACAGACGTTATCCTGTTTTACGCAGAACATGAGAAGCTTAGGGCTTAAGTTAAGTTGAAGAAAGAAGATTTTTCACTGAAGACATGGCTGTATGGACATAGTTTCCTTTGCCTTTCCCGAAAGGGATAAATTTAATAAAAAAAAAATGTCTGCTCGTTCACTTTCTTCTGACAACGAAATATGGCCGGACGCAGCTCTTCGTACAAAATAGGAAAAATATCTAAAGTAATTTATAATCAGTGCCTTGCTCTAGTTCAGCGGTTCCCGAAAGAGGCTCTCAGGGGTTCCGCGAAAAATTCAAGATTTCAATGTTTTCTTTCTAGTCTAGCTAGATTTGTAAATAAACCTTTGATATATTTAGGTATTTATCTTAAAAAGTCCTTCATTTAAAGTCAAACTATACTTACAAGATGCGAACACCTAGCCACAAAGCTTCATGGTGTGATTTCACGTAAAAAAAAAGTTACAGTTGGTTAAATTCTTACTTGAGCTAGGGTTCCACCTAAAAACGGTGAACCAAAAAGGGTTCCGTAGCCCAAAGAATTCGGGTACCGCTGCTCTAGTTCAACCGTGTGGTGATCGGTTAAGAATAACACCACTCCATCTCTTTCCGTGGGTGTCGTAAGAGGCGACTAAGGAAACACAAATAAGACCTGCCTCCTAGTAGTCCATCCCAGGCAACGACACTTCATTTTTTTCTGAATCTCAGGTGTTGTCCTATGGTCTCATGCGGTGTGGTAGGCTCTGTAAAGGGCCGTCTGGTTCGCGACCACCCTCCTACCGAAGTCCGACGCCAAACAGCTTGCTGTGTTCCGTCGGTGCGTGGGAGTGCCAGTGCCTTTATAGGCCTTATGGTCAAGATTTAGGTCTTATAATAAAATTAAAAAAAAAAAGTTTATTATGGTAATAAATGTTAGTTGCAAGTGAATTTTTACTTTCATTCCTCGCATAGAAGCACACGAAACTGCAGTTCAATTATGTTTACCTCTATTATAAGCTTCTTTAACCAGCTGAGGCCACTTGGTCCCTGACTCCATTTGCTCCTTGATTGGCTCCAACCTCTGCAGCAAGATCTCGCAGGCTCGCAGCGCGGCGTAGGCCACGCAGTCCGATGTGATACTGTCGTTGCTTGGGGTTGCGTTGGGAGACGTAAATGTATTTGGTGCTGATGACAATTGGGTAAATGGTTTTTTATCATTATTATTATTAAAGCCACAAATGAGACCCGCCTCCTATTAATCCACCCCAGGCAACGACACCTCAATTTGTTCTGAATCAGAGGTGTCGTCCTGTGGTCTTATGCGGTGTGGTAGGCTCTGTAAAGGACCGTATGACTCGCGAACACCCTCCTACCGAAGTCCGACTCCAAACAGCTCGCTGTGTTCCATCGTCGGTGCGTGGGAGTACCAGTACCTTAATAGGTATTTTCTGGGTTAACTCGCTCCATCGTTGACCTCTTCTGTGACCTCGGTCAAAAGTTAACCCATCTTATAATTTAAAAAAAAAGCTTCTACACCTCAAATATGGTCTAATGCGGTGTGGTAGGCTCTGTAAAAGGCCGTATGACTCGCGACCACCCTCCTACCGAAGTCCGACTCCAAACGCTCCATCGTTGACCTCTTCTATGACCTCGGTCAAAAGTTAACCCATCTTATAATTTTAAAAAAAAAGCTTCTACACCTCAAATATGGTCTAATGCGGTGTGGTAGGCTCTGTAAAAGGCCGTATGACTCGCGACCACCCTCCTACCGAAGTCCGACTCCAAACAGCTCGCTGTGTTCCGTCGGTGCGTGGGAGTACCAGTACCTTAATAGGTATTTTCTGGGTTAACTCGCTCCATCGTCGACCTCATCTATGACCTCGGTCAAGATTGAGGTCAAGGGTAAGCCCATCTTATAATTTAAAAAAAAAAGCTTCTACACCTCTTAAATAGCCTGGTGAAGATAGTTTTTAATATCTTTAAAAATAGGAAAGATATGAACATTCAAAACTCTCAATTGGACAGAGGGAAATACAAAACGGTGACGTCACAGTTGAATACCGCCATATTAATTCTGATAAAACTTAGACAAAATTCAATGAGATAGAATTTTGTCTAAGTTTTTCATTTATCGGCCAATTTCAAACATTTCGAATTACCTATGCTATTATGTCATGTTTATTAATATAATTATTATCTTACTAAATAAATAGTAAGTATTCAATATCAGTAATCTACACAATTACAAAAAGCTCTCATACAGATATTTAAGTGGTTTTCAAAACAGCTGATCTTTATTGCCTGTCGAAACGCTTGCTTAGGTACGTGTCAATAGTTAATACCAGAAAGTATCTTAGAACTAGTTTTCCGCCCGGGACTTCGTTCCCGTGGAAATTTGGGAAAATTATGTAGTCTATGTTTTCATCCAGGGTGTCAGCTACTCCCATACCAAATTTTATTAAAATTGGTTCAGCCGTTTGAGCATGAAAGCATAAAAAACATCCATAAATCCTCACAAACTTTCGCATTTGTAATATTAGTAGTCTAAAGGATGTAGTATACAGAGTGAAGGGCCAGCTTAGCAAAAACTAAATCCGTAAACTCAGACCATCACTTAGATGATTTTCAGTTGCCAAATTAAATTTAACCTAAGCGATAGTGAAATACCATATAGCCACTTTCCGCCTTCCTATCTGACGCGAAGTATAAGAGAGAATCGGAGTTTTATTTATTTTTATTAATAACTAGCTTTCCGCCCGGGACTTCGTTCCCGTGGCACTTTTTTAGTTTTTTCTTTCATAAGAACCTTCTCCTGACAATAAGGAACACAACAAAAAAAAATCATCCAAATCGGTCCAGCCGTTCACGCGTGATGCCGTGACAACGAAAATCGGGTTCCATTTTTATATATATAGATAGGTTCGCTCTTGACCACAATCTAGAACAAAAGCGAAGATGTGGTCGAGGATGTAGCAAGCTCACCCAGAAAAACCCTCTTCACTCGAACTTTGAAGAGATCTGCTTATATAGATTCAAAACGTTTATTTGACATACACACTACAACAACAACAACAACGAAACAGAAGGAATAAACAACATAAAATGAAAATAAAAAATTAACAGAAATTAAAATTAAAAATATAAATTAAAATGAATGCAGTTGTGATGTAGTGCGATGACAAAAAGTACCTACCTCGGCATGTGTTGCAGCAGAGACCACAACAGGTTTTCATATGAGCTCGGCAAAACACAGATGCAGTTGGTGATCGGAGTTCCCAATGTCCAGCTGTATCCGTGACGAAAAAATCATATATAATTTCATTATACTTAACCTTTAAAATTAATAATGTCCATCGGTATTCTCAGCTTAAACGCGACAACTTGAGCGACCTTAGTGTCGATTCCTTGTCCCATCTCCACTCCTCCATGAGATAGCGTGATGGTGCCATCCCCGTGATAGACAGACATAGTTATAGCAAAATTGCCTTCATACGATAAAGGAAACGCCATAATTGCTAATCCCATCGCTTTTTTCTTCCAAGCGTGGTCCTTGTTAAAAATCTTCATTTCTTCTTTTCGTTCATAATACCGTACTTCTTCCTTGAACCTGTATATTATGTCTTTTAGTTCATTATGTTTTGGAGGTATGTTGACTAGACGCATTTTGGCTGGATCTTTCTTTAAGTAAAAACCTATTTTCTCCATTATATGTTCCATTATGGCCGTGGCTTCCGTTGTACCTGCAAGTAGGATGGACCTGGATTTTAGGGCGGTTTTACGTACATGGCAACACTGGAAATCGAACTAGGTACCTCGTAGCCCTCGTAGTCGAGTGGCGCTCGCGAGCAGGGAAGCTAAGAATGACCAAAGTGGCAATTTATCAGGGGCGTTTCCGTGCTTCGATAGGCACATCAAGCCGTCGTCGGTCCCGGCTGTTGTCGATTGACTAGTCGTTAAACCAAGTCAGATGCCATTGACGGTTTGAAACCAAGTCAAGTTCACCACATACTTGATTGTCATTAGTCAAGTTCACCACATACTTGATTGTCATTAGTCAAGTTCACCACATACTTGATAATACCGTCACGATAAGGAAAAAAGACTAGGTACCTCTTACTTTCGATGCACTAATCAATATGTTCTACGGTACTCTTTCTTCGCGACAAACCGGAGCAACAGTACGAACTAAACAGAGGAAGGCTGGAGATATAGATTACTTTTCCGCGCAAACGGAGTACCGAATCGTCATCAGCCCATTAACGTCCCCACCAAAGGGTACGGGCCTCTCTTAGAAACATTTAAGTGGCCTTAGACCAGGGGTGGCCAACTTGATTATACCCAAGATCTCCTGTTTACTAACGAAACCCTGTGCGATCTACCAATTACATACTTCTTTAAATCTTAAATGAAACAGCATAGTTCAGTACACAATCATGTAGTATTTTTTTTATTATATTAAGAGAAAAAACTTAAATGTGAAATGTTTTTTTTATTTTTTTGCCTTGCCACGATCGACTGGACTAACAGTCGCGATCGACCGGTCGATCGCGATCGACCGGTTGGCCACCCCTGCCTTAGACCATAGTGCACCACTACCTCATTTGCGTCCCCACTAAGGGGCACGGGCCTCCCTTCGAAACATTAAAGAGGACTTGAGCCGTAGTCCACCACTACTAAATACTACAAACTGAATACGAAATACTTATTTAATAATAAAGAAATACTAACTAGGAGCGCGGCACCAGGTGTTAGAAGCGGTATCAGTAACAACGCTAAACCCTGTGATCTTGAAGCGACTGCTTTCATACAAGTTCATGATAGTGTCGGCTATGAACGGCGACGCAGAATCGTTCAGATTATACCCACAATTAGTGTAATACGTCAAGTCTAGATATTGGATTAATCCATCGCTGTTTACTGCCAACTGTGCAGAAAGTTTAATTAGAAAATATTCATTCCCGTAGGAATTCGGGAAAATTATGTAGCCTATGTAACTTAGGGATACAGCCCCCTGGTACCTGCACTTATGCCTACCAAGCATTCTAATGGTGAAAGAATTTTTAAAATCGGTCCAGTTGTTTCGGAGCCTATTTAACGCAAACAAACAAACATTCAAATCTTTTCTCTTTATAATTTTAGTGTAGATGTCATAGTCAAAGGTCGACATACAATTATACAGTCTATTCCCGTAATGACTGGTTTATTCTAGGTTTGACTAAGTTATGTTAGCCTGAGGATTGATTAGTCAAACCTAGGAGTGCCAGAGCATTGAGGTTTGACTATAACATAGATACTACGTACAGAAATGAGGTTAAGCAACTTACACAGAGGCAGGGAACCTGATGGGTGACCAAAGTGGAAATTTATCACAAGTGTTTCTGTGCTTCGGAGGGCACATTAAGCCGTCGGTCCCGACTGTTGTCGATTGACTAGTCGTTAAAACCAAGTCAGAGGCAATTGTGCGGTTTGAAAACTCTGACACCAGGGTTAGCCAATTTCGCCACACACTTGACTATAACTATACGATAAGAAGAAGAAGACGTACAGAGTCTATAACTCATAATGTGCGAGACAGGCCATGCGCTTGTGTATAGTGTGGTACCTCATAATGTGCGAGACAGGCCATGCGCTTGTGTATAGTGTGGTACCTCATAATGTGCGAGACAGGCCATGCGCTTGTGTATAGTGTGGTACCTCATAATGTGCGAGACAGGCCATGCGCTTGTGTATAGTGTGGTACCTCATAATGTGCGAGACAGGCCATGCGCTTGTGTATAGTGTGGTACCTCATAATGTGCGAGACAGGCCATGCGTTTGTGTATAGTGTGGTACCTCATAATGTGCGAGACAGGCCATGCACTTGTGTATAGTGTGGTACCTCATAATGTGCGAGACAGGCCATGCACTTGTGTATAGTGTGGTACCTCATAATGTGCGAGACAGGCCATGCGCTTGTGTATAGTGTGGTACCTCATAATGTGCGAGACAGGCCATGCGCTTGTGTATAGTGTGGTACCTCATAATGTGCGAGACAGGCCATGCGCTTGTGTATAGTGTGGTACCTCATAATGTGCGAGACAGGCCATGCGCTTGTGTATACTGTGGTACCTCATAATGTGCGAGACAGGCCATGCGCTTGTGTATAGTGTGGTACCTCATAATGTGCGAGACAGGCCATGCGCTTGTGTATAGTGTGGTACCTCATAATGTGCGAGACAGGCCATGCGCTTGTGTATAGTGTGGTACCTCATAATGTGCGAGACAGGCCATGCACTTGTGTATAGTGTGGTACCTCATAATGTGCGAGACAGGCCATGCGCTTGTGTATAGTGTGGTACCTCATAATGTGCGAGACAGGCCATGCGCTTGTGTATAGTGTGGTACCTCATAATGTGCGAGACAGGCCATGCACTTGTGTATAGTGTGGTACCTCATAATGTGCGAGACAGGCCATGCGCTTGTGTATAGTGTGGTACCTCATAATGTGCGAGACAGGCCATGCGCTTGTGTATAGTGTGGTACCTCATAATGTGCGAGACAGGCCATGCGCTTGTGTATAGTGTAGTACCTCATAATGTGCGAGGCAGGCCATGCGCTTGTGTATAGTGTAGTACCTCATAATGTGCGAGACAGGCCATGCGCTTGTGTATAGTGTAGTACCTCATAATGTGCGAGACAGGCCATGCGCTTGTGTATAGTGTAGTAAGTACCTCATAATGTGCGAGACAGGCCATGCGCTTGTGTATAGTGTAGTACCTCATAATGTGCGAGACAGGCCATGCGCTTGCCAAGCGCTCTGAGCGCGTGCTGTAGCGGCAGTACGAAGCACGCGTCGCGCTGCAGGCGGTGCGCTACGATTGCGCAGGCGCACGCGATCAGCGCTGACCGGGACCCCTTGCCGCCGAAACTACCGCCCACGCGGGGCACTTGCACCTCAACTCTGACAACAATACCTACTATTACCACTTGAGAAGGTACATTCATGTCATTATTCACCTTTCCCAAACGATTCCACTAAATCTATGTCTATATGCTAAAGTAATTTAAGAATATTAAAGTCATTTTCAACGGACAGTCTATCTGATTTTTTAATAAACATAATGAAGAATTTTATTTTGAACTTAAATCAAGAATTTACACCCCTTATTGTCGTAGCTTCTTGGTAAGCTGGTAGATATTTTTTAATTAAATCTGTATTAATAAAGGTCCTGATTTACTTACTTATCAACGCCCAGCCCAAATCCTTGAACATAGAAAGCTGAAATTTGGCCCAGGGGTTGCTATTATGACCAAGTCTTTCTAGATTTGCCTAAGGCTTTTGACCGCGTGGCAGTTCCAACACTTCATCAGAAATTTAAACGTAAAAGTACTAGAGGGCCGACTCTTAACAAATTTTATAGTTATTTAACTGGTAAAAAACAATGTGTAAAATTGAAAAGTAACACTAGTAAGTCAAGAGATATTTCTTTAAGAGTACCACAGGGAAGCAAGCTTGGCCCTATATTATTCATGATGTATGTGGATGAGATTGCAGAGCTTAATTTAGAGAAACTCGATACTGTCATTTATGTGGATACGTTTTTCATGGCACAGATTACGTAAGATAAAAACGCTATTGGCGGCTGTGCAAGGAATGAACCACGCGGCAGAATATTGACTATGAACACAAATCTTAAGATAAGCATAAGTACCATTTCCGCCGAAGAAACTGTCTTGCGAAAGCATACCATTTCCACTGTTGTGATACTTTCGAAAACAATATTCTTACAATCAGGGAAAACTCTGTCATTGCCTGATCTGCCATAACCAGCACAGCTTAACATGGACCCATGAGATAATTTGGTTGTATGCATCTCGTTCTGCCCTGTCATTCTATCGCATCGCGTTTGTACGGATCAAACATGACGACATCGATATTACAAAAGACTGCCGGTTTGGTCGAGTGGTAGTGACGCTGCCTCTTGATCGGCGGGTCCTGGGTTCGATCCCCAGTCAAGGCAAACATTTATCTAAAAAGCAGATGTTTGTTCTCGGGTCATGGGTGTTTGTGTTTGTCTTTATGTGTGTTCCAAGGGACCCACGACACAATGGAAAATCTTAGTGTGGGCCTATGAGTGTGTAGCGTTTATTTAATGTTTATTTATTATCTCACGAGTCCATGTTAGCCCAGCTGAACCATATACAGAAAAACATCCAAATCTGAAACGGAATTTAAATAATCGCTAGGACGAAAAATTTGAAAAGTACTTGTTCTGTGCTAGTCCGAGGCACTGCGCGACGGCGATCTGCACGAGGTCCATCCACTGCGTGGCGCTGCGCACGCGCAGCCCGCGCGACCGCGGCACCACCACGCAGCTGTGTGGCTCTGACGATTGGGTACATGACTGATATTTAATATCATATATCTACACTAATATTATAAAGAGGAAAGATTTGTATTTTTTCAACACATTTGCTCATAAAGTGTGTCTTATGTCATTGTTTTAAGATTCATAATGATATGTATTACCCAGCCCGTGAGTAATAAAAATAAAGCACAAGTACGTAATGGTTTTTTTTTTCTAAATTTTAGCAAAGAGATCAGATCTTATTTTATATTTAAAATTAAGTGCAATTATTAAACTCAAATAAAAATATAATTCCACTAAATCATTTAAATTTGACAGAAAATTATCATTTATTTATGCTAAAACGTGAAAATATATAGTTAAGTATTTTGTTTTATTATTTGGCTGTATGGCATACTTGTCAATGTGAATCTCATTTTGCGAGCGATAAAAGAAAAAAATAATCGCGCCTCTTTTAAGATTTTTTCACTTGGTTTTCACAAACGGCATTTGTATTCATCTTATTGTTATTATTGTCAGAGACACAACACAAAAAATATCTTCTTCAAGTGCAGAACAGGAAACCTACGTGGGTACACCGCCAGAAATACTTTCCGAGGCGCAACTTGCAAGTGATTGCTTGTTGCCGTCAATATCAAAGGAAAGTTTTTATTTCTTTCTTTCCTCGGAAATGTGTTGAAAAACGTCGTATGACACGCGTGCGCATTGGATATTACATTCTCGGCTCCATTGAGCCCTCGCCTTCGGCTTGGGCTCTAAACTCGCCTCTAATGTAATATCCAACTTAGCACACTTGTAGCATAATGTACTATTGTATGTATGTAACAAATAAACTTAAAAACTACTGGACCGATTTAGATGAAATTTGGAACAGAGATAGATTAGACCTTGGGGAGTAACATAGGCTACGTACATAATTTTCCCAAATTCCAAGCGGGAACGAAGTCCCACGCGGAAAGCTAGTTTATTAATATAATATACACATCAACACTTTCTAGGGATATTGCACGATTTTTCATACAAAAGAGGCCTGTTTGAGAAGCTATAAAAGCATACTCGAGACACATGGAGGGATATAATTTTCAGATGAGCAAGTGTTAAACCTGAATTTTTAATTCTAGTCAATAAATTTTGTTTTACTTGAAAGGATGATGGGCACATTAGTATGGAACTTGGTACCAGCACCAATTAAAATAAATGATACATCGCTAAAAAGGTAATTTTATGTAGAATAAGAATAACCGAAGCGCTAGTCCTGATTTATTGTCCAATTAGAGTAATCCTACCTTGAAATTTATTTATTTTTCATCATTTATTCATTTTTTCTGCAACATTATTCTTCATTATGGAATATTCAAGTTTCAAGTAGTCGAAAAATAAAAAACTTACAGCCAAACAATCATTTTTGTCTATACAATACAATACAATATTCTTTATCGCACACAAAAACATAACAATAAAACGAAAACAAATGTTCATCATCTAGTGTACAATGCGGCGGCCTTATTGCTATGGAGCAATTTCTTCCAGGCAACCGGTCTATCTCTTTCGAAATTTTGTATGGAATTTATATGGTGGTACTGAACTGTGACGTCACCATTTTTGTATTTCCCTCTGTGTCTAATTGAGAGTTTTGAACGCTCATATCTTTCTTATTCTTAAAGATTTATTTATTTAATTAATACTTTCAACTATCCTTACGGGTACTTATAACCTAATCCAATAGTGTAGCAACTTACATTATATTTCTTACAGCTAACTTTACCATTACAAATTACATATGATATTGTATACATCGCCACTTTTTTAAACTCGCTCATTGAACAAATAAAAATGTCTACCCTATCAGCCACCTCATTGAGTATGTGTAGAGCTCGTACTAGAGGCGTATTGTCTAACAGCTTCGTCATGCCCCGCGGAACGGCAAACAGACGCGGTCGACGCCTCCGCTGCGTGTAATTATCAGGCACGCACAAACTTACGGACTGTAAGATTTACGGATTAGTTGTAATACCTCTAAAAACCTTTAGCAAGTAGCTTGCTAGTGTCACGTTTCTTCGTGTTTCCAACTTGTTGTATTGTAGATATTAAAAAACTATTTTTACCATTGCCCCTCGAAAAAGGGTCCGTTATTCTTCAAAAACAGTGAATAAAACGCTGTTTATTTCACTGAGTGAATAAAACATTTTGAATTTGGAACATGCGCGAATATACGGATTTTAGTAAGAAAACAAAAGAAAACATGCAAGCAGGTTGCATACTCTCGCTATAAAAACGTATTGAATATGGCTCGGTAAAAAATTTTAAATTTAGATTAAGGAATTCTGCCAATTTTCTGTGCAATTTTCATGCAATTAAAAGTTTCTGTTAAAATCCAGTGATGAAAGTGAACCTCTCGTTCCAGAGTCATTTTGCGTTAAAGCAGCAGCTATTGTTGATAATTTACTGTCACAGAGTAATTATTTTCTTTTTCTCGTAGTCAATGGTAAAAAGTAGAGTACCTAACACGTGAAAAAAAAATTCATCTCGGCTCTTGTATCGAAAAGAATTCACCTTTTTTTCACTTGTTGGGTAATCTACTATTACACCAGGCTATTTATAAGGTAAAGAAGCTTCAATGTAAATAATAATAAAAAAATTCTCGGCTTCGCCTCGGCCGGCTCACATTTACACGTTCTTCCTTCAATGCCTCTTTGGTTGGCCGCTGCAGTAATATACAGGGACAACAGCACATCATGCTATGCAAAACTGTCAGTCTTCAATCGATTTTCAATTTTACCTCCAAGCGGTAGAGTTTACTATCCATTGGGAAAATTTGACTGTTTGTGGTAGCCTGATGTGCCGTTGACTGTACTAGGTATTACAAAAAACATCATACCTATAGAGTAGTGGAACTGAGAAGGTATGGAAAAAGTGCCGGAAATCCTGGATTTAATTTCATTGCCCTTTTCTTTTGGTATTATGTTCACATCTTTACGCATCTAGAACAAGGAATAACGCTACATAATCTAAGGGTTACCAGGGTTCCTTTGTATCGTGGGTTATTTAAACACGGAAACAAATACACCCAGACCTGACTCAAAACGTGACTGTGTCTGGTATATACTTTAAAGATAAAACATTTTTAACAAAAAATTGACCCGCCTTCAAAAAGGGTGAAATAATTTTTTAAAGCTGTGTTCACGAGTGAGTAGTGGTTACGGGTAAAACAGCAAATAGGTGAATTCATAGCGGAATATGGTAAATAGAGAGGAATTTTTTTTGACGTCGGCGCCGAACAATTACGCGCATGGCATAACTATCTTAGTTTTTATACTGCCAAAAAGCTTGTGCGAATACTTATTTCATTTAACTAGGAGACGTATTTTTGAAACAATAGAATTCCAATTCGCATACGAATTGACAAGATTTGTATGCGATTCTCATGCGAATCTTGTCAACTCGCATGCGAATTGGAATTCTATCGTTTCAAAAATAAGTTTCCTGGTCCTGTTCAAACCAGCGCCGACGTCAAAAAAAAATTCCTCTCTATTTACCGTATTCCGCAATGAATTCACCTATTTGCTGTTTTACCCGTAACCACTACTTACTCGTGAACACAGCTTTAAAAAAATATTTCACCCTTTTTGAAGGCGGGTCAATTTTTTGTTAAAAATGTTTTATTTTATTCTTTTTAAAGGTTATCATTTATCATTCATAGAACTCCCTCGTAGATCCATACTAATATTATAAATGCGAAAGTAACTCTGTCTGTCTGTCTGTCCGTCTTTCACGCTTAAGCTACTGAACCGATTTTGATGAAATTTGGTACAGAGATATATTAGGGTCTGGGAAAGAACATAGGCTACATTTTATCCCACAGTTGGGCACGATATAACCTATAGTCCACGCGGGCGGAGCACCGGGCGGAAGGAAAGCTAGTTTATTATAAAGCACTAAATCACTCGAGATTAAAGAGCGATATAGTTCCGACGCTGTGTGATGTGTGTGTGTATTATTGTATGTATATATTTATATATATATATATATATATATATATATTTATATATATATATTAGTTTATTATATTATAGTATTATTCGTATGTATAAATATGTAGGTTTGTAATATATTTATTTTTGTAGGATTTAAATAATTTAATAATTAATTACTAACTTAATAATTTTATACCCCGCTATGATATTTCCTCTCTCAAATTCTTCCCTAAGGTTGCCTGGAAGAAATCGCTTAAAGCGATAAGGCCGCCTTATTGTATATGCCTTGGGTTTATGTAAATGTATTGTTATTTTTAGTTATTTTTCTGTTTGTGTGTACAATAAAGTATATTTGATTTGATTTGATTTGATTTATAGTGATCAATTACTTTTACCCTACGGAACGATATGAGGTGGTGATATTCATAACCAGTCGCAAGATGGCAAGAAAGATACGGGGTAGTACAATTCTCAAACCGATCGCCAGATGGCATGAAATGTATGGGGTGGTGGGTGATATTATCAACCGATTACCAGACAGCAGGGAACATGTGTGGTGGTAATATACGCTACCGGTCACTAAACGGTAGATCCCCACAAAGGAGCCCCAAAAAACAACTTAAAAGTCTCAGGGAACTACTTCGTTTTTGCTTCGTTTACATTGATGACCTATTATCATCCACATATATGACTGTTAATTTCTTTTTTTTTTTATTTATGACCTTAACTACTGAAGCGATTTCGATAAAAAATTTATGGGACCGATCTGGAAGTAGATGCTTCCGAAATAAAAAAAATTTTTGAAATCGGTTTACATATGACGGAGTTTTGAGGTAACAAACATAAAAAAAAAGAAACACCCGAATTGATCACCTCCTCCTTTTTTTTGAAGTCGGTTAAAAAACTCTAAAACTTTTTAAGAAAAAAAAAACATAAATACATACGCTCACGCCTGTAATCCCTAACGGGGTAGGCAGAGCATCAGTGGTTCTAGAAAACCACTTAAGGCGACTACAGCACCCAATAAAGGCAGCACACATAGGAATAGTGCCATCTCCGTCTCTCAACAGGCCTGGGCCGGCAGTGCGAACAGTGTCGATACACGAAGTTTACGGACTATGAAAGCGTGCGTGTGTATAAACATGTTCGAAAGTTAGAAAAATTAGATTTATGGAAAGGTAACAGCTTAAATCGAAAAATGCGTTAACTACTTATCGAGTGTTCAATCACGAACATTTAGATAGCAAATTCAAGTTCCTGTGTGCATTTTACTATCGTTTTTACAGCTTAAAAGATACACAATATTGGTCTTTAGAGGTGACTTTGTGAGCTTTTTCTATCGAACCAAAAGTGCTGAATCATGTTTTCAGCAAACTACTTATCTAGTTTATGTCCTGAATATTACCGTAGTATTTTTTTCTTCGATTTAATGCAGTGCGTCATGCTTATCTACGCATCATAAAATCGTAATTTAGGTGCTGTAGTCGCCTTAATGCCACGTTTGACACAAATGGTGAGGGTTATTAGATGGGACATGTTGTGTGATGGTGAGAGGCGGTCAGCCTTTCACCCATGATACAGCAAGACCCTCACGGAAGAGTAGGCAGCTAACACATTCTAAGTTTTTCTTTAACTCCCAGTACAGCGTGCTATGTACGTACGTAGCACATTAAATGATTTTGTGTTAGAAATTTTTTTGTGTAGGTAATATGTAAATAATAGAGAGTACATGAGAATGAGAAACATTGAAAGTGCCGATTAAATTCGAAGGTTGCCCTTTGATTTCTCTGGGATTCCATCATCAGATCCTGACTTGGTGACAAAGGGACCATCTCTGAAGTATACTCTTTCGAAAAAAGCAATATTCTGAAAATCGGTCCACAAATGGCGCAGAAATCGGTGCACAATGCACGGTGCACATAAAAAAGATATATACAGGCGAACATAGAACCTACTCTTTTTTTGAAGTTGGTTAAAAATTAAAAATGATGTATCCCCTGACATTCACTGCAGTTTACGTCAGCTTGCAAACAAACCGTATCAAAATTGGTCCATTAGTTTAGAAGCTACGATGCTATAACTATAAACAGACACACAGGTACACAGATACACACGCTACACTTATAACATAACACTCCTCTTTTTTTCTGAGGGTAAATATAGGTAGTCATTTTTCGGAGAAAATAGCTGTTAAAAGTGCAAATGTACCTACTGTAATAAAATAAGTTACGTTAATCGGTATTATTCTTCTTCTTATAGTGTAGGTATAGTCAAGTGTGTGGCAAACTTGGGTAACCCTGGTGTTAGAGTTTTTAAACCGCACAATGGCCTCTGACTTGGTTTTAACGGCTGTAGTTAAACGACAAATTTTTTTTATTATTGACGACCAAGGTCACGAAATTTACCTGACACAGTTAAAAATATTTGCGATTTACACAAACGGTCAAATTTTTACGATATTTTTATATCGACGGGCGATATTTTTTTTTTACAAATCACAGTCTTAAATTTTTCCAAAGGTTTTTGAATACACCAGAAAATCTTATACATAAGGTTGAATAGGATGGTGGTCGGGCCTTCATAATATTCTGAACCTTATAATCTACTCCAAAAGGTTAACATTTGCAATTTTCAAAATGACAAACTGGAAAAGCTTACCCTTTTCTCCTTATCGAATGACTTCAGCACTTCTTCCATGGTTAGCAGAGCCCTGGTGCTAGATCGCTTGTAAGTCACCTGAAAAATACCATCATTTTAGCGGAAATCGTCATTTTTGGACCGAGGTCTTCTCCAAAGGCGCTGGCTATATATATAATAATATATCTTTATTTCAGACTAATAATGGCCCTTATGAGCTCATTTCAAAATTAAATGAAATAAAAACTAAAAAATTAAACTGAAAATGTATAATTTTCAACGTTATAAAAACGTACGAGTCACCGACTTCAATCCCAAAAACAGTTCGCAAATGTCACTCATTTATTTAGATGATCTTCTGGTTTGTAGTATTTTTTTTAAAGCGCTGAATCATTTTCGATAAAATGTATATGGGACCACCTTTGGATATACTCCTTCGAACAAAAAAAGAATTTTGAAAATCGGCCCATAATTTGCGGAGAAATCGGTGAACATACATTAAAAAAATACATACAGTCGAACATAGAACCTCCACCTTTTTTGAAGTCTGTAAAAAATATAAACACCCACAACACAAAAATCAGGCAGCTATATCTAGCCACCGATTAGGTGCTAGAGGAGTGTAGTTTGTCTGCAAACTCTTTAATTATTGCATATTTTATTGCATATTTGAATCAATATGCAATTATTAGTTTATTTATGGCTGTGTGTTTTTGTCTTCTTTCAATTTTCCATAGAATGTCCTTTTTTTTTCTCTCTGTAATGTTATGTTCAATGATGTTCATTGTATAATTTGGTATATATTTATATAGGTATAGGTATATATCATATATGTATTATATGTTTTGTATGTATGTTAGGTTAGGTTAGGTTAGGTAGATATGTTTTATTGTTCTATATGTGTAATTTATTCTATGTAAGTAGCATGTATTATATTTGCACCCACATCTAAACGGTTTGTTACTTCTTCTCCACACCCAAAGGTTGCCGATAAGATATTGCTTCTTAGCAATGGGGCCGCCTTTTGTACCCTGACATAACTTTTTGTATAAAATGTAACTGTACCTTATCTGTGTTGGAGTGCAATAAAGTATATTGTATTGTATTGTATTTACTGCTGTCAACACTGGACATGAATGACGCAATTCTGTGTCTCTGGACGGCGTTGAACGCGTTTAGTCACGCTCCCGCGAACATCTGGAGGCGCTGCAGTAACGCTTGTATCACATCACGTGCTTAAAGATCAAAATCAAAATATAATTTATTGTAAACCCCTAACATCTATATCTAACTAAAAATAAACTCTAAAATTAAACCTGTAATCTGTAATAGCAACGGATTTCTTCCTAGGAAAAATCCTTCTCTAACGGGAGGGGTACTGTCACGTTCACCGTGATTCTAATTGTGATTCCCGCTCGACTGCATAGCTTATTAACTCAATCGTAAATGACGTACTTGCACATCACTAGCTGATCTGGGCGCGGCAACCGGTACCCGCGCAAACCGTGTTTGACTCGGTCGAGAGCTGTCCCGACGTGAGGTCTATGTTTCGGTGCGCAAGCGCACAGTACCTATTATTACGTTTTTCCTATCACTTCAGTACTTCTCACATTTAATTTAACTCGTAAAGTTTTATTAACCTTTTGTGAAGTGAACCCCGACTATGGGGTTTTAGTACCGGGCGTACTAATCTACGTCTCACTGCTGCTTACGCTCCCGGACGTATCGGCGATAACCAGCTGCCAGACTCATCCACTCACGGCCCCTACGTAGTCGATAGTACGCTGCCTGACCTACACCTGCCTGACGCTTGCCTGCCCTACGGACGCCAGGACGGTACTACTCCTGTTGTTATAAGAAATGACCTTGTGTATAGAATAAAGAATTCACGACCCTGTCTGTTTAACTTATAGTTTACTTCCTCTATTAGAATCTACGTAACAACAGGTAAAAAGACAGATTACAATGTCAAGATTTTAAGCACAGCTGTGTTTCGCCATATGGCATACAATATTTTATATTAGACTGAGTCGTCTTCAAAGTAATCATTTATTTTACAATAACACTTATTGACTAATATATCAAATAGTTTTCGCTTAAAAATATTTATGTTGGTGCACTCCTGTAAATCTCTTGGCAATTTATTATATAGGTGAGGGATTCTACACAAGATATTTTTGTGCATTAATGCTGTGAAACAAGGTATTATTATACTGCACGCGAACGCCATTCAGAGACTTCTTTGTGTATTCTGTCCAGAGTTAACACATATTTTACGCTGTTATTATTGTTTCTTATTGCAAAATGGAGTGTATTCTAATAAACACTTTAATTTAAAGCAGAAAATGACAAAAAAGATGAAGTTCACCCTTTGACAGTCAATCACGAACTCAATACGTGACGCTTACATGTGAAATGAAAATCTCCGGCTTTCAAAGTGCTCCGAGAAGTACATCTTGAGCTAGTGAAGTATTGTACGTACCTTGACTATGATACAGATAAGTATACGCAGTGCTGATATACTGTTTAGTATTACGAGCTTGACTCACATACCACGGCACCAAGTCGTGCTTGTTTTTGATGGTCAAAATATGGGTTCGCAATCAACAATCTAAGGTAGTTCCATTTTATCACACCAGAGGTCGAATAGGGGGTCCGTTTTATCTAAAGGGGACTGCACCTTGACCAACCCAGCAGCCTTAATGGCTAGCTTATGCGATGAAGCGGCGACGATAGCGATAGGTTGTCCGTAGTACTTGACGATCTTGCTGGCCAGAATCTCCTCCTCATACACCATGCCCGGCACCGCTTTAGGGGTGAACGAGTTCTTGCCCGGGATGTCCAGGGCTGTGAAAACTGCTACAACGCCGGGTATCTGAGGGAAGTTGTTGTACAAGATTGGAATTTTCGCGGATATAATAGACTAATTAGGTTCACAGTGACCGAATGACTGTCCGCCTCTCTATACAGGGTGTACATAAGGGACAGCTTAGCTAATACTTAAATGGTGGGATCTACCCATACATATGATCAGTTACCGTAATATTTTTTTCTCGGAAACGTCAAGTTAAGAAGTTTTCGTTATTTACCTACTCTGTCGCTACAAAATGTACTGCGGAACCGCGCGCCGCGCTGCTATCAGAATGTGATGTAGATTACTGGTTTTCGTGTTTTACGCTGTTACGATTGTTTTTTATCGATAAATGGAGTGTATTCAAATAGGTAAATAATTTGATTTTAAAGCAAAAAATATAAAAAAACCGGCCAAGTGCGAGTCGGACTCGTGCACGAAGGGTTCCGATCATTATCTATAAAAACGGCAAAAAAATCACATTTGTTGTATAGGATCCCCCATAGATGTTTATTTTATTCTGTTTTTTATTATTTTTTGTTATAGCAGCAACATAAATACATCATCTGTAAAAGTTTCAACTGTCTAACTATCGCGGTTCATGAGATACCCTGTTTATAAAGCTTGGGCCTGGCCGGTGACCATTACCTATAAAAACGAGCAAAAAATCACGCTTTTTGTATGTTTATTCTGTTTTTTAGTATTTGTTGTTATAACGCCAATAGAAATACATCATCTGTAAAAATTTCAGCTGTCTAACATCACGGTTATAAGATCAGCCTGGTTACAAGACGGACGGACGGACGGACAGCGAAGTCTTAGTAATAGGGTCCCGTTCTTACCCTCTGGGTACGGAACCCTAAAAAACAAGAAAAAAATCCCTGAACAAAATTCCAGTCGAAAATCGTTCGGAAAGATGGTCTGAATTCAGGCTTTCAGTTTTTTGCTGAGCGTTTCCTTGTATGTAAAAAGGAGAGGTAAATTAATGGATTTTTATTCCGATATTAAATTAACAGACACCAAAGAAAAAGGAGAACATAGAGAATGAAAAGAAGAACAAGATGGTGAAGATTTTTTATTTTTTAAAGCCTTCATTTTTTTATTTATTAGTTTTCACGGTTCATGAGATACCCTGTTTATAAAGCTTGGGCCTGGCCGGTTACCATTACCTATAAAAACGAGCAAAAATCACGCTTTTTGGATGTTTATTCTGTATTTGTTTCCATTTTTTTACTATTGTAAATTTATTGTAAATTAATGGATTTTTATTCCGGCATTAAATATACAGACACCAAAGAAAATAGAGAACATAGAGACTTAAAAGAAGAACAAGATGGTGAAGATTTTTTATTTTTTCGTCACTCCATTTTTTATATTAATAAAATTATTAAATCATTATATATAATTTATTATATCTTTAATAAATTATATATTACGCTTTTCATACTTGGTAACACCGGTCGTATATGTCAGCAGGCTAGTGTTGCATTGCACACATTTTTATTAATAGTCGATTGTTTTTATGATTTTTTCATCGATCGTACGATATCTCCATCGATATTTTTTTATCGATGGTACACCCAAGAGCACGTCAAGCTTGACACTTTGGACTTTGGACCCTATATTGTATGGCGCGGAGTATAAATAAATTGAAAACTAAATTAAAAATACTTATTACACTTTTGGTTGATTTTTGGACGAGAAACTAATAAAAACTTAATACTGTTAATTAATAAAAAAAACAATTACCATAAAGTGTAGTACTCTGTAGTATAGTACTCTGCTGACTCAAGTTCGTTTCCGGAATGTAAACTTTTTGTGTTTTTTTTTTGTTGTTGACGGTGAGCTACTTTTAAGGGTAAAGTAGCCCACCTTGCCGTACCGTCCGAGGAGAGTGCAGACTCGCGAGGGAGAAAGCGCTCAAATAATAAAATAAATCGATTATAAATAAAATTGTGTGCAACACTAGCCTGCTGACATATAGGACCGGTGTTACCAAGTATGAAAAGCGTAATTATACTAAAGATATAATTATTAATATTAAAAAAATGGAGGGACGAAAAAATATTTTGTATACACCAATATGTTTCCAGTTGTGTCTTCTCTACCAAATAAAATTAGTTTGGTCCAAGTTAATTTTAGTTCGAAATAAAAAACCACCTTCCCTACTTAAGCTAAACATCTCCTCTACCCTGTATATTTTTGAAAGAGTGTGCACACTGTACGAGTATGTCCATACCAGTCCATAAGTGTCCACTCCATTTAAAATGTATAGGGAGGCGGATAGTCAGCTGTTTAATGTGAGCCTCATGGACAACCACTAGTATTTAAAGATTTATGCAGACATATATTAAGAGAAGCCCACCAATGTTTTCGACTAGCAAGTTTTGTGGACAGATAGTTTTTTTTTTCATATTTTGACGTATGTCTCTTTGGGAATGTTTATCAGTTTCGAGTGAAAAATCTCTCCTTAAAATATTGTCCATACTATGATATGGGAATCCAACTGTGACGTAACGGCTAGTGGGAGCGACAAGTTATTTCCATTCTTAATACCAGTGACTTTTTCGAGGTAATACAGTTTAGTGTCTACTTGATCTTCTTGTTTATTTGTAATGAAGTTTAAATTAGAATGAACTTCTCTTTAAAGTTCACTTCAAGTATCTTTAAAGTTCGAGTGAATAGGCATCTTCCGGGTGAGCTTGCTACATCCTCGACCGTATCTTCGCCCCTGGGCTAGATTGTTGTCAAGAGCAAACCCATTCGTTATAAAAAAAAAAACTTGTCTATTAGGGGGTGTAGAATTAAATATACACACTAACCGAAGCTCTTACAGCGAGGGAATAAAACACCGTGACGAAACCTGCACTGAATGTGTAACTATTATCCAATCCGGTTAAGTTCCCATGTTAGCAATTCTTGCTTCACTATCATTATCTGATCTGGATTATGATCAGGCGTAAGTACGTAAGATTCTGGTCGATGTCGTCAATGATGCCGGTGGTACGTCAGTTAGTACCAGCGCCAGTGTACGCTATTAACAAGTGTGTATAGTTAGTACCAGCGCCAGTGTGCGCTATTAACAAGTGCATATAGTTAGTACCAGCGCCAGTGTACGCTATTAACAAGTGTGTATAGTTAGTACCAGCGCCAGTGTACGCTATTAACAAGTGTGTATAGTTAGTACCAGCGCCAGTGTGCACTATTAACAAGTGTGTATAGTTAATACCAGCGCCAGTGTACGCTATTAACAATTGCGTATAGTTACGAGCGCGGGGTTCTGGTCGATGTCATCGATGATGCCGGTGGTACGTCGGTTAGTACCAGCGCCAGTGTACGCTATTAACAAGTGTGTATAGTTAGTACCAGCGCCAGTGTGCGCTATTAACAAGTGCGTATAGTTAGTACCAGCGCCAGTGTACGCTATTAACAAGTGTGTATAGTTAGTACCAGCGCCAGTGTGCGCTATTAACAAGTGTGTATAGTTAGTACCAGCGCCAGTGTACGCTATTAACAAGTGTGTATAGTTACGAGCGCGGGGTTCTCGTCGATGTCGTCGATGATGCCGGTGGTACGTCGGTTAGTACCAGCGCCAGTGTACGCTATTAACAAGTGTGTATAGTTAGTACCAGCGCCAGTGTGCACTATTAACAAGTGCGTATAGTTAGTACCAGCGCCAGTGTACGCTATTAACAAGTGTGTATAGTTAGTACCAGCGCCAGTGTACGCTATTAACAAGTGTGTATAGTTAGTACCAGCGCCAGTGTGCACTATTAACAAGTGTGTATAGTTAATACCAGCGCCAGTGTACGCTATTAACAATTGCGTATAGTTACGAGCGCGGGGTTCTGGTCGATGTCATCGATGATGCCGGTGGTACGTCGGTTAGTACCAGCGCCAGTGTACGCTATTAACAAGTGTGTATAGTTAGTACCAGCGCCAGTGTGCGCTATTAACAAGTGTGTATAGTTAGTACCAGCGCCAGTGTACGCTATTAACAAGTGTGTATAGTTAGTACCAGCGCCAGCGTGCGCTATTAACAAGTGTGTATAGTTAGTACCAGCGCCAGTGTACGCTATTAACAAGTGTGTATAGTTAGTACCAGCGTCAGTGTACGCTATTAACAAGTGTGTATAGTTACGAGCGCAGGGTTCTGGTCGATGTCGTCGATGATGCCGGTGGGCACTTCAGACAGCACTAGCGCCACGTGCACTCGCCGCGGGTGTAGCGTCACATCTACAGCGTACTTCACCTCGCCCGTGCACTGTATAAAATACACTCTTTTGAAGAGTCATTTAGGAATTACGTAAGAATCCGAGGTTTTAAGGAGTTTAATGTGAGTTTACATTTGGCCCCCCTCAAAACCATCCTTACGAAATAAATATTTGGTCCCTTACCATCACCGTCATATTAACAAAAACGTCCACTAACCTCATGTACATTCGAGGAATAAAAAGGTTCGTCACCTTAAGGCCGATTTTCGCTTGCACTATTGCAGGAATCAATTATGCCAACATTCCAGAACAAAAACAGTGCTGCTAACATATAATAAAATGTGACGTTTGCTATCAATTACAAATCTCGTCATCTAATGTCAATTTTTTCTTGCACTTGCGCAAGAATCATTCCCACCAACATAAACAACAGTGCTTGAAGTTTGCTATAAAAAGATACAAGATGTCTGACGTCTTTGAGACATTAGAAATGACAACACCTAGTTTTGTTCATAAATCTAACCAAAAGAAGTTTTTAGTTTTATCATAACATTTACGATCTTTTTTATGATAATAATCTTCTTATTCAACACAAATCTTGAGCTAAATCAATTTGAACTTTGTAACAGAAATTATGAAGCATATTTTCTACGCAAGAATCAGTTCTGTATCAAATTTTCAAAAGGTAATATGTGCTCGAGGCACGATAAAGGAATCAATTTGAAAACTGACGAAGGTTTTCATTCCGTGACTGTACATGAAATTAATTTATCAAACTAATAATAGTTTATCATAACGCTATATCTATACATACAGGGCGTAAAAGACAGCTTAGCAAAAACTGAAACAATCATTCTGAATGATTTTCGAGTGGAATTTTTCTCCGGAAACTTATTACTTTTTTATTATTTAATTTTGCAATAAAAACAATCATAACAACGTAAAGCACGAAAACCAGCAATGTACATCGGACTCCGATAGCAACAAGGCGCGAGGGGATCGCGCGAGTGGCGCGGTTTCGCGATACGTTGCGTAGCACCACAGTAGTTTAATAATGAAAACTCCTTAACGTGATGTTTCCGGAAAAAAATATTACTTATAGCTGATGATAGTTATGGATAGATTCCACCATTTAAGTACACACATCAACACGGTATAGGCATATTGCACGACTTTTCATACAAAGAGGTCTGTTTGAGAAGCTATAAAAGCATACTCGAGATACATGGAGGGCTATAATTTTCAGAAGAGCAAGTGCTAAGCCTAAATTTTAAATTCTAGTCAATAAATTTTGTTTTACTTGAAATTCGTGAAAACGTGACGAAAATGAAAAAAAAAATTGTGTAAATTTGACCATTTTCAAACAAAAAGCAGGCAAAAACGTTGCTAGCAATGTGTCTTTATTTGACACCTTGCGACTTTTACCTTTGGGGTCACGTGGACAGCTTGTTACTCAGCTAACAGCACAAAAAATAACGTTGAAATGCTCAGGCAGAGGATATTAAGCGCAGCGCAACAAATAAAAGAAACTCTAAAACCAAATAGCGAAGAGATCACGTGCAATGTGCATGGATGAGGAACTCTAGATCGAAATTTAAGCAGGATTTTTAATTTTATGTTTGTTAATAAGTATTGTGTAGTTTTAGCCTACTTTCATTTCTCTCCAATTAGAAAAGGCAACAAGTACAAAAATCCACTGCTGTTCTGAAAGTGCATTTTCAAGTTATAACTCCTTTTTATTAATTTTTTTGTTAAGTTTTATACCACTTTCGAAATCTAGTGAAATAAGGCATTTATATTTAAGTAATTCATGACAAAGTGGCACTACAAAGATTTTTCCTTTAAATCTCTCGCTATTCCAAGTCCACAACATGAAGGTTATTGGTATTACTTCAGCTTATTATAATCTCGAGGAACCGCTGAGAAGTCAGCTTTTAGATTATGCATAAAAGATTACAATGGAAAATTCTAAGTTACACAGCTTTTTTTGTCAAAAATCGGCATTTAGAAAAAAATGCACAAAAACGCGATTATCTAAAAAACGATTAACTATCGGCTAGGGAAGGAATTTAAAAAAATGTCACAAATGAGCTCTACTTTAACCCCTTGAAGGGAATGTATCGAATTTCCGGTAACGCTGTATATTTGCTAACCTGTCCTTTACACCCTGAATAATAATTGTAGTAAAATTAAAAACCTGCCAAATCTGTTGTTTTGTAAGTTAATTTAATACAAATTATTTATTTTACGCACAAATAAAAAGACTGCATTTTCAAACTATTAACTATTAATATAAATATGCCATGGCATACGTATTCAGCGTATTATTTACTTCACACGCTGTTTTTTTTTTAAATCTTTAGTTGACATACCTGGGAGATCCCATCGAGTTTGGGCAAAGCCTGGTTGAGGGGCCTTAGATTTTCGTCCGTTTCGAAGGTCTGTCTGCCCCTGGATAAGCCTCGCTCCAGTGGAGCAATGCCTGAACGATAACGCGTGCTGCAACCTGGATTCCACGCGAGCAGTGTCTGAAATGTTATTTTATTTTATCTGCGCAACTTTCATTCTTCCACGCTGTTCCACGCTGGACTTGGAGTGAAAGAAAAACTTAGAATGTGCCAGCTGCCAACACTTCCCAGGCATACTGTAGAAACCAGTGTGGGACGCAAGGGTTTTGCTGTAACCTCTCACCCTTAGGTGGATAGGGCAAAAATGTACCAATTCAAAAAAAAAACGTTTTTGAAGAAAAGTGGGTTTTTACATTGTTTTAGCTAAGTACATACGAGTACGTACACACGCTCACACCTATACAGGTTGAAAAAGAATCTCCTAGCTTTATTGAAAATCCTGAACCAGTATCACTCAAAGAACACATTAATGAAAAAAAATTTTTTTTAATATTTTTTCAATGGGAATAGTTCATTTTTTGCCTAAACGTAGACATTACTCCTACACCAGGCACGCGAGGGGTGCGGGTAGCGCTCGGGGGGTGCGCCCGAGTGGTGTCTACGTTTAGGAAAAATAAAAAAAATAAGTGTTCAGTAAGTGATACTGGTTCAGGATTTTCAAAAAAGCTAGGAGGTTCTTTTTCAACCTGTATATCCCTAACGGGGTAGGCAGAGCATCAGTGGTTCTAGAACCACTAGATGCCACGTTTGACACAAAAAGTGAAGGTTATCAGATGGAACAAGCTGCATATTGGTAAGACGTGGTCAGCCTTTCGCCCATTATTCAGCAAAACTCTCGTATCCCTCTTAGGGGCCGTCCATTAATTACGTGAGGTGTTTTGGGGGGGGAGGGGGTCGGGCCAGATCTCACTCAATATCACGTGGGGGAGAGGGGGTGTCTCTACAAATATCACGTAATATTTTTCCCCAAAAGAAATAGTGTTAAATTGCGGAAAAGCTAAGTTAAACCAACTAAACCATGTTGTTCCAGTAGCCACTCTTAAGACTAGGTACTCATGACATGAGTTCCCGTGGACTGAATTTTCAAATTTAAATTAGTAAATCATAGCTGTTTTTTATTGTTCGATTATTAAAAGTTTAAAAATAATTAGTCAAATTATGTAAATTTTCTAAATAAATTTTACCAATTAACGTATTTATACTAAAACTAAGCATTTTCATAAAACTTACGTGAGATTAAGGGGGGAGGGGGGTGTCGAGCCAAATCTTACGACGTCTCACCTGATGGGGTGGGGGGGTTAATCTCCAAAAACACCTCACGTAATTAATGGACGCCCCCTTACAGATTAGACTTTTACTGTATACCTGGGAAGAGTAGGTAGCTGGCACATTCTAAGTTTTTCTTTCACTCCCAGTCCAGCATGGAAGGGTAGTTAAGTAACGACGAAGATAAGGATGTACTCTGTTCATATTACCGGCTCGGATACTTTTCTTAAAAACAAATGATTTTTTTCGAAATTGGTTTATTTTTTCCCATCTATCCGAAGGTGATTTTATAGCTAATGATCTCTACTATGACCCCTTAAAGGGGTCGTGCCGTATTTCCAATAACCCTGTTTAATTTTCATCATATTTAAAAATTAATTTTGAGTTTCAGTACTTAACTTTTTGAACGCCACGTCATGTTACGAAAGTGATGCATCCACCATTAACTGACATTCTTAACTTTTTTCGGTCATAATGCCTTTAGCTGCTGTTATTAGAGTTCATTATCGCTTAAAACTCGATGAATTACTCGTCGTGATATCCCGACATGGCGTATACAGGGCTTAAGGTAAATCTTTTTCAACCTCTCGGGTGGTTAATCAGTCCATGAAACTGAACAACTTTCCCCCAATAATGGGTCAAAATAAGAAAAGATAAATTTGAGTTCCCATACAAACTTCATCAGCATATAGCACATTTTGTATGGGAGTTCAACATTTTGGGGGAAAGTTGTTCAGTTTCATGGACTGATAAACCACCCGAGAGATTGAAAGAGAGATACCTAAAGCCCTGTAGAGCACGATTTCCCGGTGTCGACCGTCTTTGGCGTTCAAAAAGTTAAAGTTTATAACTCTCTCACTTTATAAAACAAAGCATAGACAAGGAATCGCTTGCAGAAGGCAGATGGTTCGGGCGGCGCGTCCACCGGGATTATTTCTTCAGACATGGCGTTGAAAGCTTTGCGGAAAATCAAGTCCGAATTTATGGGTGTTCCTGTAAAATATTATGTATTTACTGTTTATTGTACACAATAGACACATAAAGGGTGTCAAAGACAGCTTAGCAAAAATTGAAACCCTAGACTCAGACGATCATTCTAAATGATTTTCCTGTGAAAATTTTCTCCGGAAAATTTTCTTTTTTTTAAATATTTTCTGCTTCCATGTTATTATATAATCGAATACCTACCCGAGTGAGTCCCCGGCAGAGTAGAATAGGACCACCCTCTTTCTTACCGAGGTGTCGTACAAGGCGACTAAGGTAAATATGCAAGCAAGTTCATCTGCACACAGAGAAGGAAAACTCTGCAATTATATCAAAACCCTCGCCAACCCGTCTGCCAAACGTGGTGAGTATAGCATTTACCCCTCACGTTATTGAGGGAGACCCGTGCCCCAGCAGTGGGGACGTATATGGGCTGATGAAGAATACCTACACTCCATTTTGCAATAAAAAATAATCATAACAACGTAAAACACGAAAACCAGCAACGTACATCGCACTCCGATAGCAGCGCGGCGCGGGGGAAAGCGCGCGGGGCGCGGTTTCACGATACGTTGCGTAGCGCTAAAGTAGGTAAACAATGAAAACTCCTTAATATGCCGTTACCGGGAAAAAATAATAACTTATAGCTGATGATAGTTAAGGGTAGATTCCACCATTTAAGTATTTGCTAAGCTGCCCTTTACACCCTGTATAAAAAGAAAGATACGAAGAGAGAGACGACGCGACACAAAAAGCACTGCTTATTTCTAGGAAGAAATTTCTTCCAGCAGAGACCTTACAAAAGATAAAAAATATGTAAAAAAAATACAAGAAACTGCGTAGTTGGTAACAAGTCAAAGGATATCTGGCGGTTAGAAAATTCTGTCATATGGATCGGTTAGTTTAGGCATTTAGTTGATTACTTAGATAAGATATTTACTAAACAGAATTTCCGCAATAACGGCTAGTTTTGCATTCAATACACGCTGTAGTATGCCTCGCATCACGCTTAGAAGTAACTATCTTCCCGCTCGGGACTTTTAATTATACACATAAACCTTAAGTTTTTATTTTTATTATTATTATAAGATGGGTTAACTCTTGACCTCAATCTTGACCATAAAGGTCAAAGATGAGGTCGACGATGGAGCGAGTTAACCCAGAAAACGCCTATAAAGGCATTGGTACTCCCACGCACCGACGGAACACAGCAAGCTGTTTGGCGTCGGACTTCGGTAGGAGGGTGGTCGCGAACCAGACGGCCCTTTACAGAGCCTACCACAACGCATGAGACCATAGGACGACGCCTCAGATTCAGACAAAAATGAAGTGTCGTTGCCTGGGATGGATCACTAGGAGGCAGGTCTCATTTGTGTTTCCTTAGTCGCCTCTTACGACACCCACGGAAAGAGATGGGGTGGTGTTATTCTTAACCGATCACCACAAGGCACAAAAGTTACGGCACAAGTAACTTTTAGACACTATTTTTTTTTCGTAAATACTCCACTAGACTAGAAGATCATTCAGAACTCTGTATTCAGGAGTTTCAGTTTTAGCTTCTTACACTCTGTATAACCAGAGTCTCTTTCAAGTTCGAATGAATAGGCATCTTCTGGGTGAGCTTGTTACATCCTCGACCACATTTTGCCCCCGAGGGCGAACCCATTTTCTATACTAAAAAACATATATATAAAATAGCCTCATATAGGCGCTCGCTGATCTCAACCGTTCAGTAAAGTTAAGCAACGCACACAGAGGTAGGGAACCTGATGCCCCTGATGGGTGACCAAAGTGGCAAGTTATCGCGAGCATTTCCGTGCTTCAGAGGGCATGTTGAGCTGTCGGTCCCGGCTGTTGTCGCTTAACTAAAGTCGTTAAAACCAAGTCAGAGGCCATTTGGCGGTTTGAAAACTCTAACACCAGGGTCATTTAAGTTTGCTACACACTTGACTATACCTACACGATAAGAAGAAGTGAATGAATTACTTCTTATGGCAGCCTCCGTTTTGAAAGCCCGGGTGAACGTTTCGCTGATGCCGCCATACACGATGACGGATGACATGACGATGCTATTCTTGTCAAGTTGTACGTGGAAGCCCGCGTTGACGATCGCCTGGGCATTCTGGGCACAGGGCATCAACTGGAAAAACAGTTTCGTATAGGCGTACACAGGGTTATTGAAAATACGTCACGATCCCTTCAAATTTGCCTCAATCAATAGCTGCAGCCATTATAAATATAAATTGTTAACCCTATACTTGGGACCGATTTTAAGGTGTGATTTTGGTTTATTTGATAACAGTTTTTATTTTCTATGTAATTACGGAGCTCATAAAAAATATTTGAAAAAATCCTATATATATAGTTATTGTAATATAGCATGTCTCTTATTATGCACATTGCCAAGTTGTCTGATGTAGACATGTGCGCTGCGCCGGCGCGCCGCCGCCGCCGACCAATCATCCCCCGGCGTCACCGCCGCCTTTTTGAGACGGCGTGGACGATTGGCGAGGTGGCTTCACGTCAATCGCCACTGGCGTATTATTTTAGTTCGTTTAGTCTACATTTGGCAGATGCTATTTTGACGAATTCCACGTAAGAGAAAGCAGATCTCTTCGCATCTCTTTTTGCAAGCAATTCTCTTATAGACTCTGCCTCTCATCAGCCGCCGTCAATACCTCGCTATGACTTCTCAATGCCGGAAGTCACGATACATAATAAAGAGGTTCGCGGAGCACTAAAGAGTCTAGACGTGAATAAAGCTAGCGATCCATATGCATGTGCTCTGCTCTGAGGTATTGTGGTCCTGAGTTGTCTCCTGTACTGACATTCTCCCTTAAGACTAAAACCGTACCCAAATCTTAGAAGCTTGCTAACGTGCAACCAGTACCCAAAAAGGGTAGTTGTGCCGACCCCTGCAATCACCGAATTATTGCCATCACCTCCATAAAGGGTACTAAATAGCAAGCTACTGACTTACCTAGAAGACAACGACTTACTCAGTGATTGAATATGGCTTTCGCCTGGGACGATCAACAGGGAATGTACTAGTATATGTCACGCACTGCTGGGGCTATGCTATCGAGAAACATTGTGAAGCTCACGCCGTGTCCCTAGATATCTCGAAGGCATTTGACAGGGTTTGGCATGCAAGTCTGCTAAGCAAGCTTCCTGCGTACCGAGTCCCTGCCGACTTCTGTGACTGGATAGCTGACTTCCTGAGAGAACGGTTGATCCGAGTAGTCATTGGAGTTCTTCAGGGGTCCGTTCTCTCTGCGACCCTTTTCCTGCTGCTTTTGCATGGAATTGTTGCATACGTAGATGACAGTACAGTCATGGAGAGATACCTGTCCGGTCCAGGAGCTGGTGGGGATGTAATTGTCTCAGAAAGGAGAGCACTGGTAGAGCGAGTAAATTCAACCTTAAGTCTTGTCTCCCGGTGGGGTGACAATAATCTGGTTAATTTCAACGCCACCAGAACACAGGCGTGTCTGTTCTGCGGAACGGGGTCCATTTACTCTGACTCCTACTTTTCGAGGTACATCTGTTCCTGTAACCAGTGAGTTGTCTGCCAACCTAGACTTCGGCACCTCCATCGAGTCCAAAGCCCAAACTGCGGCCAAGAAGCTGGGCATCCTTAACAAGGTTGAACGGTACTTTACGTCCGATTAACTCCTGTCCCTCTATAGGCACAGGTACGATCGTGCATGGAGTATTGCAGCCACCTTTCTGATGGTTCAACCAAATACCAACTAGCCGTATTGGACTTCGGAGAGAGTGCACAGGAGCTGCATGAACTTATTCTGCCTGCCCTTTTCCAGACGTACTGCAGGGTATCACCCTTACCTTATCGAGATCCCACGGCGCTTTTTATCATCTTTTATATTGCGCTCTAAATTTCCGAGCTCATATAACCCAGGCCTCTTTAAAGTTCGAGTGAATAGGTATTTTCTGGGTGAGCTTGCTTCAGCCATGATGATCATTGGAAGCAGCAACGGAGTAGAATTTGTCAAAAGAAGAATCTCTCGAAATAAGAATCTTTCAAATGTTGACTAAACGTATGGAATGTTGTTTCATTTTGCAACAATGCCCATATTTGGTGATAAAAATTTAAGAGCACCCTCCCACGCCGGCGCGCCGCCGCCGCCGCCAAATTTTTGCCAGTTCGCCGCCGCCGGCATTTTCTATATCGGTGCACATGTCAAGGCACCTCAACTATAAAACGTGAGTTGCTCTTGGTTGTACATATAAATGATCTATTAAAATAATAAAATTCAATCAATTATTATTATTTTATAATCCACGGGGACGAAGTCGAAGTAAAAAACTAGTACATAATGATTAATCTTTCTGTCGACAGTTATGATTTAATCAAAGAAAAAAAAACTGGCGATCTGGCAATGTGTATCTAAATGCACACGGTAAATAGAAGGTCGATTTGCGAGTGAGTTGGCAATGTGCATTTGTAGACACATCAATAAATATACATGTGTTACGATTGAAAATCATGTGCATCACTAAAAAATACTAGTAAATATCGAACACGTATATATTCAAGAATAATATAATACACACATACATAGGTTTTATACAATACACAATAGGATAAAAATCGATTTTTATCTTGTGCTGCGTGGACGCCTGCACACGTTCCGCCATCTTGCGACCCACTGACAGCTTGTGTGGCCAAATAAAGTTGGTAGATTTTTTTGCAAATAAATAAAATATTTTCCTACAAAGTGTTGCCAAAAAAAACCCAAAAAAATTGCCTTTTTTTCTGGTATATTTTTTTTAGAACTATGTGCATTTCAGTGCACACTATCAAGTATAGGGTTAAATCGACTTTTCTCTAAAAAGTCACGTTTCTGAAATATGATCTCTCAATGTTGGACCAGTTACGCCAACAGTAGGCTGATTTAACACTTATCTATTGACACAATCATATGGAATTACTGTATACAGGGTGTAAAATACAGCTTAGCAAATACTTAAATGGTGGAATCTACCCATAACTATCATCAGCTACAAGTAATTATTTTTTCCCGGAAACGTCATGTTAAGGAGTTTTCATTATTTTCCTACTTTGGCGCTACGAAACGTATCGTGAAACCGCGCCCCGCGCGCGATCCCCACGCGCTGCGCTTCTATCGGAGTGCGATGTACAGTCAAGAGCAGGTCACACTTTACACTACCAGTTTAAGCTGAGCTCTGATTTATACTGCGCGCCATACAATGCAGGGCCGGTCCAAAGTCCAAAGTGTCAAGCTTGACGTGCTCTTGAGTGTACATTGCTGGTTTTCGTGTTTTACGTTGTTATGATTGTTTTTTATTGCAAAATGGAGTGTATTCGATTAAATAATAAAAAACGTAAGCAGAAAATATTAAAAAACATGAAAAAAAATGAAAATTTTCCGAAGAAAAATTTCACGGAAAAATCATTTAGAATGATTGTCTGAGTCCAGGGCTTCAGTTTTTGCTAAGCTGACTTTTACACCCTGTATATACTGTTTTATGGTAATCCAAGTATAAATCAAGTGATACATGAAACAATAGAAAATAGGATGTCAATGTACTTATGTGTCACCGTATCATTTTGAAGCGCTCGTAACCCAGTGGCACTCGCTAATCTCAACCGGTCAGTGAGGTCAAGTAACGTACACAGAGGCAGGGAACCTGATGGGTGATCAAAGTGGCAATTTATCACGAGCGTTTCCGTGCTTCGGAGGGCACGTTAAGCTGTCGGTCCCGGCTGTTGTCGATTGACTACAGTCGTTAAAACCAAGTCAGAGGCCATTGTGCGGTTTGAAAACTCTGACACCAGGGTTAGCCAAGTTCGCCACACACTTGACTATACCTATACGATAAGAAAAAGACCGTAACATTGTCAAATCCGTAATATTATAATTTGACTAAGTAAGATTATAAGCTCTCGGTACTTTGTAAACTGCCCCATTTTTTTTATATTGACGGACTTTTCATAATATTATACCCCTTCCTTGGCAGTCGGGTAAAAATACAGGCACTCGAGTACACACACGAACACACACACACGCACGCATAGATTAGATTAGACTAAGAATAATGTGTTTATTTTATACTAGCTGTCCGCCCGCGACTTCGTTCCCGTGGGAACTGTCCCGGTGGATTTTCATTTGATTTTTAAATACAAACCTGACAGTGACAACAAGGAACACAACAAAAAAAGAATCATCCAAATCGGTCAAGCCATTTTCAAGTTATAGCGTGACCAGAATTTTCACATTAATTTTCTAGGTTTCTTGTCTGCTGGTGTTAAAATTATGAACTGGGCCCTTTACCGTAGGGCATTGAGTGTACAAGTTAGTATGTTATTTGCACTATTTATTACCAATGAAAGACATAGTTAATAAACTAAGACACGCCTGAAGATGATGCAATCGAAACCGGTCGCATGAAAATCTTATATATAAAAATGAATCACTAAATCTGTTGGTAAGCGCAAAACTCGAGAACGGCTGGACCGATTTGGATGATTCTTTTTTTGTTGTGTTCCTTATTGTCAGGAGAAGGTTCTTATTAAAGAAAAAACTAAAAAAGTGCCACGGGAACGAAGTCCCGGGCGGAAAGCTAGTATTAAATAAATAAGTGGAACTAGTGTAAAAAGCATGTCTTTCATTAGTAATAGTGCAAATAACATACTTACTTGTACACTAAGACTTAGTTCAAACTTAGACACGCCTGAAGTGAAGATGATGCTTAAACTAAGACACTCATGAAGACGATGCAATCGAAACCGGTCGCATAAAAATATAAAATTAATAAATGTAATTAGTGTAAAAATCATGTCTTTGATTGGTACCTAATAATATGGAGTTCCATCAAAAAGCAACAACACAAAGTATAAACTACATTATTTGCATTATGTATAATTGCTAGGTAATATTATGGTATTATCATGACTTTATATTCTGAACTCATTACTATAAAGTAGGAAGGCACATGTGGCTTAACGTACACAAACATAATTATTTTGCAATTAGCAGAATCTATAATGTCCAATACAATTTAAAAAAAATTAACTAGGTAGGTGTTGTGATCAGATGTGTAGTGTATACGAATTAAAATTCTATTATAAACATTTATGTGATTGTTTCGTTCTAAACAAGACTAACTGATATCTTGCAATGGAGCTACGCATATTCCTAATTATATTACTCTTAGGATTTTATTGCACACTTGTTCACGGACATAAGTCTAAATTGCTAAGTTTCGAGAAATGCAAACATCCCGACCCACCTATGCACAAAAACTTGAATAAAATAATGCATATTACCATAGAAACTTACGTAAATAAAATGGGCAAACTAATCGTTCGAGGTAATACGACAATACTACAAGATTTTACGATATATGGAGTGTTCAGATCTGGCGTAGAAAAAAATAAACAATTTAGGTACAATTTGGAGTATAAAAGATGACTTGTAATAATCTGATGGTAAAATTAATTTTGAATGCAGTCAGAATTAAGTATGATCCGAAGGATTGTAGAGTTTTAAAAGGTAAGTTATCTTAACATTTTTTTTCATTCCATATGAATATATAAAGTCTAACTCTTTAAACTTTCTCGAGTTGAACACATAATTAAATACTAAAACGGGTCTAAATTCGCGTATACAGGGCTTGAGGGTGGTTAATCAGTCCATGAAACTGAAGAACTGCCCCAGGGAACATAGGTCATAATACGAAAAAAATTTTTGATCTCCCATACGCTAAATGCGCTATATGCTGATGAAGTTTGGATGGGAACTCAAAATTTTTTTTTCGTATTTTGACCTATGTTCCTTGGGGAAGTTGTTCAGTTTCATGGACTGATAAACCACCCGAGAGGTTGAAAGAGATTTACCTAAAGCCCTGTATATTATAAGGCAACGTGTGATCATGGTCTACAGCGCACCGATCGGACCACACCACAAAATATTTATTGCTAACTAATCCATAATAACATAAATATAAAAGTTTATTTGTCCTTCCTTCATGTTGACACGAAGCAACGAATTGACGAGTTTTTGGCACACAAATGGTTTTTCACAAGAACTAAATCGCTGGCAGAAAGCTTGCATACTTTTAAATACACAGGTTTACTTAATGACTATTGTATTTCTGCAGGTCAGTACGTGTTTAACGATTTAGACGTGTCAGCCATAGACAAGGCCGTGAATTTCATTCCGGCGCGGGAGGCCGGAATTAATATATGGTACTTCGGAACATACGGAAAAGAGGGCAGTTACACATGCTTCGATATTCGAATTAAAATTGAGTAAATACCTACACTACCCCTACAAGAGCATAGGCTCTTGTTCGTTTATTTATCTAACTACCTTTGAAATGTATAAATATAAAAAAATTGAAAAGCCGTGCCTCCTAACGAGGGCTCTGAACGCCCGCTGCGTTGAGCGGGTGCACGGCGCGGGCGCGGCGTGCTGTTTCTTGTAATTTCATATGATCAGCGCCGCGTGCAGCGGGTCCCCCCTCGCCCGGGTTACAAGGAAACAGCACCCGCGCTTAAGGCGACTACAGCACCCGATAAAGGCAGCACACACAGGAATAGTGCCATCTCCGCCTCTCAACAGGCCTGTCGATACACGAAGTTTATCGATACACGAAGTTTACGGACTATGAAAGCGTGCGTGCGTAAAAACATGTTCGAAAGTTATAAAAATGAGATTTATGGAAAGGTAACAGCTTCAATCGAAAAACGCGTTAACTACTTATCGAGAGTGTTCAATCACGAACATTTTTATAGCAAATTCAAGTTCCTGTGTGCATTTTACTATCGTTTTTACAGCTTAAAAGATACACAAATTGGGTATTTAGAGGTGACTTTGTGAGCTTTTTCTATCGAACCAAAAGTGCTGAATCATGTTTTCAGCAAACTACTTATCTAGTTTATGTCCTGAATATTACCGTAGTATTTTTTTTCTTCGATTTAATGCAGTGCGTCATGCTTATCTACGCATCATAAAATCGTAATTTAGGTGCTGTAGTCGCCTTAACGCAGCGGACGCCCTAAAAGGACTATATAAGACACTAGCCTATAAGACACTAACACTAGCTATATAAGACACTAGCCTATAAGACACTAATTAATATATTTTTTTGTTGATGTAATAAAATATTTACTTATTATTAATAACGTGTTTATTCGTGTCGACTTGGGAATCCTATCCCGCATCAAAACCGTGATCCCGCAAGCAATCTCCGGATTTGATTTATTGAGATTTTTAAAATATTTTTAAATGTTTTTAGACGTTTAAAAAAAAAAAAAGACAAGCAAATTTTTTTTATAGTTAAGATAAACTACAGGGTCGCTAATTATTAAATTTTATATATTTTTTTAAAGAACAAGATGGATTGTATGTGTGCTTTGTTGTAATTGAATGTTGAATGTGGAGGGGTGGCCGTCGCTGGCCGCACGCTCCCTCTGCGCCCTGCCTCCACCTCTTTCATGCGTGTACAATACAGCAATCATTATTAACAATTATTGTACAATTATAACAATTGAATATAATCATTATATTAGAGGTACCTATACAATATAATCAGCATCTTTTAAGAAACGCTTCTTACGATATAATAAAAAAAAATACGTTTCATCTTTAAGTTTTGTATTGAAAAGAAAGCATATTTATTGGTGAAAACAAAATTATTTTCAATACCTCCATAGAAAAGTTACGAATTCTATAGGAAAAGTTTTAAATCACTAATAATAAAGCTGTACTGTATAAGTAATAAACTAGCATTCCGCCCGAGACTTCGTTCCCATGGGAATTCAGGAAAATCATGAACCCTATGTTCATCAGGGATAATGTAGGATTCTAATGGTGAATTTTTTTTTTAAATCGGTCCAGTAGTTTCGGAGCCTATTCAATGCAAACAAACCAACAATCAGAACGTCGTCGTTTAAGCCTATTTTATAGGTAGGTAAGCTTTTATTTCTTAATATTTTATTTTATCCCGAATAAGGGATCCCGCACGACTAATCCTGAAAAAGTTTCGAGATCCCGCATTTGCGGAACGGCGTTTGCGGAATTGGATTCCCTAGTGTCGACTTACCCTTAATTTTTGTGGACCAGTACTCAGTGCAATATCTGTTGCCGTCGTGGCATACTGAAATCTTAATACAACGTGTTAACGGAATAAGTGAAACTGAGAAAGTAGTTTGTTTAGAATCGAGAGTAGAATCGATTCCACAAATTTTAAATGGGGGTTAAATTTTGAAAAATTTTAATTTACTTTTTATGCCGCTTCTAAAAATGTTTGGTTCTACTGCCCAACGTCAGTTGACCTTGACGTATGATACATGCTTTTTCCGAATTCCCACGGGAACGAAGTCCCGGGTGGAAAGCTAATATAAAATAAATAAGTTGGGGTATATGGGCTTTTCACTTAAGTATTCCATTAACACGTTGTATAAAATTGGAGGTCCTGATTCACAGACTCATCAACGCTCAGCCCAAACCCTTAGATCTAGAAAGCTGAAATTTGGCAAAAAGGTGTCTTTTATGACGTAGGCAAGTACTAAGAAAGGTTGTTTTGAAATTCAATCCCTAAGGGGGTGAAATGGGGGTTCAAAGTTTGTATGGAGAAAACAATTTTTTTTTGACATTTTGACTCCAAACTTCGTCAAGATATACCTTGAAGCAAATAAACGGACACGAGTTTCATGATTTTTCAAAAATTATCCTCTAAGGTGTCAAGAATGTAATGGATGACTAAAAGAGTTCTTTGCGCGAGCGAAGCCGCGGGAAAAAGCTAGTTTAATTATAATAGGCATATAACTTCAGAAAATAATTCCGCAGGTGACTGCAGCTGCTAAAAAATATAGAAAGAAAGAAAGAAAAAGAAATTTATTCACCATACAATACAGACACCAAAATAGCATACAAATGAATAATGTGGTGAAAAGGTGCTGCCTCAGCCAGGCTGTTTTTCAGTCAGCACCTGAGTTGACTGCTAACAACGTGCATTTAAGATGCAGCACAATAATTACTGAGAAGAATCTCTGGTTCCAAGACCACTTATAAACATTAAGAGAAAAGAAAAAAGAACTTAACGGCATTGCTCAATGCTCACACTATGTTGCTTATGTCAGCAACAAACTAATTTTAAGTACAAAAAGAGTACAAAGCGCCTATTATATTGACTCAACATGACAAAAACATGGCTTCATAAATACCGAGAAGTGACTGCTAGAAATGGTGGCAAAAAGTAGCAAATATGTATATTAAATGGGGCAGTCGAAATCTTAAATAGGCTGCTAAAAATAATGTAGCGGCTGCTAAAAATTGATGACTTGGCGACTAATAACCTATGAAATTGCCGATATTTTCTGAACCTCTCTTTTGTTCATAATTTATTTGATTGAACGGTTGTTACTAAAATCTTTTTTTTTTAATAAGTCTTGGCCATATAACGGTGATTTGAGTAACATAATAAATATATATGTTATGGACCAAGTGATTAATGCGGGCATTATGAATAATGCCCGGGCATTATTCATAATGTCTAGCTCTATCGGGCAAAGTGATTAATTACAATCTAAACTTCATTATTTATCATATTGCCCGGTCATTATTATATTGCTACGTGACAATTGGGCAATTTGATAATAAAGCTAAGTTTGATGCGGTGCGGGGAGGGAAGTACGGGGAGGGAAGCGGTGCGGGGAGGAAAGTGCCCTCGTTGCAATTTATAAAAGTTTTCGTTATTTTTTCACGACCGCCATCTTAGATTTCAAAATCTAAAACGACATCCATGACGGATTTTTACACAAAATACATGTCCACCATCTTGTGTTTCAAAATGGTTGTCGTTTACGGAATTAGCACCCCCGATAACCTATTAAACGACACAAATATCAGTTTTTTCAAAAATGTAAATGTCCGCCATCTTGGATGTCAAAATGAACGACATTTTCGGAATCAGCATCCCCGACAATCTACCCATGACGGCATGCCCGAAAATCGCGACGCTCCGGGGTTTGCCCTTCTTGTCACGATTCCCCCAACTAAAATCAAAGTTGGCAGATATGAAATTATCGGAAGGCAGTCGGCGGGTAAGACGCTTCTTGGTGACGCTTCGGGCTTCGCTCTACGCAGCTTTCCTCAGCATACGGCCTCACCCCACCTTTAGTATCTAAACTTGTATGGCGGCCATCTTGAATTGGGGGGGGGGGACGCTCTGGTCGTCGCCCTACGCGGAGTTTGGACTTCGGCCTCACCCTAAACGCAGCTCGCCTCGGCCCTCGGCCTCGCCTCACCTACAGAATCTAAACTTGTATGGCCACCATCTTGAATTGAGGGGGTTGACGCTCCGGGCTTCGTCCTACGCGGAGTTGGGCTCAGTCTGCGACCTCGCCTCACCGTTAAAATCTTACTCGCATGGCAGCACTCTTGGATTGGGGGAGGGAGACGCTCCGGGCTTCGCCCTATGCGGAGCTCGGCCTTCGGCCTCGCCTTTTACCTTCCTACTTAATCCAAATAATGAGTCTGATTATTTAAATTGGTTAACATTTAGTTTATTTGAAGTTAAATGACTATAATAATAAAAAAATAGCAATTAAATATGTTTGTATTACTCTGCCCAAAAGGTGATGGGCATTATGTATAATGCCCGGTCAATTTGATTATTTGTTTAATTATTATCAAATTGCCCTCTCATATTGGGCATTTTTCATAATGCCCGGTCATTATGAATAATGCCCAATTTATCACTTGGTCCATAACATATATTTACTTTGGATTTGTCGGGTAGCAAAATAAATATTTCTGGATTCTAAGAGTGGCGTAAACCAAAAAAAAAGGAAAAACAAATATGCCACTTTTTTCCGAAATTTTAAAAAAAACAAGTATAAGTCACATCTCAGAATTTTGAATAGAAAACATTAAGGTGATAAAAATTATTTTAAATTACACTCAGTGTGACACAACACGGCACTTATAGCTGCCGATTTTTTATTTCTTTAATTCACTAAGTAATTTATTACAGGATTGATTTCTGTGTGCGTGTTTCATGTTACTTGCGATCATGCAATTTTAGCATTGTACATCATGAACATAATTATCTTACAATTAACAAAATCCATGACGTCGGATACAATTTTGGAAATGATCTAGATATCAATAACGAATATGTATACCTACGAGTTAAAATTCAGTTAGTAACATTTATTTGATTGTTTCGTTTTAAACAAGAGTAACCGATCATTTGTAATGGAGCTACGCTTTTTCCTAATTATATTACTCTTAGGAATTTATTGTACATTTGTTCACGGCAAGTCTAAATTGTTAAGCTTCGAGAATTGCAAACATCCCGACCCACCTATAGACAAAAACTTAAATAAAAAAATCCTGTTACGCATAGAAACTTACACAAATAAAAAGGAAAAAATACTCGTACGAGGTAATGTGACAATATTACAGGATATAATGGGATATGGAGTGTTCAAATCTGGCGTGGAGAAAAATAAACAATTTAAGTACAATTTGGAGTATAAAAAGATGACTTGCAGGAATGTGATAGTAAGATCAGTTCTAAAGGCAATCGGAATTAAGTATGATCCAAAGGATTGTAGAATTTTAAAAGGTATATTATCTTCATATTTTTTTAAACACCCTTATTAATATAAAGTCTACTGCGCACGGCTCTCCTAAAATTAGATCATAAGCTCGTAATCTCAGAGCTGAGCACCTGAGCAAGGGGTAGACGATCGTAGTAGTTATAGCCGTATAATGATGTGATGATGCTGCTGCTTGTCATCAGTCTCTGAAGGTTTATGGCAAAGTCATCAGGCATCAAACTCAAGATAATTTTACATTAGTTGATAAGGTCAGTTTCATGGGAAATTTCTCCCCATATTTTAAAATAGCCCTTAAGGCGATTACAGCACCCGATAAAGGCAGCACACATAGGAATAGTGCCATCTCCGTCTCTCAACAGGCCTGGGCCGGCAGTGCGAACAGTGTCGATACACGAAGTTTACGGACTACGAAAGCGTGCGTGCGTAAAAACATGTTCGAAAGTTAGAAAAATGAGATTTATGGAAAGGTAACGGCTTAAATCGAAAAATGCGTTAACTCCTTATCGAGAGTGTTCAATCACGAACATTTTGATAGCAAACTCAAGTTAATGTGTGCATTTTACTATCGTTTTTACAGCTTAAAAGATACACAATATTGGTATTTAGCGGTGACTTTGTGAGCTTTTTCTATCGTAACAAAAGTGCTGAATCATGTTTTCAGCAAACTACTTATCTAGTTTATGTCCTGAATATTACCGTAGTATTTTTTATCTTCGATTTAATTAATTAATTTATTTATTTGGCTGACCAGTGCAATGCGTCATGCTTATCTACGCATCATAAAATCGTAATTTAGGTGCTGTAGTCGCCTTAAAGAAATGACTGGGTGAATAATAATAATAAAAAAATATAGGATGAAAGGTAAATTAGCCTGAATTAAGTCTAGTTAAAAACGGCATTGGAAAATAAGTCATAAGTAAGTGTAATGAAATAAGATTATACAGGGTGTAAAGGACAGCTTAGCAAATACCTACTTAAATGGTGGAAACTACCCATGACTTTGATCAGCTACAAGTAATTATTTTATTCCGGAAATGTCAAGTTCAGGAGTTTGCGTTATTTACCTTCTTTGACGCTACGCAACGTACTGCGTAACCGCGCTCCGCGCGCGCTCCCCCCCGCCGCGCCGCTATTGGAATACGATGTACATTGCTGGTTTTCGTGTTTTACGCTGTTATTGTTGTTTTTTCATGCGAAATTGATTGTATTCGAATAAATAATTTAGTTTTGAAGCATGAACATAATTTAAAAACTTAAAAAAAAATTAAAATTTTCCGACAGAAAATTCCACTGGAAAATTATTTCGATTGATGATGGTCTGAAGTCAGGGTTTCAGTTTTTGCTAAGCTGTATTTTACACCCTGTATGTGTTTTGGAACGTTGTTGCAGTGAACCCAATTAGTTTTGAGGACATAGGCTTTCCTCAAGAACTAAATAGCTGGCGCAAAGCTTGCATGGGTACAGAAGCCAGCGCACCAGTTTACCCGTTTTTATTGCAAAATCGATCTTATCGTGACAGCATGGCCCTCTGTAACTTAAAATACACTTAAGGAGGCCTTTAGCATTATTTAATGACAATTTTATCTCTGCAGGTCAGTACGTGTTTAGAAATTTAGACGTGTCAGCCATAGACAGAGCAGTGAATTTCTTGCCAGCGCGGGAGACCGGCATTAATGTATGGTACTTCGGAACGTACGGCGAAGAGGGCACTTACGCATGCTTCGATATTCGAATCAACATTGAATAAATACCTACACTATCCCATAGCGTTCGTTAATTTATAAAACTACTTTTGATTAGGTGAAAAAACAATTCAAATGTTAAAAAAATCGAAAAGTGGTGACTCCTTACGAGGGCTCTGAAAGCTTAAAAGGAGTCGCGCTAGCTTAAAAAACACTAGCCCCTAAAAAAATACTATGTATTTTTTTCTGATGTAATAAAACATTTATTTATTAATATAGTATTTATTTGTGTCGACCAGTACTCAGCCACGCGCATTGCTTATCAGTGTGTTTAATCTACGTGTTACTTCAATTTACGAAAAACTATTATTTTGTTTAAAGAGCTATGAAGAACAACTTTGACTCAAAAACGTGCCTTTTTTGAAATTCGATTGTCTATACTAATATTATAAAGAGGAATGATTTGATTGTTTGTTTGTTTGTTTGCATTGAATAGGCTCCGAAACTACTGGACCGATTTGAAAAATTCTTTCACCATTAGAAAGCTACATTACCCCCGATGGACATAGGCTACATCATTTTCCCGAATTTCCACGGGAACGAGGTCCCTGGCGGAATGCTAGTGTCTAATATAACTTGCGAGCATGCAATTTAAGTATTACAGCATGAACATAATTATTTTGCGATTATCAAAATTAATGACGTCGGATACAATTTTTTAAATGATCTAGCTAGGTACCTACCTACTTAGGTGTAACGAATGTATACACGAGTTTAAATTCTATTATTATGATTTATTTGTTTGTTTTGTTTTAAACAAGGGTAACCGATCATTTGTAATGGAGCTACGCTTATTCCTAATGATATTAGTCTTAGGAAATTATTGTACATTCGTTCACGGCAAGTCTACATTGCTACGCCTTGAGAAATGCAAACATCCCAACCCACCTCTGGATAAAAACGTAAATAAAAAAGTCCTGTTAAGCATAGAAACCTACATGAATAAAAAGGGCAAACTACTCTTACGAGGTAACACGACAATACTACAGGATTTGAAGTGTTATGGAGTGTTCAGATCTGGTGTGGAGAAAAATAAACAATTCAAATACAATTTGGAGTATAAAAATATGACTTGTAAGAATTTAATCGCAAGAACAGTTCTAAAGGAATCTCGAATTAACTATGATCCGAAGGATTGTAGACTTTTTAAAGGTAAGTTATCTTAATAATTTTTTTACCATGCCATATAAATAAAAAGCCTTCATAGCCTCCATTAGCTCGTAATCTCGGAACTGAACAGGTGGTTCGGCGATCTCAGTAGTGCGGCTATAACGATGTGATGCTGCTTTTCATCACTATCTTAAGGATGACTTTACATTTTTCAGCTGATAAGGTCAGTTTCATGGGGAATTTCTCCTCACTGAACTTATATGAAATGAAGAACCTTAAGTACATGAAATTAAGTACCTTATTTAAAATTATCAGGACGGCATTATATTTGAAAAAGCTTTAGTAAAATAGGCCTTAAAAATTCAAAATTAGCCTTTCTAGCTTAAAACGGTATTGGAAAATAAGTCACATAAAATATAATAAGATTAAATGTGTTTTGGAAAAGTGAACCCAAATTGGTTTGAGGACTGGAGGAGGCTTTCCACAAGAACTAAATATAGCTGGCGGAAAACTAGCATACCTACAGAGACTAGCGCAATTTTATTGCAAAACCGTTTTACCGTTGCAATACGGACCTCTGCAACTTAAAACACACTGTAGGAGGCATTTGGCATTATTTAATGACAATTTTATCTCTGCAGGTCAGTACGTGTTTAGCAATTTAGACGTGTCAGCCATAGACAGAGCAGTGAATTTCTTACCAGCGCGGGAGACCGGCATTAATGTATGGTACTTCGGAACGTACGGACAAGAGGGCACTTACACGTGCTTCGATATTCGAATTAAAACTGAATAAATACAAATACTGGGTTATCATTCGTTAATTTATTAAACTACTTATCATTATACAGGATGTTTGGTAGATGGTCCAACAAACAATGAGAGGTACCTAGTTGGGTTCATTTGGAACAAATCGTACTTAAATTTTAATTCCCTAAGGGCGGGCGACTTGCACCAAAACCTTAAATACATTTAATAGCTTAAACACATTTAACTCGGTTGTCAAAGCAACAAAATCTGTCAAATTAATCAAAATTAGTTTCGCTAAATACGTTTAGCACTTTGGTGCAAGTCGCCCTTAGTCTTAAAATTTATTGTTTTTTTTTCCAAAATTTTACAGTTTGGCTTAAGTAATAAATTTTAGTTTGACTTATTTCTGTTCTGTACCGGTTTTTTAGTTTTTTCAAGTCAGCCATGCATTCCTCATTTTAAAATATAGTAATAAGGCTCAAATTACGTTGATCTACCAAGTTAGGCTCTTTTTAAAAAATCGGTCATCTTAAATTTGCAACTAATTAAAAAAAACAACTAAAACCTCAAATGGTTTATCTATGTATTGATCTTACAACTTAATTTTAAGCTAGCCGTAAGTTACCTATAATTGGAGTGGCATTGAGTTTTTTGTGTTTAAAATATTTGATGTACTTGAATGTGGTGGTGTGCATTCCGTTGGTAACCTAATAAATAAAATAAATAAAATTGCTCTGTTTAATACTAAATAAAATTGCTCTGTTTAAAATGCTTGGAGAAAAACATTGCATCAAATATTCTTATTTTATTATTTTATTTTATTTTATTCAGGATAACAAACAGCAATACTATATGTACTTACTCATCTAAAAAACAATAACTATGATTAATAGTACAGCCAGCATCGTTTTCCACTAAATATAAACACTTAAGAGACTTTACACACAGGTTTCACAAACAAGCTAAATATGCGATTTAAGATACATAGATAGAAACACTTTTACTAAAATAGAACAAAATTAATTTTCTAGCAAATGTTTAAAGCGTTACTTAAGAACTCCTAGAGCATGACATACTTAATCTTTACATTTTTATTGATTACTTAGCAAGGTTTGATACACGATCTTTCTAAATGAATAATGTGACAAAGAAAAAATATCTATATGAAGTAAGTTATCATTATACATGTTCAAAATGCGTTGAAGCGGTAGACGCTCACCAGCATGCGTATTACAAGTATTAGACATAAACAGACGGTGAGGATACGACTCTCTGATACGTTGAGAACTACTAGGTATACGGTAGTTGATTCTGTTTATCAATTCAGGACAGTCAAAATAATGACACAATAATTTATACAGGAACATGGAATCCAGAAGCAACCTTCTAGTCTTCAGCATAGGCGAATTAAACTGCTCGAGCGACTAAACATATGATTTTCTACAATGAAAACATCTGTATTGAACGGCCTTAAGAAACTTGCGCTGGATGAGTTCGATTTTATCTGAATATTTTTCATAAAAAGGGTTCCAAATATTATCGGCGTATTCCACTTGAGACCTAATTAATGTTTTAAAAAGATATAGAAAACTTTCAGGGCGCTTGAAATCAATGCAACTTCTCAAAACAAAACCGAACAGCTGGAATGCTTTATTAACAAGATAGATAGATAGATATAACTTTATTTAACTGCTTCCAAACAATACAAACAAGTAGAACAACATAAAACTTATCTAAAGCAGTCAAAATGGCGCTGACTCAGCATGTGCTGTAGCACTAGACTAAAGCGCTGATCTAGAACAATGTAATCTATATGTTTATCGAGGTGTAATTTTGAATCTAATAAGAGCCCAAGATCACGAATAGTAGTAACATGTTCTAGAGGAGTATTGCATAATGAATATGAATAATTAATTATATTTGTCTTTTTAGTAAACATGATAGATTTACATTTCCTGAGACTAAGGTGCAATTTGTTATTAATACAATAAATAGATAGGCTATCAAGATCCTCCTGAAGCTCCGAGCAATCCTCAAAGGATTTAACACCACGATAAACTTTAAGATCATCAGCATACCTATAATAAAAATTTACTGTTTAAGAAACATTCACCAATATCATTTATAAAGAGGATAAATAATAATGATTCTTTGGCTTTCGATCATCCTAGTTTTCTCGCGCTTTGTTATAATTCAGTTTTGTTTGTTCGTTGTTTTCGTAAAATCGCCTAACTACGCGTGGTATGACAATAACGTTTCGTTTTATGATCTCAAAATTACGTTCAAGTGAATTAATCAAAAATAATGTAACGTTCCCTTCCTTGCAGTAACGTACCTAGTTTAGCGCCATCTATCCGGCGACTAGGGAAAATTTTTTTTTTTTAAATCCCTCATTGTTTTCAGTCTTATTTTTATTTTAGGAATTAATTTGTGTAGTTTCAAAAGTATCAGGAGTATGTAGGTAGGGGTAAGTTTACTAATAATTTTCTACTAAAGTCGTCGCGATAAAGGTAATTTTTTTCAGTTTTTTGCTCACAGCTTTAAATTGGTTAAGCTATGTTGCTTGATGTACACACGGCAGTATTTTGACCTTGACGTCGCCCTTATCCTGCTCATAATAGCACCGGCATTCGTAGTACAAATTGTTAACCTGGCGTGCTACTGTCCGTAGGTACATTTATATAATTATTTTGCAGTTAACAAAGTCGGATACAATTTTAGACATTAACTAGGTAGTTGTAGTGAAAAAATCTGTGTATGCGAGTTAAAATTCGATTTAAATCATTTACTAGATTGTTTCGTTCTAAACAAGACTAACTGATCTATTGCAATGGAGCTACGCGTATTCCTAACGATGTTGCTCTTAATAATATCAATTTATTGTACATTTGTTCACGGACATAAGTCTACTCTGCTAAGCCTCGAGAATTGCAAACATCCCAACCCACCTATGGACAAAAATTTGAATAAAAAACTCCATACGTTCATAGGAACTTACTTAAATAAAAAGGGCAAACGAATCGTACGAGGTAATGCGACATTACTACAGGATTTACCAGGATATGCAATATTCAGAGCTGGTAGTGCGGATAAAAAAAGACAATTTAAGATGACTTGTAAAAATGTGGTCACAAGATTGGTTTTACAGGCAGCCGGAATCAAGTATGATCCAAAGGAATGTAAAGCTTTTAAAGGTAAGTTATCTAAATAAATAAAAAAATCAGCTCACACAGTATCACTACTGAGCACGGGATTTTTAATAACTTTACAGAATAGTGATAACAATATCTGGGGCACAGCAGACGAGCAAAAACAAGCGAATCTCGCTTATTTTTAAACAGTTCAGGCCATTTTCGACCTCCCTATAGCTTCGTTATGGATAGAACTGGAAGCCTGAATTTTCAGTAACCAAGCAGGCATTAGCGGTGATAGCCCAGTTGGTAATGAGCCAGACTTGTAATCGGAAGGTTGCGGGTTCAAATCCTGGTGCGGGCCTGTACCACTACATTCCTCTTTTAGAATTTATGTACGGATTTCTAATTATCATTTGCTCAACGGTAAAGGAAAACATCGTGATGAAACCCGCCTGTCCAAGAAAATTCGTTTTCAAAAGACGAGCGGTCCACCAACCCGCATTGGGCCAGCGCGGTGGACTACAGTCTGAATCCCCTTCGTGTTTCAAAGGGAGGCCGGTGCCCCTCGGTGGAGACGTATAGGGACTGGTAAAAAAAACCGAGCATTGCAATGTTTGAAAAAACCACGTAGGTATCACGAAATGCGTCGTTGCCGAGGCTATGATCATGGTCTGGCCAATCCATGAATAGTTGTAGTACTGAAGAGTAACATATTGGCTACTTTTCCACGTGAACGAAGTCGCTGACGGAAAGCTTAAAATGTACATTACAGCGTTTACTACATGCAAGATAATTTTATGTTTACAGGACAATACGTGTTCGACAATATAGACGTGTCAGTCATAGACAAAGCAGTAAATTTCATACCAACGCGGCGAACCGGCATTAATGAATGGTACTTCGGATTGTACGGCCGAGAGGGTACTTACGTTTGCTTCGATATTAGAATTAAAATTGAAAACTGATGCAATCGATAGAATCAGAATGAATACTGTCTAGCAATTAACTTAGCATTCCAAGTAATTCCAATGCGCCGAGCGTGCTAATAAATTTATTCGTGATAACCATGACTAGTAATATTTTCCCGAAAAATTAAAAAATTCCGAATTCCACTGAAAAATCTTCAAAATTTTGGTCGGAATTTAAGATTTCAGTTTTCAGTTTTTGCTCAGCTGTCCCTTACACCCTGTATGACAATTATTAATAAAACTGTTCCTACGCCGTTTTTATGTCAATAATTGAACAACTCGTCCTCTTTGCCTTTTTTTTTAATAATGAGATGGGTTAACTCTTGACCAAGGTCATAGATGAGGTCGACGATGGAGCGAGTTAACCCAGAAAATGCCAATCAGGGCACTGGTACTCTTACGCACCGACGGAAAATAGCAAGCCGTTTGACGTCAGACTTCGGTAGGAGCGTGGTCGCGAACCAGACGGCCCTTTACAGAGCCTACCACACCGCATGAGACCATAAGACGCCAAATTGAGATGTCGTTGCCTAAGATGGATTACTAGGAGGCAGGTCTCATTTTTATTTCCCTAGTCGCCTCTTACGACAGCCACGGAAAAAGATGGGGTGGTGTTATTCTCAACCAATCACCACACGGCGGGCCTTTTTTATAGCTCAAAATAACCTGGTGTAAATACAAAAATGCAAATCTTCCTGGTTATAAATAAGGAAGATTTGCATTTTTGTATATACACATGAACACGGTCTAGGGATATTACACGGTTCTTCATACAAAAGAGGTCTGTTTGAGAAGCTACAAAAGTAAACTCGAGATACATGAAGCGCTATAATTTTCATACGAGCAAGTTGCTGAACCTGAATTTTCAATTCTAATCAATAAATTTTGTTTTACTTGAAATTTGTGAAAACGTGTGAAAAAAAAATTGCGTAAATTCGACTATTTTCGTTCTCGTTCGTTCGAAAAATTGTATAGACTAGACCGCGTTGATGTGTGTATAAACTCAAAAACTACTGGACCGATTCTAAAAATTCTTTCACCAATAGAAAGTTATCTTATCAGCGGATGACAAAGGGTACATAATTCCTGGGCGAAAAGCAATATAAAATGACTAAACCACGTAATTCCGAGCCAAGCCTTTAAAAAAAGATCAGTGTCACATCGGAAATTACCACCGCAAAATCCACAAAATAAAAATACTTCCTCCATATTTGTTCCGAAGAACAGCAGATGGCGCTAAAGAGCCCGAACTTCAGATCAATCACCTACGTTCGACTTTGTATCTCAAGATTTCTCAAAAATGATTGCATCGCAATGGATGAAACTACTTTGGATTCTGTCACTTATCGCGCAACACTACTTTGGATCAAAAATGATTCCCCAAAACTCTTCAGGAGCTGAGATAACAAGTGCTCAAAAAGTGAAAAGTATAGCGTCACTTACGATGAGACCTTGATCGATTGCCGTCACTAACGATTTTATTATCGACCTAGCCGGCGTTTGCGCCGGCTGGCGGCGGGAGCCGGAGACTCGGAGCATAATGAAGGAATAAGGAATAAATATTAAGCAGGATTACATTTATTAAATTACACACTTAAACTTTTAACGTTAACTTACAAATGTATAAAACAGTATAGTATTAGCGGGCGTGCGCCTGCGACGGAAATTCAGTTGGGTCTGTCATCTCAGTGAATGATAGCTAGAAGCGTGCAATTTTGAATTTATATACCTATTCACTGTCTACAAGATAAACTGAAACTGAAGAGTAAAAATTTCACAAAAATGAGAATGGATAAGGAGGATGAAGACGAGGCGCATGCCGCCTCGTTACACGTTGATCTCTCTAGGCGAGTTGGCTCACCCAGCCAGCCTGAAATACTTGTTCGACTTTCCATAAATGTAAGTGACCGGACAAAATCACTGTGAATATGAGTATCATTTTTAAACAACAATAAAGTACGTAGTTCTGAATTCAAATTAGTGTTGGCAATAAAGGCAAAAATTCATAGATCTAGAAAGTATTGGTGTGCATTTAGAAAATCGACTATTAACGCAGAACAAAAAAATAGAAGCATTGTAAACTATTTTATTGGAAATAGGTGAGTGAATACCTTTTAGCATACCAAAACGAATATAATTATACATAATACTTTTATTTGATGGATAGAAAACAACAAAAAAAACAGCTGGGTATTTGCAATTATTTTGTATTTAGAGATAATATCAAATAATGATTAGTAGGTACTTAATCGAAATAGCAAAATGTATTTTTACTAGTACGTTAACTCAGATCATACCCTGACATTACTTAATATTTTTATTTTAAAAACTGCTCAAACAATTTATTACGGTTCTTTGGACCTACACATGACACATGGACATAAAATTACAAAACAGAAATACGACACAAAAGGTTATCTCTTTAAAAAAAACACCACTTATGTCATATGTCATTATGTTATGGCAACGGTCCGAATGACGATTTTGGCGATCACAGCGCGTCAACGTCCGAATGGATGACAGCGCTAAAATCGACAACCGATCACCACACGGCAAAAGTTTTAGCTTCATTTTTTGTGGTAAGGCCGAATTATTAATTTTAGAAATTATTCTTCCCGGAAAGGTAAAGTTAATAAGTAATGTAGTGAATTAGGTATTTACTGTGTAGAATCCCTCACCTATATAATAAATTGCCAAGAGATTTACAGGAGTGCACCAACATAAATATTTTTAAGCGAAAACTATTTGATATATTAGTCAATAAGTGTTATTATAAAATAAATGATTACTTTGAAGACGACTCAGTCTAAAATAAAATAAATATTGTATGCCATATGGCGAAACACAGCTGTGCTCAAAATTTTGACATTGTAATCTGTCTTTTTACCTGTGTTTACAATAAATTATATTTTGATTTCGATTTTTGATTTTGACTTTTACGCTACACAATGTACCTCGGCCCGATGCGTTGCGATGGGGTGTAGGTAAATTGCTGGTTTTCGTTATAATTACGCTGTTTTATTGATTTTAATTAAAAATGGATTATTGTATATTTTGTGCAGAAGTAAATACTTTAACTTTAAATCAGAAAATATTACAAAACATGAAAAAAAATTGAGCAAAATTTGACTAGAAAACCATTCACAATAATGTTTCAGTTTATGGTAAGCTGTCCCTTACACTCTGTATAATGGCATATTTTTTACGAATATCAGTCATTTCATTGCGGAAGCGGGACGTAATGGCCAAATAATACACATACATATATACACATCAACATCTGTTTTGTGTCAACACGGTCTAGGGATATTGCACGATTGTTCATCAAAAGAGGCTATACGAGATATATGGAGGGTTTTTAATTTTGAGACAAGCAAGTGCTAAACCTGAATTTTAAATTCTAGTCAATAAATTTTATTTTCCACTGTGAAAACGTGACGAAAAAAAAATTCGACCATTTTCATACAAAAAGCAGGCAAAAAGTGTATTTTCGTTTTCGTTTCTCTCACGTTTTCACAAATTTCAAGTAAAACAAAATTTATTAACTAGCATTTAAAATTCAGGTTTAGCACTTGCTCGTCTCAAAATTATAGCCCTCCATGTATCTCGAGTATGCTTTTATAGCTTCTCAAACAGACCTCTTTTGTATGAAAAATCGTGCTATATCCCTAGACCGTGTTGATGTGTCTATTTCGAAGTTTACTTTTGATAGAGACTGCGCATTGGTACAAATCGAGATCCCATTATATTAGAACAGGCTCTGAGACACATTTCGCTCGCAAAGTATGAGAACCGCCTACTGTTTAGCACAGTGGTTCTTAACCTTTTAGGGGACCATTTTATAAAATATGTTTTACCACGTACCACCAACTGTTTGGAGGTAATAATGAAAGTTGTTATACAGTTATACCGACATATAAAGGTTCTGCCATCCAGTCGATTTCAGTCATTGTATCGACTATTTCATAGAATATTTTTGGGATGGTTTCGCGTACCACCAGTTAAGAAGGGTTTAGCGGATCGTGTTTCTGAGACCATCAGGCATAGGTGTATGTAGGGGGGGGGGGGGGCGGGTTATCATCAAAATTCACCCAGTAGTTTTTGCGTGAAGGAGTAACAAGTATCCATCCATCCTTACAAACTTTTACATTTCTATTATCAGTAGAATGACCATAATCGTTCAGGAAAAACCGAGGCAGAAAGTATTGAAAGTACATTCAACTAAATATAATTACATATTAATCTTCGTTACCTACTGATTATTTATATTATATTACAGTATGAAATAAGATAATAAATAGGACGAATTAATGACAATCATTACATAGTTCAACAGCGCGCTATTAATTCAGTGATCATGCGAACAATGTCGTTCCTGGTATTCATTTTCGTGACAATAATTCAAGTTGAGTTCAGTCAGAATTATAACATGACTTTGATGTCATATTCAGAGTGTGACGACGCTGATCCACCTTTAAAGAAGGACCCGTCGAAGTTAATTTACTTACAGATGTATAGAAAGAATAACAAAGTACTTTTCAGAGGTAATTACACCTATGAGCATGACGTGGACTTGTGGATTACAGCTAAAATGGGCGCGGAGCACAGAGGAAAAGTTGCAACGTATTCTATGATTTTAAAGAACATGAAATGCAACCATTTCGTAAAGATAACGCTTCAACTGACGAAGCATAGGTATAACGAGAAGACCTGTACGTTGTATAAAGGATTTGGTAGTTTTGAAGATCTGGATGTGCTAATGATTGACAGGATGGTGGGGATGCTGCCTATTAAGGTGATGGGTGTTCAAGTGTGGCATTTTGCCATGCATACAAAAAACTCAACGTTCTTTTGTGTGAAAGTACGTGTGTCTATCACTAAGTAATTCAATCATGATTATATTTCAACAATCGTTTAAGTAAGTACTTAATTGTAATTATTCGTAAAAATATGACAATTATTTTCATAGTTTTATCTTCGCTGGATTATTTTAAATTTTAACGCAAAAAAACGAAAAATAAAGACAATATCATTTAATGTCTTATGTATTATGTAGTGCCTACTGATCTGTTTGAAGTCGGTGCCAAGCAAAATAAGCTTAATAGGCCGCCTTCGCACCGACTTGAAACAGATCAGTAGGTACTACGTAGGACATTAAATGATTTTTATTTATTATTAAATGATTTTGAAAAAATTTCAGTTTTTAAAAGTAGGTTTAATTTTTTTTCTGGAATATACTCTTTCGAACAAAAAAGAATTGTGAAAATCGGTCTTCAAATGGCGGAGAAATCGGTGAAGATACATAAAAAAAGATTCATTCAGTCGAACATAGAACCTCCTCCTTTTTAGAAGTCGGTTAATAAATACCCTATGAAAAGAAAATTCAAAAGTGAAATAATCATAACTGTAGCAAAATTCAAAATGAAGAATTAACGAGATATGCTTTACATATTTAAAAAATAGAGGTGCGCATTATTCTTTATTTTTATAAATTTTAAATTTTATTTTTATTGAATGTGTATAAAACACGCTGTATATTTTGTAAATGCATAGTGAAAACATTTAAATTATAATTAAATAATTTGAACAACCTAAAGTTTATTATTAATAAAATCAGCGAAAAAGCGCTGCGCTTAATGTTTATCAGTTGAAGAAGTAGGTAAGTATACAAAGTAGACTAAGTAGTAAAGTTGACGAAATAGGAAATTTGACAAAGTAGAAAATGGCCAAATAATACGCATAGTAGGACCACCGAGCCGTAACGTATATTTCGAAGTTTACTTTTGATAGAGACTGCGCACTGATTCGAGATTCCATATACATATTAGAGCAGGCTCTGAGGCACATTTCATTTGCATAATATGAAGACCGCCAACTGTTTAGCAGATCAGGTTTCTGAGACCATCAGGCAAGGCGTATATAGGGCGGGTGAGAAATCTACGTACCTATCATCAAAACCCGCCCAGTAGATTCTGCGTGAAGGAGTAACAAACATCCATCCATCATTACAAACTTTCAAATTTCTATTATTAGTAGGATGACCAGAAACGCTCGGGAAAAACCGAGGCAGGAAGTGTTGAAAGTAAATTCAACTGAATATAATTACATATATTCATCTTCGTTACTTATCATTATATCACAGTATGCAATAAGATAATAAATACGAAAAATTAATGACAATCATTACACCATGCAACAGCGCGTTACCAAAAGATATATTAATTCAGTGATCATGCGAACAATGTCGTTCCTGGTATTCATTTTCGTGACAATAATTCAAGTTGAGTTCAGTCAGAATTATAACATGACTTTGATGTCATATTCAGAGTGTGACGACGCTGATCCACCTTTAAAGAAGGACCCGTCGAAGTTAATTTACTTACAGATGTATAGAAAGAATAACAAAGTACTTTTCAGAGGTAATTACACCTATGAGCATGATGTGGATTTGTGGATTACAGCTAAAATAGGCGCGGAGCACAGAGGAAAAGTTGCAGCGTATTCTATGATTTTAAAGAACATGAAATGCAACCGTATCGTAAAGATAACGCTAAATCTGACGAAGCATAGGTATAACGAGAAGACCTGTACGTTGTATAAAGGATTCGGTAGTTTTGAAGATCTGGATGTGCTAATGATTGACAGGATGGTGGGGATGCTGCCTATTAAGGTGGTGGGTGTTCAAGTGTGGCACTTTGCCATGCAGACAAAGAACTCGACGTTCTTTTGTGTGAAACTACGTGTCTCTATAACTAAATAATTCAATCATGATTATATTTCAAAAAATGTTTAAGTAAGTACTCAATTGGTATTATTCGTAAAAAATATTATATTTTTTTCATAATCTTATCTTCGCTGGCTTATCTTGTAAAAGATTAATAAATCAATAAAAAAAAGTATTGAAATGTCTTGAGCTTTTATATATTTTGTAAATGCGTAGTATTCACATTCAAATTAATAATAAAATAATGTGAACAACTTTTTGATTATCAATAAATATAAAAGGGCTGCACTGGGTGTTCATCAGTTGAATAAGTTGGTAAGTTGACGAAGTAGGAAAGAATACTAAATAGAAAAGTTTATTATTATCAACTTAACTTAGTCTACTTTTCTAGTAGACTAAGTATTACGGTTAACGAGATAGGAGAGTGGACTAAGTAGCAAAGTTGACGAGATATGAAAGTGGACTAAGTAGTAAAGTTGACGAGATAGGAAAGTGGACAAAGTTATAAAGTTGACGAAATAGAAAAGTAAACCAAGTAGTAATTCAAGTAAGTGTACATATTCACTGTTGTCCTTGTCATACTAGCTACACAGCTACAATCATAGTATTAAACATATTGAATAACTGTAGATTTACGAAAATTGAGGATTTGAATTTGAGGACGAGGGAGAATTAGAAAAAAAGATAGAAAATATGTTTATTTTTCCTATTCTGTACGACAATACACAGTATAGAGCTAAGCTAAGGAACATAAAACTACCTAATTACTATCAGAAGAAAAAACAATGTTACCTTATAACTCCGGATATGATGAAGAGGTCCGAGCGGTGGTAGCTTCACGCTGATGATAACCTTCCCTGACAAGTCTTCTTTTAAGAACTGCTGCATGTCCATTTCTTTCTTTTCCATGTCACTTCCCACTGAAAATTATTAAAATCTGTAGAGAAATTAAACAGCAATTTATAGAATAATTTATTTAAGAAACATATCGGCGGTTAGAACCTATTGAACACTTAACTAACCATTATTTACTTAAATTACTAACTTTAGAAAGTATATGATAAGTAAAAACATGCATACATACTACAGGTCAAACCAAGAACCTCCCTTTTTAGAAAGTCAGTTAAAAATTATAAGTGCATATTAAATTTTAATGTTTGCCCTCGATTTCCTTCGGATTTCATCAGATCCTGACTTGGTGACCTCGTGACATTGAGACCACCTGAGAAGTACTCGCATATTCTTTCAAGCAAAAAAAAATTGCAAATCGGTCTGCAAATGGCAGAGAAATCAGTGAACATATATACTTTTTTAAATCGATTAAAATAATGCAATATTTCGTGAAGATAACAAAAATCTAATACTAATTTAATGTTTCCGTGCTTCGGAAGGCACGTTAAGCTGTCGGTCCCGGCTGTTGTCGATTGACTACAGTCGTTAACACCAGGTCAGAGGCCATTGTGCGATTTGAAAACTCTCACACCAGGGTTAGCAAAGTTCGCCACATACTTGACTATACATAGGTATACGATAAGAATCTATACATAGTATTAATATATTATAATATAATTTCCGTTTAGTCCCTCACCTCCATGGAGGTATGCACCTGCCATGATCCTCTACTAATCACCCTAAGGTTGACTGGTAGATAATGCCTTTAGGCATTAAGTTCGCCATTGTACACTTGTGCATTAAGTTATACAGTACATGAAACTGAACAACTTCCCCAAGGAACATAGGTCAAAATACGAAAAAAAATGTTTGATCTCGCATACAAAATGCGCTATTATGCTGATAAGTTTGTATGGGAATTCAAATTTTTTTTTCGTATTTTGAGCTTTATTCCTTGGGGAAGTTGTTCAGTTTCATGGACTGATTAACCACCCGAGAGGTTGAAAGGGAGATACCTAAAGCCCTGTATAAATAAAAATAAAATAATAAGAAGAATGTTTTAACAACAGAATGGACAATAAAACATCAACTTACTGACAGCAACAGTAGCTTCGACCATCTCTAATATGAGAAAGATATCTGATGGAAACATATTGTGCTTGTGTTTCAACACTAAGTTGCCCGCTATGGTGGCGATCTATAAACAAGCAATAAATTGATTAGCTGTCCGCCTGCGATTTTGATCGCATAGAAAAGCAGCCTAGGTCACACTCCAGCTAGGCTACATAAAGGTATCCCCGATTGGCTTCGCTACGATATTTTTCTATTTTTTTTAAATATAAGATGCGTCAACTCTTGACCTCAATCTTGATCAAGGTCATAGATGAGGTCGATGATGGAGCGAGTTAACCCAGAAAATGCCTATAAAGGCACTGGTACTCCCACGCACCGACGGAACACAGCAAGCTGTTTGGCGTCAGACTTCGATAGGAGGGTGGCCGCGAACCAGACGGCCCTTCACAGAGCCTACCACACCGCATGAGACCATAGGACGACACCTCAGATTCAGTGGTGGATTAATGTTAGGAGGCAGGTCTCATTTGTGTTTCCTTAGTTGCCTCTTACGACACCAGTGGTATGAGTACCAGTGCCTTTATAGGCATTTTCTGGGTTAACTCGCTGCATTTTCGACCTCATCTTTTATGGTCAAGATTGAGGTCAAGAGTTAACCCATCTTATAATTTAAAAAAAAGCTGGTAGCACATTCATAAATACGTAGTCCCTCATTACGTTGACAATAGAAAGATAGATACTCTTTATTGCACACAGGCACAAAAATGTCACTTAGCTTAAGATGTCTTTTTCTCTTCTTGACGCTCTTCCCTCTCATATTCCCCTCCAGGTAAATATCTCATTTCTGTTATCTCTACCTGATAATAATATGTTTAATCCTACGCTACGCTACACACGCTACACACTCAAAGGCCCACACTAAGGTTTTCCCTTGTGTCGTGGGTCCCTCGGAACACAAATAAAGACAAACACAAACACCCATGACCCGAGAACAAACATCTGCTTTTCACACAAATGTTTGCCCCGACTGGGGATCGAACCCAGGGCCCGCCGATCAAGAGGCAGTGTCATTACCACTCGACCAAACCGGCCGTTTAATATCCTCCTTAACTTTATATCTGTCAATAACATAAAATTGTAGCTAGATACTTAGTCCATTGAAAAGTTACATTTGGGGTTGCGTTTTTTAGAGGACGCAATTTTATTTTTTTGATGCGTAGGGGGGGTCAGTGTAAAGCTAAAACCAAGTTTGTGGGGTCGCCACCCTTGTCCCACGGCCGCCATCTTGAAAATAGGGGTTGAAATGGTTTTTACGGTATATCTCTTAAACTATTTATTTTATAAAAAAAGTTTGTTAACATTTTTTGTTGCAAATTAAATTCTCTACAACTTTAGTGCAGTAACTTTTTGTCGTAGAACTATAAATAAAAAATTTATAAGCGAAAATCTTCAGAAATTAATGAAAATCATTTTTACGAAAAAATGATATCAGACCATTTTTGTAGATCGTTTTTTGAGGAACAACTTTTATTTGCATCATTTTTTCATTAAGTCAATAGCTAAGGTTTTACAGCGCTCCGAAGTGAGTACTATTTTTCAGTACTCTTAACTATACCTATATTATACATGTGTACTAATAATATGTCATCAGTTATTGTTTTTTTTTTTTTTTTACGTGGTATCCCCGATAGGCCTAATCCACGGTGATTTTCTAAATTACAACTACTCCGTCCTCAGTCGTTTCGATGGACCAGGCTGCGGCTCAGCATCTGATCGGCTTTCTAAATTAAATACCAGTGGGAGAACTGGCAAAGGAAGGGGTGTTAATGTTGGCGGTTCATCATCAAAGTCATTTTCATCAATTAATTCTAAGAGTTCTATTACGTTGCTGCAAGTCTCTCCAGAACAATGGAAGCACACTGCAGAACATTTCAGTCCTGCTTTTCGACATCCACACATCGCTCCACAGTTTCCTTTGCATTTGCAAAAAATCAATTTTAGAAGCTCAGGGGGTGCTGGAGGTTTTGAGTTCTGCACTGGCATCAATAATTTTCCACATTTTTTCCAGCCCCAGTCTTCAGGATCATTATAATTACCAAGCCACGACTGGACCTGATGGTAGACTCGGAAAGTATGAAAGCGAGCTGTGTCTTGTGTTGGAGGAAGTGAATAATTAATTTTTAATAAAATTGCAAAATTTTTAATTAAAAAAATTATAATAAAGTAAAAAAAAAAAAAACAATAACTGATGACATATTATTAGTACACATGTATAATATAGGTATAGTTAAGAGTACTGAAAAATAGTACTCACTTCGGAGCGCTGTAAAACCTTAGCTATTGACTTAATGAAAAAATGATGCAAATAAAAGTTGTTCCTCAAAAAACGATCTACAAAAATGGTCTGATATCATTTTTTCGTAAAAATGATTTTCATTAATTTCTGAAGATTTTCGCTTATAACTTTTTTATTTATAGTTCTACGACAAAAAGTTACTGGACCAAAGTTGTAGAGAATTTAATTTGCAACAAAAAATGTTAACAATTTTTTTTATAAAATAAATAGTTTAAGAGATATGCCGTAAAAACCATTTCAACCCCTATTTTCAAGATGGCGGCCGTGGGACAAGGGTGGCGACCCCACAAACTTGGTTTTAGCTTTACACTGACCCCCCTTACACATCAAAAAAATAAAATTGCGTCCTCTAAAAAACGCAAGGTAAGGCCTAAAAAATGTAACATTTCAATGGACTAACTAATTTTTCTTTGGTTTTTTTTTGTGATTTGTGTTTAGTTCACTTAAGTTCTCTCCTCTTAGCTGTTTTTTTTTTTTTGGAACGTATCTGTGACTTTCCCCATCGTGCATTTTCTCTCTACAACGTGAAGTTGGCGGAATTGCGATCACGCATAATACTAAGACGACTACAGCACCCGATAAAGGCAGCACACATAGGAATAGTGCCATCTCCGTCTCTCAATAGGCCTGGGCCGGCAGTGCGAACAGTGTCGATACACGAAGTTTACGGACTATGAAAGCGTGCGTGCGTAAAAACATGTTCGAAAGTTAGAAAAATTAGATTTATGGAAAGGTAACAGCTTAAATCGAAAAATGCGTTAACTACTTTTCGAGAGTGTTCAATCACGAACATTTTGATAGCAAATTCAAGTTCCTGTGTGTATTTTACTATCGTTTTTACAGCTTAAAAGATACACAATATTGGTATTTAGAGGTGACTTTGTGAGCTTTCTCTAACGAACCAAAAGTGCTGAATCATGTTTTCAGCAAACTACTTAACTAGTTTATGTCCTGAATATTACCATAGTATTTTTTTCTTCGATTTAATGCAGTGCGTCATGCTTATCTACGCATCATAAAATCGTAATTTAGGTGCTGTAGTCGCCTTAAGTAGGCGGCTTTATCGCTAAGCACAATCTCTTCCAGGCAACCCTTGTTTTAGGGACAACTTTACTACGCAAACGTCTTATTTAGATGAGATGAAATTTTAGACCTCTTTCTCTAGACTGAACATAGAATTTAGATAATTTGCGTTTGAGACGATTGGCAGACCAGTTATGTTTGCGACCATTTGACACTATTTGACAGAACTCTTCTTCCTAGCGCTTAGTCCCGTTTCTCATTCGGGGTACGCTTTACCGTGATCCAGAGTTTGGCAGGTCAAGTCATTACAGTGGAGAGACTGTCATCTGACCTCCGTGACCCTGCTAACAGGGGGACCTGACGGGATTGGATCATGGTAACACATTCAGTCTCCTGAACGTGCAGGTTTCCTCACGATGTTTTCCCTCACCGTGAGAGCATCGGTTAGTATGCAACTAACTCAGAAAATGAGTATTGGTACATGGCGGCACTGGGGATCGAACTCGGTACCTCTCGCTTACGAGTCCGACTCACTAGCCGTTAGACTACCGACGCTCTTAATCACATGCAATTAATAGGATTGTCTGAGAAAATTAAATTTTCAAAAGGGTCGGGGTCCGTTAACCAGCTTTGGGCCAGCAGCCTGGTGGACTATGGCCTAAAACCCTCTTCAATGCTGTGAAGGGAGTACGGGCCTCCCTTGGTGGGGATGTATATGGGCTGATGACAAGTCTACTTACCAGCCCATATACGTCCCCACCGAGGGGCACGGGCCTCCCTTTGAAACACGAAGGGGATTTAGACCATAGTCCACCACGCTGGACCAATGCGGGTTGGTGGACCGCTCGTCTTTCGAAAATGAATTTTCTTGGACGGACGGGTTCCATCACGATGTTTTCCTTCACCGTTGAGCTAGTGATAATTAGAAATCCGTACATAAATCCGAAAATACGAATTTAGTGGTACAGGCCCGCACCAGAATTTGAACCCGCGACCTTCGGATTACAAGTCTGGCTCATTACCAACTGGGCTATCACTGCTATCACTGCTTGTGTGACAAGTCTATAATCCTTACTAATCCTTTATAATATTATAAATGCAAAAGTAACTCTGTCTGTCTCTGTCCGTCTTTCACACCTAAACTACAGAACCGATTTTGATGAAATTTGGTGCAGAGATAGATTAGAGCCTGGGAAAGGACATAGGCTATGTTTTATCCCACAGTTGGGCACGATATAACTTGTAGACCTCGCGGGCGGAGCCGCGGGCGGAAAGCTAGTACATTATAATAAACACAAAAGTTTGTGAGGATGGATGTAAGGATATTTGTTCCTCTTTTACTTTCAAACGGCTAAACCAATATTGATATAATTTGGTTAAGGTAGTTGACACCCTGAATTAACACATAGGTTACATAATTTTCCCAAATACCCACGGGAACGAAGTCCCAAGAGGAAAGTTTAATATAAATAAAAACTTTAAAAAAAAATAGAACCAACTTCAAAAAAGCGAAAAATAAATACAATATAATTTGATGTGCTATGTAGTACCTACCTACTGAGCTGTTTGAAGTCGCTGCCAAGAAAAATAAGTTTGATAGGCCGCCTTCGCATATTGTATTTGTTTTTCGCTTTTTTTTGAAGTTGGTTCTATTTTTTTTTTTAAGTTTTTATTTTTCCATTTTTAGTGCAAATTATAACCTCTTCATTTTTTGAAGTCGGTTAGTAAAACGAAGTGTTAGCTTTGAAAAGTTTAAGCGAATTTTTGATTTTTATTCTACATACATACAGTTTAAACTGAGAACCCCCCTTTTTTGAAGTCGGTTAAAATACTAAAACCTTCTCCTAAATGTAACACAAATACTTTTCTAAAAACAGCATCAAAACCGGTTCAGCCAAACGCGAGATAATCGCGGACAAACATACATACATACTTACATACATACAGGTCAAACTGAGAACCTCCTTTTTTTTAAGTCGGTTAATAACTCACATTCCTCAAAGGCACATTGCCCACTAAATCCAGATGATGATGGAAGTGCTCTAGGTATTTGAAATCATCCATCATTCGTGATATTTTGTAGCACTGCTCCATCCATTCCGTTAAGTTAACTCCGGCGCCGATGGTCACGTATTCTTCGCATATTATTATCTCTTTGAGAGCATCAACAGAACATACGTCGATGAACACTTGAGGCTCTGGTTCTTTGAATACGCCTGAAAAAAAAATATAACTAAGGTGCTGTTTATACAGTACTAGCATTCGCCCGGGACTTCGTTCCTGTGGGAATTCGGGAATTCTTCACGTTTTCCAAAAAAGCTAGAAAATGGCACTTCTATGGTTTAGACTGTTTGTATCTGCTGTGGGCTTATCTTAAAGGTGGCACTTCACTTGGCGCTGCGTATTCGCTGTATTCGGCCAAATAATACCATGTGTGGAGGATTTATTCGTCTATATTTGCCATATTTGCACAAATATGACAAACACATAAATAGGCAAATATGCCAATCCGTTCGCTCCTCGGTCTTTGGTCACACATTAAAGGACGCAACATAATTATTAGACCTATTTGCTGTTGGCATCCCAAGTGAGGACGTCGTGTTTGTGCTGTGTGGACTACGTACAAATATTTGGACAAATGCGGCGAATACGCAACGCGAACACGCAACGCCAAGTAACCTTTACCTAAAGATCTTACCTTTTGCGGTGTTTCCTGCCACTAACATGTAACTTTTTAACCCCTCTTTCTCGAGAACCTGCAAAAACATTAAAATTAATTTTAAACATAGAATTTTCTTGATAGAACTAGAATTTAGATACTACTAGTTAATTATCTATACTAATATTATAAAAAGGAAAGATTTGATTGTTTGCATTGAATAGGCTCCGAAACTACTGGACCGATTTGAAAAATTCTTTCACCATTAGAAAGCTACATTATCCCCGATGGACTAGGCTAGATAGTTTTCCCGAATCCCCACGGGAACGAAGTCTCAGGCGGAATGCTCGTGTGTTACTAGAGAAACTTGTTGGGTATTGAAAATATGGACAGATTAACCCTAATCTGTCCATATTGGTCGACCGCTCCAAGAATTTTTTTAGACGTGTTTTCCTTCACCACTGAACAAGTGGTCACATGAAAAGTCCGCACAAATCCGATAAGACGAATATCTGGGCATCCCATAGAACGGTGATAGTAGCCCTGTTAGTAATAAGCAAGACTTGTAACCCGAAGGTTGCGGGTTCAAATCCTGGTGCGGGATGTACCACTAAATTCGTCTTATCGGATTTGTGTGGACTTTTCATGTGACCACTTGTTCAGCGGTGAAGGAAAACATAGTGATGAGCGGTCGACCAACCCGCAGTAGGCCAACGTGGTGGACTATGTCGTAAATCCCCTTCGTGTTTCGAAGGGAGGCCCGTGGTCCTCAGTGGGGACGTATATGGGGTGGTAAAAAAAACCCATGGAAAGGTGTACCAAAACGAGACCGAAACTTACATTGAATATATCCTCAACCGTATAGGCCTTGTACCAGCGCTGTCCGTCCTTCAAGGGTATCTCGAGGAGGGTCTTCCCGAGATATTCCACCACCACCCACTCGTCCCCCAGACTGCAGCGGCGGCTGCATTTACCAGCGCATTTCAGGGGTACTTCTTCAATATCCTGAGGCATACAACTGACACTCAAAGGCGAGTTACAAAAAATATAATAATCATATATAAACACTATAGATTATAAATACAGGGTATAAGGGACAGCCTAGCAAATAGGTAAATGATGGAATCTACCCATGATTCAAGTTAAGGAGTTGTGGTTTCCCCGACACCATGTATAAAGGATCGTTGGTGGTTTAACGTCTAGCAGGTCTGTCTTTTTTGCGAGAGGTAAGTACTGAGTTCGATCCCCAACTTTAACATTCTTTATTTACTTTTAATTAAAATACGTAGCATTCACAAAATCACGATTGTCGACGGTATTTTTCAAATAATTTAATTGAACTATGTAGACATAGCGGTGATAGCCCACTTGGTAATGAGCCAGAGTTGTAATCCGAAGGTCACGGGTTCAAATCCTGGTATGGGCCTATACCACTAAATTCGTCTTTTCAGATTTATGTACGGATTTCTAATTATCACTTGCTTAACGGTGAAGGAAAACATCGTGATGAAACCCGCCCGTCCGAGAAAATTCATTTTCGAAAGACGAGCGCTCCACCAACCCGCATTGGGCCAGCGTGGTGGACTATGGCCTACATCCCCTAGGTCGGTGGGGACGTATATGATCTGGTAAAAAAAAATGTAGACATCGGATACTTAACTTACTCATTTAAAACGAAAACTATGGTGATGTGGTACATAATGTTTAAAACTAGGTCAGCCATATGACCAACTCGATAAGAAGAAGAAAACTTGTAAAAATAATGGCTAGAATCTATATTCAATACTCAATCATTTATTTGCTTTCATGGTGTTTTATAAAGGTGACAGAAAATATAACATTTATGAGAGCTCATGGACCCAGGCTAGGGACACAGTTTTATTTGAGAGAGGAGGACTTCTAAGGTCAAAAATTTGTCGCTGTAATATTAAAAAATATGATAAAAATTATTGCATTATAAGACGTAAATAATTAAATATTAGTAGGTAGTCATTTACTCTCCAAAATGGTCCATCATGCGTGTAGGTCGGTGGCTATGCCAGCCACACCTCAGCTCCAACCAGAAGCTCAGATCTAATAATACAAATTAATACAATACGCTATGACAGGGCTACATTTAAAACATGCTACTAGTACCTCAACTTTCTGGAGAAGATCGTCAGTAGCGTCATCAGCTAAAGTCTTGAAGGCGTCCAGTATGGGCCGGTAGCCCGTGCAGCGGCATATGTTGCCGCCGAAAGAATTCTCTACTGTATGCATGCTCAACTTCTCACCTGCTTCTTTCGCTTTTTCACGTAAGCTATAAACAATACAATACACGTTTATTGTAGACACAGAACATAAATTACAGACATAAGACAGTACATACAAAAAGGTTCCGCTTATTTCTAAAAAGAAATTTCTACCAGCAGACCTGTTGATAGGATAGAGCAGGAAGAAAGGAAGACAGACGTGTACTATAGGAGAGAAATAGATGTAACAAATTAAATGCAAATTATTACTTAAATACTACATATCACTCCAGCTAAATATATATAAAATTTTATAAACCTGGTACTAAAGATAGAATAAATACATATATATGTATATATATATATATATACATATATAAAAAATAAATACTATGGATGGGCCACGGAAAGGTAGTGCTCTTTTAGGCGTTTTTTGAAAATGCCTAGAGAGTTGCTGTCTCGGACATCGTGAGGAAGCGAATTCCACAGCCTCGCTACATGCACAGTGTAAGAATAGGAGAAGAAGTCAGTGTGGTGAGGAGGTATAGAAACAATAGATCTTATATGAGAACGACATGGTTTATCAATAGGACGTGAAAAATTGAAGCGATGGCGCTTCACTTACCTAGTGGGTTGGGCAGAACTTCCACACTGGACTGAGAGTAAAAGAAAAACTTAGAATGTTCCAGATGCCTTCCTCTCAGGCATACTGTAAAAGTCAGTAAGTGGGACGCGAGGGTTTTACTGTATTGTGGGCGAAAACTGCAAACCTCTCACCACTTAGGTACATCATGTTTCATCTAATAACCCTTTGAATGTATGTCAAACGTGGCATCAAGTGGTTTTAAGACCACTGATACTCTGCCTACCCCGATAGGGATTATAGGCGTGAGCGTATGTATGTATGTAATGGGCAGAACATTGCAAAGTAATATTTATTTGCAGTAAATATCGCAATTACAGATCTTCTTCTTCTTATCGTGTAGGTATAGTCAAGTGTGTGGCGAACTTAGCTAACCCTGGTGTCAGAGTTTTCAAACCGCACAATGGCCTCTGACTTGGTTTTAACGACTGTAGTCAATCGACAACAGCCGGGACCGACAGCTTAACGTGCCCTCCGAAGCACGGAAACGCTCGTGATAAATTGCCACTTTGGTCACCCATCAGGTTCTCTGCCTCTGTGTACGTTGCTTAACTTCACTGATCGGTTGAAATCAGCGAGCGCCACTGGGCTACGAGCGCTTCAATTACAGATGACACGTTCATTTATGATGAGTATCACATATTTAACTATAGCATTAATAAATGATCTGGCAAAGATTGCGGGAAGCCGCTAGATGAGAGTGGCCCAGAAGCCGTCGATGTGGAGGTCCTTGGAGGCCATGTCCAGCAGTGGCCGTCTTTCGGCTGATACGATGATGATTCGTTAATTTTAGTTCATCTTATGATTTCTAGCCTGTACTGTCCCACTGTAGGGCAAAGACCTCGCTCTCTTTCTTCCATGACTCCCTATTACTATCCTTAGCCATTTAAACCCAACTTATCTCGTTTATACACTTTTTGTAGCAAACTATAGTTTATACACTTTTTGTAGCAAACTATAGTTTATACACTTTTTGTAGCAAACCCACATCATCCGGAGCAGTAGCAGTATACGCATGCGCTACAGTCTATCTCGCACATCACGTGTATACACTTTTTGTAGCAAACCCACATCATCCGGAGCAGTAGCAGTATACGCATGCGCTACAGTCTATCTCGCACATCACATGTATACACTTTTTGTAGCAAACCCACATCATCCGGAGCAGTAGCAGTATACGCATGCGCTACAGTCTATCTCGCACATCACGTGTATACACTTTTTGTAGCAAACCCACATCATCCGGAGCAGTAGCAGTATACACATGCGCTACAGTCTATCTCGCACATCACGTTTATACACTTTTTGTAGCAAACCCACATCATCCGGAGCAGTAGCAGTATACGCATGCGCTACAGTCTATCTCGCACATCACGTTTATACACTTTTTGTAGCAAACCCACATCATCCGGAGCAGTAGCAGTAAACGCATGCGCTACAGTCTATCTCGCACATCACGTTTATACACTTTTTGTAGCAAACCCACATCATCCGGAGCAGTAGCAGTATACGCATGCGCTACAGTCTATCTCGCACATCACGTGTATACACTTTTTGTAGCAAACCCACATTATCCGGAGCAGTAGCAGTATACGCATGAGCTACAGTCTATCTCGCACATCACGTTGATACACTTTTTGTAGCAAACCCACATCATCCGGAGCAGTAGCAGTATACGCATGCGCTACAGTCTATCTCGCACATCACGTTTATACACTTTTTGTAGCAAACCCACATCATCCGGGGCAGTAGCAGTATACGCATGCGCTACAGTCTATCTCGCACATCACGTGTATACTTTTTGTAGCAAACCGCCATCATCCGGAGCAGTAGCAGTATACGCATGCGCTACAGTCTATCTCGCACATCACGAGTATCAACCTTTTGTAGCAAACCCACATCATCCGGAGCAGTAGCAGTATACGCATGCGCTACAGTCTATCTCGCACATCACGAGTATCAACCTTTTGTAGCAAACCGCCATCATCCGGAGCAGTAGCAGTATACGCATGCGCTACAGTCTATCTCGCACATCACGAGTATCAACCTTTTGTAGCAAACCGCCATCATCCGGAGCAGTAGCAGTATACGCATGCGCTACAGTCTATCTCGCACATCACGTGTACACACTTTTTGTAGCAAACCCACATCATCCGGAGCAGTAGCAGTATACGCATGCGCTACAGTCTATCTCGTACATCACGTTTATACACTTTTTGTAGCAAACCCCACATCATCCGGAGCAGTAGCAATATACGCATGCGCTACAGTCATCGAATTACTATATTAATTACTAGCTTTCCGCTCGGTACTTCGTTCCCGTGGGAATTCGGGAAAATTATGTAGCCTATGTTACTCTGGGATAATGTAGCATCTTAATGGTGAAAGAATTTTTGAAATCGGTCCAGAAGTTTTTAAGTTTATTCGTAACATACAAAAATACAAATCTTTCCTCTTTATAATATTACTAGCTTTCCGCCCGCGGCTCCGTCCGCCCGCGTGGCTTACAGGTTATATAGTGCCCAGCTGTGGGATAAAGTGTAGCCAATATCCTTTTCCAAGGTCTAACCTATCTCAGTACCAAATTTCATCAAAATCGGTTCAGTAGTTTAGGCGTGAAAGCGTAACAAACAAACTTACATTCACAACTATAATATTAGTAAGAATAGTGTAGATGAACATTTTAACCTTTTCACCGTCTGATATATCAGACAAATAAAATTACCAATTTAACTGTATTTTTTCTAATTATTAATGTCGCGGCATGTGGTGAACGCCTCGACATCAATAATTATTAATGTCGTGGCGTGTGGTGAACGTTTTTGACGAAAACTCTTGGCGCTAAAAAGGTTAAGATCTTGCACACTTATCCGCGCCACATTTAAGAACTTGCTGGCAGCATCCGAATTTGCAGCGCAGTGCTGATGGCGTCACCAGCATCAGATAGCGTGAGGGTTGCTTATTATTGCGTGAAGATTTCAATCTTCAACCGTCTTTACAATGCTGTCGAAGTTTGTTTCCCGCTTTTAATTCCGCGAGGAGTTCCGCGGATGACTGCGGCACGTCCAGCTCCTATGGCTCCAGACAAAGCGCGTTTAGACGTAAATTTAGACTTACCAATGCATGTTCATGAGCATGCCGGGCGTGCAATACCCGCATTGCGTACCATTGTACGCGACGAGTCGTTTCTGTATAGGGTTGACACCAATTCGACTGTTGCCGACACCCTCGATCGTCAGCACGTCCCATTGGTGGCAAGACAGGATGTGGACAAGGCACTGGGGATATATTATGTGTTTCAGAAATACAGGGCTTTAGGTATCTCTCTTTCAACCTCTCAGGTCCCAATGAACATAGGTCAAAATAAGAAAAAAAAATGTTGATCTCACATACAAAATGTGCTATATGCTGATGAAGTTTGTATGGGAACTCAACATTTTTTTTTCGTATTTTGACCTATGTTCCTTGGGGAAGTTGTTCACTCATTTAGGTCGAATTGCACACTCATTTAGGTTAGCGACACTGACATAGGCCACTACAAATGTCACTACCCGACACAGAAAGATGAGTGGTTCTGGTTTCATTAATACGAGTATAATATGGTCACCCTTCACAGCAAATTCATGAGGAAATAGTTAAGTATTGTTATTTCAGAATCCAAAATATATACACTGCTGAAATGTACAGATATATTTAGAAGGCATTTCTGCTAAATGTTAGTGTCTCTGGCTATTGATTTCGTTGAGATCTCAGGTGGCTACAGCCAATCATAAAATAAAAGACGTCAGGATTGAGGAGCCAAAGAAAATTCGTTCACCTAGAAAATTTACTCTGTTTTACTATTTTATTCCTATACTGCAAAATAAAAGACACCACCTGCTAAATGATCATTATGTCGAATATATTAATTGATCGCTCACATTCAATGGAAATTCACCTCTTGAGTATAGATTGAGGTGCTATACTAAAATTATTATATTTTATGTAATTTCCTCGCTACAGAAGTCAAATTTTTAGAAGATACTATACATAAGTAATTGCTGCTACATGATGCCAAATTTTCAAAAACATTCATCTATTACTCAACGAGTTCCAGATGGTTCCTCAATTCAGATGTTTAGATTGAGGTGCCACTTTTGAATTAATATAACTGGTGATATATTTCGCTGCTAAATCCAGAATTCGTGCTGCAAAATCAGTTATTTTGCTGCGAAATAATGGTGAGATCAGCTTTCAAAAATCTGATGTGGCTCCTCAATCCTTACGGAGATGTTTAATTGCGTTTACCAGGGTTCGCAAACGCAACCGTCATGATTTTACCACTGGAAAGGCATTCGTCTGATCCGATTGAACGGATCGACTTAAAGTTTATTCATTTTATTAAAAGGATGTCTTTGTGTACTAACAGAGTTGACAGCAAACGTGTTGCGTTTCTTAGTATCCGGGTCTTCGATAGTAACAGCGACAATGCAGGCGCCGCAGCCACCCTCATCACACATCACTTTAGTGCCGCGTAAATCTAACGTATATCTTATGTAGTCGTTCAGAGACATCATCGTAGTTACTTCCGAACCGTCTGCGAGAGAATGTTGACCAACTTTATTAAAGTATTGTTTTTCTATGTTTTTAACTACAGGGAGAGACATGTAAGGCACAGGCTGATCGCAATCACGAAGTGCTCGAAGGTCGGAATCGATCAGTTTGGTTCATAATAGGTAATACGCCATACAGTAAAGTTTTCCCTTGTATCCCTTGTGACACATACAAACCCTTCATAATTTGTGGCTTTTGTTTTTGTAAATATTGCTAGGTACTTTGCAAATTTTCCGCCCGCTAATTTTGTCTTTGCAACATGTTGAAATCAAAACCTGTAGATTCGAAGCTTTGTTAGAACGTGAAAGGACAAACACGCATTAACATTTGTAAATATTCTGTGTGATCAAAGAAAGCTTACTTAAAATGTGAGTGTCTCCATTTATATTGAAACATATTTGACTTGTTGTTAATTTTAATACAGGTGCAGTAGAGTCGTGCTCCTCTATTTCCATTTTATCTCTTTCAGCAAGTTTTTCGGGTGAGGATACTTTTGTTGTTATAACCCAGGGGCCATGTTAGTCTGGAATATTTTTACTGGGAAAATTATACCTAAAAATGTAGAAAGGATCAGTGATAGAAGATTGACGAAAGAGTTAATTGTATGAACGTAGTTGGAAGCGTAAAACAAGAAGCCCTCGGCATACATAGTTAGACCAAAATTGATAACGAACTAGAACGGCCGCGTTATGTAAGATTACCCGAATTCGATGAGCGTGTATGACATGAATAATAAATGCAGAGGAAGCGAAAGAGATCCAATCATATCTAGTGGTAATCTGTGGTCTCTGCCTACATTAATAGAACGCGTGGGTTCGTACGTAAGATACTAAAGGTGAACGCGCACAGGTCCTCGCCGAAGGAGCCGCACGCGCCGTAGTCATCGAATTTTATAAATCTTGATATGAAATAGTTTGGATCATCGCGCACCTACCCGCGCCGAACCATCCGCATTTCCATAAAATCCTGTAGGTATAGGTACTGATTCCACAAATCTCGCGCGGACGAGAAGTCTTCGGCCCGTTCGATGCGTGCGGTGAGTGCGGCGCGGGCGGTGTGGACGGTGCGGGCGCTATACAAATACACTGTACGCGAGGCCATGTGGAAATTCGATGATTGCGGCGCGTGCGGCTCCTTCGGCGCGGACCTGTGCGCGTTCACCTTTAGGCTGAACACGCACAAGTCGAAGCCGCACACACCACGATCAAAGATTTTGACGAATCTTAAGTACTATGAAATTATGATTAGGGTAGGGCCATTTATCATCCATTCGCGATAAGATTTTTGTTAAAAAGTTGTGAAGTAGCGGTTTAATTGCGTTTCAATCCACATTTTTTAGCACGAATGGCCTGCAGGTACGCAAAGGTGAACCACGGGCAAAACAATTACTTTAGGTCCACCCAAGTGGGCAAAGCTAGTAGACCACGACCAATAAATATCCGGATGGATCCTTGGGCATTGATAGAATCAAATTTCGCAGAGGTACAAGGGGTCATCCACATATTACGTCACAGCGTATGGGGGAGGGGAGGGTCATACCAAATGTGACAGTACATGTTAAAGGAATACCAAAAAAGCCTGACATAGGGGGGAGGGGTTCAAAAAGTCGAAATTTTTCGTGACGTAATATATGGACAGCCCCCAACGCCGTAGTGATGGCGTCATCTGCTTCAGAATTTGCGTGAGTATTGCAATGTGTTGCGTGAAGGTGGAAAACTATACATACGCTACGATGTTAAGACGTCACCAGGTTCGGCATGGAGAAATGCGCGAGAGCTTTCGCAAATTCGATTACTGCGGCGCGTGCGGCTCTGGCTAGTGCGCGTTTAGCTTTAAAGTTATACATAAGGAGTTTCCACCCATTTTCATTTGAAGTCAACCGTCCCAAGGACAGTAAAGGGAAATGGGAAGTGAAGTTATAGCATATTTAATTATCTTTATTAAAGACTAGCTTTTTCCTTCGGCTTCGCTCGCACAAAGAACTCTTTCAGTCACCCTGACCCCTTAGTGGATGATTTTCGAAAAATCACGAAACACGTGCCAGTTTATTTGCTTCAAGTTATATATTGACGAATTTTCTGATCAAAATGTCCAAAAAAATTGTTCTCTCCATACCTACCTCCTTAGGGGTTGAATTTTGAAAAATCCTTCCTTAGTGCTTGACTAGGTACATCATAAAAGACACCTTTCTGCCAAATTTCAGCTTTCTAGGTCTAAGAGTTTGGGCTGAGCGTTGATGAGTCAGTGAATCAGGACCTCCAATTTGGGGAAAATAGTGAACATTGGAAACCTGTATCGTGTGAACTTTGAGACCTAAGTACATAATTTGGGCTCAAACTGTCAGGAATTTTGTACACTTGACTGCTGCAAATCTGGATTAATACTATCTAGGTGGACCCAAACAACATACCAATAGAGCAAGTTTACCGCAATTATATGTCTATTTCAGCGATTTTATTTGTATATATATGACTAGCCTAGTAGGTATACACCAAGAAATAAATTAGCGTTGGCGTAAATCTCGTAAGCGCGAAGTGTTATCAACAAGGTATACATGGCTGTACATATTGACCTTATCCCGCTTGTGATAGCGCCGTCTTCCGTAGTACCTACATGGGTAACCTGACGTGCTGCTGTCAGAATATTAGTTGCATCAGTGATGCTATTACATTACAGTGACCTTACAATTACAATGAAAACATCGTGAGGAAGCCTAGACAATAGCTAGGTATGTTACTTTGATCCAATCTGGTAGGGTAACATGACCCAGCGACCGGGTTACCGATTTGTTCGGGTCACAGAGGTCAGATGGTAGTGTTCCGTGATGTGAAAAATCCTGGATCATGGTCAAGAAAGTTACATAGAGTAGAATAATTTTAACAAGAACTTTATTACCAAGCAACACAGGCAGCAGCACTGAAGAAAGACAGGCGATGAGGACTCAGAAACTTGCCGGAATCTCGTTTGTGAGTAAATGTACATCCATGATTTCAATTGCCTGAAGTCTTTTAGTTTGTCACAAACAAGTTCGGAAGATATTAGCAAGCCACTAGACATGTACAGTTTTTTGTATGCTCCCGCGACCCGCGGAGTCCAAAATTGCGAAAGAATTTCGGAAACAAACTTGAATTGAAGTTGTGACTGTTGAGAAATTTAAAAAAAAATACTTTCTTACAGCTTCGAACTCAGAATTTTAGCTAAAGTGAGTCAACTCAGAAAGTACTAAGTCCATGGTCAACTCAGTTTGAAAGGGACGCTATTCTACGATTTAACTGCTTTAAAAAATTACACGTTGTCTATGACTTACTGTCTATTTTGCACAAAAAAATCTCGTTTTTAAATGTTAGATTAAGATAGTGTCACAAACGTTTGCAAGATTTGTTCTCTTTTTGTCGGATTGATATAATTCGAAATTATATAAAAAAAAAACAAGTTTGAGGTTATGTGTTAGTTTGTGCTACATTTTCTGAGTTTTTAAAGAAAATTAACATATAATTGAACGAAGCGGTAAACTTTAGAGTACTTTAAAAGTATTACGGCTGCCTAATGTTTCCCAGGAGCCAAGGTCTGGTTTAGTCATATTTCCAATGTTTCATTGTCATATTATTTCCAGTATCCAATTACGAGTTTCAAAAACGGAAAATCTCTTTGTGTTCCAGGACTCCGTTCCTTTCGGAACATTCTAAGATTCTCTCGTGACAATTCCACAGCCGCCCAAGCCCAGACCGCCGTAGAAAGTCCAACAGAAGGTAGGTACATAAATGAAAACTTTCAACTCTCTTTAGTACTCTTAAACTTATTCCTTGACTCTCTCTCTGTTTGTATTTCAGATGTAAAATTACACAAAAACCCTCTAGACCATCCAGACTACTTCCAAGTTCACAATTTATTTACTGTCAAGGATTTATTTGATGCAAGAGTTCACTTTGGGCACAAGGAGGGATCCCTTAATGATTTTATGCGGCCTTACCTTTACGGGTCCCGATTGGGGCATCTTATTTTTGACCTGGATATTACAGCAGAGCATTTGAGAAGAGCTCTTAACTTTACAGCACATATAGCATATAGAGGTGGTATTATTTGTTTCTTCAACAGAAATGCACTGAACGCTCATGCTGTTGAGAAAACAGCTCAAGAATGTGGTGAATATGCGCACACCAGATTCTGGCGCGGTGGTATTTTCACTAATGCTAACCATCAATTTGGAGCTGTTACCAGATTGCCAGACTTATGTATATTTATCAATACACAAAACAATATTTTGAACCAACACACAGCAGTGAGGGATAGCGCTAAGATGTTGATTCCCACTATTGGGATTGTAGATACAAACTGTAACCCCAACCTCATTACTTATCCTGTACCAGGCAATGATGATTCCCCAGCAGCCATTGAACTCTACTGTAAACTATTTAAAAGTGCAATTTTAAGAGGAAAAGAAGAGAGAAGGAAATTTTTAGAAGAAAATAATTAATATTAGGTACCTTACAGTTATTACCTCTAAAATAATACATGTTTTAGCTTTCAATCGTTTTTAATCATAGAAGGTAAATGCCATATAATTATCATTAAAGAAATAAAACAGTATCACAATTTTTTTTTATTGTTAGGTAGTATGGTCCCTATAAAATTTTTACAAAAAGTACATATCTACATTATTAGTTTACGAAGTAAAACAAACTGTTTAAAGGTTAACTGTATTAAATACACATTCTGAGTGAGTAATTAATAACATAAATATTAAAAAGTTTTACAGCCAAACAGTTATTTAAAATTTACCCTTTTCTTAAGTATATTATTTTCTCCTTAACTATCACATTTTTGTATGACGCAAAAGCTTTCTCGAAGCTTAAATTTATTTTATGTGGTGACTAAATTAACCCGTCGCGTTCTTGTTTACGCCGCGTGCTATACAAACTCGAACACCATGTGTTCAAAAAGCACGTGAAGGTTTAATAAGTGAAACTTTAGTGGGTGATTTTTTTTTTTAAACTCGACAACTTTCCTCATCATCATCAGCCTGTGTCAGTTTACTGCTGGAGTTCGGCCTCTCTTATGGCACGCCACTGAGATCGGACTCTCCTACTACCACTGCCTGCTACCTTATGAATATCGTCTCCCCACCTAGTTACAGGGCACCCTAGGATTTCCCCAAGGAACTTAAAAAAAAAATTTTGTCATACAAAGGCAATCAGCTGATCGCTCAAGTCGTATGGAGGTTGTAAGTCATTTTTTTTCATATTTCGACAGGTTCCTTGGAGTTGCTCAGATTAATTGGCTGATTCAAAACATTAATTTGCCCTAACTTACTTAAAGTCACGCAATATGTTAATAATAATAAGTAAGTATAGATATTTCAAAAAAGTAAAACTGAATATCACTTAAGAGCTTCTTTACAAAATCACTTAGACTAGGTACTTTTCTTGTTTTACGTCCATCACAAACAAATACAGTAATCTTTCTGTTTATTATCAGACTGGGTTCGTCATCCAAGGAGCACTTTCCTCATCATGTGTGGATGTGGGTTTGTGTTCTCTTCTCTGCTTTCCCAGCTACCTGTTATGCATTTAGAACTGCATAAATACTGCAGTAAGGGAATCCGATATTTGCCGCAGAAGTCCACAAACTTGATGTGTTCAACACGGTTGTCGAAGAAGACGCCTGTGAAAAGAAAATGGGCATTTTCGTGAAATCGGAAACAAGTTTAGTAAGAATTCGTTTTGTTAAATATAGTGACATGCTTTCTGGAAACATTTTGTATTCTTGCGTAAAACACTTCGTAGTTTGTGGGATTTTCGCTTTAATTTTTTTTACGTATTCGAGAGTGGCTTGAGATGCTCTTGAAACATTTGCAGAAATACAATATTAAAATGTAAAAACATGTGGTGATCTTTTGGTTTTATACTTTATTTTGTATGCTAAATAACTTCATTAGACTTATATTAAAGCAGTGTGGTTTTGTTCACACTTAACACCACCCAATGTCTTCCCGTAGATGTCGCAAGAGTGGACTACAAGACTAGCGGTGGCGTATGCGTACCTATTAGTAATTTGAGCAACCGAAGACATTGAGTAGCTATCATGTTGTTATTTAACGCGAAAAGTTTACAATCTGAAACAGTATAGATTTCCAATTCCGATACTCATGGGAACCGAATGAACTCACGAGGACCATCTCGAACTAAGGCAGGCAGAGCATGATATTGTGGTTCTAGAACCACTTGAGGCCACATTTAATACGGAGTTATTAATTAATTACATGAAACATGAGTACAGTGGTGGTGACAGTGATAGGTGTCAGCCTTTGGTTGGAAGTTATTCGCTTCTTCAGTATGTCTGGGAAAAGTTGGCAAAAGTCATCGATACAATATGATCGATGATAAAATGGGCATTAAAATCACTTACCTACTATTACTTTGTTAACTTTATACTTAGCACATCATTACCATAACATATTAAAGTTCTCAATTGTTTAGTTGCAAGTATTCCATTGTGTTTTACATAACTAGGTGATAATAAAATTTATGTGAACTCATGCAACCGATTGGAAACGCAGTTTTTAAAGAACTTTCTATACGAATCGTTATTTTCACAGCATTTTTATCTTTAAAGACCAAACTGATTAACATTGAAAACAGTAATTTGACCTTCTTGGCGACTGATTATTGAGCATACTTAGTGTTTTTTCCATAATACCGTACCTACTTATATTCTTTTGTAACCCCCAATAAAAAAAAGTGTGTTATAAGTTTGATGTGTGTATCTGCATTTGATCTGTATAAGTAAGATAACAATTCTGTGAAAGTCTGTGGTATCGTAGCTCATAAACAAATGGATCGATTACGCAATAAATGTCGGGGGCTATACCTGTACAATTTTTAATTTTAGAGTTATTTTGTGCACTTATTTCTATGTCTATGATTGTGTGTATGAATGTGTGTTCTCTGGAAAAAATGTGTCTGTGAGTACAAGGTACAATTATCAGGGTTATCAATAAGCAATTTACTTAAAAAGCTTATCAGATTAAGTGAACCTTAACGACTACCCCAAAAGTTCTACCTTTCATTATCACAGTCACAAAAGTCATTATATTCTAAAAGCGGGTATTTGTAAAATTAGCTCGTATTTTTGTGTCGGTTTGAGAAAAAATCTTGTAACGAACTGTATCACTCGACACTGTACTCTAAATGACTACATTTAACCAATTAAAGATCTACTGTGATTTTGTGTTTTATTTGTGTTCTGTGTGCGTCCCTCGGTATAAGGGTGATTAAGTTAGTTACCTAAAAGTTTATTTAGGGAATAAGTGATTTGTACTTACGGTTGTGGGTGTAACGGATAATGTGTATCTACTTAAATGGTGGAAGTCGAAGTTCAAAAGGAAACCTATTTAAAAGGTAAGTAAGTATAAATGTTTGGGATGTTTAACTAAATGCTGCCGTTCGGGATGTTTAATGCTTATTAAATTTAAATTCACTAAAGGACACAATAGCAGTAATAGATTAAGAAAAAGCGACTGGACTAATCGCGAAAGAAAAACGTTAAAAGGTTCATACAAATTTTAATCTTATCTATCGCTAAGTAGCTGACCAGAAACTTGGCAGGGCAGGCAAGTAACAGACACGTGCCTTCTACACAATCCCGTTTGTCCTGACCGCGAATCGAATCGGGAAACATGCCTGCCTACCCACCATCAAAGCTACCTTCCATTGAACGATGATGTCGAAAAGTCGTAGAATGCTGTTTGGTTAACACCCTGGCTTGAAATCACATTCTGTGGAAACAATGCGTGACGAATTTGACGTTACGAGCCGTGATAGTTTTATGGTAAACTTCACAAAAGCAACCTTGACACTTTCAAACAGTCTCTTCTCTTATGAAATCCTAGGTGAAAAGTGGAAACTAATAAGAGTTATGAACTTTGACGACATACCTTTACACTTAGGATTGACACAGCACTGCGCAGCACTAAGGTACTTGAGGAGCGTGTGCGGCACCTCCCCGGGGCGCACGGGCACCTCGTGCAGTTTGAGTGTGCGGCCGGCCAGCTCCAGCAGCGAGGGCGGCTGCAGCGTCATGTCGCGCACGAAGCGAACCACCAGCGGGTTGTCGCGGAGACTTAACTGGAACACGCCGCCAGAAACGCCCCCATTTATTAATGACTTGGCAGGTAAAATGTTAATTTTATCCCAAATTTTTTAACGCGAATGTAATTCTGTTAATTTGGAATATCGGCTCCTGTATTTTTAAATGGTGAGACTTAAACGTCATGGGAATTATTTTAAATAGTTAAGTAAGCAAAAATTAAGGATTTAAATCGGCCCACTCGTCTGAACTAGTTTTGCCAAAGACCTTTTTGTCGAAATACCTAAATACATAAGTTTAAACTTTTTTTAATGTGTATTTTATATAGGTAAGTAGGTATATGGCCAGTATCAATCGACAATGAGTAATGTAACTAAGTAGGTAGCGAAATAACTGCTAAGAAAAAACATAAACAGGAAAATATTTTAGTTAGATACTTAGTCACCTTATTATCTGTTTTTAAACACATCTTGACGTGTTTTCCAAAAAATTGTGCGTTAACATATTGATAAAGTTGCAATAACAATAAACATGTGCCTAGCTAGGTACCTTCTTTTTTTAAATAAGTTGGTTAGTAAATAATAATAACACTAACCGCTCCACACTCTAAGGCCCACACTAAGGTTCTCGTGTGTCCCTTATTATAACATATCAAAGACAACCACAAACATCCAGAGACCGAGACCAAACATCTGTTTTTACACAAATATTTGCCTACCCCGTTGGAGATTGTGGGCGTGAGCGTATGTATGTATTAGCCCCGACTGCGACTTAAACCCAGAACCCGTCGATCAAGAGGTAGCGTTACTAGTTACCACTCGACGAAACCGGAAAGTAAATTGACATAAAATATTGGCATTTGTGGCATATTCATAATAAGCTCTGAAAATTATATTATACTCCTAAGAGTTAACTTTTAGGACATGAATAAATAGGATCCCATAGGTACGAATATCTATAGATAATTTGGAAAGAGATGCAAGTAAAGCCTTTAGCCAATCTTCTGTTACGAAGTCAACTGAGTTACTTAGCAAATTCTACCGAGAACTAACCAATGCAATCTTACGAAATCTTACCTCGGTCAAGCATTTTAACTTGATAATTTGCGTAGGCAGTGTTTTGAGGCGGTTCTTGTGAAGCATCATCGACCGCAATTGATTTAAATTGGCAATGCTAGCTGGCAATTGCTCTATGAAATTGTCACTTAAGACCAGGGCCTGCAGAGAGGTCAGTCGGCCCACGGATTCTGAGACTTCCGTTATCTGGTTGCCGCCCAACGACAGGATCTGTAAACTGAAGGCAAACGTTTTATATGTATGAGCTGGATTTGGGTAATTCTTGACCTCGATCTTGGTTTAAAATCGCTCTGAAAGTTACTAATGTTACTAATTACCAATGGTCGATTGAAATGGTTCCCCATTGGGGTAGGCAGAGCATCTTTCAAGTGAATAACCATCTCTTAAAATGACATTTGCATTCTTTCTTATATGTTTTCCTTTCGCTCTGGAAGATTTATGCTCAATTATAATATAATTTATTATGCAATATGTATTGTATAGTCACTTATATAAAATCTTAGAGATACGAACCCACCACGTTACGTAGGTATTACCTATCTACAATGGCAATTCCTTTTCAACAAGAGACAAAGAGAATTCTTTTACTCCTCTCATCATTATTTCTATTATCTGCTTACATCATACTAGCAGGTACTTATTAGTTTTATTTATGCAACTATTATGGTCGTTATCAGTTTGAAGAAATAATTTGTGCCGGTTGTTATGTACTTTTTGCCTACCCCAATTGGACACAGGCGTAATGTGTGTATACTAATAAAGTGCCCTAAAAAGCCAGACATCAATAAAAATGATAAGCATTTTATAAAGAATAACAGTATTCGTGACACGACATATTTGATAGGAAAGATTTGATAAGAGAAGACGTCTATAGTATGCAGTGTTTATCATTCAAGAAACTTAGTATCTTTTGTTTAGGGAAAATTATGGCGGAATCCATTTGCACATATGATAAGTTTATTTACCTACATACATACATAGGACATCACCCAAAAACTTGGAAAGGTTTGTAGGAAATTGGGAATCATTATATAACAATGATCACACTTTTATTAGCGAGTAGATAATAGTTCAATGGCGAGTAGGTAACTAAGACACGTAGAGATTCAAGTCTGCCTATTCGTCATCAGTCCGTATATGGTCCTAATATACTTCTCCACCACCAAGGGTCACGGGTCTCCCTTCGAAACATTGAAGGTGGTTTTAGGACATAGTCCACCACGCTCGCTGGTTCGAAAACTTAGTTTTCTCAGACGACGAAGTTTTCCTTTACCGCTGATGAAGTGATAATTAATGAGAAATCTGTAGGTCTTTGCCTATACCGGTAGGTATTATACGCGTGAGCGTTTGCTGACATTGTTGTAAGATTTTAAAATTATCATGTAAATGTTTTAATGTAACGGAAATATTAACTTACACGTGCTTGCACTATAAATTACGTATCAACCTGTCGCCAGTATAAAATTTCGAAATCCCATATCATTTTAAATCCTCACTTATAATAAATGTTGACAAATAAGAACTTTCTTCTAGTCTAATTTTTGTACTTATTCGTGTTACATTACGCTAAGTAACTTTATTACTTTAAGGGTTAACAATCAACAAAAGAAAAAAATTCATTGAGTTACGTACTAGTTCGATATCAGTAACTGTATACGGGACAAGTTTAATAAATAGAGGTACTCGTACATATACTTAAGTACACATTATTTGATAAGTTAGCCAGTTCATACCTATTTGATCTTATACAATTTAGCATAGTTATTAAGCAAAGTGCGATAAAACAGCGTGTGTAACCCGTTGTGTTATATCCAAGGTCGTTAATTACGACATTTTTGGTCCTTCGAGGCAGCGCGCGTTTTCATTCAGCGAAATATCAGCAAAATTAGAAACTTCGATCGATATAGGTAACTTATTAACACAAAGATTGTTTCATCTTATTACTTACTGATGCCATATTATTAGGTACTTGTTATTATAAATATCTTCTGCGTTACAAAGCGGACAATGGTGTTTATTCAAATGGAAAGAACTAACTGCTCGTGCATAGGTATGTTAAATTAATAACAAACAGTTCATTAATTTCGTGCGACGGAAACATGATAATAACTGACTATTAATACTTGAATTAGAACAAAAACAGCGATAAGACAAAATAATGTTTTCTTACCTATTCAACTTCCATATTTCCTTTGGTATTCTTTGGATACGATTACCACCTAAATAGAGATATTTAAGGGATTTTAAATCTAATACTTGTTCGGGAAAGGAGTTCATTAAGTTCCCGCTGAGATTTAGTTCCCTCAGAGTGTTCTTGGAGGTCGTGAAACATTTCGGGAGGGACTCGTTCGTTAACTGGTTGTGTTTGGCTATCAACGACGTGAGGGGACAGTGTTTTAATATGTCCGGGAGCACAGTCAGCCTGTTGTTGCTCACATCCAGTATTTTCAAGTTGCAGAAGCTGTTGATCGCGTCTGGCAGGGTTGTGATGCGGTTGTGGTTGAGGAGAATGATTTCGTAATTTTCCGCGCAATCCTTCTCGTCGACGACACTGTGCAGCTCTGCCGCGAATGTGTCCGTGTCTATGAAATTGCTGGCCAGATCGAGGGTCTTCTGGTCCCGACTGTCGCTGTCACAGCTGTCCGAGGTGTAGTACTCCATAGCTGTGGCTGCTGGTTTTATTTTTTATTTATAAAAGTTGGAATATTTATGTCGTGAATGTCATGGCACCAGAAACCATGCACCGCTTGCCTGGGCCGCGGCGCTCGCGCAACTGCGCAGCCGCAACGCGTCGCACTCCGCCTCTGCCGTCTCCCTCTGAAGCTCTTGTTCGATTGATAAAGAGATAAACGCTTTCCCGACTGATCCCTCTGCATAGAAACAAGACAATCCGAATAATTCATGGGAATTTAAACATTATATTGATAAGGTAATTTGTTATTTTTAGATTCTGCAAAGTCTTACAATATTAAAAATACCTAGGTACTTACAAATTGTTCATATCACCAAACCTTTTTATCAAAAAAAAAATATTCGGCTTTACCAAGGCTTTACGCGTATGTTTTGATGTAGGTATCTACGGTTGTACGGTAAAATGTAATATTTTAGTAGAAAATGCATTTGCTTTAGACACAGAATAAATAATAGTAATATAATATAACGTCTATAGACTTTAAAGACTTGTTACATTAACTAGATACATACCTAGTTTTAAATAAAATTATCTGTGTTCAAAAAGATAATCATATTAATCATTATCAAGTGACCAATTATGTTTGAATAAATTATCAAATTATTATAGAAATTCTTTTCTCGGTGTCATTTTCACAAAAGTTTCAAAAGTACGAGTGGTTAAAAAGTTTCAAAACTTTCACACTTGTTCATATTTTGGCTAAAAAACTGATATCCACTACAGCTTACTATATTTTTAAAATAAAAGTTAAAAGCATAGACATCAAGCTGTTTTACCGACATATTCAAAGTTGTGATGCAATTTTGACTAGATGGCGGTAGGAGCACTCGGTTTATGGCATTTCTGTGACGTCACCTTCGCTCGTTCGATGATCGAAGGCCCGAACGGAAGCCGAAAGTAGCCGAACGAGTGAGCGAGTACGAGTCTGAAGAAGAAATCTAAAATCTGTCGTTCACTTTTAGTGATGTAAATTTTGAAAATTTATCAAAATGATATTGTAAAACGTTTCAAAGACAGTCTTATTTTGATTTTGATTGTATCATAGTGATATAGTTTAGACGATTCCATCCGTAACTTTGTATTTCGTGGCCAAAGTGAGAGAGTTCAGTGCGAGTGCAAGGGTGGTAACGAGAAATGTGAAGTATCTATGAAGTTCAGGATTCATAGGCCGTTTATTTTATACTTCTAATAATGAGCGGACGCCCCAGGACCACATCATTCGCCGAGGGCAGCAAATCCGTTCGAAAAACATTCGACACTCAACCGCAGAAACAACCTATAGGAGGAGTAAAAATTAGCAGTAAGTACCACCTAACCATTCTTTTGTCGGCCATCGTGATTTCCTACGCCTGTGACGTATCTCAATACTGACAATTTTAAATATGGCTGCGAACTGCCACAAATCAAGTTTTCTAAGACATCGCACACTACGTTTTTCTAAATCAATATCGGTGGGCCTCGTTCCTGTCGCTTTACAAAAATGGCCACAGGCTATGCTTCCTTTCTGCCACATATGCCTGTATGGGTGACACTTAACGTCAAATATCTTGATACTCGATTTCGGTAAAATGCGTCGTACTTTTACGACTATATCGCGGGTATCAGTTGGCCCCGAACGAGATTCCTTTATGACCTCACATAACCTAGTCGAGATACGCCTTACTATCAGCTGCGAAGTAGTTCCGTGAAATTTCGCTACTGTTCAAATTTTATAGAGGTTACTCTTCAAATGACGTAATAAAATGATTAATAACCGAATATTTATAATTATTAAATTACTTCTAAACTGTCTGCACAATATCCCAAATGTTCAGTTTTGTAACAGCAGAAAATCAATTGCTTATCTAGCTCAGATTATTTGGAATTACATAAAGATATCATCTGTGTGACCATTAATTTCCCAGTAAAACAGAATGTGCTGAGATGGTGCACAATTTGTCTGACACAGAAAATTACACAGATAGGCGGGCATAGCTTCTCTGTCATCTTTTGTATGGGTACGGTATTAGATCACTTAAATATTCAGCTCATTCAATCAGAACTATTTCACAAAATGTTTTAGCCGCGCATTTTATTATTTATAATTTATAGGCATTTTAACATTTTTCTAAAAGAATTTAATAAAAACTCATCGACAAAATATTGGCATTCACTAATTCTTTTATGTAGTGATTCATTACACAGTTTTTCAAAGACCATTCAACTGCCGTTGTCTTTGTCTCTACCATGAATTCATGACTAAACATTAATGAAAATAATGTGTAGTATTACATATATTTACATAATAATAAATGGGATGTTTCTTTAGTTTTTGGAATGTACTGACCAACCCTAAAAGTGACAATTAAGTTTGCCACCACAAATAAGTGATAACTGATAATACAATATATTGAGTTCTCACCACTCTTTTTATGGAGTACTAGTTTTCTGCCCACGGCTCCGCCCGCGCGTGGACTACAGGTTATATCGTGCCCAACTGTGGGATGAAATGTAGCCTATGTCCTTTCCCAGGCTCTAATCTATCTCTGTGCCAAATTTTATCAAAATCGGTTAAGTAGTTTAGGTGTGAAAGACGGTCAGACAGACAGAGTTACTTTCGCATTTATAATATTAGTAAGGATTTGGTTCTCTGTAATATTAGTGATAACTTGATAAAAATAAACGTTTTCTATGTCTATGAGATAAGACTTGAAGTGATAATTATCACATTGATGATTTTATAATTATATCTTGGTACTTATAAAAATAAAAGAAACAAAAAGCATAGTACTTACACTATGCATCACTAATCATTCTCATGGCCAATCATGTACTTACGAAAAACTGTTTTTTTGAAGATGTTATGTTGAGAAATTTAATCGGTGATCTAAAGGCTAGTGGGCCGGAATCGTAAGCGAGTGGTACCGAGTTCGAACCCCAGTGCCTCCATATACCAATGACTTGTTTTCTGAGTTATATACATTAGTTGCCCACTAACCGATGCTCTTATGGTGAAGGAAATCATCGTGAGGAAACCAGCACATTCAGGAGTCTGAATGTGTAACCATGAACCAATCTGATCAGGTTCCCCTGTTAGCAGGGTCACGGAGGTCAGATGGCAGTGGCTCCACTGTAATGACTTGACTTGCCAAACCCTGGATGATGGTCAAGCGTACCCCGAATGAGAAACGGCACTAACCACTCACTAGGAAGACGAGAAGTTATGTTGAAAAAAAAAAAGAAAAAAAAAATTATTTTTTTTAAATTTATTTAGATTTAAAAAAGTTTTTAAGTTTCCATGTCAATAAGACTGCATTTTTTTTTTTTTACTTTTTGTCTATTTTTCATTAAAAATTCTTAATATTCAATCCAGAAACAAGGTCTTGAATGTATGATAATTAATCTAAGAAAATAATTATTTTTATAATTTCTAGCCGGTAATAAATTCGAAAGTGGTAATAAATTCAACAAAACTATTTAGTCGCAAATTGACTTGTTTAATATTACACTGGCGGCTAACCAGGTTGAAAGTAAAGATTTTTAAAAATGTAAACTTGATTCAAATTTTTATTTCATTTTATATTTCTTTAGAATATTTTGAAACATATCTTGCTAGATTTATTTATTTTAAAATGTAAAAAAGAAAAAAATACTAAAATATGAATCCAATAGTTATAAAAATCAAATTTTATGATAGGAAAGTCTAAACAGACTTTTTGCAAGCTATTTGGCGGCACTCAAGGTCACCATAGGGTTGTGCTTGGTGCCGTTTTGAAAGGAGTGGGTTTACATTCTATGCCTCAGTACATTCTAAGACTCGATGAGTTGCATGGGAGACAGAGGTCAAAAAGATTAAGAAACACTGCCTTAGTTAAGGGATTTTACCCTAAATAGCAGCACTAACTAGCCTGCCAAAGAGCTTCTCTGGGAAAATTTAATTCAGTGCAGTGGTACAATCACACATGCTTTATTGTTATACATAGTAGGTAACTTTTTTGTAAAGAGAAAATTAAGAATGTGAAACTAAACAACAACTTTGGTCAAAAAAAAATTGAAATTATATAATAAATTTTTAAAATGATCTTTCCATTCTGATTACGGTGCGTGCGATACAAATCTGCACACACGAGTGTACAAAAATCGCGCGAAGGTTTAAAGTCGAAATTTTTTTGGAGTTTGGAGTTTTTTTTGGGTTCTTTGGGAAAAGTTGTTAAGTTTCATGGAGAGAATCACCCTTAAAGCAGTGTTTTTCAACCTTATTGAATACGCGACCCCTTTAGATCATATAAAGTTCTGGCGACCCTCTAAGGTTTCTAAGACTCTTTTAGGCTAAATCTATGTACTACTTCGGAGATTTTAAAATATAATAAAAGAGTTTGCCGCGGGGTAGACGCGGAAGGTGAAGGGAGGCTTTCACTGAAATTGTCTTATTTTAGTGTAAGATTTACAAATTATTGTCTTTTTCTTTTACCTGCGACCCCCTGAATAAGGCTTCACGACCCCCCTGGGGGTCGCGACCCACAGTTTGAAAAACACTGCCTTAAAGTATCGCAAACTAATTTAAAGTCACCCCAATTAGGAGCATGTAGAAATTCAGTGTTGTTATGGACAACTTTAGACCAATAAAAGTCAAGTGTAATAGATAATTCCAATAAACTTGACTTTTGGTGCATTTTATAGATACAATACAGGACCGGAAAGATGGCATGCCTAAAAAACGAATGTCTTCTTATTGTGATTTACTAGCTTTTTCCCGCGGCTTCGCTCGCGCAAAGAACTCTTTTAGTCACCCATTTCATTCTTGACCCTATAGGAGATGATTTTCGATGATCGCGAAAAACGTGTCCGTTTATTTGCTTCAAGGTAAATCTTGACGAAATTTCGAGTCAAAATGTCTAAAAAAATTGTTTTCTCCATACAAACTTTGAACCCCCATTCCACCCCCTTAGGGGTTGAATTTCGAAAAGTCCTTTCTTAGTGCTTGCCTACGTCATAAAAGACACCTTTTTGCCAAATTTCAGCTTTCTAGGTCTAAAGGTTTGGGATGGGCGTTGATGAGTCAGTGAATCAGGACCTCCAATTTTATATATGTAGATTTTGGGGGTATTTGCTGACAATTCCTTCCAAGTTAGTATAATTTTCTTCTTATCGTGTAGGTATAGTCAAGTATGTGGCGAACTTGGCTAACCCTGGTGTCAGAGATTTTAATCCGCACAATGGCCTCTGACTTGGTTTTAACGACTGTAGTCAATCGACGACAGCCGGGACCGACAGCTTTATGTGCCCTCTGAACCACGAAAACACTCGTGATACATTGGCACTTGTCACCCATCAGGTTCCCTGCCTCTGTGTACGTTGCTTAACCTCACTAATCGGTTGAGATCAGCGAGAGCCACTGGGCTACGAGTGCTATAAGTATAAGTTAGTATAATGTTTTGCTGTGTCTTGTTGGTGTCAACCTATACTTGCTCTTATTTAATCTAGGTAAACCCATGATTCTCTGCCTACTCCAATATAGTCGTGACTATGTGTAATGTTAATAAATAAATAAACGCTTCACACTCAAAGGCCCACATTAAGGTTTTCCCTTGTGTCGTGGGTCCCTTGGAACACACAAAGACAGACACAAACACCCATGACCCGTGAACAAACATCTGCTTTTGACACAAATATTTGCCCCGACTGGGAATTGAACCCAGGACCCGCCGATCAAGAGGCAACGTCACTACCACTCGACCAAACCGACCGTCAAAAAACGACCGTAAATGATCTGATCATTTACTCATTTGGCGATAGAGATTAGTTATTATTGTTAAACATGAAACAATTTTTGAGAGGGACGCCTATAGCTGAAGGGTAGCAGATTACTAGGCTACTTTCAAGAACGAAGTGGCTCCTTACCCATATTTTACTTAATGTTCCACTCGTAAGTTTAACAGCAAAGCTTATAACAATGATCAATCAATGAATTCTTCACCATTGTGTTTTTGGCAACGTTTTATTTAAAATAAAATTAAAATAATATATAACGGCGAAGTCGATTTGAAGTACGTCATAGCCTCGTCCGTTAATTGGGTGCACCCCTAGCAGGTGAAGATGACGATTTTGGAGCACTAAGATTTTTAGATGACTCCACACCCTCCCCCGCCCCATATAACTATAATATTAACCCGTCGCGTGCATGAATCGCGCGAGGGTTTAAGGAAACCAACTCTATTGACAAGTGCCTTTTCATAGCCAATTACGTACTAACAAACGTGTTTTTAATGGTTATATGTTGAAAAGATTTGTTAAAAAAAAAATCTGTGATTTTCAAGCATTTCATATCAATAAGAGTACCTTTTTGAATGAATGGACATTATGGACAAGGGAAAGGAAAGAGTCAAGTAAACAGCTTGCTCTAAATAAGCTATAGTAACGCCGCCATCGCCACCCATACAAATGTGAGCGACATTCAGGTCAAGAGGGTAAACATGTTGGTTTCTAAACAACTTGCTTGTAAGACCTCGTCGGGATAATATGGTGGTAATATCCCAGATCATTGAGAATTGTGTCTGATTCGGAATTTTAGAGTCACGGAACAAACAAGGACCTAAATCTATCTCTATCCCACCTAAAATTAAAAGAGTTAATTCTATATAAAGAATCTTGTGGTATATTTTACTCCTTTTAGAATGCCACATTTCATGCATCATTGACATAGATGATAAATAGCCATACTGATCACATTCTTGGCCGACGGCTTTTTCTATAAATTTGCGTTGCAAAAACGTCAATTGACGTTAAAGCCAGTTTAAACTGTAACTTTTCGTCTTGTTGACGTAAACAAAGACTGCGTTACATTTAGAAAAGTTTTAACTTCATTAAACGTTTATGTAACTGAGTATAAGTACTTTAGTCGCCTATTCTACTATCTTCCACCTATATCTACGCGGTTTGATTGATTTGAATATTTTTTAGTGCAATTCGGGCTAAACGTGCTGTCGAAGTGTCGCTGACGCGTTAAAAATTCACCAAGCAGACCCTTGACGGTTGAGCATCTATAGTGGAGCTTGCTTTGCATTTTTAATGACGCTACGGCAACCTTGCCAGTCCACCCGCCGTCTTACTAATAACATCTCCGTTACACTTCGCCAACACATTCGATTATGTTAAACTATTCTCATTCAATATTGTTATGAAACTAAAAGTTCGCTTCCATTAATTGTTTTACGCAAAGGCCTAACATAGTTTCTTTATTATAAACCTATTGTGTAATTGCATGGCAACGTATGCTAACATCAAAGTTAAACAGTGGCACTGTTTTCTCGTAAACATAGTCGACGTATTTAAAATATAAAACATGTAATTTATATTCGGTGAGTCGATGTCAATTGGTTAAACATCGGCCGTCAATAGAAGTTATCGGGTCGTTATCAGTGCTAGATCTGCTATCTTGCGGTTGGCGTGACTCTTGCATTGCCAGTTGCGGAAAAACTGTTTCGAGGTTCGGTTTTTCGAAGCGCCTTTCGCTCGGCCCGGTCACAGTCGGCCGGCGTGGTCGCGACGGTGCATGTTGCAAAATTACCTACCAATTGGTTCGTTAACCCACATCCTTAGTAGTGTGAGGTGCGCTGCCGGTGCACGAGCTATTCAGATATTATTTAATAATCAGTTATCGTGCATGTGAAGTGAGATGAGCAAATTTGTGTGGTTAATGTAGTAGTGATTTGAGTTATGTTGCGGCGCCGTGGTATGTACACAGTCAACGAAGACTCCTCCAGTCGGATCAGGCAAAAAGGCGCTGAGCTGACGCCATTCTTTGTCAAAAATCATGGTGATTGATTTTTTTTACATACACAAAGCCCCGAACTCTTCCATTGCGCACTGCTAGGGAATGGAATTCCCTGCCTGCGTCTGTATTTCTGAGTTCATATAACCCGAATCTCTTTAAAGTTCGAGTGAATAGGCTTCTTCTAGGTGAGCTTGCTACATCCTCGACCGCATCTTTGCCCTTGGGCTAGATTGTGGTCAAGAGCGAACCCTTTTTTAATTAAAAAAAATAAATACATTGTGTCTTGGATCCTCAACATTCCTTATACTTTTTCCGTCAATGACTTTCTAATTCTTCGCCATGCTTACTTCTTTTCTTATCATTTTTATCTTTGTTTGTCTTAACTATTACCATCTCGCATTGCATTATATGATATTACACATGGGAAAACAATACCTTGAGTCTGTGGATTCCGTATCCGTCATTCGATCGGTATCGAAGTGGCCTTATCAATATCAGTCATCTCACAATATCAATCATTTAATACGACGGACATTTTCCGAGACTAATGCAAAACAAAAATCTAAAACGAGCATTAAAAAATATTTCTATCATATAAAAATTCAACTATGACCGACTCTCTTAGTTCATTGAATGCTAGTTTTATCATTAATACAGTAATTAAGCAATATGCATCGTTAGTTAATTTTAATGAATAATTGCTAAGTCCGTTAAACAATAGTTACCAGTTTAAATGTGACAAAGACAGGAATGTTAAATTTTAAAGCGTTCCCTCTGTTAGTAATTTATGCCCCTAGTAACTAGGTAACTTAACTAGTATGTATTTTGAGCTACTAATTAACGTTAAGCATCGTCAGTATGTACTTATTGGTTAGCATTGACACCGCAGACTGGAAAATGTAAATTATAAAACGTGCGCCTAAAAAAACGAAGCGGTTCATACTCATTACTTTGTTGGCGTTTCCACATTGAATCTATGGTTTTACATGAAAGGCAGTAAACGTTTGTAACTATGTTAACAAATAACGAGACAACTAAAGAAGTCCTTAAAACAGAACTAATCCTTTAGTCATATCAATCGACCTAATTACTGTTTGTATTCGGGTGTTCAATTTTTTGTTGGAAGATCTATTTTTTTCTTGACTGCGAAGCGTCTTCCATTTCAGCGTGGTCAAAAATGCTTTCGTATGTCTGTCCAGATGTCCGGTTGTCTATCTGGCTGTTCTGTTCACCTCTACAGGTCACATTTTTCAACAGATCCTAGTGAAATTTTGTGAGCAGGTTCGATAATTATAGAATTGTTGTCGATTCAGCTTTTTTTTTGGTTGAAAACGTAAAAATATAATATTTCAGCCATTTCGAAAAACTTTTACTCGCGAGGTCTACAACTCACAGAGCCACAAGTGATAAGTAGGGGCGAATTCACCCTGGTATACTAATGTTGGAATTTTCATGTTAGCTTACCTAGATCCTAGATGTTTCGACACCAGACTAAGCCAAGTTCGCCACTTGACTATACCTATACGATAAGAAGAAGAAGATATTTCGAGTTTCAAAAAGTAAATGTACTTCATTACTTTTTACGCATTGTAGTTTACTTGTTGTCTGAATTTGTAAGCGAAGAACAATCGATGTAACCGACCGACATAAGAAGGTCAGCTGTGTTGTTAGCTAATATTCCCATAACGTATGCGTAATTCAATGTTAGTGGGGACGAGAGCGCTACGTTGAATCACGTTACTCTTACAATATGTACCGTTTAATGCACTTGGCTTCAAAACTTACCGACAGAATTAAAAAGCAATTTTTACATTATTAGCTTGAAAATTTAAATTAGGAATTATACCTTCACCAATGGTCCTACCGGCTTTTCGGTCATACGGACCGGACCGAATCTTGGGAAATGCGCGCGTTAGAGCTCTTTCACGCGCGCACTTTTTTGAGCTCCCTAGAAATTCGGATAGCCTCTCTGTTCTCTTATCCTCTCCGCTCTAGGTACGCCTTCCCCTTTCTGGGACTCGTCTATAACTTACACTGGTTCGTCGGCGTTCTCTTGCTTCTATTTTTTTTTCTTTCATTCTATTTTACTCATATTTACTCAATGAATATTCCACGCTGTGCCAAAATTCCTACAGCGCCCGAACTTTCCCTCTGAAGACACGAGGCCCGCGAAGTAAATCGCTCCCCTTTCCACGAGGTCCGGGAATAAAGCGCACCTTCAGAGATGTGGTCGAGAATGAGATCATGATCAATAAGACGACGTTTATTCACAGAATTCCATTCCTTAGCGTTATGAAAAATAAAGAAAAGCGCTCGGTACGAATCATGATACTTCGACTAGCTGAGGCCCTGGAACAACGGTAAAACTTACAAGTAAACAAATAGATAGATTTATTCAATGTCGCTGTTAGTCGTGCATCTGGTAAACAATACCACTTTAAAAAAATATATTTGAAGGGCTCGCTCTTGACCACAATCTAACTCAGGGGCAAGATGTGGTTGAGGTTGAAGCAAGCTCACCCCGAAGATGCCTATTCCTCGAACTTTAAAAAGATTTGTGTTATATGAGCCCAGAAATACAGACACAGTCAGATAATGCCAAGCGGTGCTCCTCAGATCATATTATTATATTAGTGGTAGGTACACGTTCTCATACAAAATCAAACGCAAACAACAGGTACTTACATGCTTATACAGATATTATACCGCTTTAGGAATATGCAAAATAGCCGTAAAGTGTTTATTTAAACTTTTAATTTAGTTAAGGAGATTGTTAGTTTTTTTTAGAGGACATCGTTCAAAACGTACCAAAGTTTAAAAGTGGGGCGGCCAAAAAAAGTAAAGTTATTATTTCAAAAGGACACATTATTCTTAACATTTTTTTATTATGACAGCTAAGATGTACGACCTTTACGAATTTTCCTTTTTTAACCTTAAAAATCTAGATTTTCAAGCTTAAATTCAGATTTAAACCTTTTACCTAATACGAAAAATGTTTTGTATCACAATCTATTGAAACACTATTTTCTATATCCGGAACCTTAGATCCTACTTATATAGATGAGGAACATTTAAAATCCAGATTTATAAGTGTCAAGAACTAATCTAGTAATGGTCGTACAGCTTAGCTATCATACTAAAAATGTTTAGAATAATATGTTCTTTCGAAATAATAACTTTACATTTTTTGGCCGCCACTTTAAAAATTTTGGTATTTTTTGTATGGGCCGCGAATGATGTCCTTTAACAGTTTATTTAATAGCTTTTAATTTGGAACGGAAACATGTACAGTGTTACACTTGTACAGTAAGTGTCAGATTATTATTGTAGGTCAATTGATTCATTCGCGCATGTACAAGGAACACATGTAAAATAATTTGATTTGTTTTTACTTGATCAATCCTTAAGGATGATTGAAATGTGTTTCTTTAGTTACTTAACATCGTACGCACGAGAGCAGCTAAGAATCAAAACTTCAAATTCCAAATGTTTATTGCTTCAGAAAACAACACCTCGTTGGCCGTTTGCCGTTTTCTTAGGAGTAAATGAAACGACACCAGTCGAGCAAAAAAAGCTTTCTTTGTCCTTCGATATAGATCACTCTTACACGAGCAACAGAGAAGAATTATTAAAAGGCCACAGAGCATGAGCAATACCAAACACCATTAGTCTTTCTAGGAGCCAGTTAAATGCTACCAGTTAATGACATTATGCTATCTTATCGTCGCGATAACATGACTCCAAATTGTAGTCGTAAAGTTATATGATAGCCTTTGAATAAACTCAATGCGTATTTATGAACTAAATGGTCATGTTGTAAACTGTTTAATGTGATAAGTCAATGGTGAGTTTGTAAGTGTTGGATATGGAAAGGCATTCTCTGTCTGTGTATGTATTCCGGGCTCATATACCATTATATCTTTAAAGTTCGAGTGAAAAAGACATCTTCTGGGTGAGCTTGCTACATCGTCGACCACATCTCCGCCCCTGGGCTAAATAAAGCAAACCCATTATAAAAAAAAAACCCTAGCCTTTCTCTTATGGTTTTCGTTAGCCTTTGAATAAATTAAATGTGTATTTATGGACTAAATGCCCTAAATGGTAATGTTGTAAACTGTTAAATGTAGAGATATGTCAATGGTGTCGTAGTAAGTATGCGTTGGATTGGAATAAACCCTAGCGTTTTCTTGAGGCTTTCGTTTTTGTTGTTTTACTACTTCTTTTTTTGTTTTATTATAGTGAATATTTAAATGACGAAAAGGGTTACCGCTTGTGGTTATGATACGTTATGTATACACCCCACTAGGTTTTGTTTTGCCCACGGCTTCGTCTGTTACTTTGGGCAGCAAAGTTGTTATTTTTTTTTACGATACTTATTCATTCCTTATTTTATCCCCACAAAAAATGCTACAACAAATATTTATTTATTTCTTATCAAGTAAATAGTTACTTACTTAGTTTCATAGATTAATCTTCGTTAATGAATAATGACCAACTTTCATACAAACTTTCATCCCTTATGTCGACCCCATCAAGCCTTTTTTCCTTAATTAAAATTAGCCTATGTCCTTTCTCAAGCTTTAATCTATCTCTGTACCAAATTTCATCAAAATCGGTTCAGTAGTTTAGGCGTGAAAGCGTAAAAGACAGACAGACTGAGTTACTTTCGCATTTATTATATTAGTAGGGATTAGGGAAGTCTTCTTATCGTGTAGGTATAGTCAAGTTTGTGGCGAACTTGGCTAACCCTGGTGTCAGAGTTTTCAAACCGCACAATGGCCTCTAACTTGGTTTTAACGACTGTAGTCAATCGACAACAGCCGGGACCGACAGCTTAACGTGCCCTCCGAAGCACGGAAACGCTCGTGATAAATTGCCACTTTGGTCACCCATCAGGTTCCCTGCCTCTGTGTACGTTGCTTAACCTCACTGATCGGTTGAGATCAGCGAGAGCCACTGGGCTACGAGCGCTTAGGGAAGTGTAGGGATTATAGATACTAAAATCCTAACTCCATGTATTGTTTGTCGATGACTTGAAGTTTACTTTTAGCCTCTTTCGATTTACTCGTTAAAGTAAGCTGCCCTATTCTAAGCTAAAGTTATGCACTTTGATTACTAGAAATGTATATCTTCCTGACCTTATCATTATCACTCTTGGCCAGGGCCGTCTTTCTTAATCAATAATCTAATGTTTATGTTTCAAGTTACAAGTAGGTAGATATTTAACACAGTGTCTAAAATGAACCAATCGCAAAACAGATTTGTTTAAGTTTTCAGAGGAATATCATATACAAGGTGATAAAAAACCTCGTAGCTTAGATTCAAAAGACTGAACCAGTATCACTCAAAGACAACATTTATGAAAAAATTTTTTTTTGTATATTATTTAAATGGGAATAGTTCATTTTTTGCCTAAACGTAGACATTACTCCTACACCAGGCACGCGAGGGGTGCGGGTAGCGCTCGGGGAGTGCACCCGAGTGGTGTCTATCTACGTTTAGGAAAAAAAAAAATCCCACCGAAAAACAAAAAAAAATGAAAAGTTTTCTGTAAGTGATACTGGTTCAGGATTTTGAACATAGCTAGGAGGTTTTTTTCACCCTGTACCTACTTCTCATATAATTGCGTTTGACTGCGTTTGAATTGACACATTTAGGTAGTCAAACGCACAATGATACATGGTGTCTACACAAAATGACATACGCGAATTGACACATATTCTCATGCGCGAAATGACACACTGAACGATAAACGCGAAATGACAAACGGACTGCGACTTTTTATTTTATTTACTGATTATAGGACTTTGAATTGTAATTTGGGTCAATAAAACAGGCAAACTGATGTAGAATTAAATTACGCATTAATCGTAACGTTTAGGTTGAAACGACTTTCCAAAACCTCTGTCTCAATAATATTTTTAGTCAGTTTTATTGTAATCAAAGCATCGCGAATCAGTTACAGCCACCACGGACCACTTGAGACCTAACATAACTGACGCTTATACACTTTCCTTGAATTCCCAAAGCGGTACAAAACACGCACATTACCCCGTTTGTGAATTTGTACGCGAATACGTTTGACCTCCCGGTCGCGTAAACATGCACGCTAGGGCCGTCACAATGCGTCATTTTCCTGGTTCGCTTTGGAAATACGCCCAGTTTTTTTTTTAATTTAGCAACAGGTGCTTTGGAAAAAGATTGGAAAAAGAGATATATGATAGCCGAGGGGATTGAAATCGCCCGATCTGTATTTATTATCCATTAACAACAAGCTTGTTGTAGTTCTAAATTACACAGTTATTTTATTTTTTCCAGGGTTTATATTTAGATTTTCAACCCGCGACGAAAGAACAGGGGCATTTTTAGTTTAAGGTGTGTCTGTATATGGCTTCGTAGCTTTTAAACGAATAGGCCGATTTTAATGCGGTTCTTTGTTTGAAAATTGACGTGATCGAGATGGTTCTAAGCTATATGTTCTAAGCAAACAGCTTGCTGTGTTCCGTCGGTGCGTGGGAGTACCAGTGCCCTTATAGGCATTTTCTGGGTTAACTCGCTCCATCGTCGACCTCATCTTTGACCTTATGGTCAAGATTGAGGTCAAGAGTTAACACATCTTATAATAAAAAATAAAAAACATTTGTTCAGCCGCTTAAAAGTTATAAGCTGTGCATGTCGGGGGTGGCACAATTTTTTTGAATTTAGAGTTATAGAATTCGTGTTTATTGAAATATACACTATAATGTATGATCTGATGTAACTATAGCATAGGTGTAGATCTTATACATACATTTAGCCCCCTTATCATCATTTTATGTTCATGACGTGGTATGTTGTATATTTTATTGAACTTATTTATCAAATGTATATGACATGCAACTCTGGGGCTTACAAATTAAACAAATAAATATCGCAAATTAATAAAATTACTGTGTAATTAAATTCCACTTTTTGCAATCGTTTACGGAAGCGGAAGCAATAGCATTTCTCTTTTAATGTCTTATTTATTTATTCGGTGCAGTTTCTTAACATGAAAGGTTTACTTACTAGTAATTTGCAAGTATATAACAACCACCAGGAAGTAAAAAATCTCCGGTGGTATGAGCCTCTTGTTGCATAAAGATCACTTTGAAGTTAATATTTACAATGATGGCAGATATTTTTATTTAACCCGTCGGCGTCGCGCGCTTGTTTACGTGCGACACAAATCCTGCAAAAACCGGTGTGCAATAATCGCGCGAAGGTTTTAAAAATCATTTAGTGTATTGCCTAGTTATATCTTATCCTTCATCTTTATACAGTGCGTCTCAAAATACCCAAAAAAAGGAAACCTAAAATTAATAAAAATAGTAAATTAAATTTATAATAATAAATTATTGGCCGTGTGGTGATCGGTTGAGAATAACACCACCCCATCTCTTTCCGTGGGTGTCGTAAGAGGCGACTAAGGAAACACAAATGAGACCTGCCTCCTAGTAATCCATCCCAGGCAACGACACTTCATTTTTTTCTGAATCTGAGGTGTCGTCCTATGGTCTCATGCGTGCGGTGTGGTAGGCTCTGTAAAGGGCCGTCTGGTTCGCGACCACCCTCCTACCGAAGTCCGACGCCAAACAGCTTGCTGTGTTCCGTCGGTGCGTGGGAGTACCAGTGCCTTTATGGGCATTTTCTGGGTTAACTCGCTCCATCGTCGACCTCATCTTTGACCTTATGGTCAAGATTGAGGTCAAGAGTTAACCCATCTTATAATAAAAAAAATATATATTAATGCGCAACTCTATTTCAAATAAGTCAAGCATGTTATGTTAATTATATGAAACTTTCAATTTAAAAGATGCCAAACCGTGCAACAAATTTTTATGTAGAGTTAGGACTATTTAACTTCTGAATTTTATCTTGGATTTTCTTTTTAATGGATATTTATGAACCGTGTTCTTCTTATCGTGTAGGTAAGGTATAGCAGAGTGTGTGGCGAACTTGTCTAACCCTGTGGTGTCAGAGTTTTCAAACTGCACAATGGCCCTTGAATTGGTTTAAACGTGTTGAAAAGAGATGAAACGTGTTGTACAAAAGGGATATTTTTGCTAGATGAAATTTGCAGCAACTATATTAACTTCAGGAAAGACGAGAAAGTATTTAGTCTACTAGAGGTTAGAACTAGTAGAATACCAAAGATATATGAGTGAATCAATGATATACTGATATGCAAAAGTAAAGCCACGGTTTTATCCCACCTCTTTGATTTTCAAAGTAATATGTGCGCCACAAATCAGAAATTTATAATTAGACGCGTCAACACGGTCATTCCCACGTGCGTTCGTCAGAAGTGAAACAAAGTGGGGTCTTTTTGGAGAAATTTGTTACATGTATGAAATTTATTGGATGTAATAGTGGCAAGGTTACACTTCTCTATTTTAATTTCCCTTAAATAAAAATATTGATCAATATTGATTATCATTGATAAATCACGATTTTGGACGCCATTTTTCAAAAAAAATAATTGAATTAAGTTTTATTCTACGTTCTGCGCAAAACTTATTTAATAATAACAACTTTGTTTACATGATAGTCCATGTTGTATATCGTTATCAGTTTTAAGTACATAAGTGGCACGGTTGATATTATGTACTTACACACATTGTTTCTATGGTTAATGTTTTATCAATTTTATCATGCAATTTGCTATGCATTTATTACGATCACAAAAAATTCTTGCATTGTAAATGTTTAACTGTAAATTCTGATTAGCAATACTTCGAGGCGAAAACAATTTACGTAACCATGGGTCCGGCAACCGCGCAATCGCTTAGCGACAATCAGCTGTTCCATAGTTCCTATTAAACGTAGGATATACGCTTACGCCTAATAATCCCTATAAGATAAGTGGTTCTAGTAAAACCACTTGATGCCACGTTTGACATAAATTCGAAGGGTTGTTAGATGAAACTCCTAACTCCTACTTCAGAACTACTAAAGATCTAGCCGTGTGGTGATCGGTTGAGAATAACACCACCCCATCTCTTTCCGTGGGTGTCGTAAGAGGCGACTAAGGAAACACAAATGAGACCTGCCTCCTAGTAATCCATCCCAGGCAACGACACTTCATTTTTTTCTGAATCTGAGGTGTCGTCCTATGGTCTCATGCGGTGTGGTAGGCTCTGTAAAGGGCCGTCTGGTTCGCGACCACCCTCCTACCGAAGTCCGACGCCAAACAGCTTGCTGTGTTCCGTCGGTGCGTGGGAGTACCAGTGCCTTTATAGGCATTTTCTGGGTTAACTCGCTCCATCGTCGACCTCATCTTTGACCTTATGGTCAAGATTGAGGTCAAGAGTTAACCCATCTTATAATAAAAAAATAAAAATCTTTTGTTATCAACTTGTCACAAGATTTGCCTCTCACCATCGACATTCTGTAGTTTGCTCTCGCAGCATCTTAAACCCCGCCAATCAATCTTTGCAATCTATTATGTCATCGCCTCCAAAGTCCTTTGAAAGGCACTGTTCAATAATAGAATCACATTGTCATTGAAAAGAGTTATCTCTGTAGCCAAAACGCTATGTAAACTTTTGTTCAGTTCTCATTAGCATATTGCTTTGAAAGTTCACAATAACTGAAATTTAAATATAGCTGCAATAAATTGATAGAAGAGATAAGATAAGGCGTAATAACAACGCTGGACTATTGTATCCCTACCACGTGTAAGCTGTCAAGATGTGTTCTTGAAGCGAAGCCCTCAAGTTTCATAGTGACAAGGTCGCTCACGCCCACTCGAGTTAACACCCGCCCACCGTTAGTTTGCCATAAACGTGCAAATAGTTGTGCCTTAGGGCAAAAATAGATCTTTCTACTAGTTTTTCCGAACTATTTCCATTTCCCTTTAACACGTAACTTCACAAATACGTATACTGCTGTCGAAACACTCACAAATCCCTGTCGCCCCCGACTGGGATTCGTGAGTGTTATACACTTTTAAGTATTCTGTGGTTACACATAATTACACATACACATAACTGTATGATGAAATATTTTCTGTCTTTATTTCTCCTCAAAACTTTTCTGTCCAACCCTTGCAAAGTGTCGTCTTTCAAACGTAAATGATCACGTTTACCCTTGTATCGTGGGTCCCTGGATACTTCCTAACATAGACAAGAGGCACAATTAATTCTGAATAATTAACAACGTTGCGTAAACCTATGTTTCTTACTGGGTTGTTTCATTAATGTGATCAATGATGATGATGGAATACGTACTACTCGTGCTATACGTACTATACGTACTCGTACCAAATCTTGTATTTAAGAATTTATTTGGTAGCTAAGCCAGAACAACATCACCAAACCAACAAACTTGTATTAGGGAGATCGATTTGTATGTAGAGTGCCTAGAGACATATTGCTGACGACAACTGGACAAGAATGACGTATGCATTAGTCACACAGTCGTAATATATGCTGAGTGATAAGAAAAGCAAATTATACTTTTTAATGGCCTGGTAACAAAAACGTTTTAGGCTTACTTTATTAGCTTCGGATGCTGTATTACGTTACGTAAGGTTTGCCTAGTCATGAATTCACGCTTAGAGTTTAGACGTAAGACTATGTAATATATTTTCTTCGGCAATACAACATACGAGTATATGATAAGTGATAACACAGTCTTTTCGTCTTGGTTGGTCTTTTCGTTGGCATTTGATTGTTAGCCATGAATCGGGTGCTTTGTGACCAATGTTTTGGAAGAATTTTTACTTTTCAGATTATAGTCATAATCATGACTTACAAAATACCATGTTTTGTTTACTAGCAGGCATGTTAGATCTTAATCCTTATCCTTATTAATATAATAAATGCGAAAGTAACTCTGTCTGTTTGTCTGTTCGTCTGTCACGCCTAAACTACTGAACCGATTTTGATGAAAGGTACAGAGATAGAGTAGTGCCTGGAAAAGGACATACGCTGCATTTTATCCGACAGTTGGGCACGATATAACCTGTAGTCCACGCGGGTAGAGTTGTATTGTATAAAACAAAGTCGGGTTGGTTTGGTTCGAACACTTATAACTCGAGGACGGCTGGACCGATTTTGATAAAATTCGGTATGGAGGTAGCTGACACCCTGGATTAACACAGGCTACATAATTTTCCAAAACTCCCACGGGAACGAAGTTCCGGGCGGAAAGCTAGTAGAATATGTTGGGGGATGACCGAAAGCCTTACAAAATCAGAAGTAATTTAAACTAAAAAACTTGTAAAGTTAGACGTAGATGGGATGGAAAATGAACTGACGACGTAGGCGAAAATTAAATGATTAGTAAATTAATTAGAGAAAATTGCCGAAGTTATGCACTATACGCGTTCACTAGTACAACATATATATCATTGTGCTCGTAACTATTTCAATTGAATGTGCAAGGATGCAGTATAAACTGCGTCGCGAAGCGTCACTCGTATGGGCGAGACCGGTCCCGTATTGTTCGGAGCAAGCCTCCGAAACGACGGTCACCCAGATATTACCTTACACTTGTTTTACAAGTTTTTCTACTGCTAAAACCTAGGGTACAACCTAGTCAGAAGCTGGCTTTAAAAATTGAGTACGTATATGGTTAACTTTTTTGACAGTAGTTGAAATTGGATATTTTTTTCCTTTATATATTTCTCCATATAAATTTCACCTACACCCAATTGCCTCTATAAAAGGGATTCCGAAGTTTTCATTTCCTGTGTTTATTAACCTAAGAGGCATACGTTTTGTTCCTTTTCGTGGCGGTTTTGTATTACCTAACCCCAATTACCCTCTGGCTTCTGAAGTGACATACCTTACGAGCATAATTTTATCAAAGCTAGCTTATATGTCATGTCATGAAGATAAGTCTGAGTCGAAAAACTGTCTTTAAAGCCCGACTAGTCTGCGAGAGAATGATGCTCTAAAAGTGTGATATAAGAATGTATTAAGTGTATTGACGTACTTTCGGTGTGGTGCTCGTGTCACAATAGTCTTGTCTCGGATTAAAAGCGAGCCGAGGACTCTAAGACCGGTGGAGCCGTCCGTGAACAATGGGATGGCAGCCGGTTGTCACCGATCTCTGTAGTGTAGGGAACAGAAAGAAGTTGGATCATTTAATATGTTCGTCTTATGGTTGAATTAATTTCATTTTTCTTTAATTTTATGAGATCGGTTAACTCTTGACTTTAATCATAGATGAGATCTACGATGGAGCGAGTTAACCCATTAAGGCCCTGGTACTCCAACGCACCGCAAGCTGTTTTCCATCGGCCTTGGTGCGAGGGTAATCGCGAATCAGACGGCCCAGAAGCATGGAATCATTGGACGCCACGCCACCTCAAAACTTTAGGTGTCGTCGCCTAAGATGGTTTCTTATGTAGAGTTAACCCAGTTATTAGAAATAATCTAGCTTGACGCGATAATTATTAAGTCGTTTTCTTTATTCGATTTTCCATGAGTGTGCTTCAAAAATGAAAGTCATTTAATTTACATTTCCTCCTATAATACAACAATTAAGAAAAATAACATACGACCCGCTACTTGTCAACGAGCAAGTTTCATGCTTGGCGATGCATAGTACCTAGATGTTAGTTATTTCCTTACGCGTTGGCTATTCATGTGTATGAATCTTAGCATGCTTATGCATAGTAATATCCATTTTTCTTGGTTACGTAATCATAAGCAATCACTAGTGGCAGATTGAATCGTTCGGTAAGGTGAAAGCGCGGCGAATGTCAGGGTGAAATGTGTGACGTATTTTCTGATGGAAATTTCTAATAACCAATCTTTAGAAGATTTATTATTCCTTAGCTTGTTTGCTAAATAGCCCTGAGTACTTCGATAGAGAGGTAAACTATGATTTTCTCTCTTGCGCGTATCAGAGAGTTATACTCTGAGGGTAAAGATGTCACTTTTTATGTCTTTCGTCCTTACTAATAATAAAAAATATTTACACATTGCACAAGCTTACGTTGAAAAAACATACAAACAGTATTTGCGCAAGTTATACGTAGTGTATAATTTATTATTAGTAAACCGTTAATCAATAGGTCTCATTTGTGCATTGCTCTGCTAACAGACTACGTTTGTAAAAATCTTAAACCATAATGTAGGGTTTTTAATATGCTTCTTTATTTACTTCAGCTGGTTTGATATTGTTCTTAAATTTCTCTAGAATGTTATTTTTACCAAACCATGTTCCATTCCGAAACCCTCATCCTATATTATACATTATTTCGCTATCATTTTAATTATCAAATGGAATAAGACCATCCCAAATTTCCTACGATAAAAGGTATTACAAATTTTAATCATGCAGCGGTATGGTAGTTAGTGGGAAATAAAAGAATTTACTGGCTTGATCTAGTCTAAATGCGTACTCGTTGCATGTGGATTGATTTGCCTCGTGGCGTGGAACCCAACAAACTCCAAAACTCCTAATCCAATTGCTCCACCGAGCTTAATCCTATTAACGAGCGTGGACAAAACGTTAATCAACCAGGGAAGTTGATATTTGTTCGTTTTTTTACAACGCGACCTTGTCCCTCGGAAAAATGCCTGGATTATTACAAAAAAGATAAAACAAAAATGTGCAAGAGAATTTTATAAAAATGTTATTCTCGGAATGTGTCTTTAGCATGACAAAACATTATTTTCTGAACAAGGACTGTCAATAAAACTAAAGCCTCTCCTCCAAATTATTTATGCTTAAATAGGAATGAGATTGTGTATTCATTCCATCCTTACTTCATCGTCGTGTGTGGCCATATCAAGTATGTATCGGCGAACTATCCTAGTGTCAGACCGCTAAAGGGGTTTGAACCTCTACAAAGGGACAAATATTCAAATGGGAGCCTGGCATAATTGGTGACCATGATTTTTCGAGACTGTTTGAAAACGCTACGCATCATGAAACCAGTGTTTATCGATAGAGGATCTACAGACGAACAAAAAATGATTGGGTATATAGTCCTAAAGCGTACAGGTTTCGACATATTCCATGTTAAAGATCCCGTATGTATGATACACTTTTAACATGAAATATGTCGAAACCTGTACGCGTTAGGACTATATGTCCTAAACATTTTTTGTTTGTCTATAGATCCTCTATCGATATACACTGGTTTCATGATGCGTCGCGTTTTTTGTTTTTTTAATTCCAAAATTTTTGGAAACTTTTGGTTACCACTATGCCAAAATGTTCAACCTTTCCTCTGACTTTAGTTTAACAATCTGACTTTGGCAAATAGTTTGATAAAGTGTATGACGCAACTACGAGTAATGGATTCATCTGAATATTTCTCAGTATACACCTCGGCAATTTGTAAACAGCTCTACAAACTGTCTGAATATTGAAATTCAGAATTGTCATGCCGAAAAGACGCTCATTTTCATTCCACGAATAAGATAAAACGGAAAGGGCCTGTCGCAATATTCGCACATGACATGCACATGATTGGACTGACTGCAGATCAATTGAATGCGAGACATGAAGCTTATCGCGAAACTAGAAGATATTCATTTTATTACAGGCACTTAACTGTATTAAGCTGTCGATTTTGAAAGTATTATATTAGCGTGCCGTGTCGCAGGAAAATGGTTATAAGTACAGACAGCAGCACTTCAGGTCACACATTTGCGCTACGAAAACCGAAGCTATTACGAGGACGTAAGGTCAACATGAAAAGCCTGTGCTGTCGTGTGTACAAAAGTCTTGACAAAATATTCGAGGCTAGTAATTTGAAGGATATTTTCGCTGAATTTATAAAGTTTGCGCGACTACGGTGAACAGACTCTTTGAAAACAAAATTAAAACTATCTATCCATACAAGCGGTGTTAGCCCAGTTGGTAATGAGCCAGACTTGTAATCCGAAGGTCGTGGGTTCAAATCCTGGTGCGGGCCTGTACCACTAAATTCGTCTTTTCGGATTTATGTACGGATTTCTAATTATCACTTGCTCAACGGTGAAGGAAAACATCGTGATGAAACCCGCCCGTCCAAGAAAATTCATTTTCGAAAGACGAGCGGTCTACCAACCCGCATTGGGCCAGCGTGGTGGACTATGGCCTAAATCCCCTTCGTGTTTCGAAGGGAGGCCCGTGCCCCTCGGTGGGGACGTATATGGGCTGATAAGAGATCCATACACTCTCACCTATAATCCCATTCGGGGTAGGCAGAACGTCATGTAGCTCTAGAACCACTTGACTCCACGTTTGACATCCAATCTGAGGAACATGAGTATATTAGTGACAGGTTGTCGTGTAGCTCAGGCCAGCAGACCCACGGAATTTAAACAATGAATTTAGGTATTCTATGTATGCCAATACACAGTGCCTTCCTAGTGCCTATTGATGCCAAAAGAACCATATCTAATGCCATCATAGTTTAAGAAATATAGGTCGTTGTTTGTGGGTCTGCTGGACGGATATCAGCCCAGCAGACCCACCTCTCGTACACGGAAACGGCTAAAGTTAGAGACATGGTTCTAGTTCTAAGCTTTAATGCTTTACTTGGTGCCATCGAGAAAAAAGTTTCAAACCTAGTGCTTCAAGCGTTTCGGAGCTATAAAACGATCTTGGTGTGCCTGCTGGGCGGAGGTTCAACGCAGCAGACCCACCTCTCGTACATGGAAACGGCTAAAGTTAGAGACATGGTTCTAGTTCTAAGCTTTAATGCTTTACTTGGTGCCATCGAGAAAAAAGTTTCAAACCTAGTGCTTCAAGCGTTTCGGAGCTATAAGACGATCTTGGTGTGCCTGCTGGGCGGAGGTTCAACGCAGCAGACCTACCTCTCGTACACGGAAACGGCTAAAGTTAGAGACATAGTTCTAGTTCTAAGCTTTAATGCTTTACTTGGTGCCATCGAGAAAAAAGTTTCAAACCTAGTGCTTCAAGCGTTTCGGAGCTATAAAACGATCTTGGTGTGCCTGCTGGGCGGAGGTTCAACGCAGCAGACCCAACACGATAGCTCCATAACTAGAAGGTAATTGGTATGAAATCTCATATCAACGTTTAGTGTGTAATTAGTGCCTTAGCTTAACATAAAAATATCTGTTTAATTTGACTTCCAAATATAACAAATAGCCTCTGAAAGTTCTGCATACATTTCAAAATGAATACAGTCACGTAAATAATCAATAGTTTTTACGTCATTGTTGATACAATATGGATTAAATGTCTTTTTTACAAGCTTGTATTTTATTTTCAATGTTCGTAAAGGTGATTTTTGTCCACCAAGTGACCTTTTATGTACTTATTAAGTCTTCCCCCTTGCCTGCGTGCGGGGCTTATTAGTTATTAGCACAGTTTAAGTGCTAAGTACCTAAATCAAAAATTACGTAGTTTAATTTTGATATATGATAAAAATATATCTTCAGGTTTTATTAGGTGTGCGTTATCGTCTTAACTTATATTCAGAATACAAATATATCTCGGTACTATGTGACTGTGTATAAGATTGGGACTAAAAAATTTAAGAGTTGAAAAATGTTTTTTTAATGGGTAAGTTAATATCATATAAATTATGTAATTATGAGTTTGGTTTATTTTATGTTTATTTTTGTCCTTAGAGACTGTATTTTAGAGCATTTAAAGAAAAGCATTTTAATCAAAAAAACATTTTTACTCTTGATTTATTTTTGGTTTTTTATTGCTAAACGAATAGATTATACGAAAAAAAATTATAACGAAGAATTCAAATAATCTAAGTAGAGTTTTTCGACAAGAATGCGTGTGAATTTCAAAATTTAGGTACGAAAAACTTCTATCAGAAAATCATAGATGGCGCATTGCCCCGCACTGTCACCGCGCCACCGCACTGTGCCGCTGCGCCGACGACGCGACGTATTTTGATATTTTATACCACCGACGTTGATTGTTATAAATAAATGATAACCTTTCAAACCGTATTTAATTACTCACTAATTAATGTCTCATAACTAATGTTCACTAAACATACAGATTTTAATTTCAACTGATAATTATCACATCATAAATAAAAAAGAAAGTTTCAAAACAGGTTTAAATTTACAATTTTTATATATTTTAACGCTGGTTCTTACCACGATTTGTGTACATATATCACCTCAACTAAGCATATAAAAAGTGATAAGAACCCGTGTTAAAATGTATAATTTTTTGAAAAAATCTTTAAAATCCTAAACTATAGTGTTTTCTTATTATTATCCAAAAAAAGTGGTGAAACATTTTTGACACGATCGGGATTCGAACCTGGAAGCTCGCGCTGTTAAGCCATCTGACGATTTACCTAAACCATAGTCAAGTGCTGAAAGTCATCTACCCTTTATTAGCGCATAGGCCGCGCATAGTCTTAAATGCATTAACAATCTTATTGTGAGACAACGCATCCTAAAACAGTAGCGCCATCTATTGGTTTGGGAAAGCAACATGCAGATGCGTAGCCGATTTTTTTTTTTAATTATTGCCTAGTCGCTTTTTACCTTTTTACAAAATAAGTTGGTATATCTATATAATAGGTATGTAGTTAATTACTATTAGGATACATGAACGATTACGAATGGGGTATAAAAGCTCTTTAGAGGTGGCAGCATTGTTGACTGTTCCGTGTCAAGCTGCGGCGCTGTCATTTTATTTAGATTGCGAGCAAGTGTTTTTTATTTTTTTTGCGGAAATAATTACTCAAATTAAAGTCAAATTACAAAGATGTGTACTTCAATTGAAAGAAGAGTTGAGTAAAAGAAAAGCTACTTTTTTTAAACTGTTTTTTGGATCTTTGGGGAATACATATACACCGTATTTTTGCAGTTAATAGCTGTGCAAATTGTCAAAATTCATTAATTTACTATAAATAAATTGTTTTTTTACGAAACTAATATGGAGAATGACAGCTACACGTAAAATTTTAGGATCAGTCAACAGAGGCGACATCTGAAGTGAGAAATTGGCAGTTTATTACCCCATTCAAAAAATATGTTGGCATATGTAACCTAATAAATTAAATTTTGAGCGTGACTGTACCTCGGTTGTTAAAATGTATGGAGAACTTTCAGAGGCTATTTGTTATGTTTGGAAGTCAAATTAAACAGATATTTTTATGTTAAGCTAAGGCACTAATTACACACTAAACGTTGATATGAGATTTCATACCAATTACCTTCTAGTTATGGAGCTATCGTGTTGGGTCTGCTGCGTTGAACCTCCGCCCAGCAGGCACACCAAGATCGTTTTATAGCTCCGAAACGCTTGAAGCACTAGGTTTGAAACTTTTTTCTCGATGGCACCAAGTAAAGCATTAAAGCTAAGAACTAGAACCATGTCTCTAACTTTAGCCGTTTCCGTGTACGAGAGGTGGGTCTGCTGCGTTGAACCTCCGCCCAGCAGGCACACCAAGATCGTCTTATAGCTCCGAAACGCTTGAAGCACTAGGTTTGAAACTTTATTCTCGATGGCACCAAGTAAAGCATTAAAGCTTAGAACTAGAACCATGTCTCTAACTTTAGCCGTTTCCGTGTACGAGAGGTGGGTCTGCTGCGTTGAACCTCCGCCCAGCAGGCACACCAAGATCGTCTTATAGCTCCGAAACGCTTGAAGCACTAGGTTTGAAACTTTTTTCTCGATGGCACCAAGTAAAGCATTAAAGCTTAGAACTAGAACCATGTCTCTAACTTTAGCCGTTTCCGTGTACGAGAGGTGGGTCTGCTGGGCTGATATCCGTCCAGCAGACCCACAAACAACGACCTATATTTCTTAAACTATGATGGCACTAGATATGGTTCTTTTGGCATCAATAGGCACTAGGAAGGCACTGTGTATTGGCATACATAGAATACCTAAATTCATTGTTTAAATTCCGTGGGTCTGCTGGCCTGAGCTACACAGGTTGTCAGCCTTTCTCCCACGATACAGCAAAACCCTCGCATCCCACTTACTGGTTTCAACAGTATGCCTGGGAAGGGTTGGCAGCTGGTGCATTCTAAGTTTTTCTTTTACTCCCAGTCCAGCGTCTAAGTTAAATTAAAACTAGAATACACTAAAAATGAAAACCAATGTTTGATTCTAAAATATTTTCTTCATTTTATGTGATAATTACAAAGTCTTTCTATCTGGCTCATCTTAAACCACTTTAAACGGATTTTAATAGGTTTGATTCACGAGGAAGATGGACTACGTTCTCTCGCGACCAGTCAGCCGGATTTATTGTAAAATATTATTTTTCAAAGGCGTAGTGAAGCATGCACTAGATAGAAAGACTTAATAACCATCACATTGCCTTTCGGGATAAGCAAAACCTTTCATGGCGAGTATTACGAGACGAAACATGTGCATAACATTAACCGTAAAAAGTCGTCATAAAGAGAAAAAAAAGCACGCAGATCAATAAATCTTATCAGTACTACGTGGTCTAACAATTTCATAACAATCATGAAATTAAATTATGTACATCTGACTTTCACAGTGAGTATTGCCGTATTGCGTACTTCAGTAATACACATGACGTTTACGAAACTTTTTTTACTGTGACGTCACAGTGTATTATTTATTAAATTAACACCGGTTGTGTAAAGAGTCGACACGACCGCTTCGCGTGATATTTTGTTATCATGATCAGGTCTTATATACGATAAATCTAGGAAGACTTCGATAATCCTATTTTTTACTACTATTTACATCGGTTCCTCGGGCTATAATAAATAATTCCATGTGAAAAAATTCTGAATTTACTCGAGAATACCTATACAGGGCTTTAAGTAAATCACTTTCAACCTCTCGGGCGGTAAATCAGTCCATGAAACTGAACAACTTTCCCAAGGAACAAAGGTCGAAAAAAAATATTTTGACTTCCCATACAAAATGCGCTATCAGCTGACTCGTTTGTATGGGAACTAAAAATATTTTTTTCGTATTCCGACCTTTGTTCCTTGGGAAAGTTGTTCAGTTTCATGGACTGATTTACCACCCGAGAGGTTGAAAGTGACTTACCTGAAGCCCTGTATACATATATTATATATTTTAAACTGCGCTACTGTGGCACGAGTCTAACAATAACAAACCAATGAAGTTGCAGCACTGTTATCGGTCAAACCAGTAAATTGTTTTAATTAAAACAAATTCAGTCCAATCAATATATTATATAGGTTGTGGCGTAACCAATTGTTAATTTGTGGTTTTTGACATTGGAAATGTCTTTTCATTCGCTCCAGTATAGGCTCCGATTTCACGAAAAAGTGCGAGCCCCTTATATCTCAGAGAGTTGCAATGATATTCAAAAAAGGCTCGTATTGACGAGAGCTGTAAGGTGCAAAAATATGTATTCGAGAAAGTCAAAAACGAAAAAAGTTATGACCGAAATGGTGAAAAAAAAATCATTTTTTTCAGAATTTTTGATTTTGGCGCTCTATTTTTTGGAAACGAAGAATGATATCAAAAATTTGTGAAAAATTCCTCTGGACAATTTAGTCAGCTACAATTTGAGCCTTAAATAAAGACGATCGGGTTAAGGGTTTGCCTTGTAGCCTAACCTTTTTGAAAAAAGTCAAAAATTCAGAACAAAATTTTTTGAAATTCCGTAGATTTATTTCCAATGTGCTCGATAGTCGTGTGAGGTACGAAATCTGTAAATTTTTAATAACTTTTTTTTACTATTTCGGCTATAACTTTTCGTTTTTGACTTTATCGAATAATCCTTTTTGCACCTTACATATGCACAGTTTTTATCAACCTGCTAAAATATCAACCTCCACAGTTTAGTTGGTACTTTGTCAAATTAAAGACTTGCCCATGTCAGCAGGCTTTGTGTTTATCTATCACGCCAGTAAAAATAAACATTCTAATAATTCTGTGGTTTACCCGTTGTATATCTGAGGAAATTTTTCACTAACCAGTTTTGAAACTTGACATATTTTCCTCGAACGTCTCGTTGTTCGTAATTGATCTCATCCGAGAAGTGGTCGGTAACACGCACTCTTAATTGGCTCATAGGGCGGCCCAAGGCGAATGTCGTCACTCGATTACTTGGAAAAAACAACCATACAATCCATTGTTGTGTTTGTCTGTTTTTTACACCGCTAAGGAATCACTTTAGATAACGCTTCCGATTATACAATATTTCGTTCAAATTCTTCTGTTGAATTCTTGCTAACTTCCTAGCTCTTTGTTCTTCACTGTTTCGAATTTCCTGCTTTCTTCGTTTGTGAAAAAGATACTATGCGTTTTCCAGGTTTCTAAAATCTAAAAATTCCCTAATTTTGCCGTGAGGTTAAATTTATATATATTATACCTAACACATTTATTTAAAATTGTAATATTAAACTTAACTAGATAATTAATTCTTGCCTGTTTACTATCCTGACACATGCTGTTATTATTATTAAACCCATTATTTCCTGGACTTTACTATCCTTTGTCAACAAACATCGGGAAACAAAGGCAGCAATGTTTTGATCCGACCCATGCTCGTGTGACAGAAAGCATGCAGTGAGAAATTGCGGTGGTATGACGGCCAGTTGGTTTTGTAGTCGCGAAGTTTGAATTAGCACGGTATGAGGTGTGATAGGGCGGCGGGGGCGCGGGGCGAGGCGCGCCGGCCGGCAGTCTGACTCGGCACTCGCCCGCGCGCGATCCTCTGCCAAGCTGGAGTGCGCTGCAGGTCCGATATGCTTCGACACTCTCGGGGCCTCCGACGGGCCCGCCGTGGCCCTGCGCCCCGTAGGAGCTGTCGCCGCACGCTCGGAACCCTCCCTCCTTCGCCTTGTCGACACTGACAAAACCAACCAGCTCAGCCGAGCTCGCGACCGCCTATCCACTTTTTGTAAGAAACTCCGACGCACCATCAGTGAGTGTCTACCCAGTGACCCCCCATAATCGCACTATCGATGTATATGATGTATTCACTTCGATGTTCTAATGTTGTTTTGTGTTTTGCGCGGCGAACAGGCGACGTGGAAACATCTAAAAAGACCGAGCTGGCTACGGAAAAGAAATCTGCCTCCTCGCACCGTAAGTGCTAGATGTGCGCACTTGTCAAGTAGTAGTCACCGCTCGCACCGTTTTATCTGTAGACATGCGAACATCCTTTGCTCGAAATGTGCTCGATTATTTGCAATTAACGGGCCTTTCGAGTTTAAGGATAATCGTGTATTAACCCCCTTTTAATCCTTTTCTATCCGTTACTTTCGTATGTTCCTCTTTCGGTGTTGTAATTAGAAATGTGACAAATAGTTTCTTAAAAAGCTATGCATTCTCGGTGTCTTAGTACTTGATGATTGTTTTACGTTACAGTGTTTATAGTTTGTAAATTTCAGTGTCTAGCATTGATTTTCCTCACTTTGAGTAGGTTTTTCGTATATTAGTCGTAAGTATAAGTAGTATGACTGGGTGTATTAATTTACATTTGTTAGTTATTTGATATTTATAAACGTTGTATAGATTAGTGCAGTTTCAAAATTAATTTTGTTTTGTAAATTAGGTTAAACAATGTATGTCATTAATTGAATAATATCTTTGTATAGTGAATACATATAACGAAGTACAATTTCCTTTGTAGTAGAACAGCGAGTCATAATAACAGTAAGCAACTCAGTTTAACCAAAGTCAGTTAAATTAATCTTTAACTACACCTAATAACTGAGAAATGTCTCTTAGTCATACATAATTTAATAAGGATTCCTCTCATTAAGTGTCAATATAAACAAAGCCAAATACCACGCACAACATCAAATCGATAACAGAACTCAATATCGGACATACCTACTCGTATCTCAATAAACAGTTGTTCACAGATAACATTTTCTCGTGACCAGATGCATAATGTTCATTGTCAGTACAAGTACCCACTTATTTATAGTATGCGCTTTGCTGAAAAACATCCAGGCTATCTATTCCTGTACAAAAGAGGTTACAGCTCTAAAACTAAACCCCAAAGTCGCAGGTTTGTTACCAGTAAGGACAAAAGATAACATCCATTCTTTGTCAAAATTTCTTTTCCGAAAAACGTTTTATTCTGACGTTATATTGCCTACTAAAATAGGTTTTTACCTACAAAATTATCGATTTTTTTTCTCAAGTTTATTTTCTTTATAATTTATTTGATTGAACAGCTATTACTGAAATTGTTTTTTTTTTAATTCAAAAATTTGGCTCATGTTAATAGATATTTTGACTAAAATTAATATTTTTTATTTATTTTGAACTGCCTTTATTGAACTGATTTGTAAAAATTATGTAGCCGATACGTTAAATCCAGGGTGTCAGCTACCTCTATACCAAATTTTATCAAAATTCATCCAGCCGTTTAAGTGTGAAGAAATATCAAACACACTCACAAACCTTCGCCTTTATAATGTTAGTGTGATTATCTTCTAAAAACGAATCTCAAATACAGAAAAATTTTGGAAAACGGCACTTTCATATTATGTACTTAGCTTTCCGCCCGCGGCTCTGCCCGCGTGGACTACAGGTTATATCGTGCCCAACTGTGGGATAAATTTAGCCTATGTCCTTTCCCAGGCTCTAATCTATCTCTGTACCAAATTTCATCAAAATCGGTTTCTGTACTTTAGGTCACGCCAGCAGACAGACAGACAGACAGACAGAGTTACTTTCGCATTTATAATATTAGTAAGGATTATTATAAACGTGTAATTTTGTTACTCTTTAACGTAAAAATTATCGGCCGAACAGATTTCAGTAAAACTTTGCAGTAATATAGCGTAGACATCAGATCAGAATAACACATAGGCTACATAATTTTCCCAACGGGAACGAAGTCCCGGATGGAAACATTCTTTCATTATCAAGTTAAACTTGGTTCTTTCAATATTTGTTTTGTTCAGTCTCCGCCTTATCGTCCAAGGTTTACTTACTGAAAAACTTGGATCAATACGAAGTTACACAAAGAATTTTTATAATGTCATGTTGATTTTATTGTATGGTTACAATAGTTATACAGTTTAAGGTAAGGTCATTTTAAACGTGTAAAAAAATTTGATACAGTCTTAGTATACATTTCATTAGATTTGGTTGGTTTAACTTTATTGGTAGTACATTTGTGGTTTGAAATAGTGCTGCGCATTCTTCCTTGTGTGCTTCGTCATAAATAACTGAAACACGCTGAATGGAAATAATCCATTTCATGTTCTCAAATTTAAAATATTTTTCTCTAAATCGTCCTTAGATAAATATATACTCTTTATTGCACACAGTCACAAAAAAGTTGTACTTAGCTTAAGTACAAAAGTGCGCCAAGGTGGCCTTATCGCTAAGCGCAATCTCTTCCAGGCAACCATCGTTAAGTTGATTTTAGGGAAAACTTAACAAACAACATAAACATAGGAATAAGATGCCCCCAAGAGGATCAACTAATGACGATGCTGTGATGTTATTATGTTATCAAATCCTGCGATTCGCGAAATATGCCAAACTTTTGACTTTAATTTGCCCTTTTGACCTTCGAGCGGCAGTTAAAACACGTTTGTAGACTAAAGTTGGATTATAAATTCAAAAAGGGTAGAACCGATGTAGTAATACAAAAGAATTTCTTTTAAAAACTAACAAAGACAGATATTTGTTAATTACTTACCATAGATTTTCTGCAAAAAAGCAGTGTATAAATTAATGCCAAACAAGCTTTTACTATTTTTTTCTTATATTGATGAAACCCGGCCCGTCCAAGAGAATTCATTTTCTAAGACGAGTGGTCCACCAACCCGCATCGGGCCAGCGTGGTGGACTATGGCCTAAATCCCCTTCGTGTTTCGAACCCTTGTATATGGCTAGTAAAAAAAAAATTTTGTTTCCCTGTTTTAGGAATATTAACAACATAGCACTAAGATTTTTGTGACGCGATGTTTTAAGTGACTGACATAATAACATAAACGTCTTCATTTTTTAATAACACTAAATAAAATTAAAATTTTTGAATCACCCACGACATGCGATTGCTTATAACTTTTAAACGGCTGAACAGATTTTCATGAAACATGGCTAAGAAAACTCGGGATAAAATTATCTATGACAATAAAAACTAAACGAAAATCGGTTCATCGTTTTGGGAGCTACGATACCACAGACAGACACGTTAAACTTATCTTTTTGCGTCGGGGGTTAAAAAGTTTAAACAAAAATAACCATGATCGTTTTTTCATAAAATTACTTCTTGTAAAAATCGGAGATTTTTCTGCTGAAAACTTAGGCAAAAGCATCGATGAAGATTAACAATAAATAAATAAATATTCTAGGACAATTCACACAGCGCCATATTTATCAAAACACTCCAACAAAAACAATAACATCCTAAGTGTAATTTTTGCGACCTACGATATTCTACATGTCTTGGGTAAACAAGTTCTAGTTCATCTTTTTTTCCAAGTTCACACATAGATGACCATGACAGCTAATGCCGGCTGATTAATAATACAAATGCAATTATCGAACAGCATGCAATGTAAGATGGCGATCGCGGTAGAAAGTGAAACGCTGGTTCCGTCAGACTTCTGTGCAGACACGGTCAGATAACTATCAGTTTAGTCTTTTTCAGTTTAAATAGCTTTTCCTTCCTGTAGCTTCTTCTTATCGTGTAGGTATAGTCAAGTGTGTGGCGAACTTGGCTAACCCTGGTGTCAGAGTTTTCAAACCGCACAATGGCTTCTGACTTGGCTTTAACTTCTGCAGTGAATCGACAACAGCCCGGACCGACAGCTTAACGTGCACTCCGAAGCACGGAAACGCTCATGATAAATTCCTGTAGCTAAGGAACTTTATGCGGTAAATACCCTTTTTTAACTCTCGACGAAGAGGGATGTTATAAATTTGACGTGTGTATCTGTATGTCTGTGGCATCGTACCTCCTAAACGAATGGACCGATTTCGATGCAGTTTTTTTTAATTTGAAAGCTGACCTGATCGAGATGGTTCTTAGGTATATTTGATCAAAACCAGTTCAGCCGTTTGAAAGTTAAAGGCGATCGAATGTCGGGGGTGATACAATTTTTTGTATCAAATAGAGTTATTGTTACTTAAGAAAATCCCACAAAAGTATCGTGGGATTTTCTTAAAAGTAATGTGTTCATCAATAGAACACATTAAATACTTTTTCTTTTAAAAATAGCTGATAAGAATTACTCACGAAAATGTTGAAAATACGTCATAAAAATCGGAATAAAAGATTCAAGTATATTTTAATCCTTAAAGTACTTGTCTTGCGGTGAGATGGGGCACGTGTTATTTTCACAGTTCAGTAAAGTCCAGGTTAATCATTTGCTCAGCAGCACATCAGGTTACCCAATTTCACTACGGAAGCCGGCGCTATTACAAGCGAGATAATAGCTATATCAAGGTTAAATTATACCTAGCCTGATGTGCTGCCGCGTGTATCCCAACAAGAGTTTCATAGGCCCGTATTACAGAAGGAGACTCAATACAATACAATACAATACAATATACTTTATTGCACTCCAACACAGATAAGGTACAGTTACAGTTGAGGTACAGTTACTCAAGTCTTGATCTATACTTAAGTATTGATTGTCTCTTTCTATCAATATCAAAATGAAGAAGACGAATGCTACTTAAGAATAGATCAGAGTCTGAGTCGCGTTCTTTAATACGAACCTTAGATTGCCTTTCAATCTAGCAACATCATTTTTCAATTAACTCGCTTGCCACCATTGATTCAGAGCAATAAATTACGTAAATGGAACTGCAACTTAGCGAGAAAATAGGTCAACAAGCGCTCATAGCCCAGTGGCTCTCGCTGATCTCAACTGATCAGTGAGGTTAAGCAACGTACACAAAGGCAGGGAACCTGATGGGTGACCAAAGTGGCAATTTATCACGAGCGTTTCCGTGCTTCGGAGGGATAACATCCCTCTTTTCATCGAGAGTTAAAAAAGGGTATTTAACAAATAAAGTTCCTAAGCTACAGGAATTTATCACGAGTGTTTCCGTGCTTCGGAGGGCACGTTAAGCTGTCGGTCCCGGCTGTTGTCGATTGACTACAGTCGTTAAAACCAAGTCAGAGGCCATTGTGCAGTTTGAAAACTCTGACACCAGGGTTAGCCAAGTTCGCCACACATACTTGAGTATACCTACACGATAAGAAGACGAAACCAGATGATAGTATATTTGATTGAAAACACATTGACAACAAAAGAGTTAACCGGGCCCCGATTCTGTAACTTCAGTTGTGTGTCTATGGCAATGACTAAAGAGTAAAAGGACAGGAAATTTCACAAAAATATGCGTGCCTGTAGTAAGCACATGCTAGGGTATCAAAATATCGATACTTGTTCAAAGTATCGATAGGTGGTACAGAGTACGGTTACTTTATGATAATTGAAAAATAAACAAAATCACAGCATTTATTTACATTTATTTACAATTTGTCAATGTGAAAAAAAAAGACCAGTTCACAAAGTACCCAGAGTTTATAATTTTGTCCAATGATCATATAAAAGATATTTTTTTTAAATAAAAGCCGCCATACAAAATCGTGACACGAGACCGAAGACCGAGCTCGCGCAGGGCTAAGCCCAGAGCGACCACCCTCTCAATTCCATGATGACCGCCATAAAAGGTTCACTCTAAGAGCGAGGCGAGGCAGCAGGCCGAGGAAAACTGCGTATATGGTGAGGCCGAAGGCCAAGCTCTACGTAGAGCGACGCGGAGCGTGACGTTTCACCCAACCTAAAATTCAAGATCTCGGATATGAACTTTTGCGAACCTGATATTTCGTGTCGTTCAATAGTACCCGAAGAAATGCTTAATACAAAAATGACACTAATGCACGCTATTGAAAAAATCTAATTATAAAAGTGGAATCTGTTGCCAATATTATTAAAAGATACGCAAAAGCTTGCGAATAAACCAACATGTGATCGTCGAGGTTATCAATCTCCTCGAAAAAACAGACAGAGTAAGGAGGTTAAAGAGTGTGTTAGTGTCAATTTAAGCTAGCATTGCAGGCAGCAAGTATTTTTTGGTGACTTATAAAATTAGTAAGCAAAACTTAAGCTATTATTTATTCTGTGACTTAAGGATGTGAATTCGCCTTCTAAACTGAACAACTTTTCCCAAGGAACGGGTGGAAATACAAAAATATATATATATATAATATATAAATATTAGTTGTGTTATTATTAGCATCCACAGACTTTATGTCCGTGCCTTTGTCTAGATTAAATTTTCTTGTTAATACTTGATTTTTAACTATAATACAATACTTTCCATAGAGGTTTACAATTTATAAATAAGTATAATAAATATATGAATACATAATGTATATAATATATATTTAAACGAGTGACGGTTCTTCGCTGTTGCATTCAGACCTCAAGGCATCTATGATGGCTGTGTCTCGACTTTTGATCGCCATTTTGAGGTTGTAATTGACCACTTTTCCCCTGCCTGCCGTCTCTGCTTCTTTGATGAATCTGCCTAAATGCCTATCGCATCGTTACCATCATCCGCATAACATTTACAACTGGCGGTATGACGCGATATGGCAACTACAGCATGTGGGATACTGTCGTGTAGCTCCTGCCTGGTCGTTGTAGTACGCACGGCCCACCCGGCCCCCCCCCCCCCTATATACGCCTATGTCTGTGCATCTGTATAAGGAGTGAGTACGAAGTTTCGACGAGTAAATGCCACTGTAGACTTCTCTAAGGGCAAATGCTACGTAAAAAAAAAATATTTAGCTTCTCCATGCAACTAGAAATTGCCTCAGTATGAGATTTTTTTCCAAGAATTTCATGGATTCCTTACCAAAAAAGAAACAGAAGGCACAGAAATACTTACAATTTGCAAGGTTTTATTAAATGCTGATTCCTCAAAATGTAAAGAGCATAGGTGGAGTACTTTATGAGGTTTCAAATTATCTTTCCCAATAATGTCAAACCACTTACGTCGCAACGCTTCTTTTTTTGGGAACCTGAAAACATAATCAAACCAAATACGTACTGATACTAATAATCCTCTCACTTGGTAATGTGGTTTAAAAGAAAAACAAATTTCTAAGGTAAAATAATCATATAGAATAACATTAATTAAATTAATATATTTTCTAAACGTAGGTAACTATAAAATCTCAGCTATGATTTGATTTCGCCATTTCAGTTTTTAGCAAAACTGTCCCTTTACACCTTGAATACAGAAAGTGATAGTATAGATAGTTAAAAACAGCTTCTTATCTTATTTAGCTTAATGTGTCCCACCGCTATTTTAATATAAATAATATTGTAACTGATCACTCGTACAAATATGCTCTGTAACTAATACAGAATCATCGATATAAATTCGATAGCCATTATTATTACATCACTAATGTCATTTGTATAGAAATTTTTGTTATGGAAAATATTATGTAAAGTTAGCCAGAAAGGTAATTTAGGGTGTAAAAAACGTGAAAACTATAAAATATAATCTTAGTAATAAAGGTTTTAGAAGTATTTTTGGGTTTAATAGGCGTATTTCAACAAAAAAAGGTTACTTACTGATGCACAGTCGTTTGCTTGCTATTTTTGTTAGCCCTGTAGCTGCACTGTTTTACAGAGCACGAAGCCATTTTGCTACCTTCTCATCCAATGTTCTGACACTATACAAAACCACAAAACAACTTCTCCTCAACAAAAAACACAATTTTTCACTAATGTTGCTATTCACTTGACAGCTGAAGTACTCACGAGTGAAATGTAAACAAACTTAACAAAAATGGCGGCCGGCCACGCTTCATAAGTATGTATATGTCAAATATTGCGCCTCCATATAAACAAATACTACATACTCAAAGGTCTATGGAATGGTCGCCATTTTATCCGTTCAGGTGGCGAAATTGAGAACTGTTTAATTTTCATATACTTGCTGACAGGTACTACGACCAGCAGCGCCACCACCAATCGAACGTCAAATGGCAAACTACCTAGCAACTGAACATTCAGTTAGCGGTGGCGCCACCAGTCAAAGCAGCCGTCATTAGATGTATGAAATTTGGATAGTTCTTAATTTCGCCACCTGAACGGATAAAATGGCGACCATTCCATCGACACAACTGAAGTTACAGAATCATAGATAGATAGATAAAACCTTTATTTAACTGACAAATTACACACACAATTACAAAAAAATAATAATAAAGTAAAAACATTTATATCTTAACGATTAATTAAAATTAATGTGTTTGGAAGAGTATAGTGTGTGTTTGAGAGTGAGTAGGAATGTGTGTGTGTGTGTGTGTGTGAGTGGTTGGTGTTGCGTGTATCGTGTTAGTGAAAATGGCGCTGGCTCAGCAGAATCAGGGCCCAGGTTGTTTGTTTTTAAAGAATGCATAACATAAAGTTAACTGTCGCGACAAATAACTCCATACTAAAGTGATGTTCTGCCTACACCGACAAGGGAAAAAGCCGTAATTGTTAAATTTTCCGCTTGTTTTCCGATTTATTTTTAGCTTGTTTACAACAAAATTAAATTCAATAAAACATTTTCCTATTTAACGATATATTTATCTGTTGTTGCTATAAACAAAGGGAGTGCTCAGATAAAAGTGAAAAACAAGGGTGGGGTCGTGGTTTGCGTCAATAAGGGTTGCCAAGGGCGTGGCTGTGGGTACTCTGTACCTTTACCTAGTAGATAAAAAACTAAGACAACAACATGGCATCAGAACTTTTGTCGCTAAGGCAGCATTGGACCAAAATCTCGATCGCGCTATTTCCGAGCTTATTACATTATCCGATGACTTTAAGGTTCGTATTACAGAACGCGACTCAGCAGTCGTCTTATTTTGATAGTGAGAGAAAGAGACAGTCAATACTTAAATATAGATCAAGAGTTGAGTCATCTTTTGTAATACAGGCCTAAATGTGTAAAAATTAAGGATGTGAAGTACATGACTAAAATAAACAAATTGCCTTATTTCATCCTTTGTTGAAAACATTCTATTGAGAATTTCAAATGGATTTCAGAAAAGTAGTTTTGTTTTTTTATGTTATACATTCTATGTTAAGTTAGCTGAAAACTTTTCCCAAGGAGCGTTAGGTCGAAATATGAAAAAAAAAATAGCCTCTTCATATAACTTTACTGATCAGCTGATTGACTTAGTATGAGAAATATATTTTTTTTGTAAGAATGTCAAATGGATTCCTTTGACCAAGTTGTTCAGTTTTATGTTAAGAATCGTCCCCTAAAGTTTCGCTGACTAAAGTCACCCCTATCTGATGTTGTATTGGAGTTGTTGCTTATGAATACCTTTTACATTTTCTCAAGAATTTGTTCAAAATCTGTATAGTTTGGATTCATCTGTGTAATCTATAAATGTATAAAAGGCAATATGTAGTATTTGTTTTAAAAGCCCTTACTGAGCCCTTGCTTTGGTACTACGCCTAATGCTTCTGTGTAGCGCTATACCCTTGCGTCGGGGTCCGTCGCCTCAACTTACCTCGACTTTCGGTCTAACCCCATGTCGAAAATAAACATTGAAATTGAAAACCAGGCCGGCTGAAGCTTCCTCGAGTATCGATTGCTCCAAAGCGGCTAATTGATCTGATACATTATTAACAATGTTTAGTGAATCCGTCTATAAATATAACATTAAACTGATTTTTCCGGGAAAACTAATTATTTATTTAGTTGTGTTTGCTGACTATTAACTGACCTACCTGTGGTGCTTTTTGATATTAGACGATGTTTGAAGGACTATCCGAATATAACGCCAGCTGTGTATAAGTAAATACACAAATATATTTGTGACCAAGAGCAAATCCGTTCTTTAACTTCCCGTTTTTTTACTTATTATTCTTAATTTACATGTTTTATTTTTCCTATTTTTGACATCTAATAGATAAACACCATATAGGAAACAATGTTTTATATTTGCTGTTTTTTATTTGTGTTATTATTAGCATCCACAGACTTTAAGTCCGTGTGCTGGTCTGGACTCAATTTCCTTGTTCTCGCTTAATAATACTAAGACATTACTTCCCAAAGACAATATTTCTTCTATTCTTATAGATATAGTCAAGTGTGTGGCGAATTATCCATGACGGCTGTGTCTCGACTTTTGATCGCCATTTTGAGGTTGTAACTGATTACTTACACTTTTCCATTGCGTACTCTGCTTCCTTGATGAATCCGTGTATCGCATCGTTACCACCATCCACGTAATATTTGCAACTGGTCGTAAGACGCGATATGGCAACTACAGGGATTCTTTAAGTTGCAAAGCCCTAGACCTACGCTTTCGCTTTTAACCACCGATGTGGTTCAATAGCTAGTAGCACTGTCTCTGAATTAACTGTTCCAAATATTTGTTTAAAAGCAAATGTTTGTTCTCGGTTCTGGGGCTTTGTGTACCATTTCCATAGACCCACGACACAATGAAAACCTTAGTGTGGATCTTTATGTGTGCGTGGAGTTTATTATTAGGTTATTAATATTTATGTTTTATGTTAATATTTGCATAAGATTCTCGCGGTTTTATTTTCACGAGTTTTAACGGTCTTTTACTGCGATTTTTGTTTAATATTTCTTTATTTGTCTCCAAATGGTACAAAAGGTCTTACAATAATTAACGGTTCTCATTTGAAACCTTACATATAGAGGTACATCAAAATAATACATTTATAATTTCAATTCTATATTTTCGAGTACAGTAGTTGTAATTTACATATGTAAAAATTTAGTAGCGTCTGGTATATATTTAGAGCATTCATATTGTTAGTATATTGTTTATTCATTATATGTATGTTAATTAGTTATTTTTTAAGTTGTGTTATTTCTTTTAAGATCAGTACACAAAAACGTACGCAGTATAAGTATTTGAACACAGTACAGATACCCAAAAATACAAGAATGCTACTGCTGACATTTTAACAGTTTCACCTATAGAAGAATTTTCGTCAAGGCTATTGCGTTTTTTTGTCCGCACTGTAACCGCCCGTAACAATTTTATTCTATCACGAGTTTCCCAAGTTTCCTTATTTATTTGCGATGGCTTTTGTCTAGGCACGTCCGCAAATAAAAAAAGTTTTGATCAACTATCGAAAAAAAAAACAATAAAGGAAGATTTATTACTCGTAGTTTAATATTTATCTAATACTAGCTTTCCGGGGACTTCGTTCTCGTGGGAATTCTGGAAAATGATATAGCCTATGTTCATCGGGAATAATGTAGGATTCTCATGGTGAAAGAATTTTTCAAATCGGTTCAGTAGTTTTGGGGCCTATTCAATGCAAACAAACAAACAACCTCTTTATAATATTAGTATAGATTATTCTAAATATCTTAGAATGTGCTAGCTCTTAACAGTCATACCTACTGTACGAGTAAGAAATGATGGTTTTTCTGCTGTATTGATGGTTTGCAAGCCTGACAATGACAATCACTACTCATGTTTCATCTATCTATATCTTCAAAATGTTTATTTCGTAAAAGAGTTCTAATAAGATCAGTTACGTTCTGCCTAACCCGAGACGCATAGAAACACTCGTGATAAATTGACACTACTCGTATGGTCACCTATTGAGCTTCCTTGCCCTGTCTACGTTGCTTATGCTAAATCTCACGGAAAACAACAGTCAGCATCACGAGATACGTTATGTAAGTATCATATACAGCATGGATTTTTTTAACCTTAAGTTATTTCATGATTTTCCTTTCATTATATATTTATGCCTGAAAAAAAAATCCATGTAAATGATATTTGATCCTTATGATTGACCCTATCGATAAAATAGGATCAATCATGCTATAAAAGTTCAGGGTATTATTTTTCCGGATTTTACCCGGTTTGATTACAGAGTGTGGCAAGCGAATTTTTAAAAACCTTGAATGCAGTTTTGTATCTTTTAAAAATAAAATATTGTTTTATTTGCTCTAGTAGTACTTTCCTTCCACGTGCGATTACAAAATTTAACTCTGGATACATAAAAGTATGAATTATACTTTACATAACATTCTGTATGCTAAGAACTTCATGGTATAAAATTTCACATACAATTTGCGCCTATATGCGCCTTGTTTTCTGAACTATCTGATAAGGTGAGACATTGACATTGTCCTCATGTTATGCAAAGTGCTCTTTATTTACTGTTCGTTTCAAAAAATGTTTAACACGTCTTGATATACGTTAGAAGTTTTCTCGCGTGGTGGCTATTTTTGCTGAGTACACTATTATGTAATAGTATACATATACTATCTTTGGGTAGATTTTATTTTTAATCGGTAAAGATGTCGTTTTTTAGGAATATAACGGTAAAAAGAAATTAAATAAGGATGCTGGTTTTTTCTATAGAGGCATAATATTAACACCTATTGAAAAGGTCGTTTTCTGTAAACTTTATAGATTACTTTTAAATTTTTATTTTATTACCAATATAAAATATTTATTACCATTTTTCATTCAAACCCTTGGCTTGACGATTGCAATCAAAGACAAAATATACGTGTTGGGAAAATCGGCAGCAAGCGATTGTAAGCGTCAAAAGACCTCATGGTCCACCGATGTCAATGTATGCCTGTCGTCTTATGCACAAAGACAAGTGCATTCAAACGCAAGTGTTCACGGTCGGTCGCGCCGCTTCAGAGGGATGCAACCACCCCTGCCGGGTAACTGGAGACAAATCGGGTAATTTCAGGGTAATTTACCCGTTCGCTATGCTCTAACGGGACTTTGTGCGGCACTTTGTCAAGTTGATTAACAATGTGAGAGGTCATTCCGCTTGCGCTGGATATCTGACCGTTCAAATTTATGATATGGCGGCTGATTTTGTCACAGCTTGTTACATTTTCATTTTCTTCATAAATTAACGTCTTCGCGAAATTTAATTCAGTCAAGCAGAACAGTCGCAGTTTTTTTTCTACTTCGGGTACATAGAGTGTGAAGCTTAACGTGCACTTGATATGGAGCTTTAATAGGGAATTTTTAGGGGGTGATTCTCCACATGAAACTGAACAATTTTCCCCAAGTAACCAATATGAAATTCTCAAAAAAAATGTCGACTCCCCCGTACAAAAGTAAATCAGTTGATCGCCAAGTTATATAGAAGGCGAAAATATTTTTTCATATATTCCTTGGGGAAAGTTGTTCCTTAATTTGAAGTCACTTAACGTAATATGAGATTATTTTGCATATAAGATGCGAATCAAATTGAACCTTAAGAAATCTAATATTTTGAGTGTACTATACTGAAATCAATTTATTATGCTACAAAAATAAATACTTTACTTTATGCATTTTATAGATTATCTACACGTGGGATATTACAAGTTTACCTAATACACGTGTAAAAAATCTACTGACCTCATTCTATCAATTACACTTTGCGGCCTGTTATCATGAAAACTGAAGCTTTGGCCAGGTCAATGCCCATACCAATTAAGACTATCCATAAATGGAATACCTATGTACACTGTACAGTACACGCTAGTACTATTCGTTGTTGAATTTTGTGATAGTTCTTACTCAATTCAGTGAAAATTGAGTAAGAACATAAAACAGTCCTAAACTAGACATATAATTTATTGAAAACTTGTCACCTTGATGTCTTCGGTTTGAAGGGGGAGGGGGTTCTGACCCTCTGTTACGACTCCCCCCCTGGGACCGCCCCTGAGGTGGAGGGTGAATTGTAAACTATTCTTTATTAATAATGCATATAAAGTATAAGGATAACTTGATCAATCATCTGTCCTTATTTTACAATATGACAAATATGATCTTGAGAAATTACTTAGGCCCGTATTACAGAAAGAGACTCAAGTCTTGATCTATACTTAAGTATTGATTGTCTCTTTCTCTCACTATCAAAATGACAAAGACGACCGCTACTTAAGTCTGAGTCGCGTTCTGTAATACAGACCTAAGTGTTAATTCTAGCATCTCGCCGTAGATCTAGGTATCTGTAGATAGATCTCATCTGACAAAACATTGCTCCTATTTATTTGACGTATCTGTCGTCGCGTTTGTTTGTGTATTCACTAAAATAACGAAAGCTAAATTTAAACAAAATCAATATTTTGATTTATATTGTTTTTATTACTTGTAGATTCGCCCGAGTCGTGTTCGGAATAAGATCTAAATCGATTTTGTTACTTAATAATTTGTTTCTAAATTAATTATCATAAAATTATGTTAATGTTCTGATAACCCTGATGTCGGTGAAGAATAAGCAATAAAACTGCGATAGGAAACCCGGTAACTCCTACATAAGGCATTTCTCTACCGTGCAAGGCATATTGTCCAAAAAAATGTTTTTTAGGTCATTTTTAAATTTAGTTTTTTTTATTAATCTACACTAATATTATAAAGAGGACGGATTTGATTGTTTGTTTGCATTGAATAGGCTCCGAAAGTACTGCGATTTGAAAAAGTATTTACCATCAAAATGCTACCAATACAAAAATACTCTTTATTGCACAAAAAAAAACATAGGTAACGTTAAACAAAAACAAATGTTCATAATGTAGTGTACAATCCGGCGGCGGTCATTTTTCCTGAGTTACATAGATAGTCTACATAATTTTCCTGAATTCCCACGGGAATGAAGTCCCGGGCGGAATGCTAGTTGATTATAAAAAGGTTTTATTATTTTTATTAAAAAAAAACACGCAACTGTCACCCGATTGTCTTGATAAGCTGTTCACAAATCCCAAACCGGTTTGGGAATTATTCACCACTCTAGATGGCTGCGCGTTTTCGTATTTTATTTATTTTTGGTGTTTTTTTGTCTTAAATTGTTTTTAGTTATGTTTAAAAATACCAAAAGGCAATGCATAAATTCGTCCAGTGCGGTATGGTGAGAGATGCAGAAGGTTAGACTTGTTACATTCAACCATTAGTACTTTTGACACCAACGCACACTCACACTCTTACTTATGAGATAGATAAATACTTTATTGCATATTTAAATTATAACCAAAAGTGTGCTTACCGGATTTTCCGAACAAATTATTCTCGAAATGGCTAAGTGAGCGAAAATTACGCGAGGATCGCCGCCGCTTTAATATTATAAGGGATTTTATACGACACACAAAGGTCCACACTAAGGTTTTCCCTTGTACCGTGGGCTCCTTGGGACATATGTAGGGTGACTTAAATTAGTTAGCAAAACTTTAGGGGAAGATTGTACCCATGAAACTAAACAACTTTCCCGAAAGAACCTTCTTACCAGCCCGTATACGTCCCCACCGAGGTGCACGGGCCTCCCTTCGGAACAAGAAGGGGATTTAGGCCATAGTCCACCACGCTGGCCCAATGCGGGTTGGTGGACCGCTCGTCTTTCGAAAATGAGTTTTCTTGGACGGGCGGGTTTTATCACGATGTTTTCCTTCACCGTTGAGCAAGTGACAATTAGAAATCCGTACATAAATCCGAAAAGACGAATTTAGTGGTACAGGCCCGCACCAGGATTTGAACCCCCGACCTTCGGATTACAAGTCTGGCTCATTACCAACTGGGCTGTCACCGCCTAATAAAGAACCTTATGAAATTAAAAAAATAAATCTTATACTTACTAGGCAGTCAGCTGATCGCACATGTGTGGAGAGGCAAAAATATTTTTCATATTTTGAAGTGTGTTCCTTGGAAAAAGTTGTTCAGTTTCGTGTGCCAGTTCACATCCTCAATGTTCGCTAACTAATTTAAAGCCACCCAATTTCTTTTTCTTTCTTTCTTTCAATACATAGATAGACACCTACATACCTAGACCTACAAATTTCCTGCGCACTTCTGCATGCTCTATGTTAAGACGCTATGTTATGACTTATCAGTGCCTGTGAAATCCTTGTTATTTTTCTTCAATAAAAAAAAGCTTTTACTTTACCTCACATTTTACCAACATATACTTAAGAACTTCGCCTCACAGTCTCATTTAATAGCTAATATAGTATGTCTACTGACGCGTTTTCCGTCCACTTCGTAAGTGAACCATTCTGCGTCACTACTCAATTGCATTAGAGAGAGGCCTTTCAAACTAACATCGTAATAGAACTTTTGTACCTATTGCCAGCGTTTTCTGTCTCGTGGCTAGCTTCAATAGTGACATTTCTATACTAGTTTAAAATATTCATTGTAGGTACAAAGTGTTTTAATTTTAAATTCAGTTGATCGTATTTTTTCTACTTCTATACATGTGACAAAGCGCTGTTAGAACTACTGTTACTGTTTACTTAAACTATGATATTAAATTCTTTAACTCGCAATAATATCAATTATGTTGATGGGTAAGCGTCTTCTTTGTTTATCTTACTAAGTGATTAGTAACTATCAAAGTCAAGGCGTTTTACACACATACTTTTTACTCGTTAAAATAGAGCTAAAACTATTTATTTATTCAACTATGTTCTTCTTTTCCCTTTCGGGATAGGCACAGCGTCATGTGATTCTTAAACCATTGTAAGACATGTTTTCTGAGGGTTGTTAGATACTGAGAACATGATAATAGTTGTGATAGATTGTCAGCCTTTCACGTACAATGAAGCAAAACCCTCGCATCTTAATTAATGACTCCATGTCTTTCTTTCAATATCAGTCCAGCATGGAAGTCTATATAAAATTGGATAGCGGGGAAATATTTTCTAAGTTTTTTTTTCATGTTATTTCCAGGCAAGGACGGCTCGAAGGTGACGACGGTCGTGGCCACGCCGGGGCAAGGCCCCGACCGGCCGCAAGAAGTGAGCTATGCCGACATGAAACTGATTGGCAACGGCAGCTTCGGCGTCGTCTACCAGGCCAAATTATGCGACACCGGCGAACTCATTGCCATCAAAAAGGTGCTCCAGGACAAGCGGTTTAAGGTAAATTACAATAGTTTTATTTTAAGAAATAACACTGGACATATCTTGATAAGCCTCGCAATAATCGTCGAATTATTCTATCACTGTAAAGCAAGAGAGGAAATAGAGGAAACATAATATGAACTGTAATTAAATAGGATAAACTGAATTTAATATTATATGATGTATAATAAAATCTGTTTACCAACCCGCATAAGGCTAGCGTGGATGGCCTAAATCCCCTTTCACTGCTTTGAAGGGAGGCCTGTGCCCCTTGGTGGGGACGTATATGGGCTTATGACAACGATGATAAAATATACAAGAAAGGTAAGACACCAGACAGGTAACGAAACAGAAGAATAATGACAATAATAGTTAGAAAACTAATATAAACCAAAGAGCTCGACGTAATGGCTAGGTCTTTAGCAACAATAAATAGCTTGCCGTCTGGGACTTCGTTCCCGTAGGAATTTGGGAAAATTATGTATCCTTTTTGTTATTCTAATGTCTTAGCTATATTACTGCAAAATTTCAGCGAAATTCGTGAAGGAGTAACATGAAACGTCCATCCATCCTAGTAAACTTTCGCATATACATATGTATGTATAATATTAGTGTCAAACGTGGCATTTAGTGGTTCTAGAACCACTGATGCTTTGCCTACCCCATTAGGAATTATGGGCGTGAGCGTATGTATGTATTTAAATAGTAGGATTACGAGCAAGACTGCTTTCTGCATCGTATAGATTATTGACTTAACCGTTATACCAAGCCTCCTAGGATACAGTAATAATAATAAAGATTGTGGGTCATATCATAACATAAGAGAAACATATTAATAAAACTTATTTATTACCACACTACAAATAAAATGTTCAATCAAATCAAAAAGCTTTTATTTCAGATATTTAAATGTAATTTTTTATCGCATGCAAATAAATGTAGTTTAAAAAAACGGATGAAACATTTAACAAAACATTTACATTTTACAAAGGGAAGCTCTTTGGGATCAAACCATTCACTAATATGACCGGGACTATTTTATTCCATCCTCCTCCACACGTCGTCGGTCATCTCTCTCGCGGTTCAGATATTTAGATTTCTTATTATTTCTTTAATATTTACAATGCAGTGCTCAGATATTGCTCCATAACGATGGCTGTAAATTATTATGTTACTAGCTTTCCGCCCACAGGTTATATCGTGCCCAGTTGTGGGATAAAATGTAGCCTATGTCCTTTCCCAAGGTCTAATCTATATTATTTTTATTTATTTTTTACTAGCCCATATACGTCGTCCCCACCGAGGGGCACGGGCCTCCCTTCGTAACACGAATTGGATTCGTGTTACGAAGGGAGGCCCGCTGGCCCACCACGCTGGCCCAATGCGGGTCTAATCTATCTCTGTACCTCATTTAATAAAAATTGGTTTAGTAGTTAAGGCGTGAAAGTGTAACAGACAAGACAGAGTTACTTTTGAATTTATAATATTAGTAGGGATGTAGCCCAAAATCAAACGTGATGTAAGTAATAAATGCAAATAAATGTTATTTTGTTAAATAATGTACTGCAAATTAATTAAAATATGTTGAATTTCAGAACCGGGAGCTTCAAATCATGCGACGGCTGGAGCACTGTAATATTGTCAAATTGAAATACTTCTTTTACTCCAGTGGAGAAAAGGTAAGCATTAACTTAATATACCTTCAAATTTGTATATACTCGTAATATATTCAATTTACTTAACTTTTATCTGTAATGTAATAATCAGAAACCCTTTCTTTTTACATATATTTAAAAAAATGTGTAATTTATATATATTTACTTTACTATTCTGGGCCTTTATAAAGTTGACGATATTTTTAGTATGGTACTTATTTGTAACTTTTTTTCTCTTTTGTATAATTTAACTTTTAATTGTTGTATGTTATAAATATATTTCTGATAATAATACTATCAAAGAAGATAATGTTATTCTATATTTACATGTTACATATGGGTGTTACTTTAGATCAGTTAGCAAAATTTTATAAAATTTTCAATAAAAAATTTCGACTTTCCATACTAAGGAAAATCAGCTGAACACATATTTCGACCTGTTCCTTGAGAAAATTTGTTCAGTTTTGTGAGATAATTTACATGCTTAATTTTTATGAACTTATTTGGTTCAATTCAATTTCTTCGATCGTGGCGATCCTTTTGTAGTTTTCGCTAATGTCCAGTGTTGTAACTTATTTGAAGTCACCTAAAATGTTATTAAGCTAATAGATTGACAGCTGTTACAATAGATCTGTCAAGGTCGCAGTGACACGGGGGCTTGCACGCTTGACCCCAACCCTTCGAACCCCTTAAATAATAATAATAGATTGACAGAATTCAGGCTTTCTTTTTGTCTAGAGGGTGCTTATTAAGAGTTCTTAATAAAGTAGAATATTTATTTAAATATGATAATATTTGCCCTTTGGTGACATTAGACTCGTATTACAAAAAGAGACTCAAGTCTTGATCTATACTTATGTATTTATAAATTGTCTCTTTCTCTCACTATCAAAATAACAGAGACAACTGCTACTTAAGTATAGATAGAGTCTGAGTCGCGTTCTGTAATACGGATCTTAGACTGGACCATAATTGTAAATTTGAAAAAAAAAAAAGCTTTTCTGAAGAAATAGGTTTTATTTTGTTTAAACAGTGGGTACTTATAAATATCGTTGACCAGGCTAATTCTATACAGGGTTATTTATCGAGTGACTAAGTTGCATTCATCCAACATTTTAAAAAAATTGTTTAAGTTAAAAGTATTAAAAACTATTTGCTAGCACTCTATGCACTCATAAAAATAATCCTGTACGTACATTTTGAAGGATCCGTTTTTATAGCCAAAAAATATATGTCCAATAATGATTCTGATTATGATTCTTGGGTAAACACTTTTGATTGCAATTTATTTGTTTAAAATTATTGATTAATTAAGTGCTAAGACCATAGAACGATGAATATCGCCGCAACCGCAGTCATGAATTGTGAGTTGTCTCGATTATAATGACAATTATATAACTATAATAAGTACAGTTCAGTTTGAATGAGAAATTTCGCCGCTTAACTTGAAGGCTTAGAACACCAGGCGATCTTATCCTGGGGTCGCAAGTTCAAGTCCCATTCGCGCTGAACATTTTTCTTTCCCTAACATTTTTTGTGAAATTTGATGATTTTATAAAGTATTACAATAATCAAAATCTGAATCATAATATCCTAATTTCCTTTGTTGACTAATAAAAACGGAGCCTATGTTTAATAATTAATAATACAGTGTGTTCGTTTCGGGCAATATATTAAGGGTGTGTTATTTGTGTGTTCTATCGAGAAGGCGGCCGTGCCCGCAGCAGTGAGCTCTATGCTAAACGCAATGCAGTCTCTAGAGGTCGCAGTACGTCACAACCAATAAGATTTGCCGCTAGCGTGCTAACGCACAACACATGGCCGTATTCAGTACCGGGGGGCAAACTGGGTCTTCTATTTCCCTAATAATTCTATTTCTATGTATTCATTCCTTTTTCCCAGTTGCAAAAGTCCGTGATTTATGTTACTCTCTTAACTCTTTTTAGTTTTGTGATTTAATTTTTTAGACATTTCAATTTTTGAATGATCCAAACGTAATGAGATTATGGCGATATTAATATGTTTACATTCAGAATAAATCTATTCCGTTAAAAAAAACTATCAAATCGTTCGGGAAATGACAGAATCGTATTGCTAAAAATTATTTCGTTTTAAAATGTTTGTCACATTGCCCTGTTTGCCCGCCCCTGACTACCTCCATGCTTACTGATACTGGCACTGGTTACCGATAACTTTTCCTTTCATTTTTATTTTACTTTTTTCATTTTTGATTTTAAAATTGTCGATCGGTAACCTAATAAGCCAGAAGATTGTGCGATTTGAGAGCGAGTTTTCACATCATGTTTTCAAGCCATGTCATTTTATTTTCAAGCCATACGCTTGATTTCCATTTTCATCCAGCGACAGCGACACGAATCCCATCAGTTTGTGTTTAGTTGAGCTTGCTTATTCAGTTTTGTGTTTATTTTGTTTGTTTTAAAATGCTTTGTGCATTTTTCACTATTCATAAACATAGTTTCTTTGAATTTTGTTTGTCTGTAACATTTGATTTGAACCCGATGTAATATGTTCAGTTCAACACTTTGCGTTCCCCATACCCGTCATTATTATTATTTTTTTGTAAACTCTTCAGATTAAGACATGGTATACTTATTACTTTATTAATAAGAAGGTAATCCCGAAATTCATTATGAATTTTACCACACAACGCAATATTAAATAAAGAAAACTTGATTCTTTTAAATGTTAAGAGTAAAATCGTTTCCACATTATCCGATTTGCCCGACACTGATACTGGATCGGATAGTGTGACAACGCTCTTACTATGAAAAATTATCTGACCGTATAAAAAAAAATACGCACAAAGACCTTTCATGTGAGAACATACTAAATGGTATAAATAAATTAATTGTTTGACCCCTTTCTCCTCATAAAATGAGATTATCTCACAAGGAAATATAAGTTACAATTTGGACCCGCAAGGGTCCTCCCCTGGGTCCGCCAGACGGCGTACTAGGAAATTCTTGGTACCCAAACATTTGAGTAAACAAGAAACTCTCGATTTAGTACAAGACAAGACACTCACGCACGCCTACAATAGACAAGATCTTATTTCTTGTTCTTTTACCTTTTCTATCACCCTTCCCCAATTGTGAGCTTTAAAAAATTTATTGAGTTGAAAAAAAAATGAAAATGAAGATTTATTTATTTCTAAAAGTAATTTTTACATTCTCACTTGAGGCCAGCCCAGTAAGCATTAATTGAGTTCGATATTTGGAATGAATAAAGCAAATCAAATCAAATCAAATCATTTATTTGCTGAATATGAGTACAAAGATGGGCTTATTTTAAAGTGTGGTTCTGTCATATTCGGCCACTGCCTGGCATGCAAATATTTCTAAACAATAATGGGTCTAAATAATTAAAAATTAGTGAACAGTTAAAAATTATAAGTACAGTAAAATTAAATGTCAAAACACAAAAAAAAGCATAAAATAAAATAAAATGTCAAAACAAAAATTAATAAATAACATGTCAAAAGAAAGAAATTAATGGAAAATAAAACAAGTTACCAAATAAAATAAAAATTTAAAATGTCAATCAATTAAATGTCAAAGCAATGTAAAATGTCAAATAATTAAAATATTAAAACTTGTCACAAATAAACTCATCAATTTTGTAGTACGCCTTATCTATAAGAAGTGCCAGTAACTTGTTCTTAAACATATTCATACTGGAAGAGTTCTTTATTTGTATTGGAATATTATTGTATAGCTTTGGTGCCATACAAAAAAAACTTTTGTGCAAAAGAGAGGTTTTGGCGGGAACGACGCAGAGCCTTTCTTTGTGTCGTGTATTTCTGCTGTGCACTTGGGATATTTGCCGAAATTCGTGCAAATTACTTTTAACGAACTATAGCGATAACTTATTCTTATTACACTGCATTTTATCAGCTTCAGAACAATGTCTTTTTATTTTGCGAATTATTTCTTAACAACGCAATCTTATATAGTTTTCCTCATATGATATTATGCTTCTCATATAAAGCTTAACTCTGGCCTATATGCCATCGAAGTCATGTTTTGGTTTGTTTATTTACTTTTTTTATCAAATTAACACTTCATTTTCAAAGCGGCTAGGTAGGTATATCTATAGGTTATTATTTATCCTATTCGGCTCTTGTATAAGTACAGCTCTTCTCTGTCTTATCTCTTCAATTACTCGACACGTGGCAGTAAATATATAACTAGTGAAGTGAAATATGAAAATGTTTTTTATTTTTACACAAGTTTGTACTATAATGAAGACTTCTTTTCAGGTTTAATTTATATCGTACTGTGTCCGTTTTCAGCACCTTAAATATTTTTCAGCTTGTTATTTTGAGAGTTTTTTCAGACATTTAAACATATGGGGACTTTAAATTAGGTAGCGAAAATAAAGGATGTGAAACATCAGCCCACTAAACTGAACTTATTCCCCAAGAAAATAGAACGAAATATAAAAAAAAATTCGCCTGACTGTATGAGTAGACGAAATTTTATTTCAGTATTTCATGTCTGTTCCTCGGGGAAATTTCGCTAACTATTTAAAGTTACCTATATGTACAACGAAAAAGCCACAAGTGGATTAATAACTTTTTATAAAGTAGGAATTACCTTAGAAAAATACACTTAATAGTCCCAAGTCTATAGGCCCATAAAATATGGTCTTGTGACCACAATTAAGCTAAACTGTGCCTTTCAAATATTTAATTCGTGTTTATTTTCGGACTATCCAGTTATTGTACAGAATCCTAATATCACTTTGAAACATTTCCAGAGTAACATCCGTTCTATTTCCTCATATATTATTTCCTTTAAGGATTCCAACAGGCATTCAACAGGCCATGGGTTGTTGAATCAAAAATCATAATTTCTCATCACTAAACCATGCAGGCCATTATTGAATGATAAGTTAATATTTATAGGGCGAAACTAATCGGGTTTATAAGGTTATCATAGAAGATTGCAGTGTTTTTCATAAAAACGTGAATAGTTCAAGGCTAGCCGTAAAGGTTTTCTCGTCCCATGAGTATAATGTAACGGTCGTGGCTATTTGCCAAGTTTTGTCCGTATTACCTATGAAATTGCCGATTTTTTTCTTAAGCTTTATTTTGTTTATAAGTTAGATTGAACAGTTAGTAAAATTGTTTTTATTTAAAAACTTAGCCATATACCGGAGGTTTTGTGTAAAAGTATACTTTTTTATTTTGGATTTATGTACTGAAAACGAAGCTCAAATATAGCTCGGTTCAACTGTTGCCCGTTTCATTGCTTATTTTTACTGTTCCTGTTACAATTACAACTTTCAATACATTGAGTATGATAAAAATTAACGTAATGTTGTGTAAACCTTGCCACAAAATTTTGTTTAATTATTATATCGCATTCCCGGAGGAAAATCCAAAAACGTATGAAAAAAAATCTGTTTTCAAAAAATATTGTATGATAAATGGCAATTTCATAGCTATAGACCTATTATTGGTATTGATAATTGTTTACAATAACTATCGACGCCAAAACAAAGCTTTTGTTTTGAACGACATTAGATAAATCTCTATAAAACAATACTTACCTAGCTATTGTTATAAAATTCCCGTTTAGTTTTTTGTCAAATATTTCCCAAGAATACTTAAAAATCCTATTTGCAACATGTAATACAAATTACAAATTATTTGTTTCTTATTCAAAGTTTAAATTATCATATTTGATGTACAATAAAAGATTTACATATACACATACAAAATACACATTTATTATATTTACAATATAAAATACGGAAAGAATTTGACACGAGAAGGAATAAAAAACCTATTTACATTTAAAATAAATTCAAAAGTAGTATTCAAGTCGTTATTAAGACACTGCAATCTTTTTTTGTTAAAATATGCACAAGTTGAATCCGATATTTCTATCATGAAATAACATGATAACTAACTTAAAACTTGGCACAAAATCTTTGAATTTTTTTCCAGCTCTAGGGAACTTTCGTGAAAAGTTTGTTCTTTATCTCACTTCTCTAAGGCCTCCCCATAATTTTTGTTGATAATTTGCCAGGCTTCAGAAAATACGTCATCGCCCTTTTATTTTACAAATTCGACCTCGAACGTGGCTATGATTTCCATAAAATAGAAACTCAAACTCTTCAATTAAAGGACAAATGATACGAAAACTTGGGTGTAGGTAGGTGTACAATGTGTAAAAAAGTAGTGATAAAACTTCCATAAGAAAATCAGTTCAATAAACATTTATTTTCAAGGAACCAATGACCTATATTGAATACTATAAAAAATTACGCTTACCATTGTACAATCAGTTCATAGCACACATTATAGTGAAAAACAACATGTCAACCTATTCCATATTTTTTGGAGATATTTCGTCATAAATTATTTTGTGTAAAAATGGAAATAAAGGCAACAGTACATTGATTGGATTTAATTTTTAATATGCTGATTGAATTAGTTTCAAATTATTGTATAACAACTATAGACTTAACAAGTAGTTCTTTTCACCAAAGAAAATTCAATATTTACTGTCACTTTCAGGAAGCGAGTTAAATATATCCGTAAATTTGAAAATAAAATCATCTACTTACTTTAGATATCGTACACGTTTTATTTAGTCTATTAGCAACTATTACTTACACACTTCTAACACGACAGAATGTTAACAAATCTAGCAAAATATTAGTTTATAGACTAACATCTTATTTTCACGGTCTTTGGATATTAAAGGTGAGTTGAATAGTATCACACTTTTAGAAAAGAATAAAAGTGCATTATTTAGTTGAAAAATTAACTCTAATATTTTATCACATTAAGCAGAACTCAGGAATACTGCCGCGGTATGGTAAGGTGTCGGGTTCAATACCTTTTACGACAAATATTTTCGTCTCTTGTAAAAATACATTATAACTTTATTTTGCTTTTCATAACTGAACAATTATTTTTCTTTTTTATTTCGCTTCATACTTTGAATCATAAAACTCGTAAACATTTTGATGGCGGCTTGAAAATTCCTTAAGTTTCCAGTTTATTAAAGCCGTTGAAAATTAAGGCTAACAAACTTTTAAGTGCTTTAAAATCTAGAACTAATTGGATTTTAACTTCTTTTGTTTTATGGGGTTATTCACTTTGCCAGTTTGAAATGACCCGTTCATTGCTCTCACAATCAAGTTGGAGCATTTCTTTGAACTCTACGGAAAAGGGGTGAAAAGGTTATTCGAGTCGGCCCATCCAAATACAGTTTGAACATTACCGCTGTATGCGGGGCGAAGCGGGGAGAAGAGCAGGCGGCTCCCGCTTTGGTCAGTTTATTACTGACAGAACAAGAGCGGCAGCCCTCTGCCTCCGGCGAGCCCGGCCGTACTTATAACCCGTACGAGTTAACTTGAGACCTGGGCCGACGACGTCATCTTCGGTGTACGGTGTGCGGAACGATAAAACATCGAAATAGAGTCGAGACACGTATCCGTAACAAAGATGCTATATCTTTGTGTATATTGTTCGATACTTTATCATTTTGCACACCGTACATTGAATGTGACGTCGTCGGCCCAGGTCTCAAATTAATTCGTATGAGATATGGATACAGTAGGTAATGGGCACACTATAGTTAGAATCGATCCGTAATTACTATTTTTCGAAACCTATAAAAACAGAATAGTGTAAAATTTGATGATTAGCGACATGGTGCTTTCATATGAAAGTTGTTGCTGTACATTGAACATTTATTATTTAGTTGTGCCGGATTTGAAAGACATCCAATTTTCCATAATGCTCTATTGGATGGGTAGGACAAGAATTCAAACAACTAGAATTGGTCTACAATTTACTTTCCCTTCTTGTCTAAAAAAATTTACTTTACCACTGGATAAAACCTCTATTCAATCATTAACATCCTTTACGTACTCTCACTGGTTCAATAGGGAATCTTACTGCCATTTTTACTAGAGGCGCAACCAACCAACCAATGACCATCTTGTACTAGGTCAATTACTCGCTATAATAAAGAATGCAACACATTCTCGTGTGAACAAATCGGAAGGTAAAAAATATGTGTTGGAAAATTAATATCATCGGTCTTAATTGATGTCTTACTAACTACCCTAGCATACCCAATTACGCAATGAGAATTTTCTCTCATTACAGTAAATATTTCCGAATCAACACAAGGAAAATTGAACTTATTTGTGTTAAATTTCTCGCGTGATTGAATTTGAACATGCGCCTTTTAGCAATTCAAGATCATTTGTCACCGTTAATCGAATGCAAAGGAAATCTAAACTTCTGTACTTATATTTAAGGTTATGTTTTCCTTGGCAATCAAGTCTCATGAGAGTGAACTCTCATTCCGTATGCTAGCACAGCTGGTCTCTTTTAAAGCAATATTAATTATTTTATGAGTTTTTATAGAGCTGACAACATCTATAATTTTTCTATATAAAGTCTATCTTGCCTTTGTTTACATTTAAACTTATCAAGCTATAGATATTTTCCCAAACTATTTCGCGATTAACAATTTAATATGTCGCCTCTACGACTTTGCGTAAGGTTCCCTAAGAAAAACTTAAATTACCGACGATCTCAAAATATAACCATAATCATTTAAATAAACGTGATATGCCAAACAAGTTGCATACGTATGTACTATTGCCACATATCATTGCCAATGCCTTTATTTCGGCGGCGTTAGAACATATATTGTACTTTAACGTTTGTGTATGTTTGCAGAAAGACGAAGTGTACCTGAATTTGGTGCTGGAGTATATACCAGAGACTGTGTATAAAGTCGCACGTCATTACTCCAAAGACGAACAAACCATACCTATTAGTTTTATAAAGGTAAGTATTTTTGTGTACCTTTGTGTACCATTTATAGTAAATTAGCTTTCCGCCCGCGGCTCCGCCCGCGTGGACTACAGATTTTATCGTGCCCAACTGTGGGATAACATGTAGCCTATGTCCTTTCCCAGGCTCTAATCTATGTCTTTACCAAATTTCATCAAAATCGGTTCAGTAGCTTAGGCGTAAAAGATGGACAGACAGACAGAGTCGCATTTGTAATATTAGTAAGGATTACACTGCAATATCTTGACCTGCCAAACCCCGGATCAAACGTATCTCGAATTAGATATGGTAGGAAGATGATAGGCAACTAATATTAACTAACTTTAAATTAGCTAGACTTTAAAATCAACTGTCAATGATTCTAAAACGTGTCCATGATACTAAAACACTTTCCAGAAACCTTGCAACAATTAGTGCTATAGGGGACGGTGCCGTAAGAAAAAATGAGGTCAAGTTGTGGTTGCGATAACTGAGGAGCTTTGGAACGAAAACCGATAAATTTTATTTGTGTTCCGGTCGCATCGTTGTTTAGTAGGGAATTATCGGTTTTTGTACAGATCCGGGTATTTCGCGGACGGATTTAGAGCGGATTTATCAGTTTTTGACCAGGTTACATAAACAGAGCAAGATATGTAAGAGAACAATAAATTGGCATCATAAAAAAATGACAAGATGTGATTTATTGCTTTTTGTTCCGAAGCTCCTCAACTAGTAGCGATCTCGTTAATTAAAACTGAAAAGGTTTCTTTAGGGAGCGGTTCAACTTTATTTCCCGAACTTTTTACTAGTTGTTATTAGCGACCCGCTTCGCCGCGGAGCTTTCCTTATGTTTCAACCAATTTACACAAAAAAAATTGATGAATTTTACCAATAAAGCGTTCTCTTGAATCACTCTGACGATTGGTAAAAACCGTATGACAATCCGTCCAGTAGTTTTTGAGTTTATCGCGTTCAAACAAACTATCTGTATGGCGGGTTGTTTTATAATATGTCGTTGTAGTACTAAAATTCTTCTGGACGCGGGTATATCATAGAATATCTCCGCACAGGCTATTATATCTCCGCGCGGGCTTTTTCCTTCCCGATATTGCTATAATTGATTTAAATTTAAACCGCGTGAACTAATTAATTTGTTTTGTGTTTTTTTGAGTGAGTTCATGAATGGATTAAATTCAAGACGCGGTTTAAATTTAAATCAATTATCGCAATATCGGGAAGGAAAAAGCCCGCGCGGAGACCCGGACGGCTAGTTTGTAACGTAATGCTTACGTCATCGTATTTATTGTTATATTTGCGATTAAGCTGAGCTTATATTTAACTGTGCAGAAGTCCGAACATCAGGGTAAGACATAAATAAACGCTAAACAAAATAAACGCTATACACTCAAAGACCCACACTAAGCTTTTCACTTTAGTCCTTTGGAACACACATGAAGACAGACACGAAGCATTTGCTCCGACTGGGAATCGAACCAAGGACCCGCCGATGAAGAGGCAGCGTCATTACCACTCGACCAAACCGACGTCATCATGTCTATGCTGTTTATAAATGAAAATAAGGTTACCTGATACGCTGGCCTCTGGTCCACTAAGCTAACAATACCGTCTTTCCACAGCTGTATATGTACCAGTTGTTCAGAAGCCTGGCATACATCCACTCGCTGGGCATCTGCCACCGGGATATAAAGCCGCAGAACCTTCTCCTCGACCCCAAGACCGGAGTACTAAAGCTGTGCGACTTCGGATCAGCGAAGCATCTAGTGCGCGGCGAGCCTAATGTATCGTACATTTGCTCCCGGTACTACCGAGCGCCTGAACTCATCTTCGGCGCCATTGACTACACTACGAAGATTGGTGAGTAATTTAATTAACTGTAGTAATTGACTCTAAAATTAATTTTGTAAGGGCTCTTTTATTGTCGTGCGTGTTTGCACCCGCGTGCGGCCCAGGCCCGCATGCGTACCAGCCGCAACCTGTCATTTCATACATGTTTTTTTCTTTTCCCGCATGCGTGTTTCCCCGCCTTACAATAAAAACATGTATGAAATGACAGGTTGCGGGCGGCCCGGGCCCGCATGCGGGCGCAAACACGCATGACAATAAAAGAGCCCTAACCCCCGACATTAATTGCTTATAGCTTTTAAACAGCTGAATACATTTTGATAAAATATAGAACCATCTAAGAACCATCTCGATTACGTCAGCTTTTAAACAAAAAAATGCAACAAAATCGTTCCATTCGTTTTGGAGCTACGATACCACAGGCAGATATACAGATACATAGATACACACGTCAAACTTATAACTACTCTTTTTTTGTCGGGGCTTAAAAATAAGCTAGTCAACGTTCGCAAATCGAGTTCTGTAACAATTTTAAGGCTCCTCCAAACCCAACGATGCCGTATTACTCTGGGTCGTTGAGGTAATATTTCTAGCACTGGCTACACAGTCTGTATGTCCGTTATCATCTCTTTTTATTGAAAGTCGTAAAGCCGCCAGTTTGACAAAAAAAACAACCCTTTTGAAACCTCAAAACATTTTTACGTGTCTTTTGTAGTTCCCTATAGCTGTAAAACTGAAACGTAGCTTATTTAAACGATTGAGGTAATATTACTAGCGTATAAAGTAGATATTTCGAACAAAATATGTAAGCGCGTGCTGGGAGTGTCTCATCTTGTTCTTATCGTGTAGTCATAGTTAAGTGTGTGGCGAACTTGGCCTCTGACTTGGTTTTAACGACTGTAATCAATCGACAACAGCCGGGACTGACAGCAGGAGTGTCTCATTACTCATACAGTAGCGCCCACCGCCGCCCGCAGACTAAAGGACTTGTGGTCCATGGGCCACAACGCGTGCTACAAATAAGCAATTTTCGGCGTCCACTCTAGTACGAAAATACTGGACTTTATGTGTTTACCTATGAAATTGACGATTTTTTCTCAACCTTTGTTTTGTTCATAATTTATTTAATTGAACAGCAGTTCCTAAAATGTTTTTTTATTTAAAGCCTTGGCCATAAAACGAAGATTTTGAGTCAAGTAATACATATTTACTTTGGATTGATTTACTGAAAGCAACGCTCAAATATAGCACTTTCCATCTGTTACCCGTTTCATGGCTTATTTTTGCTGTACCTTTGTTATAATTAGATAGATAGATAAAACCTTTATTTAACTGACACTTTACACACAATTACAAAAACTAAAAAAATAAAAAAATAAAGTAAAAACATTTACAACTTCAATAAACTAAGTATGAAAAAAATTGACTTACTGTTGTCCAAGCCTTCCCACAAAATTTTGTTAAATTTGGATCTCGTATTCCCGAGAAAAATTTAAAAACGTCAATATGAAAAATAGAGTTTTTCAAAAATATTGCATGAAAAACCGCAATTTCATAGGTCACCTATTATCTCAATGTTTTAACCATGTTGTTTGTTCCCAGACGTATGGAGCGCGGGGTGTGTGGTAGCAGAGCTACTGCTGGGGCAGCCCATCTTCCCGGGGGACTCGGGGGTCGACCAGCTCGTCGAGATCATCAAGGTAAAGCAAAATTCAAATTCAAAATTGTTTATTGGAAAACTAGTGACAATAAACGAAACTTAAAACTAAACATATTTATATTATGGCAAATTAATACCTGTTCCTTAACTAAGCTAAATGCGTATCTCAAGCGATAGAAGTATAATTAATGAAAAATGCGTACACAAATCCGAAAAGAGGAATTTAGTGATATAGGCCCGCACCGGGACATGTTTTCGAAATCCGTGCGGTCCACCAACCCGCATTGAGCCAGCGAGCCTGGTGGTCTAAATCCCCTTCGTGTTTCGCAGGGAGGCCCGTGCCCCTTGTTGAAAATTGATAATGTGTGCTACCCTTTACATTACTCTATGATTATTTATAATGGTAACACTATAAGGTTGACTGACGTTTTGTCTCTGACGCCTTGACTCACTTGTCAAATTAGCACGCCTAGCTTAACTTTATGTTTGTGCCGTCCAATTTTAAAATCCATTATAATCTTATTAATTATTGACTATTTCTGAAGTTTTATTATATTCGACGCATCCTGCTGTGTCGTGTGCGTGGCGCATACACGCCAAACCGCTGCTGCTGCACTCGCCTACACCCCTCGGTGGGGACCTATATGGGCCGATAACATTTACTAAAAAGGAGCTGTTTTCAGACCTCTTCATTGTAGAAGTTAATAAGATAAATATTCGGAATTCTACAATGATGATGAACTAATAATCTATTTTCTTATTTTTCAGGTATTAGGCACGCCAACCCGCGAACAAATTCGAGAGATGAATCCAAACTACACAGAATTCAAATTCCCACAAATCAAGAGTCATCCCTGGGCGAAGGTAAGCTGAAATCTATTTCGCATTTTAATTAAATTATTTATGTATGTTTTATTATTTATTATTTGTTTGCATAAACATTTATTATTATTTTCACATACATATTTGCTTGTAGATTAGTAGAGCTATTGAGTTGTAGTAGATATTCATTGTATTTAATTTATGTACTTATTTATTTTAATTTTGGTCCGATTTGGCAGTTCATCACAAAGATAATATGTTTATAATAAAAAAGTAATTGAATATTTTATTTTAACTTTTTTGAGTAATACGTATAATTTATTTAAAACTCAATAGTATATTTTTGTGGTGAAAGGAAAAAGATTTTATGTTACAATGAAAAAAATCTATATTTTCTTTGACTTTATTCTATTTTAAATTAATTAGCTAAATGTGATAAATTGAATTGACAAAACGGACCTTCATTATTTATTCACATTTAAAACCGGAAATCTAGTATCGTATCCTGCTAAGAACTAGTATGGTAAAACCAAAGTACCAACAAAAAAAACGAGATAATCATACATAACTATCAACATGAATGTGAATAAACCTCAACAAGCGACCGTCTTTTTCTGTCGCATGCGAAAACATATGAGTCAGAAAGAGACGGCGCGCTGTTACTGTGTATCGCGTCATTGCAGTTCATGTTGGAGCGAATGTCCATGCCCAAGAACGCCACTGACCACCAGCGCATAAGAGTAAGGCCATCTACGTCACAGCTAAATGCCTACATTTTGTTTCTAGCGCGAAATTTAAATCAAATCATTGATTGCGATTTAATTGCTATTGATAAGCCTAAGCCGGGTACATAGGTAATATAGGTCCACATCAAAAGCGAATTAAAATATGGCCCTGGGTGGGGACGTCAATGGGCTGATAAAAAAAAATTGGTTGTTTGTAAAGTAGGTTTACGATCGAGATGTTTACGTGATAACGTCTTATTGGTGAGAGAGACGGAAGATCGGTCCACTCACTCGAACGCTATGCCAGCCTCCGCTCGTGAGGATTCCGCGTGACAAGTTTCACGGAATGACTGGCAGCGCTCGAGATGAGACGGGAGATCGGTCCGTCTCTCTCTCTCGTTATACCTGCGATCGCGCTCGTGAGGTTTTGGTGTGACACAAGTTTCTGAACATGTCACCCGACTAAAACGATTTTAAAGACGTTATCACGTCAAAAAACGGGCTTGGAATAGACGGACGGTAAATGGCGTCGATTCCTGGTCGGGACAAACATTCATGTAAGTAGCAGATTTTGATGCTGTAGTTAATTCTTATTAAAACCTAGGGGGGTCGTTAGTCGTTACTTTCTTACGTTGTACAAAATTCATTTAAAACTTGCTGTATACGCTAAAAAAATTACGAGGTAGATTCTTATTCAAACATAAAATATTAAAAACATTAAATCTGAACAATTGAAATGTCGGCATTTAGCAAACCGGTATTTTTTGTCAAGAGGGAGATTATTCAATGTTGATTCATAGGATTTGATGACGCTAAAATATTCAATTCTTCAAGGCTGATTATGGCCTCTTTATATTACAAACGGTCATGTCGTATTCCCTAACATATAACGAATGTGTTCGCTCTTGACCACAATCTAGCTCAGGGGCGAAGATGTGGTCGAGTATACGGGATGAAAAAGAACCTCCTAGCTATATTCAAAATCCTGAACCAGTATCACTCAAAGAACACATTTATGAAAAAAATAATTTTTTTTTCAATGGGAATAGTTCATTTTTTGCCTAAACGTAGACATTACTCTTACACCAGGCACGCGAGGGGTGCGGGTAGCGCTCGGGGGGTGCGCCCGAGTGGTGTCTACGTTTAAGAAAAAAAAATCCCACCCCCCCCCAAAAAAAAAAAGTGTTCAGTAAGTGATACTGGTTCAGGATTTTCAATAAAGCTAGTAGGAGGTTCTTTTTCAACCTGTATAGCAAGCTCACCCAGATTTCAACATTCATTGAATTAAAATGTCAAGGGAATTGCGATCATGATTTTAATGTTTATCTTTAAAAAAAATCCATTCAGTAAATGAGAAATCATTGAATAACTTCCCGAGAAAAGCCTCTGGCATGATTTGATGACGTCACGACTAATTGGTTTCGCTCTGCAAACTTGTTTGTTGGTGTTCAGTGTGCATTCGGTCGTACTATGAGTGCAGTTTGTCTCTTGCGTGAAGAAGTTATGACAGACATCACGAAGTTTCAACACTTCAGAAAGAAAAATACAGAATTTTTATAACACACAAAAATAATACATAATACCAATACAATATTTAGAGGTGGGGTGGAAAAGGTGTGGGTACAGCAGACTGATTTGAAGCCCACCCTGATTCACAGTAAAGGGAGTGAGCTGGAAATTTTAACATAGTAGGTATTAAAAAATATAATTTGCAAATAAAAAGTTCATGTTATACATATTATTTTCATTTATTCTTTTCACGTTTCTTGGTTAAATAATGACTTTGTTAAAAATATTTAAAGTTTGGCGCAGGGGGTGGCAGCAGTCTTTTGCCCTTCTTTAGTAGCCAATGTTTTTAGTATCTCATGTCCTATGTTTCATTTTAATACATTCTTCGTGATGTCTTAACGCTCCTTTGTTGTACGCATCATTTAACCCTTTTAGCGCCAAGAGTTTTCGTTAAAAACGCCCACCACACGCCACGACATCAAAAATTTTTTTTTAATGTCGTGGCGTATGGCGAACGCTTGGTGAACGATATTAAAGAAAAAAAAATTGTCTCATATATCAGACTTTGGCGGCGAAGGCACGAAACTTAAACGTCTGATATATCAGACTTTGGTGGTGAAAAGGTTAAAGCCCTCATATGTTTTTAACTATAACAGTGATTTATTAGAGATAGTTCTTGTCATGATAATATTACGAATTTCGAAACGTTTTTGTTCACAATTTCTGTTCTGGATCGTTGCTCGTACACACAACGATGACGACAAAGCTTATAAATTAAACAGACTGGTACCATAGACACATCATCACATTACACACAAGGAATTCAAATGAAAATGAATTCATCATCTACAGTACATAATTTATAACCTAACACGGTTTTTAACAGACTTCATTGTGTAAATATGCATTATGCGTCCCTTTTTACCAACCTATTTTCATTTCATATTTCACCTTTAACTGGTGTGGTTGAAAAGATACGATGGTACCTTATTGTTAACATGTCAAAAAGTACAAGGGTCAGGTTTCATATGTGACAAAATGTGCAAATGTCATAAAGTCGAAGGGTGTTGCATTTGTAACCAAATGTAAAAAAAAAGTTGTTGTTAATAATGGTCAAGAGCTAAACTTGACAACAATTTAGCTCGAGGGCGAAGATGTAGTAAGCTTCCCCAAAAAATACCTACTCATTAGAGATTCGGGTTATATGAGCTGTAAAATACAGACGCAGTCAAGGAAATTTCATTCACATTTTAGCACTAAATCGTTTTAACAAGAATACATTTTAAAAATTGGACTTTTTGTCACTTTTGCTTTGTAACAACCGTTCACTGTATGTACGTTTTGACACTTACCATTTAAACCATCGAACGTTATGAAATGTTAACAATAAAATACTGTCACCGTTGAAAAGGTTGCCTCTTTTTAATTGTACTGTAAATATTAGTTAATAAGTACAGTTAGACGAAACATTTATTTCAAGTTTCAGTTCGGCAAGGATGTAGTTTCTTGTGTGAATAGACCAACAGGTCTTAAGCCTTTAGTTTAAACACAGAATCTGCTTTATTTCTCCTGGGTTCGATTCCCGTTCGGGGTAAAATTTGTGTAAAAAGCAGATGCTCGTCTCGATTCATAGGTATCCTTGTCAAAATCTTAGCGTGGGCCTTTGAGTGTGTAGCATTTTATTTATTTTCGATGCGACAGAACGAGAAGGAATGACAAAATTACAAGCGACAAAATTATATGGAAAGTTTTTAAATTAGTGAAATTTGTCCATGAAACTCGAAGTGAAGTCGTATGAAGAATTTTTTTTTTTTGAAATATTTATTAAAGAAAAGTTTCGTGTACCTACTGATTCACATCCTTAATTTTCACTAAAGCACTTAAAGCCACCAATTAGACCTCTTACACAGGGCTTTAGGTATCTCTTTTTCAACCTCTCGGGTGGTTAATCAGTCTTCAAGCCAAGCAATATAGGTCAAAATACGAAAAAAAAATTTGAGTTCCCATACAAACTTCATCAGCATATAGCGCATTTTTTTCGTATTTTGACCTATGTTCCTTGGGGAAGTTGTTAAGTTTCATGGACTGATTAACAACCCGAGAGGTCGAAAGAGAGATACCTAAAGCCCTGTATTAGCTTAGTAGTATTCGATAATACAGTATACGTACGCGTAGGTATTCCGCGCGTGCACGCCGCCGGACGCGATCTCGCTGGTGTCGCGGCTGCTGGAGTACACGCCGGGCGCGCGCCTGTCGCCGCTGCAGGCGTGCGCGCACTCGTTCTTCGACGAGCTGCGCGAGCCGGGCGCGCGCCTGCCCAACGGCCGCCCGCTGCCGCCGCTCTTCAACTTCACCGACTACGAGCTCGGCATCCAGCCCAGCCTCAACGACTTCCTCAAGCCGCGCGCGCCGGACAGCGCGCCCGCCGCGCCGCCGCACGACGAGCCCGCCCGTACGTATATATACATACATATGCAAACATACACACATACCTACAGCTCGGCTCCAGCCCAGCCTCAACGACTTCCTCAAGCCGCGCGCACCAGACAGCGCGCAGTACGTACACACATACATACATACACACATAGGGCTGCCATCTCTAAAACTTGCCCCCCAGGACCGGAAGCGTAAGTTCCCCGGATTTTGGAGCTTTCACCCCGGACATTTCAATACTTTTTTCATTAACTTACATCTTGATTAAAATATATTTTCCTCCGTACTTGATAGAAGAAAACTTTAATTTTAAGCCTCTTTTGTTACATGAAATAGTGTGTTTAATCTTTCTTGTGATGACAAGTGAGTAATTTTGCTTTATTTTTTAACCTTCTTAGGTATGTAGGTTTTACATAAATTATGGAAACGGGATCTGATCGAAAGCCCGGACTTTTATTGTAGTCCGCGTTGCACCCGGACTACAATTTAAATCCCGCCCGGACGCTCCCCGGACTTCTTCCAAACTAGGACAAATCCGGGGAAACCCGGACGTATGGCAGCCCTATACACACACAATACTATTGCTATTCTTATGTTATGTTTTTGATTCAATGTGATACCTCCCCACATCATTACTAATATTCTTCTTTTTCTTTAAAGTCGCTTGTTCATCGCGACTAAATTTTACTAATATGTTTGTTACTCTTTCACGCTCAACCGCCTGGGGCAATTTTGTATGGAGGTAGCTGATACCCTGGATTAACAAATAGGCTACAAAATTTTCCTAAATTCCCACGAGAACGATGTCCTGGGCGGAAAACTAGTCAAGTCATAATTTGTTTGTGGAATATTAATAATTATCTTTACTAAGTAATGTATTTTCATATTTGACGGCCGGTTTGGTCGAGTGGTAGTGACGCTGCCTCTTGATCGGCGGGTCCTGGGTTCGATCCCCAGTCGGGGCAAACATTTGTGTAAAAAGCAGATGTTTGTTCTCGGGTCATGGGTGTTTGTGTTTGTCTTTATGTGTGTTCCAAGGGACCCACGACACAAGGGAAAACCTTAGTGTGGGCCTTTGAGTGTGTAGCGTTAATTTATTATTATTATTATATATTTTCTTATGAAGGAATTCAATACCCAAAATAATATTCAGGCTATCAACCTGAAAATAAAAACTTGTAATTATCATTGGTATATGTTGATGTTGTTTGTTCAGCAGAGACCTCAACCTCGGGTCCGTCGGGCGGGTCGCCGCCGGCGCCCTAGGCCTCCGCCATCATTCGCCGCCGGTACCCGCATAATAGCTGTCGAGGCGAGTCGTGTGATACTCTAGTGTAATTATCTCAAGCTTGAGCTGCCGTAGTCGGTGAGAAGGGTAAATCCGCTGTAGATTCTAATTGCTACTGGGTGGCTATAAATTAGTTAGCGAATATTAGACATGTCTATCAATTCATTAAAACCCTCGCGCGATTCTAGCACACCCGTGTGTGCAAGATTTGTATCGCACGCGCCGTAAACAAGCGCGCGCGAGCTAAACAACCTTCCCCAAGGAACGTACTTCGGCCCTTATTATCACTTGTGTGATCAACTGTACCTAAATATGAGAAGTCGACATTTTTTTAAGAAATTCCCTTGGGAAAAATTGTTCAGTTTCATGGGAGAGTCACCGCCTATATGTTCGCTAATTAAAGTCACCCCATATAGTTTGGCTTATGAAAGAGGAGACTGAAGTCTTCAAAAACTTTTCTTATGGCAACAATGAATCAGTTGAGTGAAATTTATGAAGTGTAGTGTAGACAAAATGAATTCATTGATATTTAATTTAAATAAAAACTTGAAGACTCCGGCCAAAAGGACTTGTTTCCAGGCCAGAAAATATTTTAAAAAAAAACTACGTCACTTTATGATTTGGAACACCGACACCCAGTTGCAGAAACGCCTATTAAAGTTAATGCCACTTTAAATATCATACTGTCACTTTCCGTCTCTTTGACTTTAATAAGGACGGCATTATATTTAAAGAAGCTTTAACTTTATTTAACGTTTCTACAACTGGGCGCACATGTACAATTTTTTTAATAACTCGCATTTTCGGAGTCTCATCTTTCACTAGCCAGACTCTACCACCTCATATCGATATTCGTGATGCATATTTTATTATAGTCAAAATACACTCCTCAAAAGTTTCTAGGAATAACGTAAAATTTTACATACAACAAAGGTTTTTTAAAAGTCTAGAAAATTACTCTATACTAAGTTATAAACTTTTAGTTCCAGTTCTTATAAACAATTTCTGTTCATGTCATGAAAATTGCGATCCATTATTGTCGTGTAAAATTCATGAAAAAACGTGCATTTTAATATTTCATTTCATCTTCGTAAACTTAAACAAAATTCGTTTTTATAAGAACTGAAACTTCAAGTATACAACTTGTTTATATACTAAAAATTTCATTTTCGTCTCAATTAATCTTGTAGCTTTTGAAAGAGACGTCTGCTGTATGAAAAATCGTGTATGAGTCCATATTGACGTGGGTACTTGATATTCTGGGAAATATGCAATACCTACAACTATGCATGCACTGAATCTGTTAAAATCACTATGTGTTATAAGTTATAATATAATTGGTACTTGGAAACTTGCCAGTCTGCAAATAAGAGCGCATGACACCTATTCGCTTATAGGAAAATGTAGCAAATATTAACACGAATATCGAAGTGAGGAGCCGGTGGTACCGTCGCGATGTGATTACTTTGTACTTTTGTAAGCTCAAATTGTCTCTTATGTACATACCTTGATGCGATTTATTCGGTAAACGACAGATCGTCTTGATAAATTGTTTTGTTTTATTTACGTTTGTAATAATCTTCTCTGTAACGCTGTGTATGTCGCGGGCGCGTTGTATGATTCGTCTGATTACAAACGGGCGTCGTCATTTTACAAAATTGTGCCATTTGTATCTACCGAATCAATTTTGAAATTTACTTATTGTAACTCTAATCTAAGCTATTGCAACTTAATTCTATTAAAACAATTTTCCGCGGCATTTGTCGTCATTATTCAATTCAGGCAAAAAAAAAACAATCAACAGTATTGTAAAATGACGACGCAATTTGTAAACTGACGAATAATACAAGGAGCCTGCGTCACATCGACACGCCCGTCGCTCGGGCGGACGCCCCTAAGATGCCTCGCGTGAAGTGACGACTCGCGTGGACCCTGTACTGTACTGTACCCTATAGGAGACATATTCAGTAGTGCATTAGTGTATTTATTATTGAACGTATCACTAACTCACAACTACTAGTGTACTTGGACGATACGACATACTAGCTAATCGAAACATTCGAACGCATACATAGAAAGCATACTTGTAAATTTTTATAACTAGCATTACTGATCTCTCAAGGATAATTTATGATATTTAAATAATATCTCGGAATATTATTGTATTTGTATAAACAATTCAGAGAATATAGAAAAAACTAGATTTATTGCATTATAGATATTCATTTTTTTGGGCATCTTCTACGTTGTAACAATTTTTTTATTGCAATGTACTTTTCGTATCAAGTGCTGGATTGTACTCTGTACTGTATTTAAGATAGCACTCTCGGTGTTCTATATAACTACATAGTTTTTTCGATAATATTGTATTCTATATTCAATAAATGATATTTCTATAATATAAAAAATTTGACATTGAAAACACAATGGTTATTAGTAGTCTTTTATGAAAACAATGTTATAATAATGCTAAAAATTTCATTGTCATAGTTTTTAAGTATTCGAGTTATTTCATTTTGCACCTCGATTTGGCGTACAGTTACAAATTAGGAAAACGTATTAAGCCTTTAAGTATAGACTAACATCTTTTATTCATGGTGTAGATGTAGCTTATTGCGTAACTTGGGATTGATGTCGGCTTGTGATCCTGATGCCCACTAGTGGGCTGTGGGCTGCCGGTGGGAAGAAGTGTAGACAAGAATTAAAGTGATCCTATCTGGATCTCACTGTCATTCGACGATTGACGATTCCCTGCGGTGCGGATTTCAGTAGTAAACCACTTACTATTAATTTCATCGTTTACTTCTGAAATCCCATTCGTTTAGAGGATGAATCATAACATAACACAGCAACGTCAAGGCAGTGAGAACTCGGGGTGGATGGGACCGCGTCGCTCCCGACATATCTGTCGCTTCCCCGCTCGATATGTTTGGGACTGAACATGTTTGTCTGCACTTTTAAAAAAACAAAAAAATACTTAATGTACGTTCACACGAAGGGGTCCTAGACTAATGTGTGTAGTCCCATTGCAGACAGCTAGTATGTATAGCGGTGACACTCACACATCTCACAATGAAATACTTTAAATATATTTAGATTTTATTTTGGTGATTTAGCATGCTTAACGATCGAAATTGCTCCTAAATTGCCAGGGCTTGGTGGATAGTGGTCTTTGTATTAACCGCTATTATTGTATCTAATGATAGTAACGTAAAATTATCGTATTGTGCGCTCGGCGCATCGATTTGAAATCACATAGTGGAGCTTAGTCGGCTTAGAAACTATGGTTTGCTGAATACACCTTTATAATTCGTGTAAATATAATTATCATTATGGTAAAGTTTGTCGGTTAGTGTGACTTGCGGCGGCCGGCAGCGGTCGGCCCCGTGGGGACTTGGTAGTAGTTTACATATGCATATTTTTATTAAGTCTATCTTATATGAATTTTGTAATCGACGTTGCTTCTGAAGACCCTCTGTGTAAAAAGTTATAAGACATACTAGTGACCTGAATGTTTGAAGCGATTTATCCCACTGATTGTCACTTTCAAGATTTGCGTGCACACCTCTATACAAGAATTACCCACATAAAATTTATAGTTCAACATGGGGTTGATACTTATAAAAATTATTTAAAGTTTTTTCTTATTACTGTAAAATTAAATTTAATAGTGAGTGAACTTTGTATTTTGTTTTAATTTGTTTTACTGAATTTGAAAGCATCGTAACACCCATATCGTTGTTAGTTATGAATGAAAATAACATAATTATAAAAGTAAATATTATGAATAGTAAACTTGGCTTTTTATTTGGAAGTCCTTTACCTTAATTCCTTAAACTCTCCTGCGTACACATTTCTTGTTGCAGCATATAAACAGGGAAACATCTATATATATAAAAGAAAGTCGTGTTTGTTACAACACTTATAACTCGAGAACGGCTGGACCGATTTCCATGGTTTTTGATTTGTTGTATTTCTCTCCGTCCCGAATAGTAGAATAACTATTAAAAACATTGGAAAATTGACGGGGAAATACCCACGGGAACGAAGTCCCGGGCGAAAAGCTAGTATGTTATAAAAATCTCTTGGTAAGTACCACAGGAACTTAGTGGATGGTGACCCAGAAAAAAACAATTGCTGCGAAAAGTTTAAGACCAGAACAACCAAACAATTATGTACTCGAAAAAATGCAGCGTGCGAGTCTGATATGGGCTTTTATGGTTCCAACTCACCACATTTCAATGATGGTGGCAAACTCCCATCATTGAGATGTAGTTTCGTACATCTCAATGATGGGACGAAACTGTGCTGGAGAAATAAATGTCTTAATCTCTCAGTGTTTTCAATCTTATGTTGACGGTCGGTTTGGTTGAGTGGTAATAGCCCCGCCTGGACCACTTGTACCATGGGATTGTACCATTGATGGTACCGCTGCCTCTTGATTATACGGGTTTTGGGTTCGAATTCCAGTCGGGGCAAATTTAAAACAGCGTGGGCCTTTAAATGTGTGGCGTCTATTTACTATCTATAATATGCTAATATAATCTTATGCATACAGGCAGTGTAGTGTAGCCCATGGCATACCAAATAATTTTGGATTTATTTATTTGCGGTTGGTAAATATGAAAATGACGGAGTGGAATGTGAAAAAAGAGGCCTTTGTTCAGCAGTGGGACACAGGCATCGAGTTTTTTTGTGACACTATTAACTGACGAGATGCGAAGACTCCACATACTCCATGTGACGAATTCGGGAAAGTGACGAATTAGTGATTTTAATGAAATTGGTGAATTTCAAAAGTGACCAGTTGACGAAAGTGACAAATAATGGAAACTATCGAGTGATTTAACTCGTGTATCTCCTAAGTCTATGTCCCGAAAATGGGCTCTATAGACATTTTATCCTTTGCTAGCATTTGGAACGAAGTAATAACAGCTGTTTAATGTCAAACTGACGTTTACAGCGGATTCACGCAAAAACACCAAATTCGATACAAAATCATGAAAATCTCATATTTTCTCTATGAATTTTGCTGATGACAACAAAACTATTTAAAAATTGTTAAAATGCCGCGCGTGAAATTTGACTACGTGGTGAGCTTTAGCAGTGAATCGCCGGTAAGTTTGTGTTATCCTGTAGATAGTATTTCACGAGATTTTATGCTGATATAACATGTTTCTGTTGTTCTTTGCTATCAAAGGATGCTCCAGCCAGTAATCTCTTGGCCAATGAAGCCGGCAAAGGGCGGTGGCTTTGTACTAAAGGCGAGCCTTCCTGCTCCGTACTTCTGCAATTAGCTAAAGCAGTACAGGTTAGTTTATGTACGAAAAACATCGAATTTGTAAAAGATACACTACGAAGCTTCTTCTCACGACTATAAATAAACAAAAAATAAAATAAAAATATACATTAAATAAACTTCTCACGACAATGTAGCTTGTGTCACCAGCTTAGGCTCCAACTATCACTGTGTAAAAAATCAGGTTGTTGCTCCCTTTTGATGTCAGGGAAAGGGACAAAAAAAGTAGCAAATGCACTATTATTTGGCACAAAATTATGCAAACAAACACATTTTAATTATCAGAGTCCATCACCACAGCTGGGCCACAATCGAAATTTTAATGTTTGACTATGCCAAGAATTTCTCAAAATTTGTCGTATACGATTGGCAAAGAAAACAGAATTTCTCGGGGCCGCGTTTTAAAGTTATCGGGGGTTGTTTGGGGCCCAGCTGCAGTGACGTCACTACAGCTGAGCCACACCTGCATCTCGAAGATGGAACCATGTAGCGGAGATCTGACTACGTAGAAAATTTCTCGTGAATTTCTCGAGACAAACGCCAAAATAAGAAAACTATCCGGTCTCGCGTTCAAAAGATATAAGACATTCGTTGGGGCCCAGCTGCAGTGACGCGTCACTACAGCTGAGCCACCTGGAACTCGAAAACGGGATGACGTAGGGGAAATCTGCTTGCGTAGATAATTTCTCGAGTATAATCATCGAAAAATCTGAGTTTCTCGGTGTCCCGTTCTAGAGGAAAAAGACTTTATTTAATTTTCATAGAAAGGTACAGTCGCGGTCAAAAGTGAAATGAAGATTTAATTCCAGTAATATGATAATAAATAAATACACTAAAGCAAACAGAGCCGTCTGTCATAGTTTACAACAAGTCTTCTTCCTTTAGTATCGCGTAGGTATAATAAATACAATCAATGGTGAGATCTAAACTATAATAATTTTATTCAATATTGTAAGCCCAAATGTTACTGTTCCCATAAGGGTATTTAATGTCAGTTATGATAGTCATTCCGAGAATAGCATATCCCGGAATGACTGGTTTATCCTGGGTTTGACCAAAAAATTTCTACCTAACTTTTCAGTCAAACGTCGAAAGTAAAATAATCTGTTTCGGGCTTTGCCTAGTCGATCCTAGAAGCGACTTGCAGACTCGGTCAAACGTCGATCTATACTGTACTAATAAGTAATATGTTTAATTATGTACAATTCTAAAATGTCATAATGCCTCACCATGTGAGAATAATATTGTCATAATTGTAATTATGACATTGTCATTATTGTAATTATGACAATATTAAAACAATACACATTAAAATTAAAAAATGTCGTTTTAGTATACAACTTTTTCATTTTAATTAAGGCAATATTTATAAAATAAACATTGTTTTTTTAAATGACGTTTTATTAAATACAACTAATATAATATAACAAACAAAGTACACACTACATATTTGAAGTTTGACTGGTCAAACCCCGATTTCATGTTTCATGAAATTGAATTTCGATGTTTGCCTGACCAAATTAGTCTCTCCTAGGTTTACGTCTCTCCTAAATTCTTTAGTCTGAGCCGAAAAACATCATTTATTAGTCAGATCTGCAGCTGGAGCATGATCGCGACAAACTCACGCGGCACGCCTCTCGGTGGACGGTGAAACTTCATTTTTAACCCCCGACGCAAAAAGAGGGGTGTTATAAGTTTGACCGCTATGTGTGTGTGTCTGTGTGTCTGTCTGTGGCACCGTAGCTCTCAAACGGGTGAACCGATTTGGATGCGGTTTTTTTTATTTACAAGCAGGTTTTTTGGCGATGGTTCTTAGATACGTTTTATCAAAATCGGTTTAGCCGTTTCAAGGTCATCAGCTCTTTTGTTAGCTGCGGTAGGGTTCTTAGACTCTTAATGTGTATTTACTTTACTTTCAAACATACATGTGACCTAAAACTTGAAACACTCATGTATGCTTAATAACTATGCAGGATTATGGAACTCTTGGTCTGATGCTGCAGCCAGGATATCCAGAACACTAGCACACTCTTAAAAAAATAATAGCAGATATGTCGTGTTTGGACTCGTTTTGTTCAGTATTTGATTCTGCATACAATGCAATGGTGGCAACACGGTGAGCTGATGCTGCGGCCAGGATATCCAGAACACTAGCACATCCTTGAAATAAGTTAAAAATTTTGAAATAAAAATTAAATTAAAAATTTAAAACCCCCCCCCCCCGCAAAAAAGTAAAGCGGACATTTAAAAAGTAAAAAATAATACCTTTCGTTGAGCCATCAAATTCATTTCAGAAATACCTATATATATTTTAATTATCGAAATCGATGGATGGCACGATAGGGTTTGCTCATTAAAATGGCGCTATAATGTCGCGTCGGGGTACCGCTTTAGTGAATCAGACCCTTCATTTGATTGACCCTTCATTTGATTGGGTCTGATTCACTAAAGCGGTACCCCGACGCGACATTATAGCGCCATTTTAATGAGCAAACCCTATCGTGCCATCCATCGATTTCGATAATTAAAATATATATAGGTATTTCTGAAATGAATTTGATGGCTCAACGAAAGGTATTATTTTTTACTTTTTAGGGTTCCGTAGTAATCTACGAACCCTTATAGTTTCGCCATGTCCGTCTGTCCGACTGTCCGTCTGTCCGCGGGTTTCCTAAGAAACCCTTGGTACTACAGAGCTGAAACTTAGCATGATTATACATATGAATCACGCCGACAAAACTGTAGAGTAAAATCTTAGAAAAAAAAATTTTTTCGGGTGTCTCCCATAGACGTGAAAAGGCGATGAATTTTTTTTTTCTCGCCAATATTTTTGAGTGGGATGTCATAGGATAGCATATTAAAAGATAGAAGGGGTTTACTAAGAACGTTTTTCGATTCAGCACTCCGTTTGCGAAATATAAATTTTTAAAGTGAAAATGTTTGTCAAACACAAGTGTCCCCCCCCTCTACCTGCTAAACGGTTGTTTCTAAAAATGTGGAAAAATTCACGTTGGTAGATTATATAACGAAATTAAAAGGAAAACTATCACACATAACTTGGTCCTTCAAGTTTGCGAGTAATAGTCGACCAAGTGCCAAACACTGTTGGGATTAATAAGAATATATTTACTAATATAAGATCTTTGGTACTACAGAGCTGAAATTTGGCATGGTCATAGATATTGATTGCGCCGACAGATCTAAAATATAAAATTTTGGAAAAAACATTTTTTCGGGTGTTTCCCATGCACGTGAAAGGGCGATGGATTTTTTTTTCTCGCCGATACCATCGAATTGAATGTCATAAGATAGATTTTTAAAATATAGAAGGGGTTTACTAAGAACGTTTTTCGATTCAGCACTCCGTTTGAGAAAAAAATATTTTTAAAGTGAATTTTTTTGTTAAAAACAAGTTTCCGGGGGGGACACTACCAGCTAAACAGTTGTTTCTAAAAATGTAAAAAAATTCACGGTTATAGAATATAAAACGAAATTAAAAGAAAAACTATCACACATAAGTTGGCCCTTCAAGTTTGCGAGTAATAGTCGACCAAACGTTTTTGGGATTAATAAGAATATGTTTACAAGGTTCCACGCTAAAAGTGAGGGGAGGTCGAAAGCCAAACTGTAACATATTGACATTTTAGGTGTCGTTAAATAGTTTTTTGGGGGTGTTAATTACGAAAATGACATCAAAATTATTTTAACAGCAGGTTGATATTATTTCTAACAGTAATATTGCCGTAAAAAAAAACAAAAAAAAAAAAACAACAAAAAAATTCGCGCTCGCTTCGCTCGCGAATTTTATACTTACATTCGGTTGCATTTAGACCAAAACAAAAATTACAAACTCTTTAATAATACATTTGTTTTTAGGGTTCCGTAGTAATCTACGAACCCTTATAGTTTCGCCATGTCTGTCTGTCCGCAGGTTTCCTAAGAAACCCTTGGTAGCACAGAGCTGAAATTTGGCATGGTCATACATACCTATTGATTGTGGTGACAAATCTAAAAAATAAAATGGTAGAAAAAAAATGTTTTCGTGTGTTTCCCATTAACGTGAATGGGCGATGGTTTTTTTTCTAGCCGATATCATCGAGTGCGTTATCATAGGATAGCTTTTTAAAAGATAGAAGGGGTTTACTACAAACGTTTTTCGATTCAGCAATCCGTTTAAGAAACATTAATTTTTATAATGAAAAAAATGTGGAATAATTCACGAGGGTAGCATTTACGACGAAGTGTACCCTAATCCAAAATGGTTGACATACAAGGTTCCACGCTAAAAGTGAGGCGAGCCGAAAGCCATATTGACACTTCAGGTGTCGTTTAATAGGTTTTTGTGGGTGCTAATTACGAAAACGACATTAAAAATATACACCTGCTTAGCTTGATATTATTATATTATTCCTTACAATAAAATTGTCGCAAAAAAAAAAAAGTCGCGCTCGCTTCGCTCGCGCATTAAACACTTCCATTCTGTTATATTTAGGCCAAACTTTTTAATACATTTGTTTATGATACTAAGTATAGTATTTGGGGATTTTAACATAAACTATGATAATATAATACAAACACATAATAAACCAACACATGTGAACTTGCTCGCACCTACTGATAGCATAGTTTAGTCTTGTATAGATAGTATGTAAGTACCTCAGAATTTGTTAATAAATATTTAATCACTACTTTTCATTGTACGAGTAAACCTCTCGACTTGTAACACTTTATCTGTTTAAGTATATTAGGGAAACCTCTTATTGGCTTCTGTTTTAGTAATAAGTTTCAACTTATATGTTATCAATGTAGCTGTTGGTTTTCTAATAAATAAATAAAAATAAAAATAAAAAAATATTTAGGCCAAACTTTTTAATACATTTGTTTGTGATACTAAGTATAGTGTTTGGGGATTTTAACATAAACTATGATAATATGCTTGTAGAATTAAGAAGCCAGCTGCATATTTGAACCATGCTGCTACGGAACTCTACAATGCGCGTGGCCCGACACGCTCTTGGCCGGTTTTTAAATGTCCGCTTTACTTTTTTGCGGGGGGGGTTTTTTTAAATTTTTAATTTAATTTTTGAAAGGCTTGCTCGCCCTCTAAAATTATCAATGTTGACATTTTCATTTTTTTTCATTCATTTTTTAAAATAAAATCATAAAAACTTTCATTTTTTATGATTTTATTTTAATATATGGTTTAATGTAATTTTTGTACTTCACTCACGAAAGTCGTACCTACCATATTTCATAAAGAACTCATTACAAAGTTTCAAAGTGAATCAAGTGGTCTAACATAAACCACTGAACTTGAACTTGACTAAAAGGACTAGTATCCATGCCATAAAAATAAAAAATAACTCGTACTTTGAAAGACAGTTGTACGCGAGTGTACATTTTACTTCGGGTAGTCTAAGAGCTCGAGGTCAAAATATTGTACATATAATAGTGATCGAGTTAATCATTTAAGTAATATGAAAATGATACTAACATCATTGAAATTATTGACTTTTCTCTCACTAAATACTGTAAAACTAGTAACGTTATACTCTGACCAAAGAAAATCACGCCAAATATTAAAAATAACAGTTCTGTGCGCACTTTGGGCATCTGGCTCCTAGACTATTCACGATAAAAAAGAATATTTTTTTTCTCTAGAACGGGACACCGAGAAACTCAGATTTTTCGATGATTATACTCGAGAAATTCTCGAGAAATTATCTACGCAAGCGGATTTCCCCTACGTCATCCCGTTTTCGAGATCCAGGTGGCTCAGCTGTAGTGACGCGTCACTACAGCTGGGCCCCAACGAATGTCTTATATCTTTTGAACGCGAGACCGGATAGTTTTCTTATTTTGGCGTTTGTCTCGAGAAATTCACGAGAAATTTTCTACGCAGTCAGATCTCCGCTACATGGTTCCATCTTCGAGATACAGGTGTGGCTCAGCTGTAGTGACGTCACTGCAGCTGGGCCCCAAACAACCCCCGATAACTTTAAAACGCGGCCCCGAGAAATTCTGTTTTCTTTGCCAATCGTATACGACAAATTTTGAGAAATTCTTGGCATAGTCAAACATTAAAATTTCGATTGTGGCCCAGCTGTGGTGATGGACTCTAATTATCAAGTAATTAAGCATAAGGAGGAAAAAGTTTTCAAGGTTACTTCTAATTTAAAATATTGCGTCTGGTATTTACACAGGGCGGGTTATTTACACACAAACAGGACATGTGATAGGTGAACTTAGAATGTAAGTCTTTATACTTATGTAAAAATTGTTGACAATGTATTTTTTGTATACATATTATCTCCTTTATTTTAATTAAAGAAATTGATTTTTCATCATCATTTAAAATATTGCATAAAATTAACAATTCCAGATATCTTCAGTGAGTATTGGAGCTCACAACACAGCACTCGTGGAGGTACTGGTGGGCAGATCAGAAACTCCAAATGATCCTTTTCAGGTATTATTATAATGTCATTAATTCTACTGAGGAATATTTTAGAGCACTGTAATTATTTAAAACTGCTCTCATAAAAAATCGTTAAAGCTACCCTTTCGGCCGCCATGGTAACCGAGTTTGGTAACCAGTTACCTATGAAGAAATTTTCCTCTTTCCTCGTAACCAGTTATAAACGAAGAAATATTTATGGATAGGTATATCATTTGCAAAGAGCATCCAACCTGAGTGGTATATCTAAACTTCAAGGTGATCACCTAAACTTCACCCGAAGGAGCCTGACTATGGATAAATGAAATGTTGGCGGCCACTGATGAAACTTGCAGCAATCAATAGAGAAAAATATTACAAAACGAAAGTGTTGATTGAAAAAATGTCGAAAGTTGTATACTTTCGGAGATATAGAGCTTTGAAAATGAAAAAAATATTTACTAACAATAATATAATTTGTAGTCTTTACCTTCCTTACAGCATTAGATAACTCTATCGTACTTGTTTGAGCATGGAAAAGCATTTTTTTACTTTTATTATCATGTTTAGGTAGGTACAGTCAAGAGCATGCTAAGCTTGACACATTGAATCTTATCATACATTAGATATTTGAGAATGAAGAAGTATTTTAAAAGTAGTAACGTGTTTATTAGATAAGTAGGTACTGTAGAGAGATCGTTATTCGTCTACTTGAAAAACCTTTTGATAGGTATTTTGTAATTAAAAGCAATTAGCTTCCTTTTGACGGTCAATGCTGGTTCTTTCAGAATAGTTATTTCCTCTAATAAATAACTAAAAGTCGTTCCCTCTTTGCCATCTCTTATCGTCCCATTCGTCCCGACTACCCCTCTCTTTATAGTACCTACTAAATATATCTTAAGTGTAGGTACGCCCGGTATTTTCAGTTTTAGTAGGTATTATTAGAAATATCGCATATGTAGGAAAAATATAAGTTGGTGTTTTGCAATCAGACTATGTTTAGATTTATATAAATTGTTTATTTAAACTAAATAAATAAAATAGGCAATCAAATACAGGATCATTTTACAATCAGGTGTTCTAGACTCAAATAATAGACCATACTAGGTACTACAGGGTGGCGTAAAAGTCACGATGCAGTTGCAATAGGTTCCAATTTTTTTTTATTCATCTTAATTATTATGAGATAGTAAAAATAATACTCATAGAGATAGTTTTGAGTTAGTTTTTAAAAATTACATCACTTAAATGATCACCATTTTCAGCCTCACAAAGATGGGCTCTTTTGAGAACATTTATCATTATTTTCCTCAGGAGCCGCATGTTGGCCTTCAGCTGCTCGATTGTCTTGGGTTTATGTGTGAATGTAGTCTGATTGCAATACACCTACTTATATTTTTCCTAGATATGCGATATTCCTAATAATACCTACTAAGACTGAAAAGACTGGGCGTAGCTACACTTAAGATATATTTGGTAGGTACGGACGGCCGCAGCTCAGGTTATCACACGCGTGTACTCTGTGCTGTTGTGATAAGAGCGGTTTTGCAATGAAAATGGAGAAACCTGATGCGCTGGCCTCTGTACCTACTTATCTAATAAACACGTCACTACTTTTAAAATACTTTTTCATTCTGAAATATCTAATCTAGGATAAGATTCAAAGTGTGTCAAGCTTTGCGTGCTCTTGACTGTACCTACCTAAACATGATAATAAAAGTAAAAAAAATGCTTTTCAATGCTCAAACAAGTACGATAGAGTTATCTAATGCTGTAAGTAAGGTAGACTTCAAATATTTTTTTCATTTTTAAAGCTCTTTATCTCTGAAACTTCCAACATTTTTTCAATTTACACTTTCGTTTTGTAATATTTTTCTCTATCGATTGCCGCAAGTTTCATCAGTGGCCGCCAACATTTGATTTCTTCATAGTGGGGCTCCTTCGGGTGAAGTTTAGGTATACCAGGCTTCATAGAAATATGTTCGATGCTCTTTGCTTATGTTTTTAGCTGACACAGATTTTCAGCAAGTGTGATTATATTTGGGTTGACTTTATTAGTTAAACATTAGGGGTGTCATATATGCATTCGATTGTACTTGGAAGACATTCAGTTTGGTGCTGTCAGGTGAGCAATCCGCGTGCTTACTTAGTGGCGACGAGTAAAAAGTGCATAAAAGTGTATTTCGACGTGTGTATTTTACAATCCTTACAGAATAACCATTTTTTATTTTTTTTATTATAAGATGGGTTAATTTTGACCCCAATTTTGACCATAAAGGTCAAAGATGAGGTCGACGATGGAGCGAGTTAACCCAGAAAATGCCTATAAAGACACTGGTACTGCCACGCACCGACGAAACACAGCAAGCTGTTTGGCGTCGGACTTCGGTGGGAGGGTGGTCGCGAACCAGACGGCCCTTTACAGAGCCTACCACACCGCATGAGACCATAGGACGACACCTCAGATTCAGAAAAAATGAAGTGTCGTTGCCTGGGATGGATTACTAGGAGGCAGGTCTCATTTGTGTTTCCTTAGTCGCCTCTTACGACACCCACAGAACTGAACAACTTTCCACAAAGAACCCCCAAAAATTTTTCTAGCCTAGCAGATCCCACTGCTTCTCCAGCCAACTCAGCTCCTCTCAGAAGCTCAGAATCTTCCTGGTTGGCAAATCAGGGATTTCACAGGCTTCAAGGAGCGAACTTGTACCTGCGATAATTTTTGCCCGGTGTTCTGCCATTCCCATGCAGTTCAGGATTACATGGGCGACTGTTTCATCAGCCTCTAGGCAGCCCCCTCAGCCTCTAGGCAGGCGTTTAGAACGAATAGATCTTGTTCCAAGCTTCCATGTTGGACTGGGAGTAAAAGAAAAACAAAGAGTGTGCCAGCTGTCTACTCTTTCCAGGCTAACTGTAAAAGTCAGTAAGTGGGACGCGAGGGTTTTTCTGTTTTGTGGGCGAAAGGCTGACAACCTCTCACCACTTACATCAAATTTTATCTTTTAACCCTCTGAATGTATGTCAAACGTGGCATCAAGTTGTTTTTAAACCACTGATGCTCTGTCTGCCCCAATGGGGATTGGGCGTGAGCGTGTGTGTATGTAGGTGCTTGTTTAAAGGTGCTAGTAGCAAGCAGCGTGTTTCTATCGCCTCCGGAGTCTCGTCGCGCGGCGGACGGTAGTGGGGCGGCAGAGCGCGTGCGCACCTTTTCGACAGACCAGCTCGCGGCTGACGTCAGGAGCAAGCGCTGGGACCGACTGCGGGTCGTGTGCTCGCAGCCTTATAACAAACACTGCAAGGTAAACACGATAGCATCACACAAAGTCCCACACACAGCACTTAAGGCGACTACAGCACCCGATAAAGGCAGCACACATAGGAAGAGTGCCATCTCCGTCTCTCAGCAGGCCTGGGCCGGCAGTGCGAACAGTGTCGATACACGAAGTTTACGGACTATGAAAGCGTGCGTGCGTAAAAACATGTTCAAAAGTTAGAAAAATGAGATTTATCGAAAGGTAACAGCTTAAATCGAAAAATGCGTTAAATACTTATCGAAAGTGTTCAAATACGAACATTTTGATAACAAATTCAAGTTCCTGTGTGCATTTTACTATCGTTTTTACAGCTTAAAAGATACACAATATTGGTATTTAGAGGTAACTTTGTGAGCTTTTTCTATCGAACCAAAAGTGCTGAATCATGTTTCCAGCAAACTACTTATCTAGTTTATGTCCTGAATATTACCGTAGTATTTTTTTCTTCGATTTGATGCAGTGCGTCATGCTTATCTACGCATCATAAAATCGTAATTTAGGTGCTGTAGTCGCCTTAACCGGTAGAGGTGCAATTTAGAACGATCGTATTTCACAACAATTCAGCGATTTTGCACAAACATTTGTAACGCGGCGCGATATCCAGCCGTGATATGTTTACCATACAAACATATGACATATCCAGCATGGCCCATCTATTGTCCTGTCCTCTGTGCGCTACCAGCTGCACTAGGGAGGATTCAATGGAGGTAACAGACGCTGCCCTTTCTTTGGTTGATTTCTGGACCGGTAAAATATAATTATATATACAGGTCTGTTAACTAAAGCTGGCGCGTTCAACACATTTACACATTCCGTTTGTGTAGTGTCTGTTATCTACAACGCACCCATTTTACTAAAAACTAACTCTAGTCTACACTTATGAATCAATGATTTAAAAATCATTTAGTTTTAAACATCCTGTATAGTGAAATTGCATAAGTGTGAGTACTGTGAACGCGCCAGCTTTAGTTAACAGACCTGTACTTATACTACGATATTTATCTATACTTTTTTTAATTTTAGTAGGTTCTGACAGAATACCAGCGCGGCAGCCTAGCTGTGGCACAATGCTGAGTCAGCGCCATTTAAGTGTTCCGAATTAATTGTAATGCTTTACTTGTAATTAATTGTAATGTGGTTCACTTAATAAAGTGCTTTCTATTCTATTCTATTCAATATATATTTATGGACGTAATCTATTTATTTGTGGCCATTGACACGAAGAAGAAGAAACGTGAAGAAACATATCGAGAGACTAAGTGCGTAAAACGCCGGACAACCATAACATCACATAAGGGTCAGCTCACACCGAGACGCGACGCGACGTTGCGAATAGAGCTACTCAAAATTGAACTTTATTTAGTACATGAAAAGATTGTGAGACAGCCGCGGCGCGCGGCGGCGAGCGGCGAGGCGCGGCGCTGCGTGTTGCGACGTGTTATGAATTTTCACTTGTAATACATAAAGTTCAATTTTGAGTGGCTCTATCCGCAACGTCAGAAATTCTGTTTGATAAAGATCACGTTTTCACACCCTTGCAGTACGGCCTATCCTTCATTCACGTGTTCACGCCAGAGGGCGACACTGAGCCGCGGTCTGACAAGCCCGCAGACGTTCCTATGCATCTTCAGCTCGACGACCAGGACTCTGAAGACGATGACTTGAAGCCCGGGGCGCTGTTTGCCAAGTATAGGCAGTCGCAGTCACAAAGCCAAGAAAGCGCTGGAAGTACAGGTTGGTGGATTCCTTCCTTCTTTCCTTCCTACCTTGTTTATTTCCTTACTTATCATGTGTAGGTGAATAACCTTGTAAGTCGTAAACTAGCTTCTGGTGACAGCGCTTTACTTAATGGCATTTAACTTAATAACCACTGGTTTAATGGTTGAACGTGTCCTCCGAAGCACGAAAATGCTCGTGATCTCTCATAATTTATTTGCCAGTTTATTTATTTTTTTCAGAATTTCATACAGGGTGCAAGGAACAGCTTAGCAAAAATTTTAACTCTGAATTAAGATCATCATTCTAAATTATTTTTCAGTAGAATTTTCCATAGGAAAATGTTCCACCATTTAAGTATTTTCTAAGCTGTCCGTTACACCCTGTATAGTTGGACACTTTCATGGAGATAATTACCCCCAAAAGTTTCGCTAACTAATCTAAAACCACCCCAAAAGTACAGCTGCCTGTTTTTGTATTTTTGGCGCTCTGGTCAGGGGCTCTACTCTGTACCATCTACGACCGAAATTTCGAAGCGTCGAATGACAGTACATCTCTGTCTTGTGCTATACAGATGACAGTGACAGGTAGTGCCAATTATCGGCCGTCCGTCGATCGTAAATAGTACAGAGTAGATCCCCTGAACAAAATAAGGGGTGGTGCTCAGTACTACCACTTCTCTCCACCGATCAGAACACAATTATTTACAATTCCAGATTCACAAATTCGCCAAGCTACATCAAAAGTGTTAAAAAACATACCCGACACGTCTGCCAAGTTAGTAAGGACTCCTATTAGCAAGCCGAAAGAGAAACACTCTTCTAACGACGAGAGAGTGAAAGAGACAGATAGGAGGAGTGAGAAACTGATGTATGACGATGAAGACGCGCGACCGCACGCGAAGATTGATCGTGTAGTAGCCGCGCATAAAGATGAACAGGTGACTAAACATTTTCCCCCTGTTTTGTGAAATTACATGTTTCCGCCCGTGGATTTGTTCGCTTGAAAAAGTAGCCTATGTCACTCTCCAATTATCCATGTGAAAAAATCACGTCGATGCATCTTAACGATATTTGATGTGAATTGAACCCAAAAACGGGGTCCCATGAAATAGTTACAAAATGTTTTCGTTTAATTTTAAATTACTCTTTAAATAATGTTTCTGGGATTAGTAAAAACCAAACAATATTACGTAAAATTATTTTAAAAATTAAAACATAGAATCTGCATTTCGCACTCAATACTTAAAAAAATATTTGCTTTTCATAGTGGTTATGTGGTACACACTTGTATTGAGAATCATTTGTCACAAACTTATAAAACTTAACAAACTGTTTTCGGAACAGTTTTCCTTACACCTTGTCTAGTCTTGGTATAATATTTTAAGTTACACGCACACACTAAAAATACAATTACATCACACACACCAATTTAACTTTTTCATAAACTGCTAGATGCTGCTATTGCTTTATTGAGTGAGTGCTATTTTTAAAACAGGCAAAAACCTCATCCGAAAAAGCAGAAAAAGAACAAAAATACAAGGAGAAACCAAGTAAACCACCCAAAGATAAACCAAACACAGATAAACATGACAGAGATAGCAATAAAGGTGACTCATCCCACAGTCAAACGAAAGAAAGAGACAAGAAAAGAGACAGGGATAGTGAATCGCATAGGAAAGACAGAGAGGGTAAAACTACACCTCAGACTAATAAGAGAGATAGAAGTGCAAGTAAAAAAGATGATAATGACGGAGGTGGTAAGAAGGCTAAATTGACTAAAGATGACTCTGAACAAGGTAAGTCTCCAATTCCACTTAATAAAATAATAAAACGTTTAAAAAATAAACTGCAAAACCTTTTTCATAGACGCAAAGTATGTGTTTGCCTATGTGTTTTTTACATTATGTACGGACGGCCGCAACTCAGGTTATCACATGCGTGCACTCTGTGCTGTTCTGATAAGAGCGGTTTTGCAATGAAAATGGAGTAACCTGATTCGTCGGCCTCTGTACTTCAGGGACTGTACTCATGAGCTGCACGAGCTCATTCCGTCTGCAAAAGCATCAGTTCATATGCATGTGCAATTAACGCATAAATCAGAGAGTCATTATTATACCGTACTAGTTAGCTATCGAACTCGGTACCTTTTGCTTAGGAGTTCGACCTACCAACCATTGTCCACCAAGCTGTATAATATTAGTTTCATTACTTGATTGACATTGAATCTCTACTTAAGCGCTATACTCCGCGTCAGACAGAAAGGCGGAAAGTATTACGCTTCAAAATAAGAGTGTAGTACGATGTATAGTATTTCACTATCGCAAACGTTTCTTTTGATTCGGCAGGGTAATACGAACAGTTTAAATCCTACCAAAGATGGGCATTGTCATTGGCGTATCTAGGGTTATTTTCTAGGGGGAGTTCCCTAGACCATACTGGGGTGGGCACGGCCCACCCGCCCCCCCCCCCCCTATATACGCCTATGGGCATTGTGCTATATTGATTAGTATTTTGGCAGGCAGAACGCGACATACGCTACAAAGTAGTGGGCACGATAAGAGTCTTGCCCAATATTTTGAACCCTTTTTGCCTTCCTTTTTAACGTGGAGTATAGATAAGAAATTACTGCAAAATGTATTTGTCGAATAATTAATGTGTTATTATTTCCAGCACTATACGCGGGGCCAGTATCATCGTCCCCGCACACGTTACTAAGTGGCGTGCACTTCGTACTGAGCGGGTACGAGAACCCGCGCCGGGCCCGCGTCCGGGACACAGCCCTCGCCATGGGGGGCACCTTCCATAGGGATTGGAACCCGCAGTGTACACATCTCATGTAAGTATAACCCGCGCCGGGCCCGCGTCCGGGACACAGCCCTCGCCATGGGGGGCACCTTCCATAGGGATTGGAACCCGCAGTGTACACATCTCATGTAAGTATAACCCGCGCCGGGCCCGCGTCCGGGACACAGCCCTCGCCATGGGGGGCACCTTCCATAGGGATTGGAACCCGCAGTGTACACATCTCATGTAAGTATAACCCGCGCCGGGCCCGCGTCCGGGACACAGCCCTCGCCATGGGGGGCACCTTCCATAGGGATTGGAACCCGCAGTGTACACATCTCATGTAAGTATAACCCGCGCCGGGCCCGCGTCCGGGACACAGCCCTCGCCATGGGGGGCACCTTCCATAGGGATTGGAACCCGCAGTGTACACATCTCATGTAAGTATAACCCGCGCCGGGCCCGCGTCCGGGACACAGCCCTCGCCATGGGGGGCACCTTCCATAGGGATTGGAACCCGCAGTGTACACATCTCATGTAAGTATAACCCGCGCCGGGCCCGCGTCCGGGACACAGTCCTCGCCATGGGGGGCACCTTCCATAGGGATTGGAACCCGCAGTGTACACATCTCATGTAAGTATAACCCGCGCCGGGCCCGCGTCCGGGACACAGCCCTCGCCATGGGGGGCACCTTCCATAGGGATTGGAACCCGCAGTGTACACATCTCATGTAAGTATAACCCGCGCCGGGCCCGCGTCCGGGACACAGCCCTCGCCATGGGGGGCACCTTCCATAGGGATTGGAACCCGCAGTGTACACATCTCATGTAAGTATAACCCGCGCCGGGCCCGCGTCCGGGACACAGCCCTCGCCATGGGGGGCACCTTCCATAGGGATTGGAACCCGCAGTGTACACATCTCATGTAAGTATAACCCGCGCCGGGCCCGCGTCCGGGACACAGCCCTCGCCATGGGGGGCACCTTCCATAGGGATTGGAACCCGCAGTGTACACATCTCATGTAAGTATAACCCGCGCCGGGCCCGCGTCCGGGACACAGCCCTCGCCATGGGGGGCACCTTCCATAGGGATTGGAACCCGCAGTGTACACATCTCATGTAAGTATAACCCGCGCCGGGCCCGCGTCCGGGACACAGCCCTCGCCATGGGGGGCACCTTCCATAGGGATTGGAACCCGCAGTGTACACATCTCATGTAAGTATAACCCGCGCCGGGCCCGCGTCCGGGACACAGCCCTCGCCATGGGGGGCACCTTCCATAGGGATTGGAACCCGCAGTGTACACATCTCATGTAAGTATAACCCGCGCCGGGCCCGCGTCCGGGACACAGCCCTCGCCATGGGGGGCACCTTCCATAGGGATTGGAACCCGCAGTGTACACATCTCATGTAAGTATAACCCGCGCCGGGCCCGCGTCCGGGACACAGCCCTCGCCATGGGGGGCACCTTCCATAGGGATTGGAACCCGCAGTGTACACATCTCATGTAAGTATAACCCGCGCCGGGCCCGCGTCCGGGACACAGCCCTCGCCATGGGGGGCACCTTCCATAGGGATTGGAACCCGCAGTGTACACATCTCATGTAAGTATAACCCGCGCCGGGCCCGCGTCCGGGACACAGCCCTCGCCATGGGGGGCACCTTCCATAGGGATTGGAACCCGCAGTGTACACATCTCATGTAAGTATAACCCGCGCCGGGCCCGCGTCCGGGACACAGCCCTCGCCATGGGGGGCACCTTCCATAGGGATTGGAACCCGCAGTGTACACATCTCATGTAAGTATAACCCGCGCCGGGCCCGCGTCCGGGACACAGCCCTCGCCATGGGGGGCACCTTCCATAGGGATTGGAACCCGCAGTGTACACATCTCATGTAAGTATAACCCGCGCCGGGCCCGCGTCCGGGACACAGCCCTCGCCATGGGGGGCACCTTCCATAGGGATTGGAACCCGCAGTGTACACATCTCATGTAAGTATAACCCGCGCCGGGCCCGCGTCCGGGACACAGCCCTCGCCATGGGGGGCACCTTCCATATGAAGTATTGCAATAACCTTCCGTGCCCTGATGCAATAACCCTTGCCCTTTTGCAATAACCTTATGTGCCTTATTACTATAACCCTCCGTATTTCATCGCATTAACCTCTGTAACTTTTTTAAGAGATCTTGCATGGAAGCTGCTGAACTTTTTACTAGCTTGGATGACGGATATTCATAACTGACATTATAAATGCGATAGTTTGTAAAGATTGATAGATGGATGGTTGTTTGTTACTCCTTCACGCAAAAACTACTTGACGGATTTTGATAAAACTTTGCAGTTTAGATCTTAGACATCAGAATAACATATTTTTTTAAATTTCATTATTTTTTATTGCTATTGCAGTTGCGCGTTCCCGAACACACCAAAGCTGCGAACGGTGCGATCGTCGCCGAATGGAGACAAGGCTATAGTCGTGACAGCCGAGTGGATAGAGCGGTGTGCGGACAGACAGAGACTACTGCCGTGGCAGTGGTTCGCCACGGAGACCAAACATAAGGTTTGATAAATAAATAATATATAAAAACGAATTGCTGTTCGTTTGTCTCGCTAAAACTCGAGAATGGCTGGACCGATTTAGCAAATTTTTGTTATGAATTGACGGTGTTACGCTCGATGTTGTTCAGGACATATACCTCGGGCAAGCATTGCAGTTAGGTAGAGACAACTTCGAGCGGGAAATCACCAGAAGAGTGCAGCTTGGCTGGGCAGCATTTGGGAAGCTGCGTCATATCTTTTCGTCGCCACTCCCGCAGTGTCTAAAGACCAAGGTCTTTAATCAATGCGTCCTACCAGTCATGACCTACGGAGCCGAGACGTGGAACATGACAGTGAGGTTGGCCCACCGATTGCACGTCGCTCAGCGAGCAATTGAACGCTCCATGCTCGGGATCTCGCTAAGGGATAGAATCCGAAACGAGGTCATCCGACAGAAAACCGGAGTGATGGATATTATCCAAAAGTGTAGCAAGCTGAAGTGGCAGTGGGCTGGCCATGTCTGTCGCAGAACCGACGAGCGTTGGAGTAGACAGGTTCTCGAATGGAGACCACGTCTTGGCAAACGTAGTGTAGGACGCCCCCCAGCCAGATGGTCAGATGACCTAAAGAAGATAGCGGGTAGTGGCTGGATGAACACAGCGGAGGATCGTGCAAAGTGGCGCACCTTCGGGGAGGCCTATGTTCAGAAGTGGACTGCAATAGGCTGATATGATATGATGATGATGTTATGAATTAATAATGAAAGTTCAGAAAAAAAGCTTGTTTAATATTATTATCTTTATTTTTAGTACTGCTTCTTTGTGCTTGAATCAAAATGTCGTCGTAACGTGATTCTTTGTTCACCTCACAAGTACTTTTTACTTTATAAAGCTCTCTATTTAGGTACATCGAGCCAGATCTGCTTCCGGGGAGGATCCCCCGGGAACATGTCGTGCCGAGCCCCCCGCCCCGAGAGATAGCAGCCCGCCCAATGCAGCGCCGGACTCAGGTATAAATCGTTATCCTTTTCAGGGTTCCGTACGCAAAGGGTAAAAATCAGGACCCTATTACTAAGACTTCGCTGTCCTTCCGTCTGTCTGTCTGTCTGTCACCAGGCTGTATCTCGTGAACCGTGACAGTTAGACGGTTGAAATTGATGTATTACACTAACATGCCATGTTTGACATTTTAGAGGGTTATAAGATGAAAATGTAAGTGGTGAGAGGTGGAAATAAATAAATACAAAAGAAAAAGAAAACGTGTGTGTCTAGGTATTATTATCATTATCACATAATAATATGAGATGACTTTCCCCAAGGAATATGATCAAGAATATGGAATATGATTTTTTTCCTTTGTTTTAATCTCTCTTTCTTGTGAAAGAGGTAAGTTCCACTTTGCACGGGCGCTAGCAAGGGGGTTTGTTTTGCGAAGGGGGTTGTTTTGCGAGGAGGTTATGATCGACGATGTTCAAAAGGACAATGGTAAAAAAAAACCCAGGCTGAACCTGAACAGATACAGGATGTAGCTAAAAATTATGATGATATTTGCTGATGAAAATATATGATATCATCACAATCAAATTGGGTGGCTAAATGTGTGATATTGCTATTTTTTTATGACAGGGATAATATTTTTTCATGCAAAGAGTCTCTTTGGTATAGAATAGGCGTGCCGGACATCATAAATACGAAAGAAATTGTAATCCTGTAGCACTTTCAACAGACTAAAAGAAAGAAAGAGGTTCTTAATTCGACTTTTATCTTAGTTATGTTCGGGCATAACTCTTTGTTTATGAACCCATTTTAATAATTATTCTTGCGTTGAATTCAGTATAGAGCCACAGCCTCTGTGGTCTTGTGGTTATAAAAATATATATATTAATAATTATTATATTGTAATGATATTTCTATTAATATTATAATATTATTATTAATCATTATTTAATTATTATTATTATATTAATTCTTAATTTACAACAGCATTGATACCCAAATTGAAAATATCTTGTCGTAGCTCATATATGTACCCACCGAGGGCACGAACCCACTCTGAGTAATTATGATTTTGTTAGAAAGCACATTGGTACGTGGCGAGGATCGAACCCGTGCGTTTAGAATGGCAGTCAGCTGTAGTACTTAGCCACTCGGCCACCAACGCTCATGAAAATATCTTAATGATGAAAAAAAAAATATCCCTGATGAAATACAAATAGCATTATCACACATTTAGCCACCGAATTTGATGAAGACGATATCATATATTTTGATCACCAAATATTACCATAATTTTTGGCTACACCTGTATCTGTTCAGCCTGGGTTTAATTTTCATACTTCCGTGACCATTGTCCTTTCCGTGTAATTCGACAGGTGTTAAGAACAGTAGCTTTCTGCAAATTGTAACATATATACGATGGTAAATTCAATGTTTTAAGGCTATTGCTGAGCGTCTTAGGGACAATTCCAGTCGAAGATATAACTATAGGTACAATGTGTACTGTTTTTGCTTTCCACTGTGTTTGTATCTATTGCTAAATCTTGGTATTTTTTTAGTTTTTCGGTGATAGTAGATTGAACATTATGGCTGTTAGGGATTTATTATTATTATTATTTTTTATGTTTCTTGGGGAAAGTTGTTCCGTTCAATGAACCTGAATTTTCGCTAATTTATGCTGAACCGATAGAGGTTTTTCAGTATAAACTGTATTGTATCTTAAATATGAAACTGTCCTCCACACAATTTTCCGTTAACGGTTCAAATTTTAATGTGTATTTAATATTCCAGATCTAGACACAGATGACGAGATCGAGAGAGTGTTAGCAAAGAAGAGAATACGCCGGTCGTCCTCACCCAAAAGGTTGGTGTAGGTATTGTAAGTGTTTGTTTCGGCCCCAGTCATAATAAAGTGCCTACTCGTACTACGCTTCTGTACTAACATAAGATTCACTTAATTTTAATTTTGATATCAACCAATTACTTCTTACCAGAAAAATAACATTTCATTACAATAGGAATGTTAACAGTGTTAGATTTTATGAATTATTGTATGTGAAACAAAAAATAATTAATATCTGAAAACAGCATTAAAATTGGTTTATAAATGAACAAGTTAGAATAGAATAGAATAGAAAATATTTTATTCAGTCACATTACATGCTTACTATCACTAAACATAAGACATAGTTACATCCAAAGTAATGTACTAAAAGGGGTTGCCAGCTCAGCATACTGCCGTGGTGAACACGGCGCTGATTTTCAGCTAGTCCCGAAAAATAAACCTAGACTTAAAAATACTTAACCTAATTACATACTGTGTGCGTGTATGTGTATGTGTGTGTGTGTGTGTGTATGTGTGCGTGTGTATATGTGTGTGTATATGTGTGTGTGTATGTGTGTGTTCTGTATGTTGGCCGCTCTTGCATGTATGAATTTGTAAGAATATTGTGTGTGGGGTGTTCATGTGTGTGAGTTTTTGTGCTGTATCAAGTCTATCCGCTGTATAAAACCATGTAAAACTATGTTTGTACTTAAATATATATACACATATAATAAAATTAAAATAAATACTTAACTAAAATTGAAATAGATAGAAAATACTTTACAAAATACATTTACATATTTATATAAAAAACTCCGCCGGTCTGTGCAACTGTCTGTCTAGTTCGATTTTCTTTACATTTCTTCGAAATGAGTTCGAAATTATTAGCATTTATATTAACGTAAGGGCTAGCTATCTCGTTTTGTGGGGAGAGCTAGCTATCTCGTTTTTACCTACGCAAACAAATGGCGGTGACGTCACATGCCGGTAAATGCATCTCTTTTTCGTTGTTTGACAGTTTCCCCCTATATTCAAATTTAATAGCTTGTAACTTTTTTATTTCTCAATAGTTTTCAAAAATTATTTCGGTTTTGGGTTTTGGACAGTTCCTTTTAAGATAAACAATTTTAAAAAATTATTCAACATCCCTATTTCGAGAAGCTATGACAAGTTACGAGCATCTTTTAATGTAAACGCTACACACTACAATAAGACCTATACTTTGTTTTTTTTTGCGTCGTGGGTCCCTTGAAAGATACACAAAGACGACGGATAAACATGACGGCCGGTTTGGTCGAGTGGTAGTGACGCTGCCTCTTGATCGGCGGGTCCTGGGTTCGATCCCCAGTCGGGGCAAACATTTGTGTAAAAAGCAGATGTTTGTTCTCGGGTCATGGGTGTTTGTGTTTGTCTTTATGTGTGTTCCAAGGGACCCACGACACAAGGGAAAAACCTTAGTGTGGGCCTTTGAGTGTGTAGCGTTTTTTATTATTTTATTTTTTATTTATCCTTCATCACCTGCTTTTTACACAAATATTTGCTCCAATCGGGAATTGAACCCAGGACCCGTCGATCAAGAGGCAGCATCACTACCACCAGACCAAACCAACCATCAATGTGTACAAGTTACTTTTTTTTCAAAACAGTAATAAACCTGAAAGCAGCCCTTCGAAGCACAAAGGTGGGAAAGAGACGGGAGATGGAGCGAACTCGTCGCACGACTCTGACGTCACGTTCGTCCGCGACGAGCGCTTGCGCGGGAATGTCACTGTCAGTGACGCAGACTCAGACGATACCACACCAGAGGTAACATTTACGAAGGCTGCGGCCGGAGGTTGCAAAAAAAACCAAAATTGTTTTAACTAATTTAATAAAAAAAGGAAATTACAAATTAATTATTTTAACAACCGAAAGTGCTCAATGTTGGAAACACAATGAAATGCTTAATTCTAGTGTTGAGTGCCTTTCCGGGAAACGTGCGGGGGTCCGATGTCGGTCGCGCGTCATAGCCGGTCACGTTGCGCTGAGGCTGCACCGTGTGCCGTGTGCAATGTTGTAGGCAACATCGAGGGCATGCTGCGTCGGCACCTTCTATGTAGCGTGTTGCCATAACACCTCCCCTCTCAGATCGGCGACTATTTGGAGACTATGGTCGAAAATAGCGTCGACCTAGGAGCTGGTTCCCGTCTTCTTTCAGGGATTTCGGCGTAGTCTGCTCTAGGGATTCTCACTTCAGCTCTCACTTCTTGAAGTGTGACATCGTTGGATTTCTTTTCTAACTCTCGCTTTATTCGTTGATTACGTAGAATGACTCCGATGGAAAATATCAGAGCGGTAGATATTATAATGTATATCGGTATAGTGGTGTGGTATATTGCATTTCTGTTTCCCAAGTCATTAATTGTTAAAGGATGTTGCAAACTTATCTTCATGTTGCTAAGATGTAGGTTCTTCAGATCTATTGAATTTAATTTAATAAATTTCGAGGATGTGTTACGATTCTGTTCTTTTATTTCGGGTAGGTCCAGTATTTTTAAGATTTGACCTCTTACTCTGTCGTGGCTATTTGTTAGGGTGAACTCCGCAGTTTGGAGGAGACATCCTTGTGGTATAGTGGCTAGGTAGCTACCTTGTATCATCTTATGCTGGATCTGTGAACACGACAGGCTAACCTTGGTTATTTCAGGGAAAGTAGCTATATAGTGTTTCTCGTCAAGTTGCTCCATTGCTGCAGTAGACAGGGTGACCTTGGTGAACTGGTAGGATGTGTCGATTCGTTGCTCGGAGATGAGATGCTGGATGCAGTTAGAGTGTTCTCTAAAGCGGTGGTTTGGTTGATCGTTACAGAGATGCCATTTTCCAGACTTCGGGCATTCTGCCTCCATGTACATAAAATCTTTGTCGTGGATTGCTATGAAAGGATGGGTAGGCAAAAGGATTTCGTTGTTTTTATTAGGAGCAAGGCAAAGTCGATATAGGAGGTAGGATTCAGGATAGACAATCGGAACCTTATATACTAGAACTAACCCTTCGCTGCTATAGTAGTAACCAGACTTGATAACCTCAAAGTAATCTCTAAAGTTCGCGTCTAATACTTTTTCATTACCATATAGATTTCTTAGTTTGCTAATCATGCTTTTATAGGTTTTAAAATCTAACATAGAATTATGTGTAGTTTTAGTACGTATGAATGTCAAAAGATTTTCTAAGTTTGTTAGTTCCTCGGATAGGTTATCTATATTGTCTGCTAAAATAATAAAAAGCTGTGCTAAATGGGCATATTTAACTAAACTGGTTTCATGTGAAACATCGCTCTCTAGGATAGTATTTATGATAGATTCCAATTTACCTTGGTTTTGAACTAGTTTAACTATTACATCTGAATTTTGCGACACCCACTGCTTATTCGTACTTATCTGACTATTGATTTCGTTAACTATTTTATTCTCGTTTTTCTGAAGGGTTCTAATAGCATTATCGTATCGTATGGCGTCAGTGTGGTCCAGGTTTCCGGAAATGCTTTTTATTACTGATCCTAGACCATCGATGAGGCCTCTTTTAGCACGGTTAGGCTCAAAAGTCTCAAGTTGTTCTGAAATTCTATTTAATTTACTCTCAAGATATTCTACGTGTGGTTCGTATAGGGATAGAGTTTTATTATTTAGTTGGGGTGAGAGTGAACTTAGTTGTGCTTTGGTTAGTTCTACGTCTGAACGAATTTTCTCTAAACTGACGGTCTGTATGAAGGAGTGGTAATGGGAAATTATTTTTGTAGGGCCTAAGTTATAAGGCAATATACCCGGTCCGCTGTCCAAGCTATCAAGAGTAACTTCATCCGCTTGTACTATTTTCAGGAGGGGTAGCAACATCAGTGTCCTGTAACAACCGGTTGCTATTAGGGACGCGTTTTAAACGTGACTTAGCTACGGGGCCACGCTTCCTTTTTGTATAAATGTGGATCTAGTTAACACATTTGGATTGCCATCGAAATCAGGCAACAGCCTTGTTAATTTTGTCAAATTCGGCCATCGTGTTTTCACTATCTCTACTACTGCTGTCTAAATCTCTATTTCGGTCTAGCGCTCGCGATCTACTACTAACTATCCTAGATCTCCCGGATTGTCTCGGAAAGAAAATCTTGGAAGGTTTAAATTAAAGTCAAGGAAATAAGATTAGGAGTAAGCAACCACTAAAAGAATTTAATGTACTTACATGAACATAATTCTGGCTTCTCTGCGTTATCAATGTCTGGATACCTCGACTGCAGCTCACGTAGATTCAAGATACTCTGGACGCGACTAGAAAGCCACTCGGAAGGCTCGACGAATTTCGGAAATCTTCTTTCAAATTTTTCGCGAACCGACCGCGAGTATCCTACCGACTGCGCCAATTACGAAGGCTGCGGCCGGAGGTTGCAAAAAAAAACCAAAATTGTTTTAACTAATTTAATAAAAAAAGGAAATTACAAATTAATTATTTTAACAACCGAAAGTGCTCAATGTTGGAAACACAATGAAATGCTTAATTCTAGTGTTGAGTGCCTTTCCGGGAAACGTGCGGGGGTCCGATGTCGGTCGCGCGTCATAGCCGGTCACGTTGCGCTGAGGCTGCACCGTGTGCCGTGTGCAATGTTGTAGGCAACATCGAGGGCATGCTGCGTCGGCACCTTCTATGTAGCGTGTTGCCATAACACCTCCCCTCTCAGATCGGCGACTATTTGGAGACTATGGTCGAAAATAGCGTCGACCTAGGAGCTGGTTCCCGTCTTCTTTCAGGGATTTCGGCGTAGTCTGCTCTAGGGATTCTCACTTCAGCTCTCACTTCTTGAAGTGTGACATCGTTGGATTTCTTTTCTAACTCTCGCTTTATTCGTTGATTACGTAGAATGACTCCGATGGAAAATATCAGAGCGGTAGATATTATAATGTATATCGGTATAGTGGTGTGGTATATTGCATTTCTGTTTCCCAAGTCATTAATTGTTAAAGGATGTTGCAAACTTATCTTCATGTTGCTAAGATGTAGGTTCTTCAGATCTATTGAATTTAATTTAATAAATTTCGAGGATGTGTTACGATTCTGTTCTTTTATTTCGGGTAGGTCCAGTATTTTTAAGATTTGACCTCTTACTCTGTCGTGGCTATTTGTTAGGGTGAACTCCGCAGTTTGGAGGAGACATCCTTGTGGTATAGTGGCTAGGTAGCTACCTTGTATCATCTTATGCTGGATCTGTGAACACGACAGGCTAACCTTGGTTATTTCAGGGAAAGTAGCTATATAGTGTTTCTCGTCAAGTTGCTCCATTGCTGCAGTAGACAGGGTGACCTTGGTGAACTGGTAGGATGTGTCGATTCGTTGCTCGGAGATGAGATGCTGGATGCAGTTAGAGTGTTCTCTAAAGCGGTGGTTTGGTTGATCGTTACAGAGATGCCATTTTCCAGACTTCGGGCATTCTGCCTCCATGTACATAAAATCTTTGTCGTGGATTGCTATGAAAGGATGGGTAGGCAAAAGGATTTCGTTGTTTTTATTAGGAGCAAGGCAAAGTCGATATAGGAGGTAGGATTCAGGATAGACAATCGGAACCTTATATACTAGAACTAACCCTTCGCTGCTATAGTAGTAACCAGACTTGATAACCTCAAAGTAATCTCTAAAGTTCGCGTCTAATACTTTTTCATTACCATATAGATTTCTTAGTTTGCTAATCATGCTTTTATAGGTTTTAAAATCTAACATAGAATTATGTGTAGTTTTAGTACGTATGAATGTCAAAAGATTTTCTAAGTTTGTTAGTTCCTCGGATAGGTTATCTATATTGTCTGCTAAAATAATAAAAAGCTGTGCTAAATGGGCATATTTAACTAAACTGGTTTCATGTGAAACATCGCTCTCTAGGATAGTATTTATGATAGATTCCAATTTACCTTGGTTTTGAACTAGTTTAACTATTACATCTGAATTTTGCGACACCCACTGCTTATTCGTACTTATCTGACTATTGATTTCGTTAACTATTTTATTCTCGTTTTTCTGAAGGGTTCTAATAGCATTATCGTATCGTATGGCGTCAGTGTGGTCCAGGTTTCCGGAAATGCTTTTTATTACTGATCCTAGACCATCGATGAGGCCTCTTTTAGCACGGTTAGGCTCAAAAGTCTCAAGTTGTTCTGAAATTCTATTTAATTTACTCTCAAGATATTCTACGTGTGGTTCGTATAGGGATAGAGTTTTATTATTTAGTTGGGGTGAGAGTGAACTTAGTTGTGCTTTGGTTAGTTCTACGTCTGAACGAATTTTCTCTAAACTGACGGTCTGTATGAAGGAGTGGTAATGGGAAATTATTTTTGTAGGGCCTAAGTTATAAGGCAATATACCCGGTCCGCTGTCCAAGCTATCAAGAGTAACTTCATCCGCTTGTACTATTTTCAGGAGGGGTAGCAACATCAGTGTCCTGTAACAACCGGTTGCTATTAGGGACGCGTTTTAAACGTGACTTAGCTACGGGGCCACGCTTCCTTTTTGTATAAATGTGGATCTAGTTAACACATTTGGATTGCCATCGAAATCAGGCAACAGCCTTGTTAATTTTGTCAAATTCGGCCATCGTGTTTTCACTATCTCTACTACTGCTGTCTAAATCTCTATTTCGGTCTAGCGCTCGCGATCTACTACTAACTATCCTAGATCTCCCGGATTGTCTCGGAAAGAAAATCTTGGAAGGTTTAAATTAAAGTCAAGGAAATAAGATTAGGAGTAAGCAACCACTAAAAGAATTTAATGTACTTACATGAACATAATTCTGGCTTCTCTGCGTTATCAATGTCTGGATACCTCGACTGCAGCTCGACGTAGATTCAAGATACTCTGGACGCGACTAGAAAGCCACTCGGAAGGCTCGACGAATTTCGGAAATCTTCTTTCAAATTTTTCGCGAACCGACCGCGAGTATCCTACCGACTGCGCCAATTACGAAGGCTGCGGCCGGAGGTTGCAAAAAAAACCAAAATTGTTTTAACTAATTTAATAAAAAAAGGAAATTACAAATTAATTATTTTAACAACCGAAAGTGCTCAATGTTGGAAACACAATGAAATGCTTAATTCTAGTGTTGAGTGCCTTTCCGGGAAACGTGCGGGGGTCCGATGTCGGTCGCGCGTCATAGCCGGTCACGTTGCGCTGAGGCTGCACCGTGTGCCGTGTGCAATGTTGTAGGCAACATCGAGGGCATGCTGCGTCGGCACCTTCTATGTAGCGTGTTGCCATAACACCTCCCCTCTCAGATCGGCGACTATTTGGAGACTATGGTCGAAAATAGCGTCGACCTAGGAGCTGGTTCCCGTCTTCTTTCAGGGATTTCGGCGTAGTCTGCTCTAGGGATTCTCACTTCAGCTCTCACTTCTTGAAGTGTGACATCGTTGGATTTCTTTTCTAACTCTCGCTTTATTCGTTGATTACGTAGAATGACTCCGATGGAAAATATCAGAGCGGTAGATATTATAATGTATATCGGTATAGTGGTGTGGTATATTGCATTTCTGTTTCCCAAGTCATTAATTGTTAAAGGATGTTGCAAACTTATCTTCATGTTGCTAAGATGTAGGTTCTTCAGATCTATTGAATTTAATTTAATAAATTTCGAGGATGTGTTACGATTCTGTTCTTTTATTTCGGGTAGGTCCAGTATTTTTAAGATTTGACCTCTTACTCTGTCGTGGCTATTTGTTAGGGTGAACTCCGCAGTTTGGAGGAGACATCCTTGTGGTATAGTGGCTAGGTAGCTACCTTGTATCATCTTATGCTGGATCTGTGAACACGACAGGCTAACCTTGGTTATTTCAGGGAAAGTAGCTATATAGTGTTTCTCGTCAAGTTGCTCCATTGCTGCAGTAGACAGGGTGACCTTGGTGAACTGGTAGGATGTGTCGATTCGTTGCTCGGAGATGAGATGCTGGATGCAGTTAGAGTGTTCTCTAAAGCGGTGGTTTGGTTGATCGTTACAGAGATGCCATTTTCCAGACTTCGGGCATTCTGCCTCCATGTACATAAAATCTTTGTCGTGGATTGCTATGAAAGGATGGGTAGGCAAAAGGATTTCGTTGTTTTTATTAGGAGCAAGGCAAAGTCGATATAGGAGGTAGGATTCAGGATAGACAATCGGAACCTTATATACTAGAACTAACCCTTCGCTGCTATAGTAGTAACCAGACTTGATAACCTCAAAGTAATCTCTAAAGTTCGCGTCTAATACTTTTTCATTACCATATAGATTTCTTAGTTTGCTAATCATGCTTTTATAGGTTTTAAAATCTAACATAGAATTATGTGTAGTTTTAGTACGTATGAATGTCAAAAGATTTTCTAAGTTTGTTAGTTCCTCGGATAGGTTATCTATATTGTCTGCTAAAATAATAAAAAGCTGTGCTAAATGGGCATATTTAACTAAACTGGTTTCATGTGAAACATCGCTCTCTAGGATAGTATTTATGATAGATTCCAATTTACCTTGGTTTTGAACTAGTTTAACTATTACATCTGAATTTTGCGACACCCACTGCTTATTCGTACTTATCTGACTATTGATTTCGTTAACTATTTTATTCTCGTTTTTCTGAAGGGTTCTAATAGCATTATCGTATCGTATGGCGTCAGTGTGGTCCAGGTTTCCGGAAATGCTTTTTATTACTGATCCTAGACCATCGATGAGGCCTCTTTTAGCACGGTTAGGCTCAAAAGTCTCAAGTTGTTCTGAAATTCTATTTAATTTACTCTCAAGATATTCTACGTGTGGTTCGTATAGGGATAGAGTTTTATTATTTAGTTGGGGTGAGAGTGAACTTAGTTGTGCTTTGGTTAGTTCTACGTCTGAACGAATTTTCTCTAAACTGACGGTCTGTATGAAGGAGTGGTAATGGGAAATTATTTTTGTAGGGCCTAAGTTATAAGGCAATATACCCGGTCCGCTGTCCAAGCTATCAAGAGTAACTTCATCCGCTTGTACTATTTTCAGGAGGGGTAGCAACATCAGTGTCCTGTAACAACCGGTTGCTATTAGGGACGCGTTTTAAACGTGACTTAGCTACGGGGCCACGCTTCCTTTTTGTATAAATGTGGATCTAGTTAACACATTTGGATTGCCATCGAAATCAGGCAACAGCCTTGTTAATTTTGTCAAATTCGGCCATCGTGTTTTCACTATCTCTACTACTGCTGTCTAAATCTCTATTTCGGTCTAGCGCTCGCGATCTACTACTAACTATCCTAGATCTCCCGGATTGTCTCGGAAAGAAAATCTTGGAAGGTTTAAATTAAAGTCAAGGAAATAAGATTAGGAGTAAGCAACCACTAAAAGAATTTAATGTACTTACATGAACATAATTCTGGCTTCTCTGCGTTATTAATGTCTGGATACCTCGACTGCAGCTCGACGTAGATTCAAGATACTCTGGACGCGACTAGAAAGCCACTCGGAAGGCTCGACGAATTTCGGAAATCTTCTTTCAAATTTTTCGCGAACCGACCGCGAGTATCCTACCGACTGCGCCAATTACGAAGGCTGCGGCCGGAGGTTGCAAAAAAAACCAAAATTGTTTTAACTAATTTAATAAAAAAAGGAAATTACAAATTAATTATTTTAACAACCGAAAGTGCTCAATGTTGGAAACACAATGAAATGCTTAATTCTAGTGTTGAGTGCCTTTCCGGGAAACGTGCGGGGGTCCGATGTCGGTCGCGCGTCATAGCCGGTCACGTTGCGCTGAGGCTGCACCGTGTGCCGTGTGCAATGTTGTAGGCAACATCGAGGGCATGCTGCGTCGGCACCTTCTATGTAGCGTGTTGCCATAACACCTCCCCTCTCAGATCGGCGACTATTTGGAGACTATGGTCGAAAATAGCGTCGACCTAGGAGCTGGTTCCCGTCTTCTTTCAGGGATTTCGGCGTAGTCTGCTCTAGGGATTCTCACTTCAGCTCTCACTTCTTGAAGTGTGACATCGTTGGATTTCTTTTCTAACTCTCGCTTTATTCGTTGATTACGTAGAATGACTCCGATGGAAAATATCAGAGCGGTAGATATTATAATGTATATCGGTATAGTGGTGTGGTATATTGCATTTCTGTTTCCCAAGTCATTAATTGTTAAAGGATGTTGCAAACTTATCTTCATGTTGCTAAGATGTAGGTTCTTCAGATCTATTGAATTTAATTTAATAAATTTCGAGGATGTGTTACGATTCTGTTCTTTTATTTCGGGTAGGTCCAGTATTTTTAAGATTTGACCTCTTACTCTGTCGTGGCTATTTGTTAGGGTGAACTCCGCAGTTTGGAGGAGACATCCTTGTGGTATAGTGGCTAGGTAGCTACCTTGTATCATCTTATGCTGGATCTGTGAACACGACAGGCTAACCTTGGTTATTTCAGGGAAAGTAGCTATATAGTGTTTCTCGTCAAGTTGCTCCATTGCTGCAGTAGACAGGGTGACCTTGGTGAACTGGTAGGATGTGTCGATTCGTTGCTCGGAGATGAGATGCTGGATGCAGTTAGAGTGTTCTCTAAAGCGGTGGTTTGGTTGATCGTTACAGAGATGCCATTTTCCAGACTTCGGGCATTCTGCCTCCATGTACATAAAATCTTTGTCGTGGATTGCTATGAAAGGATGGGTAGGCAAAAGGATTTCGTTGTTTTTATTAGGAGCAAGGCAAAGTCGATATAGGAGGTAGGATTCAGGATAGACAATCGGAACCTTATATACTAGAACTAACCCTTCGCTGCTATAGTAGTAACCAGACTTGATAACCTCAAAGTAATCTCTAAAGTTCGCGTCTAATACTTTTTCATTACCATATAGATTTCTTAGTTTGCTAATCATGCTTTTATAGGTTTTAAAATCTAACATAGAATTATGTGTAGTTTTAGTACGTATGAATGTCAAAAGATTTTCTAAGTTTGTTAGTTCCTCGGATAGGTTATCTATATTGTCTGCTAAAATAATAAAAAGCTGTGCTAAATGGGCATATTTAACTAAACTGGTTTCATGTGAAACATCGCTCTCTAGGATAGTATTTATGATAGATTCCAATTTACCTTGGTTTTGAACTAGTTTAACTATTACATCTGAATTTTGCGACACCCACTGCTTATTCGTACTTATCTGACTATTGATTTCGTTAACTATTTTATTCTCGTTTTTCTGAAGGGTTCTAATAGCATTATCGTATCGTATGGCGTCAGTGTGGTCCAGGTTTCCGGAAATGCTTTTTATTACTGATCCTAGACCATCGATGAGGCCTCTTTTAGCACGGTTAGGCTCAAAAGTCTCAAGTTGTTCTGAAATTCTATTTAATTTACTCTCAAGATATTCTACGTGTGGTTCGTATAGGGATAGAGTTTTATTATTTAGTTGGGGTGAGAGTGAACTTAGTTGTGCTTTGGTTAGTTCTACGTCTGAACGAATTTTCTCTAAACTGACGGTCTGTATGAAGGAGTGGTAATGGGAAATTATTTTTGTAGGGCCTAAGTTATAAGGCAATATACCCGGTCCGCTGTCCAAGCTATCAAGAGTAACTTCATCCGCTTGTACTATTTTCAGGAGGGGTAGCAACATCAGTGTCCTGTAACAACCGGTTGCTATTAGGGACGCGTTTTAAACGTGACTTAGCTACGGGGCCACGCTTCCTTTTTGTATAAATGTGGATCTAGTTAACACATTTGGATTGCCATCGAAATCAGGCAACAGCCTTGTTAATTTTGTCAAATTCGGCCATCGTGTTTTCACTATCTCTACTACTGCTGTCTAAATCTCTATTTCGGTCTAGCGCTCGCGATCTACTACTAACTATCCTAGATCTCCCGGATTGTCTCGGAAAGAAAATCTTGGAAGGTTTAAATTAAAGTCAAGGAAATAAGATTAGGAGTAAGCAACCACTAAAAGAATTTAATGTACTTACATGAACATAATTCTGGCTTCTCTGCGTTATCAATGTCTGGATACCTCGACTGCAGCTCGACGTAGATTCAAGATACTCTGGACGCGACTAGAAAGCCACTCGGAAGGCTCGACGAATTTCGGAAATCTTCTTTCAAATTTTTCGCGAACCGACCGCGAGTATCCTACCGACTGCGCCAATTACGAAGGCTGCGGCCGGAGGTTGCAAAAAAAACCAAAATTGTTTTAACTAATTTAATAAAAAAAGGAAATTACAAATTAATTATTTTAACAACCGAAAGTGCTCAATGTTGGAAACACAATGAAATGCTTAATTCTAGTGTTGAGTGCCTTTCCGGGAAACGTGCGGGGGTCCGATGTCGGTCGCGCGTCATAGCCGGTCACGTTGCGCTGAGGCTGCACCGTGTGCCGTGTGCAATGTTGTAGGCAACATCGAGGGCATGCTGCGTCGGCACCTTCTATGTAGCGTGTTGCCATGACACCCACATACCTATATTATGTGTTTACATCGCTTAATGCCGTGTCCCCGTTAGGCTTGCAGTGAGCGACTGACTGTCCGCCTCCCTGTACAGGGCTTTAGGTAAATTTCTTTCAACCTCTCGGGTGGTTAATCAGTCTGGTAACGGAAATGTATGAAATCCGTCATTGTATACAATTGTATGCAATATACAATTGAATGTGTGTATTAAAAAATCTTTGAAACAATATTTTATACATTTCCTAGACAGGCTCGGAATTGTATACAATTCCTAAATTTCATACATTTCCTATACCAAGTCCATGAAACTGAACAACTTTTCCCGAGGAACATAGGTCAAAATACGAAAAAAAATTTTTGATCTCCCATACAAAATGCGCTAAGTATATGCTGATGAAGTTTGTATGGGAGATAAAAATTTTTTTTGTCATATTTTGACCTACTATATTATAAAAGAAAGTCCCCCGACGCGTCTGTCTGTCTGAATGCGATAAACTCAAAAGCTATAGAACGGATTTTAATATGGCTTTCACTAATGGATGGAGTGGTGTGATTTAAAAGGAAGGTATATTGTCAAACACGTAATACTTACTGTAATTTGATTTAGTAAGTAAGATAAACTCTGCGTAAAAAGTCCGTCAATGTGAAAATAGGCAATTCACAAAATCGATACCTTGTGAACTTCACTACTTTGTGAACTGTCTATTTGCACATTCATGCAGACAGACGGCCCTTAAAGTTTCGTAAATTTATAATTTTACTACGCAAATTTTAATAACGCGGGAGATTATAAATTCACTAGTGAAGTTATAATAATACGGTCTTTACGATTTTGCGGTGAAACATTATATTATGTATACCCGAAACTCCCACGGGATTGAAAGCCCGGGAGGAGCTAGTTTATCTTTTCAAGTTACCGATCAACACTCTTCGTTTATTTTACAAAAAAAATTCTTTAACAGGATATGGCAGAAGATCTTCGGCCAGAGCTGTCCACGATAGAGTTACCAGCCTTGTTCGAAGGATGCACGTTCGCACTACACGCCAGCGACCAGCCACTGTTAGACGAGAAGTTATTGCGGAGGTACATACGCGCCTACGGAGGAGAAATTGTAGAGGTAATGTACTACTTTGTTTCGTTCGCGTGGAAATGTAGCCTAAGTTATATATGCAGGGGTGGAAAATGGTCAGTAAAGTCAGTAAAAGTTAGTTTTTTTGGCTTAGGTCAGTAAAAGTCAGTTTTTTCGAAAAATGGTCAGTAAAGTCAGTATTTTGAGGATCAGGGGTAGGTACGTTTCCACATAAGTGGTCTGATCTCTGTAGATTGAGATGGTAAAAAATAATTTATTGTTTGTTTTGTTAAAATTAATATTTTAATAATTTAAGTTTATATTTTTTTTAATAATAAAAGGAGGTGCTATATGGGTATGGTGGAGGCCAAACACAAAAAACATTTTTCTTACTTATTCACAAACATTTTCCATATAATATGTTAACATACAATTAACAAACAGTAACTAACATCCGTATACTATAATTTAGCACTGAGCACCATTAGCGAGCTCTTATCTGCTTATACCAGCTGACCCGGTCAAATCGTTTTATTGACTGGTGGTATAATATTAATTGATTAAATATTTAATCTTATTTTTATATACAACTGTAATAATTAATTTCACAAATTATTATATTTACAAAGTAACTAGAATTTTAATTTTAAATAACTATGAGCCTATTGGACCAAAAGGGGGTTTAGAGGTTTGGGGGGTTCAACGGTACCTCTGGGGATCGGCAGTGGTGATGATCCAGATTAGATCCGGATTTGGATGTAGGATAGCCAGGACCGGCGGTCTGGTTGGGCACCAAGACTACCGTGGTCCGGTTGGGAGGACACCTGACCTCCGAAGAGGTCATGGCGGTTGGATAACCAGACCTCCGGCAGTATTCTGCACAGAGTTCCGGTGTAGGTGATCACCAGACCTATGGTCTGGTCTGGTTGTTGGTTAACCAGCCTTCCGGCGCAGGTCTAATGGTTAAATCAGACCTTCAGCACAGAAGTCACGGTTTGTTAGTTTGATCAACCACCCGAAGGCAGGATCTGTATATAGGCCGAGGCCCGACAGTTGTTGAATGTATTTTCGATATATGCGATGAACTTGGAAAACTTTAATACCGCGTTGTAGGCCTGAGCGTCTGATTGGTCGAGAATTTGACGTCAGTGACGTTTGCGCACTAAACATCTTTATACTACCGGCAACAATTTATTGACAGTACTTGGTTTTCAGATAATAAAATTATCACCGACAATATTTTATTAGTTCTTGATTAATTTTAAATAAAACACATTTGCAATAAATTATTGTTAAAAGTTACCTATGTGTTATGTGTATCACGATTCACGACTTATAAAATTCCACCAGGAAATCACAACTCAATAACGTATTCTTTAACATACTCAGGTCCGTATTTGTTTCAACAATTGTAAACCAATTTTAGTGAATATTGTAAAACTTCAATCTTTGCATACCAAAAGAATATATTTAACAGTTTGTTAAAAGTTACTATGATGTCAATTTCTATGTCGTGATGATAGATCCATCATCGTCGATTGATTGGTCGTACATTGCTGTAGTATTTGTATTACCTTCTGTTGAAATTGCTTTGGGTAGAAGCAATGTAATGACGAATAGGTATCGATTACGTTCAATTGTGGTGACAATGTTTAGTGGTATGGTGCCATTGTGAATGTAAAGTTAGCCACTTTTAACCCTCGCAAAAAACCGATTTTATTTATTTTGTTTTTGCTTTAAAGCTGTTCGCTTTCGAAATGATATTTAGCTATATTGTTTGGGTGACTTTAAATTAATTAGTGAAAACTAAAGATATGAATTAGCTCACAAAACTTGTTCAGTTTTTATAACTCTCTCAGAATCAGGAGACGTATTTTTGAAACAATAGAATTCCAATTCGCATACGAATTGACAAGATTTGTATGCGATTCTCATGCGAATCTAGTCAATTCGTATGCGAATTGGAATTCTATCGTTCCAAAAATACGTCTCCATATTCAAGGATAAATGATGACAAATATTTTTTAAGGAAAAACTAATTTTTGGCGCGAATAAAGAGAACGATATTTCCCACTAGGACCACCAGTGGTACAGTTAGGTTTATAGATTCTTTATATTAAGAAAAATGTTCGCTTACATGAGATATGGCTATTTAACAATAGTTAAAAACTAAAGTATGATATTATCGTACTTTCCACAAGGAAACTTAGATCGAAATATGAAAAACAATTTTCGCCTCCCCATACAACTTGTGCGATCAGCTTTAGTTTGAGAAAACAACAATTTATTTTTGAGAATTTCATACAGTTCCGAGCCTATTCAATGCAAACAAACAAATCTTTCCTCTTCATCATATTAGTGTAGATTGTAGATGTAAAACTAAGCGTCAGGGATGATACAACATTTTTAATTTGTATTTATGAGAAAGAGTTTCGACCGTGATGCCTCACGCTGTAAAACAGTCTTGATAGTATGTCGCCACTCTGGTCTACGCTTAGCCGACTCTTGCCACGAATCAGTAGGAATCTTATAGGTCGTAGGCTAGGTGTCGCCGTCGACGGACACGTCGTAGAAGACATCATCATCAAAAGTAAACAGCGTCTGTTTATTCCAGCCTCAAGACGACGAAGAATTGGAAGTAGACTACGTGATATGTCTATCAGGAAAGACGAAAGACGTCCGAGCGAAGGGAACTAGGCTACGCGGGGATTGGGTGTGGCGCTGCCATGACGAGAAGAGGCTTTGCTCGCCAGCTGAATTTGCCTTGTAAATTCTAGATAATAAAATTAATAAATATTTTTGTTCATATTTTTTTATTATTTACTAGCTTTTCGCCCGGGACTTCGTTCCTGCGGGAATTTGGAAAAAATTATGTAGTTTATAATATTCTTTATTGCACAAACATAGTTATTAAATCAATTGGAAAAACCAAGTGTACAAAGGCGAGCTTATCTCTAAAAGAGATCTCTTCCAGCCAACCTAACTAGTGAGAAATAGTATATAAGTAGAAGGGGGGGGGGTTTATGTGTCAATCCAGGCTATCAGCTAACTCCATACGAAATTTTATCAAAATTGGTCTAGCCGTTTGAGCGTGAAAGAGGAACAAACGTCCATACATCAATACTTGCAAACTTTCGCGTTTATAATAGTAAGTATTTTGCTGTCCGGATTTTTTATCCTCCAACATACGGATGTCCAGATAGCAGCATGGCAGGTTACCCATTTGAACTAAGCAAGCTGTTGATTTTACTTACGAGATAAGGGCGAGGTCAAGGTCAACATGTATAGCCTGATTGCCGTGTGTAAAACTCTGTAGGGATGCGACAATTTTTTTTTTGAGTAGCATCTCTTACATACGTGCTTAATATTTTCCAGCGAATCAACAATTAATGTATACGTTTTTTTTTTCCGCGTTTTGTTATAACTAGCTTTCCGCCCGAGGCTTCTTTGGGAAAATTATATAGCCTATGTTACTTAGGAATAATATAGCATTCTAATTGTGAAAGAATTTTTGAAATCGGTGCAGTAGTTTTAGTAGTTGAATCGGTGCAGCGGTGTGGTGGGAGTTTATTCGTGTCAAACATACAAAAACAAATCTTTTCTCTTTCTTTCTTTATTCTTTATTGTACACACATATACATACAGATTACAGAAGAGAAAGGACATATACAACGGCGAGCTTAACTCAAGAAATGAGTTTTCTTCCAGCTAACCTGTGTGAGAGGGAGAGGCAGTTGAAGTGGGCAAGGGTGTACCAAGAGAAAATGTGAAAAATTAAATTTATTAGGGTGTGTTATATTAAGTAAATAATATACAAATAAAAAATAAATAAATATATTTATAAACACATGCAATTTGCTACATAGATAATAAATACCTACATATATAATATATACAAAATATGATATATAAATACATATAATATATGGATAATACTTAGAAAGATAAATAATGCTCTTTCAGCTCTCTTGAACGCATCCAATGAACAGCTCGCTCTTTATAATATTAGTGTAGATAAGCCTGGATGATGGTCAAGCGAAACTACAGAGATAAAAGGGTTTTAAGATGAAAAGATCATTCAGTGTTTTAACTTCAGGACAGGCGTTTGCCAGCAGTGGCGTCACCATAGATTTTTACAAAAATTTTTAGTTATTTGATTATAATTTTTTAATACTTTACCAAGTATTTGTTTGACTGTATTTTCTTGGAGTCAATGAGACTTATTTGGAGTCAGTGGGACTTAGCGTGGGCCTTTGAGGATGTGGTATTTATTCACTTCACGTGTCGACACATGTGTTGCAAGAGCTACTATCAAAGTACTTATTTACCCACTTAACACATTGATAAAGTTATGCATATCTCGAAACATAATTATGCTTAATCTACAAAGTTTCAATAGAGAATAAAACTGGTAAGCCACGTTAGGTACTCTTCAGATAGGAAGTCAGTCTATGTGAGGATTTTATCGTAAAAACATATATTTGTAAAACTAAAATTACATAATAACCAACTTTTTAGATTTGTGATAAAAGGAAGAGGCGAAGGATTTGCTGAAAATGGAAGATTCTTCAAAAGGAAAGGTAAATTGACCTTTATTTATAAAGTTTTCTTGATAATCTTTGCTATGTAGTTTACCTTTTTTTTCCTACATAGATTTAATACCCCGTATTATTTTGAACTTAATGCTTTTTATTTTAATTATTTCTATCTATTTAAACGTTTTTCATGTTCAAATATATTTAAACCAAAGTAAATTCGAGTTATCACACGTAAGGTTTCACTAATTTTGATTTCTTTACAAATTTTGATTTCTAGGTCTATGTATGCAACTCATGCATAGACATCATTTACCTAGAAGCTTTGAGTATGTAGTATTTGATGAGTATTTGTAGAAGTCATTTAGACACAGAATTATGTCAAAAATAAATGGTGAAGTTGGCGGAATTACGACCACGCAGATTGCCATAATACAAAATTATATTCTAAGCGATTTAATATATAAAAATAAGTTAAATACCACCAAATACTCCTCATATTACTATTATTAATTTGTGATACTACCTACTTGAATACTCCTATTTTTGTGTTTCGGGATAATTCTTCTGTAGAAATAATAAATCAATTCTCTTTGTAATAAAAATAAATCATCGTGCTAAATATTGTAGGAGTATTATATCTTCTATTCTTCCACATTGGAAATTACCTATATGCATGTCTGAAGTCTTAAATGAATTAACTTCGTGGCGACTTGTCTGGGCCATTGCATTGTTTATCTTCTTCGATACCAAATGAGGGTCAGAAGATCGTCTTAGAGCTAGCAAAACCAATTGAGTGCACTCATAAACAATCAGAACATGACTTGAATTGACTGTACTCATTGTAGAACAAGAACATGCCCCTCTGACCGGCAATGGCTAGAAGAAATGTTAAACGTGCTGCTATAAGTGCAATAAGAGCGTCAAAGAAGCCAGCCATTGAAACGCATGGCAGACCTATGGGCATATGGCAGGTGGGCATTATCAATATCTAGCCAACTTGACTAACACTCGTCTTTCCCCAGCCAGCCCAATTATTGACCCTGTGACATTTCGAGCACCTATCAATAAAGTATTCTATTATCAAAATCTCAAAATAATAGAATTCGTACTTCCGCAAATATACATCTTGTTTTTTTTCTTCCAAACCTTCAAGATTTGTTGATGATTGTAGTCAATTGTAGTCCAGCTTCCTAATGAAACGTGATAATACTCTGGCTATAGCTGTGTGGGTTTACATTACTTAGTTAGACAATAGGTAAACATACAAAACAACAATATGCGTCATCTGTTCAAATATTGTAGAAGGCTGGAAGAACTCTTGGCTTCGCGACGACGGCCATCCACGCGGGCCAGGACCCCAGCCAGTGGAAGTCAGCGGCGGTGGTGCCTCCAATAGTCACCTCCACCACTTACAAGTGGATAACACCGCAATTAAATACAGTGAGTCGTTTTTTTTTCTCTATTTGTTTCTTCATTTTAATTTTCTTTTTTCACTGCTTATCAACAGCACTCGTGAGAACGATGAACCGCTCTCAACCCGTGGTCCACCCGATCACCTGGGTGGCCCACGGTGTTTTTTTTTCACCTTGGTACACGCCAGGTGGACTGAGGCGGCCTTCGAGCAGATTTATCACGAATTGGGAGCGGTACGAACGTATGTTTGCTTCGCCTCTGAGTTGTCCGATTCAACGCGTATGGATAATCTACAGTAGGTACTGCTACTGTCATGGTAGTATCGATAAGAACGTATTAGTTTTACCAGAGTGACTGTCACCTGATGGTATTGATCGACGGTGGCAGCGAGTTTTCGTAAACTTCTGTATTTCGTTTACATTTTCACTTTGTCTAGCAGCAATGTATGACCAATTCGTGATCGAAATAAACTTCCCGAAGTCGACCAACACGTGAACTTCGTAGCACTTAAATAAACGACGCCCGTTCAAAGGCCTTATGTATGTTAGTTTTCCCTTATGTATCGTTGGCTCTTTGGGACCCATATGAAGATATACACTCAGTCAAGAGAGCAAACATCTGCTTAGTTACTTATGTGTAATATTGGACGCAAACTGACCACGAGAGTCGAAAGATGACTCTTCATCGCTGCTCAGCACGATAATATTAATAGTTTTGAAGGGCTCGGTGATAGGGTCAGACTGAGATCGCGATTTTATAATGAACAGCACATCAGGTTACCACAAACTGTCAGCGATAAAATTGAAAACCGATTGAAGAAATATGTCAGTTTTGGATACCATGATGTGCTTTTGACCCTGTACATTAAATAAGGTTAAAAACCAAAAAAATGGACAAAAAAATTTGCTAATAGGGTTTCTTTTACGACCCATCACGGAAAGTACCAGATGGGGTCGTTTTGACCGGGTCAGTCCCACGGTGGGTTATTGTATAGAGGCCAGCACTTCAGGTTACCCCATAGTTATTGCAAAACTATTCCTATAATTAAACGTAGAGCATGTGGTAACCTGATATGCGGCGTAGATGAGTAGTTTACTAACCAGAAGAATACATAAAAAAAATGTTGCTAGGGTTTCTTCTACGGCCGTTCGGGTAACCCTTCACGGAAAGTGCTAGAAGACTGCTTGGCGGCGCTAGAGTGTGCTAAAAATGCGTTTTGTTTCTCATCGGGAATGGGATGTATCGCAACGGTTGTCAGCCTCCTTCGTTCTGGCGACCATTTACTCGCCAGTATAGATCTGTACGGCGGAACAGTCGTTCTTTTCAAGTAGGTAAATACTATTTCCTTATAATGATATCCAATCATCAAAGATCTTAGTCTTTCTTTGATCAAATTATAATATCTGACATAAGGCACATATGATAGAAAATCATCATATACCTATACGCAAATTACTTGGAATACTTCACACGGGAAATAGGTAAATCATCATGTAGTTAAACGCGAATTTAGACCCATTTTAGTATTTAATTATGAATACACACTATATTTAATGTCCAACTTATTTTATCATTTTCATTTATTTCTGTATTAAACATACAATGTCAAAAAATTCATTACATGAATGTAAATTATATTAACATAGTCCACAATCTATTTTAACAAAAACTGATAATATTAAATTAAATTAAAATAGGTTACCAATTTATACAGTTATTCATCTAGGAACTATTTAACACTAGTAAAAATCTTTGACGAGTGAAAATACTCCTTATATGTATTTACGTCATTACTTATTTCCTTACAGTATTGGCTGGAAGAAATCCGTCAACAAGACAAGCTCGCCTTTAAACCAGTACCGTAATATTGTAATTTTACTTAGCAAGATTATAATCTCTCGGTACTTACTTTGTGAACTGCCTCAATTTTTTCACATTGACGGACTTTTTATAAGTAATATTAATGAAACCTAACCTAAAAAGTCTTAACCTAACTTATCCTAACTTCATGCAAGCCATGGGAATTATAATTTTACGAGCAAATTTTAATGTCGAGGGTGATTATAATTTTACTAGAGAAATTGTAATATTACGATTTTTATAATTTTGCGGTGATACTAATGTTATCAATATGACTGTGTTTTTCCCTTCTTCACGTCATAACATAACATCGACAATTTTTTTAACCGACTTCAAAAAAGGTTGAAAAAAGTTCTCATTTCGGGTGATTTTTTTATTTATTTACACAGTCTGCTTTTCCATGTGAACGAAGTCGTTTTTGATAAGCTTTCATTGTAAAATAGAGTGCTAATGAAATGTGTAGGTGTACGCGTGTTGTGTTGAGTGTACTGTAGTGCTTGCAGTGGGCGCAAGCGCAAGTTCCTACGTTACTTATTTTTGGGGACTATCAGCTACTTCACTATTAGCTACTTTTTTTGAGGCCCGTGCATCTCGGTGGGTACGTATATGGGCTGATAAGATAAGATAAGATTAGATACTTAGTTTCCACGGTAGCTTTTCAAGGGGGAAAACTAAATAGAGTCGTTACAGCGAAACCCTCGCAACTGGCATCCCGCTCACAGCCTACTTTTGATATTTTTTTCTTTTACTCCCAATTCAGCGTTCCGGGGTCATGTTCAAAGTTAAGAGAAGGAAAGGAATTCTCCAAACTATGTATATATACCTAATCATTGGTTAATTACAGTGAATTCTTATGCAAAATGGGCGTCAAAGTCGATTACGTTGATTTCACATGCAAAAAATCTATTGAAAACGGATTAAAAAATAAAACAAAGGTTTGTATTGTTTTTATTATATCTCACTACATAAACTATTTTTAAAAATCTCCCGCCGCGTCTGTCTGTCTGAACGCGATGAACTCAAAAACTATGGATGAAATTTTCCCCGATGAATGAAGTGATTCAAAAGGAATATTTATTTATGTGTATAGGGGAAGCTTTATTTTTTTCTGCGAAGAATTACTTATTGCACACCGACACATAATAAATACTTAAACAAAAAAAAAACAATTTTCTCCTCTGTTTTGTAGTTTTTTAAAAATATTATATGTATAATGCTTCTTAATCCACAAATACTAATTTTACAAATGCGAAAGTGACTGTCTGTCTGTATGTCTGTCATGACAACGTCTAAACCACTTAACCGATTAAGACGCGGTTGAACATGGGCTAAATTATCCCGCAAAAAGAATTATCTCTATTCTAACATAATATATAAAAATCACCCAATATTTCCATATTCACAGATGATATGGTTTGAAACACCAACAAACCCCACTCTTAAGGTGATAGACATTGAATTAGTGGTTAAGGTAGCCAGGACGCAGCCAGGAATTATAGTAGCAATGGACAATACATTTCTGACCCCTTATTACCAGAGACCCTTAGAACTAGGAGTGGATATCAGCATGATGTCATTGACTAAATATATGAATGGACATTCCGATGTCATAATGGGTTCGTGCGCAACAAATGACGACGAAATAGCGAAAAAGCTGGTGATAGCTCAGAAAGGTAAATTTATATTCTTAGAAGAAACCGCACTATACGGAACCCTGTCCATACGAGTAAGACTTGAGTGTGACGTGTGAATTTCTTTTATCATAAATCAGAGACCACATATTAAACTTCCACCTGGTACGATCTATACTATACACACAAGGTGGTCCGGCTATCCCAATAGGAAAAGGCGTTAGCGTATGTATGAACTACAATTAAATACAACACAACACTGTCTATAGGAGTAGTAGTGTGGCGTTTATTTATTACATAAACTTTATACACACATTGACCCGCACTAAGGTTTTCCCTTGTATCGTGGGTCCATCGGGTCACATACAGGAATAGACACGAACGCCCATCAGACCCGAGAACAAACATCTGCTTTTTTTTACACAAATTGTTTGTCGACTGGGCCGCTGGACCAATCGCTGGATTAATTGAAGTTGGTCTCAATTTTATAATCCACGGTAGCCTCTTGTAATATACACATCAACACGATCTAGGGATATTGCACGATTTTTCATACAAAAGAGAGGCCTGTTTGAGAAGCTACAAAAGCATACTCGAGATACATGGAGGGCTGTAATTTTCAGACTAGCAAGTGCTAAACGAAAATGCTCTTTTGCTTGTTTGAGAAGCTATAAAAAAGCCTGCTGCTTTTTTATAGCTTCTCAAACAGACCTCTTTTGTATGAAAAATCGTGCATGTATCCTAGACCGTGTTGATGTGTGTACTTTTTCAGGAATAGGAGCAGTGCCGTCTCCAATGGACTGTTACCTTGTGAACAGGAGTTTGAAAACATTAGCCATACGTCTGGACAGACACAGGTCGAATGCCCTCGTTGTAGCAGAATGGCTATCACGGCATAGGGCGGTTGTTGAGGTCAACCATCCAGGTAGTTTTTCAATTTAAGTAAGTCTTTTAAACCGTCGCGCGTTTCTGCAGTGTATGCAGGATTTGTATCGCACGCGCCGTACCTTAAGGCGACTACATCACCTAAATTACGATTTTATGATGCGTAGATAAGCATGACGCACTGCATTAAATCGAAGAAAAAAATACTACGGTAATATTCAGGATATAAACTAGATAAGTAGTTTGCTGAAAACATGATTCAGCACTTTTGGTTCGATAGAAAAAGCTCACAAAGTCACCTCTAAATACCAATATTTTGTATCTTTTAAGCTGTAAAAACGATAGTAAAATGCACACAGGAACTTGAATTTTCTATCAAAATGTTCGTGATGAATACTTTCGATAAGTAGTTAACGCATTTTCAATTTAAGCTGTTACCTTTCCATAAATCTCATTTTTCTAACTTTCGAACATGTTTTTACGCACGCACGCTTTCATAGTCCGTAAACTTCGTGTATCGACACTGTTCGCACTGCCGGCCCAGGCCTGTTGAGAGACGGAGATAGCACTATTCCTATGTATGCTGCCTTTATCGGGTGCTGTAGTCGCCTTAACAAGCGCGCGACGGGCATCCACAATCGTGCTACTGCCAATGTCTTCATCCCCCCCTCCCCGCATCTCCTAGACGCACGCGGAGACTTTTAAGTATGTTCACTTCCTAAGCACCCTGAACAGTTTTCCGAACAAATCGCTTACGATCCAGCTCACGCACTCTGCAACTTCTTTATTACGAGGACTATTAGTATTTTAATCAAATATTTATTATAATATAGAATGAAGTCGCCAATCTCAAGTAAAGAAACCCTTATGGGTTGTATTCCGTCAGACATTTGACCGTTAATCATAAGATGTAGGTAATGTTTAGACCCCCACGCACCTCATTTTTTTGAATGTTACGCGAACCTTATTTCTCTTTGTTAACCTTTTTTATTTACAAAAAGTTTTTGTCTTTTAGAACTTCCATCGCATCCTCAGCAAGAAATATTCCTAAAGCAGTGCAAGGGACACTCAGGAGTACTTAGTTTTAGTCATAACGCGGGGAGGAAAGAGACAGAGAAACTGCTAACCTCGTTCAAACTCTTCACTCTTGGGGAAAGCCTCGGCGGTTACGAGAGCTTGGTGGGGTTCCCGTAAGTAAACGGAAAAAAAAAATACGCCAATACACTAAGGCCCACACCATAGTATAAAAAGGGGTTTTTATACTATGCCCTTGTTTTGTGGGTCCCTTGGAACACATTTTTTTTTTCGTGAGTACAATCTTCCATACACCATCCACACACATAAAGCCTATAAGGTAACGGGGTAGACACAGGACGCCACGTTTGACATACATTCTGAGGGTATTAGATGAAACACGTGTATATTACTAATTGGTGATAGGTTGTCCGCATTTCGCCCACGATACAGCAAAACCCTCACCTTTTGGCTTCTGCACTACCTATGCCTGGAGAGTTGACAGTTGGTACATTGTAAGTTTTTCTTTCGCTCCCAGTCCAGCGCTTGAAAGATATCACCCTATTTTTTTTACAAGTGTATGTCCACTTTTCTGGTCGCTGCGTTTTCTCCGATGAAGAATACAAAGGTAGTGGTACGGGCGGACAGCTAGTGTAGAAATAAAATTGAGAGCAGAGCACGCGAATGTTCTTTTCGTCCAAAATCTTTCTACCTATATAAACGGCATTTATTGTTACAGCTGTACAATGAGCCACGGGTCTGTGCCGCCCGACCAACAATTAGATATGGAGATCAATAACAACTTAATAAGACTGTCTGTTGGTCTTGAAGATGAGGAAGACTTGATTGCCGACTTACAACAAGCTTTCGATAAAGTTTTCCGTGATTAATGGAGTAAAGAAACTTTTAGTTTTAACTTTTTTGTGCTACCTTATAAATAATTATGTTAATCGTTATGAGTACCTTTTTGTGTTTTATTTTAATCTTTTTTAATAAAAATAACCAAGTGTTACAATCGCCATTTTTAGATTTCTGGGGCACTATTTTTGAATCACTATTCTCATTTCGAGCGATATCTTTCGTTGATTTGCGTCGATACTATTGATCTTTGATTTTTTTTACTACTAAATTCCATGAGTGCTAAGACCCTTTTGCTGAAGTGCAGTGATCAAAAAGATCGGAAATCAAAAGAATCCGCGCAAATCAATATAAGATATCGCTCGAAACGAGGCGAGTGATTCAAAAATAGAGCCCCAGGGGCCTGATTTTTGAAACAGTAGAATTCCAAATCTCATACGAATTGTATGAGATTCTCACGCGAATCTTGTCAATTCGTATGCGAATTGGAATTCCATCGTTTCAAAAATATGGGCCCTGATCTTAGTTCGATAGAATTCGAAGAATAACACCAGATTCACAAAATACCAGTTAGCTAGTCACGGTCCTCCTTAAGTACTACTTAGTCTGGTCTTTCCTCGTTGATCCACAGATGTAAGGATCTCGCGTACCCTTGGACGGCAGGGTGCGACTGGCACCCAACAAAGATAATTTAAACATTAAGCACCCAATAAGTAGATGGAACTCTTGCTGAAGAAGCGCCTCGGTGTGTCTATGATAAGCAGCAGCACTCGGATCAGTGACCATATAAGCATAAGCATTTCCTCAAACATTTAACTTATTTCCGTGTCTATACCTCAAATCCCACTTAAAATATGTGAAAGTTTGTGAGGATGGATCACGGATGGACCAATAGCAACATTACGTCCATTGGATGGATAGATGTTCAGATGAAACTTTGCAGTAACACAGACATCAGAATAACACGTAGGCTACATAATTTTTCCAAATTCCCACGAGAACGAAATCTCGGGAATAAATCAAGTTCTAAATTTAAAAAAAAAAAAAACTTTCGGCATGGATTGGATGGATATAATATTGGCTAAGTACTTACCTATTTATTAATCTGTAATGGATATTATTTTTTCTATGTCTATGCTTGGATCTAATATTAGATAAACAAATACTACATACTCAAAGAATATTAGCTAGATCCATAGTCACTGGACAGACATAAATCTAATATAACTGAATTATCCTTTGAGTATGTAGTATTTGTTGGAATTATCAAAATTTTTGTAAGCTTAAAGTTGCGCGCCAACCATGCAGAGAAAAAATAAGTTAAATACCACACACATAGACATAGAAAAAATAAGTCTGACAAATAAATGCAAAGAAATTATTTACAACAGGTGGCCGTAAGATCTTAGGTAAGCTGACCTCGATAAATAAACACTGTAAATAAAATAAATAAATGTAATTGATTTTGTCAGTTAGTGTCAGTTAATTATCACTTTTCTGTAATTATTTTGCGTTACTTTCATAATTATCTATTTACTCAATTATTTTGAGAGTAGCAGTTGCCCAAAATTCATTTTTTATAACATATTAAAATGTACTTTACCATGATCATGATAAAATATTAATATCAAACGCGTACCAGTTTGTTTTTGAATATTTTTTTATAAGAAGATTTCTGTTAGAATTATTAAACGTAGTGCTCCTATTAGGTATCCAAGTTTGTTCTAATTTGAACTGTATCGCGACCGAACAAGAACCCTAATTGAGTAACCGACTGTAGGATGGCCGAAAAAAAACACTTATGCTCGAAGCATAAGTACGGTTTTAGCACGATAGCTATACACGCGGGCCAGGAGCCCGAGCGGTGGAAGTGTGCGGCCGTCGTCACTCCTATATTTACCAGCACTACTTATAAATGGTTTTCTTGTCAGGAGCACTCCGTGAGTACCTTTGCATGTATGTTATTGGCGGAATTGTGGCAACACATATGGGGCCATATTTAAAAATCAATCTACCTTTACATGTAACAACGTATAAGTCGAACGTAACGATTTAATTTGTTTTAATTAGTAAATTAATTTAGCGGTGATAGCCTAGTTGGTAATAAGGGCTTGGAACTGGAAGGTTGCGGGTTTAAACCCTGGTGCGGGCTTGTACCACTAAATTCATTTTTTCAGATTTATGTAAGGATTTTTCATTAATTATCACTTGCTCAGCGGTGAAGGAAAACACTTAAATCGTGATGAAACCCGCACGTTTAAGAAAATTCGTTTTCGAAAAGCGACCGAGTGGTCCATCGTGGCATTGGCCAGCGTATGGCCTGAATCGCCTTATTGTTTCGAAGGGAGACCCGCGCCCCTCGGTGGAGACGTTTTAAGGGCAGATAAAAAAAGTACGAGATATGATTAATTTTTAGATGTTTATTCTCGTTATAGTCTGGGTGTGTTTTTAGTCTTCTTATCCAAGGGACACGGCATTGTTAGTGTGGGTCTTTGAATGTGTGCCGTTTACTTACTAGGTATTTCGAAGAATAGGAAACTTTAATAGTTTCCGAGTTTTAAGCTAAAAACCGGCACAAAACCGAGATTTTTCACAGTTTATGCACTTTATAAATTTTGGGTCACGAAATTTTATTAGTAAACCTCGGATTCGGATTCAGCACCCCAAAAGCATGGTTTGAAGAAATCAGAACTACGCCAAAACTTTCCCGCGAGAGATCCTTTTTAATCCTCGACAAAAAAGAGGGGTGTTATAAGTTTGACCTGTGTGTCTGGTGGCATTGAGCTCCTAGACGAATGGATCGATTACGATACGAATTTTTTGTTTGAAATCTGACATAATCGAAATTATTCTTAGCTATTATTTAATTTAAAATGGTTTAGCCGTAGCCTTTGCGCGCCAAATGTACACCTGGTGTACGAGATTACTATCGCAAGCGGCGTAAACAATCGCGCGAGTTACCTATATTATAACTAGCTTTCCGCCCGCGTGGAATACAGATTATATCGTGCCCAACTGTGGGATAAAATGTAGCCTATGTCCTTTCCCAGGCTCTAATCTATCTCTGTACCAAATTTCAACAAAATCCGTTCAGTAGTTTAGGCGTGAAAGACGGACAGACAGACAGACAGAGTTACTTTCGTATTTATCATATTAGTGAGGACGTAAGGATTTTAAGCGATGAATATTGAGGGTTATAAATTTTTAAATTTTTGTGTTATTTATGTTAACGATTACATCAAACAGGGCTACTTCTACACACGCGCTTGCAACCCAACGCGCCAAGTGCTAGAAGAGTGCTTGGCGGCGATAGAACACGCCAAACACGCCATAACGTTCGCCTCCGGTATGGGGGCTTCCTCTGTCATCGTCAGCGAGCTACTGTGCCAAGGAGACCACTTGCTGGTCAGTGCTGACCTCTACGGCGGAACGACAAGGCTTTTTAAGTAACTTTATTCATTTATTTTTTGCTAGCTTTCCGCCCGCGTGGGCTACAGGTTATATTGTGCCCAACTGTGGGATAAAATGTAGCCTATGTACTTCCCAAGGTCTAATCCCATCCATCCACACTCTCACGCCTATAATCCCTTACGGGGTAGGCAGAAGGTCATATGGTTACGAAACCACTTGATGCCACATTTGACATTCGTTCTGTGAGTTAGATGGAATAGGAGTAAGGTGGTGATAAGTTGTCAGCCTTTCGCCTATCATACAGCAAACCCTTGCGTCCCGTTCACTGGCTTTTACAGTATGCCTGGTAAATGTTGGCAGCTGGCATATTCTAAGTTTTTCTTTCACCCCCATCCCAGCGTGGATTAAATACATTCAATCACCTATTATTACTTATGACGATGTGAATACTGCGATCTCAAAGGTAGTTGAATGGTTTACTGTAAATAACCTTCTTTTGAACGAGAAAAAAACCAAATGTGTTAAATTTACCTTGCCCAGTGTTAAACAGGTTAATACCAATGTACAGATTAGGAATGAAAAACTGGACATTGGACATTGTGGAATCTACTGTATTCTTAGAAATAACTCTTGATGCAAAGCTTCAATGGGGTCCTCATATTGATAATTTAGCGAGCAAACTCAGTTCAGCAGCCTACGCAGTTAAATAAATCCGTCAATTATCAGACGTTGAAACCGCGAGAACCGTATATTTCAGTTACTTCCACAGCCTAATGTCATATGGCATCTTACTGTGGGGTAATGCTGCGGATCTCAATAAGATCTTTGTTCTGCAGAAAAGGGCTGTTCGCGCGATTTACAAATGAGACCTAGAACAATCTTATAAATGTGAAGAAAAATGAACATTTGTTTAAGAAAAATAGCGATAGGCACAATATAAATACTAGGACCAAGTATAAACTGGATGTACTAGACAGTCGTCTCCACAAGGTCACGAACTCTTTTATGGGTCAATGTATACGTTTCTATAATAAGATTCCCATGTGTATTCAAAATTTACCTTTGGATAAATTTAAGACAGTAATTAAACAAAAACTTTGCAAAAAGGGCTATTACAAAATTTCTGATTACATAACTGACAAGCAGCCATGGGAATGAACTTTTCAGCTCTAGAGTTATTTCAGACTTAGTTAAAATTAGAAAATAACAAAATTTGTAATGCAACTAAAAAGAGCACCCTCAGAGTTTCTTGCCTGTTCTTCTCTGGGGAAGACTGCACCTTTGCGAATAGGCGTAGCGTCAGTAGGATAAATAGAACGAATGCGTATGTATGTATTTAAATCCTTTATTGTTTGTTTGTATGTATTTCATGTAATCTTGACTTGTTTTAAGTGGCATTCTGAATGTCCTATAAAATAAAGATTTTTTCTATTCTATTCTATACAGCGAGTGCGTCTCCAAAAACGGTATAGAGGTGACCGTTGCTGACTTCACGAAACTTTGCTCCGTTCAGCGCGGGGTACAGAGGAACACGAAGGTCTGTAATGAATCCTTCTAATACTCTAAATGTGAAAGTTTGTGATGTTTGTTACTCTTTCACGCTCAAACGGCTGGACCAATTTTAATAAAATTTAGTATGGAGGAAGCTGACACCTGGGATTAAAACATAGGCGACATAATTTTCCCAAATTTCGGGCGGAAAGCTGGTAGTTTATAAAGGTACTTCAATGCACAACAAGATTGACTGAGGCATAAAGGCTTTTTGGTCTGCAGCACAGTGCCCAGTGCGTATAGGGCCATACCCACATTGAAAACAATAGACCATATTGTGAAGAAAAAAAATAAGACCTAAAATTTTTAAAAAATCTGATCATTGCGATCAAGCAACTCATCGTACACGTATACAGTTGCTGTTTTTGGTATATAAACTAATTAACCCGTCGGGTGCGATACAAATCTCGTACACAATGTGTTCAAAAAGCACGCGAAGATTTCATTGTCCTTTTTTATTACATTTAATGTGGTCGCCGCTTAACACACAGTGTTTAACTGAAAAACTCTTACAGATGGTCTGGATAGAGAGTCCAACGAATCCCCTTCTCAAAGTGATAGACATTCGCGCGGTGGTCGAAATAATCAGGGTCCAACCGACAAAGGCCCCAGTAATCGTCGTAGTGGACAATACGTTCGCCACACCGTATTTCCAAAAGCCTTTAGACCTCGGCGCGGATATCGCTATGCTCTCAATGTCGAAATACATGAACGGTCATTCTGACGTCTTGATGGGGTCGGCAGCGACGAACTGCGAAGAACTGGCGAAGAAGCTGATGAAAGGACAGTCGTGTAAGTGTTCGTTTCTTTTTTGTAGGCGTCGAATGTTCACCGTATGTGAAGGTTCTACACCTTTCGCAGCACTAAGGGGGCGTCCATTAATTACGTGAGGCGTTTTGGGGGGGGAGGGGGTCGGGCCGGATCTCACTCAATCTCACGTGGGGGCGAGGGGGGTCTCAACAAACATCACGTAATATTTTCCCCCAAAAGAAATAATGTTAAATTGCGGAAAGCTAAGGAAAAACGGAACGTAAGTTCTCATAGTAAACACTAGTCCATAGTCTATTTTGATTTTAAAGTTACAATTTTGGTTATTTACTTACGGTTTTGATTTACAACTTGAGTTTACAAGGTGCACTATCACATATACTGAAGATACAGCCAGAAACTAGCCTGCGGCCGAGTTATCATCCAAGGCATATCCAAGGTACGGACAATTTTTCGGTTAAAACCCATCTTTTGAATAATTTCGAGCTGATAAAAATATCGACACGAACAAATCAGAAGATAACCTATATTCGGCAATCAGCTGATTGGATAGTCGAATACTTTGACGGATTGTAATGTTGCCATTTTAATGCGCCATAAGATGCGTTCACGCAGATAACGCTAGAATAACGCTAGGCCGATCCGTTCCACGCAGCAGCGACATCTGTCGCCGTTGAGACTAAAACAGATACGTTTAGGCGGCATTAACCTAGAGTGCAAACCAGAAAGGCAGAGAGGCGGCACTAGTCCAGAGCCAGAAGAGGTATAGTGGCGGCAATTTAAAAAAGATTAAACCGATATTTAAAATGCCTCCAAAAATGGACAATAGCAAAAAACCTTCTTTGAAAACCATGACGTTGACCTGCAAAAGATGTAATTTATCAACCGGAAGAAGGAATTGCATAACATGCTCATGCTGTGATGCCAAATATCATTTTGACTGCGCAGGTTACTCGGAAAAACTATATAATTTGCGCGATAAAACCAAGAAAAATACTTGGACATGCACTCAGTGCATCCCAAAAAAAACCAAAACCATGACAAGTTCAAAGGGACAAGCTTCATCTACACCTTTAGCACCTTCCGCACGTCAAAAATCACCAACACCTTTGGCATCTTCTGTACATCAAAAATCGCCAACTCGTTCACATGGAAAAAATTGCACGACTGAGAAATACGAAATTAATGTAAATACTACTAACTCCTTCGAGTCATTGCCATTGGAGGGTGATGATGATATTGATGAATCATTGCATAGCTTGGACTCTATTCCGGGAGACACTATACACCGAAGCTGTCCCGAAATTAGACTAAATAACAGCTTAGAAATAAATGAGCTGAAAGCTGAAATTCAAGATCTGCGAAACAAATTAGAAATTGCAGATAATCAGATCGAAATATTTATGTCAGAAAATTATAGACTTCAAGGCAAAATATCCGAATGTGAGAAAAAAATTCAATACCTTTCACAAATTTGCAGAACTACGAAAAAGTCAGTTTCCAGGAAAATGACCTCATCAAAAAGTCTTCAAAATACAAGCACTTCGCCTATTACTTTCCAACATTCTTCTTCGGAGAAAAACTTCACTTACAATGAATCAGAGCTTTCTCACTCAAAACCAGAAAAAGCGCCTAATAACAAAGTAGATGAGTACTCGTCTATTCCCAAACCTATAAAAAGACGAATATGTATACTGAGTTGTGATAATAGGAATAATATATTAGGACAAGCTCGATCGACATTTAATAATTTTAATATTTGCCACTACTGTAAACCACACGGAGATATAGCTGAGCTTTTGTGTGGGATCGATAAAAAATTGCAAGGTTTTACTTTGAATGACTTTTGTATATTGTTTATTGGAGAATCTGATTTTAATAGGACTCAAAATTATGATGAATTGGTAAATTTTATGCTAAATGAGTTGTCAAAGATTCAACACACCAATATCATTATCTGTGTACCAACTTTTAAATGTAAAAAATATGTTGACTTATATAATTCTAGAATTGAAGCTTTTAACCGTTTATTGGATAATAATAACTTGACCTATGAATATACTTACACACTTGACTCTAATAAGAATTTGGAATACTCAAGAAAAATGTTTGACATTCGCACGGGAAAGATAAACAAAAAGGGTATGAAAATCATTTTCGATGACTTGTACAAATTATTATCACAATTTGACATATCTGAATGTGATTCGAGTAATTGCAGCGGTAATGACAAAGGCAGTGGTGATCCTAAGGTAGATTCAAAACGAACAACGTTTGGTAGTACTTTTCCGATAGAAAAAAAATTTTTTCGTCCCTAATGACACAATAAGGCTTTTACACCAAAATATTCGAGGACTATTAAATAAAAGAGAGATGGTAGAGTTGTGTGTTGATGAAATGGCGGACCTTAACCGATACATAGACATATTGTGTTTTACGGAAACATTTGTCAAACATGGTTGTGAAAAAAATATTGCAATCAAAGGTTTTAATTTGGCAGCGCATTACTGTAGAAAAATGGTGAAACAGGGTTCTGGTGGAGTTTGTATATTAACACGAAAAAATCTTATCTACAAAGCTATATCGCACTGCAGTCAAATCGCGGTACAACATATATTTGAATGCTGTGGAATAGAACTGCCACAGCTACAATGCTCTATCATATGCGTGTACAGAGTTCCTAAGCCAGCAAATATTGTCTCATTTCTTAATTGTTTGGACCTTTTGTTGTATAAATTGACGTCGAATAATAAAAGAAAGATAATTTTAGCAGGAGATCTTAATATAAATACTTTGGTAGTGGATAAATCAACAAAAGATTTTAATCACTTAATTTTAAATTACAACCTTACACTACATATAAAGACTCCGACTCGATTAAACTCTTGTCTGGATCATATCATCAGCAATATTTCTGGGGCAAACGGTGAGGTTCTAAAGGTGTATTTGTCGGATCATGATACCTGCCAATTACTAGATTTCAAGATCAAAGGAAACAAACCTCATAATATTGAATATTGGTACGTAAAGAAGCGAAACTATAGTACGGAAAACATTTCCAAATTTCGTCAAAGGTTATCGGAAATAGCCTGGTTGAATGTTATGGAGGAACTAAATGCAGACAGGGCTTTTGATTTGTTTCATGACTTTTTTTGTCTATTGTATAAACTGTGCTTTCCTACTGAAAGAAAAAAAATCTATGCTGATAATAAAAGGCCTGTATGGATCACTAAAGGTATAAAGGTGTCTTGTAGAAATAAGAGAAGATTGAGGTTTAAATATTATGACAACACAACAACTAAGAACAAAGATATTTATAAAAGGTACAGTTCGATATTAAAAAAATGTATCACTAAATCACAACGTTGTAAGAATCATCAACTTCTACTTACCTCAAAAAATAAATGTAAAACTACCTGGTCAATAATCAAGGAAAAACCTGATAGCCAATCCCTTTTTCCTGAAAAATTACAGGTTATGGATTCGAATAACCAGAGAGTTGAGGATCCACAAAAGGTAGCGGAAATTTTTAATAACTTTTTTATAAATGAGACAACAGAAAATCGAAATGTTTCAATCAATAAAGACAATATCCCAGTTAATAGACACAGTATTTTTGTAGCCCCTTGTGATGAAGAGGAAGTTATAAAAGTAATTAAATCATTAAACAACACAAGGTCGGTAGGTTTCGATGGTATATCAACCCATATACTAAAATCTTGTGCAAATGTTATAGCGCCTATTTTAAGTCACTTGATAAACGAATCGCTAACTCAGGGACTTTTTCCATCTAAGTTAAAATTCTCCATTGTAAAGCCTCTCTACAAGAAAGGCGATAGAATTAAGCTGTGTAATTATAGACCCATTACATTGGTCTCTGTATTTGACAAGGTCTATGAAAAAATTATGTATGTTAGATTAACGAATTTTTTAGACAAACACAATATTATTAAAGACGAACAAAATGGATTTCGAAAAGGTAGAACGACTTCCCTGGCTTGTTTTGGGCTGATCAAGCACATAACTGAAAAAATCGATGACTGCATACCTACTATATCAATCTACTTTGATATGACAAAGGCTTTCGATTTTGTAAATCATAGAGCCTTAATTGATAAGTGTGAAAGATATGGAATAAGGGGAAAGGCGCTGGAATGGTTGACAGGTTATTTGTCTGAAAGAAGCCAATCTGTAGAGTTGAATCAAATTGATAACAACGGCAATTTTGCTAATTTTAGATCACAGAGTAGGTTCAATAACATAGGTGTTCCACAAGGGAGCATATTGGGTCCTTTATTATTTATCATTTATATTAATGATATATCTGACATAACAAAACATAAAATGACATTATTTGCTGATGATATCTCAGTTGTAATTTCTAATGACATTAAAATTGAAACAAAAAAGTACATCGAAGAAATACATAATACAATTACAAATATAAATACATGGCTTGAAAATAATAATTTAAAGGTAAATTTATCTAAAACTAACTATATACAATTTTTAAATTATAAAACACAAAATTTGGATCTTAAGCTTACCTATCAAGGTCAGAATATTGAAGAAGTAAATGAAATCAAGTTTTTGGGACTTATTCTTGACAAACATTGTAATTGGAAATCTCAAATCGAATCAGTGTGTAACAAGCTTGCAAGATTTACATACGCACTAAAGCGCCTTAGAAGCATAGCTGGTGTAGAGGTGGCTCTCATGGCGTATCATGGATACGTAGCGTCAGTGCTTCGCTATGGACTCATTATATGGGGGAACTCGGTTGAGATACTCAATGCTCAGATTGCACAAAAAAAGTGTGTTAGGGCAATTTGTGGAATCGGACCACGGGAATCCTGCAGACCGTGGTTTAAAAAGCTTAACATTTTACCTTTGATTTGCATGTACATATTCGAGGTCTGCGGTTTTGTCAGGGCACATCCTACTTTTTACACAAAAAATAATACAAACCCTCGATTACGGCCTAGGGATCCCACTCTTCTGTCACTGCCAGTGTGCAAAAGTGTACTCAGGCAAAGGAATTGCTACTACATGTCTGCAAAAATATACAATCACCTTCCTTTCGACATGAAACAGTTACCACAAACACTTTTTAATAAAAGGCTTAGGTGTTGGTTAATGGATCATTGTTTTTATACTTTAGACGAATATTTTGGAAAACATTATTAAAATATTATGTAATCAATTGGAATTTATTGATTATGAGCATGTTAAAGTTGACATAATGAAATTTTAAAATTTGAATGTAATTATTTGCTCTCTTTTAATTGATGTGACTTTTATGAAAACTAAATCGTAGTACTTATTTAAATAATATTTTGCTCTATTTGCATGTTACCTTTATGACTAAATGTGTTGAACGTAATTTTATTTTTATTTTTTTTCTTCATGAAACATCTGTAATCCACATTTACTGCAATAAAGATCATTCATTCATTCATTCATTACAAAATTGTTAAATCATAATTAGTTACTAATAAAATTCTGACTTGCCTACTGTTGACTAATTCAAAAATATTAATTTAAATCAACATTTTGCATGCTGTTCATATATGGCAAAACATGAGTTCTGTACCTTATTGTAACACCTGTTATACCATGTTTTAAGCAAATAAAGTTATCTTATCTTATCTTATCTTATCTAAACCAACTAAACCATGTTGTTGCGGTAGCCACTCTTAAGACTACTCATGAGTTCCCGTGGGCTGAATTAGAACAATCTTGTTTTTCAAATGTAAGTTGGTAAATCATAGCTGTTTTTTTATTGTTCGATTATTAAAAGTTTAAAAATAATTAGGCAAATTATGTAAGTTTTCTAATAAATTACCAACTAACGTATTTACATTAAAATTAAGCATTTTCATAAAACTCACGTGAGATAAAGGAGGGAGGGGGGGTGTCGAGCCAAATCTCACGACATCTCACCAGAGGGGATTGGGGGGTCAAAAAATCGCCAAAAACACCTCACGTAATTAATGGACGCCCCCTAACAGCTTTGATGTAGGTCTCCCGAAGATTCTATCCCCTGGTATTACCTATACTGGGGATAGGAAGGACATCGAACGGTCGTTAAACCAGGTCTTGGACTTAGTTTACACCCGAAAATTCCTTGAATCCCTTTTACTGATTCTTACAATTCCCCTGAGCTGGCAGTTGGCATGTTCTATGTTTATCTCTCACTCGCTATCTGTTGGACACGGACGCTCGGGTAGGCTCAGTGCTTCCATTTCTTGAGCTATTTAGATGACAGGGACAGGTATAGGTCTTGTCAAAGATCTGATTCGAGTCGAAGGATGTAGAATTGGGTGCTGAATACTGATCAGTCTTGTTTTTCCAGCGATGGGTATCACCCCGTCTTCGTTCGACTGCTACCTCGTGAACAGGAGTCTGAAGACGTTGGCGCTGCGGATGGACAGGCACAGATCGAACGCCATCTTAGTGGCTAGCTGGCTCACCAAGCACCCTAATGTCACAGACGTTTATCATCCAGGTATTGACTGTTAGATTTGTCCCCGCATTTCCCGGAGAAAAATTCCACTGGAAAATCATGCGGTGGTCTGAATTCAGGGTTTTATTTTTTGCTAACCTGTCCCTTATACCCTGTATATACAGAGCTTTAAGTATCTCTCTTTCGACCTCTCGGGTGGTTAATCAGTCCATGAAACTGAACCACTTTTTCAAGGAACATAGGTCAAAATACGAAAAAAAATTTGATCTCCCGTAGAAAATGCGCTATATGCTGATGAACTCAAAATTTTTTTTTTCGTATTTTGACCTATGTTCCTTGGGAAAGTTGTTCAGTTTCATGGACTGATTAACCACCCGAGAGGTTGAAAGAGAGATACCTAAAGCCCTGGTATATATCCATACACTCACGCCTATAATCCCTTTCGGGGTAGGCAGAACGTCATGTGGTTACCTATAAAACTTCTTGACGCCACATTTGACATTCATTCTGAGGGTTGTTAGATGCAACATGAGTATCAGTATAGTGGTGATAGGCTGTCAGTCTTTCGCCCACGATACAGCAAAACCCTCGCGTCTCACTTACTATAGCTTCTACAGAATCGCTCGGAAGAGATGGCAGCTGGAACATTTTTAAGTTTTTCTTCCCCACCTAGTCCAACCTGAAAGTAAGAATTTAAGGGGTACCCTGGGGGGGGGAGGGGGGAAGTCGCCAGTAGTTGAGGGAGAGGGTCCGCTTGCACGACCATGCGCGGCAAGCTAGGCCGATTAACGCGACTAGTTGACATAAAAAAATCCTAAAATCCCAATTATCATATTTAGGTATATAAAATCCAACTTTCAAATGCTCAAAAATCCGTCGGTGATATACAGAGCTTTAGGTAAATCGCTTTCAACCTTTCGGGTGGTAAATCAGTCCATGAAACTGAACAACTTTCCCAAGGAACAAAGGTCGAAGTATGAAAAAAAAAATTTTGACTTCCCATACAAAATGCGCTATCAGCTGAAGCAGTTTGTATGGGAACTAAAAAATTTTTTTTCGTATTCCGACCTTTGTTCCTTGGGAAAGTTGTTCAGTTTCATGGACTAATTTACCACACGAGAGGTTGAAAGTGATTTACCTAAGCCCTGTATATATTTTTTTTTAATTTTAGAGCTACCCCATTTTTTTTTTCGTTTGCGCAGAGATACCATGCCACCCTCATTATGAGATATTCAAGAAGCAATCCAAAGGCCACTCTGGAGTGTTTAGCTTCAGACACACCAAGGGCATGCACGAGACCGAGGTGATTCTCACTTCGCTCGTCATATTCACTCTCGCGGAGAGTCTGGGCGGGTTTGAGAGCTTGTGCGGACTACCGTAAGTAGCTTTTTTTGGAGATTATGGCCTGGTTACAAGACCTTTGGGCCAAGTACCCTGGTTATTACTTTGGTGAGCGTTAGTGATGTAATAGGTAGATGGCTTTTTTAATTGGAGCTTAGTTACCTTATAAATAGTTTTTTTTTAAATATTTTAACAGTTAGCAGTACCGCCATACTTCTCAAAGCCATACTTTCATACTTACATTGCTTTTTTATATATATATTTCTTCGACTAATTTCAAACATTTCAAATTCTGTTGTCATATTATGTACTTACCTATATTAAATATATTATTTTAATAATATTGTATATCTATTTGAACCCTATTTGACTCCCCAGTAGCCCAGTACATACTGTTTACCAATGCTGTTTTCTTAGTTCTTTATTATGGTGAGGGAAAACGTCGTGAGGAAACCTGCACATGGTGCGACTCAATGTGTAACCCGTGATCCAACCTAATGTACACTCAAGTGCACGTCAAGCTTGACACTTTGGACCGGCTCTGCATTGTATAGCGCGCAGTATAAATAAGAGCTCAGCTTAAACTGGTAGTGTAAAACGTGATCTGCTCTTGACTGTACCTAATCACTTTTCATTTACTTCTCAGATGTAAAATGAGCCACGGAAGCGTGCCGGAAGAAGTAAAGAGAGAGTTGGGTATAACTGACAATTTGATCAGGCTATCGGTGGGACTCGAAGATCCAGAGGACCTCATTAGGGACCTAAGCCAAGCGATGGATAAAGCGTTTCCGCCGAGCGTACAGGCGAAAACGCAAACAACGCGCACACACAGTCTAGACAACACTAAAATAGAATGGGAAGTTTACCAGCATCACCCTCAAAAAAAATAGTACTTAAGTGCTCTACTAGGCAACGCTAGTAGTCAAGGCAGTGTTTGTTTTTTGTGGGATGCGATCAATGATATTATATGTTACATAACGTAACTAGATTGGCAGTTTACGGCAGCGACGCGTTGCCACTTCGTAGATGCCTGCAGGCATATGTAACGTCAGTTGCCTGCTTGACATTAGGGGAGCGTGAAAGTCATTCAAAATAGTGAAATTTACTCTTAAAAATTGTGTATCACGGTCCGAAAAGGATGATAATGCAAGTGGCGTTACTTTTCACAAGTAAATTTGCATAATAAGTTTGATCATATTGTCTAAAATTACATCAGAAAACAAAATAAATATATCGTGCATTATTTTTGCCATCGGTGTTGCCAGTAAAACGATTTAAATTTTTCCCCTTTTTTGGGAGTTTAAGGGGAAAAGATCTGAGACATTAACAAGGTAACTATGTAAATTTCTATTTACATAATTGCCTTTCTAATGACTCAGATCTTTTTTTTAACTACTTAGCTTTTTAAATAAAAAAGCTGTCATTTTTCATATCTAAATCCGTTTACTATCTCCTACTAATAGCTTTTCTAAATATTTTCAATGTACAGACACGCTCCCGTTACAGTTTTATGACAGTTTCTATTGAAATTTTTATTAAATTCTGTTCAGAATATACAACATTAATCACACCAAAGTAATTAAATACATTTATTCATTCATTTTGGGGAAATTATTTCTCACCACTGGCAACTCTGTCCGTTTTCATGACAGCTATTATCTTATCTCACTTCACCGGTAATTAGTTAATCAGTGGAAGAAACGAGACAAATATAGCTTACTTTGGCATAATATATCGGTTTCAAAGCTACGTCTTTTGAACTATCAAGTGGTTATGCATTTCTGAGAATCGTTTGTAAGACGTTACTACTCTAGTATTTATAAGCTCACTGGATGCGATCGAATCAATTATTATCTACCACGATAATAATTGATAGGTAATAATTATTATCTACCACGATCCTTCCTTATCGTGTAGGTATAATCAAGTACGTGGCGAACTTGAATAACCCTGGTGTCAAAGTTTCTATACCACCAAATGGCCTTTTGACTGGGTTTAACGACTGTAGTCAATCGACAAATTCCGGGGCCGACAGAAACGTCCGTGATAAATTGCTACTTTGGTTTGATGAACGGATTTATTTAATTACTTATTCCTGAATTAGAGTTTAATAAAACTCTCCAGTCTATTGACAGCGCCATCTATAGACATCTGGGTACTAAAATCCTGAACTGGTGGAAAATCTCCCTTTCCACTTAAAAGGATCGGCACTTTCTCGATATTTAGTATTTTTATTTACGTTTAAGTTTGATATTTTATTTTTACATTTAAATATATTTGTTTCATGGACGTTTTGTTTTATTTTATTTATTACTAGCTTTACGCCCGTGACTTCGTTCCCGTGGGAATTTCGGAAAGTTATGTAGCCTATGTGTTAATCCAGGGTATCGGCTACCTCCATACCAAATTTGATCAAAATCAGTCCAGCCGATCTTGAGTTATAAGTGGTGTAACTAACACGACTTTGTTTTATATATTTAGATGTACGTACAAGGCTTTAGGTATCTCTCTTGCAACCTATCGGGTGGTAAATCAGTCCATGAACGGGAATAACTCCTCAAGGAACATATGTCAAAATACCTAAAAAAAAATTTTTACCTCCCATACAAAATGCGCTATAAACTGATAAAGTTTGTATTGGAACTCAAAAGTTTTTTTTCGTGTTTTGACATATGTTCCTTGGGGAAATCAGTTTCATGGACTGATTTACCACCCGAGAGGTTGCAAGACAGATACCTAAAGCCCTGTATATGGGGTAGGTAAACTTTAAATTAGCTCGCGAAACTTCAGGCCGTAAGATTCGGGAATGATTATCCCCATGAAATTGAACAACTTTCCCCAAGGTACCCATAAGAAGAAACAGCTGATTGCTCAGCTGAAATTGTATGGAAACTATGAAGTGAAAATATTTTTTTTTTCATATTTTGAAATTTTTCTTAGGAATAGTTGTTCAGGTTAGTTAATTTTTTTCGCGATACCTCATTCAGATATCGTGTTTCTCTCGACACCATTTATTTTTGTTAAGAATGGACCTAACCTAACATACAGGGCGTCCCACCCCACGACTATGCCACATGGAGGGAAAGTACCTTTATTATTGTAGATGGAGATGGGACATTTAACTGAAAGAAGACTTTATTTTAATTAAAAAAAAAAAATTAAACTGCATTCATACGTTTTTAATAATAATTTAAATAATCAAACACATTTTCTCGTGTACCGGGCCAGACTCAGTATTGTAGCTCTACACTCTTCCATGTGACCCCAGATGTCGGATCTTGACATCTCGCTGGCCAATGAACGGATCCTATGTCCTCTTCCAATCCAAAAGTTTTGGCTTAACTATTGGCAGAGGATTATTCTGTAATCGTGTGACTGTTATGTGCACTTTAGTGAAACTGGTACATTTTTTTGCCTATTGCCACCCCTTTAAAGGAACTTGACATCGTTCTAGTGCCTGGCGTTACGGAAAACACAGTTCGCTTTCGGAAACCAGCACCAAATTTTTATGTATGGTTAGGCATGTCACCTAGACCCCAAAACTGCCGGGAGACACTTCGTGAGGTGTCAAGGTCACCAGTTATGACGTCATCAATGTGGCCGCCGCCGCGTTTTGAAAAATGTAAATCACTCATAAATTACGCAGTGCACATGTACGTGTGGGGTATCAAATGAAAGGATATTAAATATGCTGCATTGTTTTCATTGAATGTAACTGCGTAAATATGAAAACAACAAAAATATAGGACAAATAAGACAAATTACAAAAAAAATAATACATATTTATTTTTATAGCTAGAGAACCATTTATATTACAGAGAAAAAATGTAGGGTACAAATAATTACAAGTTATTCGTCTATAGTTTACAATTTAAATCATCACAATCGGGTGAAAAAAAACATACTTAGTTATGCTGGTTTAACTAAAGCGCGGCGGATGCCATATATTCAATCGACGTCACCGGCGTGTTTTGAAAAATGTTAATTTTACTTAAATAACGCAGTGCATATGAATGTTTGGGGTATCAAATGAAAGGATATTAAATTTGCTGCTTTGTTTTCATTAAATGTAACTGCGTAAATATGAAATTACCGATTTAGATTATTTAAATTTTAAACTATAGAAAAATAACATAACATTATACGAAGAAATCATTTTTTGTCTCTAATGTAATGGTTCTCTGGCTATAGAAATAAATAAACATATTTTTTTCTCTAATTCGATTTATTTGTTACACATTTTTCTTATTTCTATATTTACGCAGAGTACATTACATTAGAAAATTAGAGCATATTAAATATGCTTTAATTTCATGTCCGAATGTATACATACATACATGTGTGTTGCGCAGTTCAGTGTATTTAGACTCTTCAAAACGCGCCGGCGACGTCGGTTGAATATGTTAAACCAGCATAACTATATTTATTTTAACCCGATTGTGATGATTTAAATTTTATACTATAAACGAATAACGTAGAATTATTTGTACGCTACATTATTTCTCTGTAATACAAATGGTTATCTAGTTATAAAAATAAATATGTATATATTTTTTTGTAATTTGTATTATTTGTCCTATATTTTTGTTGTTTTCATATTTACGCAGTTACATTTAATGAAAACAAAGCAGCAAATTTAATATCCTTTCATTTGATACCCCAAACATTCATATGCACTGCGTTATTTAAGTATAATTAACATTTTTCAAAACACGCCGGCGACGTCGGTTGAATATATGGCATCCGCCGCGCTTTAGTTAAACCAGCATAACTATGGCTTTTTTCACCCGATTGTGATGATTTAAATTGTAAACTTTAGACGAATAACGTAGAATTATTTGTACCCTACATTTTTTATCTGTAATATGAATGGTTCTCTAGCTATAAAAATAAATATGTATTATTTTTTTTGTAATTTGTCTTATTTGTCCTATATTTTGGTTGTTTTCATATTTATGCAGTTACATTCAATAAAAATAATGCAGCATATTTAATATCCTTTCATTTGATACCCCACACGTACATGTGCACTGCGTAATTTATGAGTAATTTACATTTTTCAAAACGCGGCGGCGGCCACATTGATGACGTTATAACTGGTGACCTTGACACCTCACGAAGTTTTGGAGTCCAGGTGACATGCCTAACCACACATAAAAATTTGGTGCTGGTTTCCGGAAGCGAAATGTTCCGGCCTTTTTTTGGACGTAAGGCAGAGCACTATTCCGGTTCCTGTAAGTGTAAACTTTATAAAAAAAAACGCGGGAACGGCACGTTTGAAGCCCCTATTCTACTGAGGTAGTAGTTCAATGAGTCAACTCATTAAGTCGGCGATAGTGTTGTCCAAGTCCAACCCAAAGACAGTAGTAGTAGTTTTCTTTCATCCATCAGGATAGGCAGAGGACGGAGCCATACAGCCAATAACCCATAGACAGTAGAAATAATTTTTTTTTTTTTTAATCTGGCAACAATGCAATGCAACTTTCTTTCACAAATTGCCAAAATGTCGCTGAATTTAACTGTCAAGATTCATCCTGTTGTATTATTTCAAATAGTAGATGCTTATGAGCGTCGAAATGCGGATTCACACCGTGTTATTGGGACCCTATTGGGTAATTTATCAATTTGCTCATTGCTCCTGGCTTTCCGAGTGTAAATTCGAAGTTTTGTTGCCGACGTCATGTGGTCAAAATTTCGTATTTTTAGCGAAATCTTTGTGTGTTTTGAAGTAAATTAGTTCGTTATATCCTAATTGTGATAATAAGTTTATTGAGTAGTAGATAAATCACTATTACAGTGAAGTTTTTCATTTTTATTAGTGATGGTTTGGAGGTTATGTTTTGTTACTCCTTTACACGATAAACTTTGCAGGTACGTCTGACAAAGGGGTAGTGGAAGTGACCAACTGCTTCTGCGTTCCTCACAAGGAACATGCAGACCAGGTGGAGGCTGAGCTAAACTACGCCATGGACGTATACGATCTCAACCGACGCGTCAATGCGTCAGAGAATATTGTGGGTCAGTTTTCATTCTATTTCTACATTAATTTATTCAATGTAGCTAAATTTATTTATGTGAATAGGTCAGAGAGTCATATGTGTTTTTGTTTCTTTATTTATTATAAGTTACAGCTTAACAAGTTTTCACAAAACTTGAAGCTGGAGAATGTCTTGAGCTAATTTCCTGTGTTGCAACAAAATATACAATTAGAATAGGAGCAAGACAAACCAACTTTATTTCAGTTATTTGTACTTGATTCTTGTTTATAAAAATGTTTTAATTGATAGACATTTATAGCTATGTACTCAGTAAAAAAAAAACAATTCAGGTTTTTATTTAGAAACAGCGTCACACTGCAACTAATACTTAAAATTTTAAAAAAAAATTGCAAATGGAATTACTAGAATAATAGAATGAATTTGCATTATTTATAAATAAACGTACTTCTTCAGGTTGGTGGGCGACAGGCAATGAAGTAACAAATCACTCATCAGTGATCCATGAGTACTATGCCCGTGAATGCCGAGAGCCTGTCCACGTGACTCTAGATACGTCGCTACAGGGTGCCAGGATGGGACTGCGGGCTTATGTGTGTGTGGCGCTCGGAGTCCCACGGGGCAAGCAGGGCTGTATGTTCACTCCCATTCCAGTAGAACTCACCAGTTATGAGCCTGAGGTTGGTAATAAGTGTGCTTAAGAACGTGGCATCTTTAAATTACGTCATGGATCAATAAATAATTAACCAAGTTTATTGGTCCATGATTATGTCACTCAGTAAACAAGGAAGTGTGATACTATATGACCGAGACTGGGAGGATCAGAATTCATAAAATTCATGTGATTGTTAAGATAAAGTTAAACCAATTTCTGGATAGCCCATAAGATTTATTTCTGAAAATCAAAGAAAAAAATTACTGATAGCTTTTAGAATTTCTTTAATTTACTAAAACATACTTACGAGTATATCTATATTATGGTTTTAGTTCAGATTATAGTGATATGAGAACATTTTGCATGTAAATGATAACTATAAAATTATTTTAGTACTTTTTAAAACCCATGTGAGGGATATTCACATAGTCCCATTCGTGCCAAACATTTTTCTTTTCCCAAAAATATACTTTTATATTATATTTTACATTACAATTACAAGGCATTTTTTTATTACATTACAAATATAGATTTGAATGATGTCATAAAGATTCCATTTTGACTTTTCAATCTATGGAAAAAGGTAAAAGGTTTCTACCTTTTACGTTTTACTTTCAAAGTGCCAAATTAATGTTTTCTACTCAAAAAAAACTTCAATTTAACTATTTATAGACATATCTTTCTTATTCATATATAAAATTGGAGGTCCTGATTCACTGACTCAAATACACCCAGCCCAAACACTTAGACCTAGAAAGCTGAAATTTGACAAAAAGTTGTCTTTTATGACGTAAGCAAGCACTAAGAAAGGACTTTTCAAAATTAAACCCCTAAGGGGGTGAAATGGGGGTTCAAAGTTTGTATGGAGAAAACAATTTTGACTCGAAACTTCTTCAAGATATACCTTGAAGCAAATAAACGGACACGTTAAGAATGAAATGGGTGAGAAAAAATGTTCTTGGCGCGAGTGAAGCTGTGGAAAAAATCTAGTAAAAAATAAATCTATTCTCGAAAGAAAGATGACATTTCTTAAAATGTGATGACTGTATGTGGCTGTAATTTGTTGATTGTTGCAGATAGTAGGGCTGCAGCTGTGCCAGAAGACGATGGGCCCGGGCGGGCGCTCGCGGCAGGTGCAGCCCGCCTCCGACCTCGCGCAGGTGGCCGACGCAGCCTCCAAGCTCTCCACACTACTTGATCAGGTATCACATTTTAATCATCTGATCTTAGGACTAGTATTCCGCCCGGGACTTCGATCCCGTGGGAATTCGGGAAAATTATGTAGCCTATGTCTATGTAATTAGAAAGCTACATAGATAAGCTCTTATCTATCTAGCTTTCTAATGGTGAAAGAATTTTTCAAATCGGTCCAGTAGTTTCGGAGCCTATTCAATGCAAACAAACAATCAAATCTTTCCTGTTTATAATATTAGTATAGATTAACCATAATAACCTGAATTAATTACTGGTAGTAGTTACTTGTAAGTAATCAATCATCGCCTTGCTAAGAAGACTGGTAATTACAGATTTTAATTAACTACAGAAAATACACAGGCAATGTTGCATCAGATGTTGGTTCTCTGGTCATGGGTGTTCGTGTCTTTGTTTGTATTCCAAGGGACCCACATCACAAGCGAAACCTTAGTGTGTGCCTTTGAGTGTGTAGCATTTATTATTATTAATCTTTATTTGGGTTAACAGGAGGTTGACGTAAAAAAAAAAAAAAAAAAAATTCTATTGTCTCTTAAAGGTTCTACAATACGTAGAGGATGTCCTAGCAGACCGGGTCCAGCCTAACAACGAAGCAGGTCGCCAACTTCTGGAGCTGGTCAACTCTCTGCCCAACCTGTCTGCGGAAACCTTCTCTGAAGCGTTTGCTTCCAGCGTCAAGGACTTACTTATGGTAAGAACACACATAAATACGCTCACGTCTACAATCCTAACGGGGTAGACAGAGCATCAGTGATTCTAGAAGCACTAGATGCCACTTTTGGCACAAATTCTAAGGGTTATCAGATGGAATAAGTTGCATAATTGTGAGAGGTGGTCAGCCTTTCGCCCATTATACAGCAAAGCCTTCGCATCCCTCTCGCAGACTTTTACTGTATACCTGGGAAGGTAGCTGACACATTTTAAATCTTTCTTTCATTCCCAGTCCAGTGTGGAAGGACTTTGCCCTACTACTAAACCGTTTTATTTAAAACGGTTGACATCTTACTGCGAGTGTTGCTGGTGTAATGGCCGATTCTATTACTGTAACTGCACTGCAAGCGCAAAGTGCATCAAATGAACCAAAATTCAACAAATTTGACATTTATTGCAATGTCATGCTACTGCAACAGGCTTGTAGTTATGGCAGGGCTGTTCTAGATTAGATGCCTAGTTTATTTATTTTATTATTTATTTTATTTTATTTGGAAGATTTACAGCCAATAAAAAAAAACTATAGATATACACGGTTATTTCTATGGCCTGGCTACAAGATGTTTGAGCCAAGAGAGGTACAGAGTTTGATCTCCAGTATTAGGGACCATCCATAAATTACGTCACACGTTAAGGGATAGGGAGGGGGTCGACAAAGTGTGACATTGTGTGAAAAGGGGGTGGGAGGGGTCATAAGTTTCGTGATGTCACATTTGAAAATGTGTTATGAGTATCAAAACGCGTTAACTATTAACTTAACTATTAACGACAAAGTTAATAGTAAGTCCCAAGTCCTCTTTTTAAGTTTATTCTTTTGTTGAGACAACGAGTTTTGAGTTCCCAAAAATAATAACTCTATTGAGTACTGCTTTTATTAAAAATAAGTACACAAAAAAATGGAAAATATACAAAATATGTGACATCACACTAGGGATAAATGTGACCAGCTGTGACAAGAAGGGGGAGGTGGTCAAAACATCATGAAATTCGTGTGACGTAATTTATGGATGGCCCCTTACCATGCACCAATAATTTCTAATGTAATTTTTTTTCAACATGGTGGTTAACATCTGTATTTTCTGCTCAAGATTTAAGAAATAGCTCAGTTGGTTAGAGCACCAGGAGGTACTGGGGTCATGGGTTCAAGTCCCAATCGCGCCGAATGTTTTTCTTTTTAAAATTATTTGTAAATAAATTATCCATTTACTTAAATGCTAATTATTCATTGCAGGTGGTGACTTTAGCTCAACTTATCAAGACCCAACTGCAACTGAACGAGAAACTTACTCTCTTAACCTCACAGTGACATTTAAAATAATATAGTTTTGTTATTTGTCCATTCCCGTCACAAGAGTCAAAATACGCGTTACAGAAGTAAGTTCTATTTGTGGGAAGCTGTACATTGTACAAGTATTATTGTAATCAGAAATTCCATCAATAAATTGGTTACTGAACATTCAGAGTTTTTTTTACATATATGTAAAATGAAATGTTCTCGAATATGGGCAGGTGTAGTTGAAGCAGTGGCTTACCTGACCAGAAGCTTTTGGTTTCTATGGAAGCTTCTTTAAGGCGACTACAGCACCTAAATTACGATTTTATGATGCGTAGATAAGCATGACGCACTGCATTAAGTCGAAGAAAAAAAATACTACAGTAATATTCAGGACATAAACTAGATAAGTAGTTTGCTGAAAACATGATTCAGCACTTTTGGTTCAATAGAAAAAGCTCACAGTCACCTCTAAATACCCAATATCGTGTATCTTTTAAGCTGTAAAAACGATAGTAAAATGCACACATAAACTTGAATTTGCTATCAAAATGTTCGTGATTGAACACTCTCGATAAGTAGTTAACGCATTTTTCGATTGAAACTGTTACCTTTCCATAAATCTCATTTTTCTACCTTTCGAACATGTTTTTACGCACGCACGCTTTCATAGTCCGTAAACTTCGTGTATCGACACTGTTCGCACTGCCGGCCCAGGCCTGTTGAGAGACGGAGATGGCACTATTCCTGCCTTTATCGGGTGCTGTAGTCGCCTTAAGTGGTCAGATGCGTTTTCTGGATATTTCTTTCTCCCCCGCGACTTCGTTTCGTGAAAAATTGGCCTACGTTGGGGTGACTAAATTAATTACCAAAAATTAAGGATCTGAACCAGTCCACGAAACTGAACTTTTCTCAAGACACAATGGTCAAAATATGAAGATTTCGCCTCTTCATACCACTTATGCGATCAGCTGATTTATCTTTGTATGAAAAGTTTAGCTAACTAATTTAAAGGCATATGTGTTTGCAAAAAATATCTAATCGTTGTTTCGTTATGGTGTGAAGACAAACACAAAAAAGCACACTCACATTTATAATATTAGAGATTATATTAGTAATCGCCTCAGGAAGAAAGGGTGGGTGTCGAGAGTTAAATACCAGCTTTTCACAGCAGATGCATTTGCAAATACAAGTAGCTGATACTTTTATCTAACTCTGCAAAATAACAAGTTGATCCATCAAGGAAATGTATTCTTTCCTTCATTACAACATGAAGGAAATATATAATTACATGTTTATAATGTTGATGAGGATTGATCATAACTACAAGAGGTCTGGCTCTGTAATAAAATAAAAATAGCAAAATGAAACTTATCAATTTATTAACAGTTTGTTCTAATAATAAGATGTATCACTACAGACTGTACTTGGTAACATCAGCAACATGTAACTTATTCATAACATAAAACAAAAAGCCTGAGCACATGTATTATAAATACATATAAATAGCTAAATATTTGGTTGAGATGATCATAGCCTACCCTAGTGACTAACTAAATGGATACAACCTCACTTTCAACTATTGTATAATGATCTAAGCAGCAATGCCCAATTTCAAACAAAAATATATTAGATTTGAAATTTATTGGCAAAGAATCACAAAATACTTCACTGTTACTGTTTAATCTGGCATTTGAAAAAATAAATTTAACCTAATCATATCTGTATATCACTTGTTTTCTTTCTCAACTTGAGGTGGTGTAGTGTGAATGCGAATTCCATGCATTTCGGCTATTTCGGTCTTTAAAGATTCAGTGACTAGTCGATGCTGCTTTACGGTTGAGAGTCCTATGAACTCTTTAGCCTCAACATTAACCTGAAAAAGGAAACAAATATTATTATAGAAAAAAATAAACCATCTGAAGTAATAGTTAATGTCAATTTTATTAGAGCAGAAATATAGTAAAATCAATGAATGTGTGGCAAGCAAGACTTGTTTGTAACAGGAAGTTTTACAAATAGCTTGTCTTGTCTCTAAAACAGATCACATTTTTGCTGTGAAAGACAGAAACACAAGCTAGAATACAATGATGCACAGTGCTTACCAAGCGAAGAGAGCCATACATTAAAATTCAATTGGACCTACAATACATTATCATGCTGTGAGTGAAAGACTAAAAAATAACGAGTTACCTCAAACATAGCCCCACAGCCCCCAGAGATGTCCTGTACACTGATGTACGTGATCCCGGGCAGGGAATCTCGCAAGGTCTGACTCAATTTCTGTTCCCTTGACACGCTGTTACGTTGGAAGGCTGTCGAACCATTGGTAGCTTCACCTGTGCTCCCAACCGCACGCGCCTTGAAAATATGTTGGATTAAACTTTTGCAAATCCTAGTACTAATATGTTTCTTAAATGTGCCCCAGTTTTAAAAAGGAATCAACTTTTATATAATAGGTTCTTTCTAGTGGTTTAGGTGCACTTGGCAAAAGCATCCTAAACTAAACTTTTAGAACAATAAATGAAGTAAAGGAAAGCCGCATTAGTAACTAAGAACTTACCAATTTATTCCTAACAGGCCCCAAGGCCTTAATAAACTGCCGAAACATTTTGTTGCTGAATTTTATAACCTATTAAATTGTAGTATACTTATTTAAAATTTAGATATTACTACTATTCAACACAAGTACTATACGGTTCTCAAGCTTTTTGAAAAATTACTTTGAACAAATATCTGATTTTTTATTATGTTTTCAATAATTATACTATTTTTATTTCAATTCAAAATTGTTTTATAATATTATAACCTCAAATTTTTTTTAAACAAGTTTTGGGCAAGTATATAGAATAAGCTCTTAATAGCAACAAGTTAAGGTTGAATTTTGTTTAACCTTAGACGCGCAACAATTTTGACATGTCGAGTGATGGACTACTATTACATAACGAAATTAATCGGTTCAAAGCATGTTCAAAGTGACTCGACTCACATATACACACTTTTTAAAATTTTATGGCCTGGATGCGGGATCGCCTCATGGACTTAGTATATTTTCTATGGATCGCCTAAATTCAAGCACAAGTTCGAAATGACGTTATTCGTTATAAATTCAAGCGCAAGTTCGAAATGACGTTATTCGTAAGATAGCGGACAGTGGTTGGAGTTGGAGCAGGAGTGCTGAAGACCGAGCTCAGTGGCGTAACATAAGAGTAATAGTGTTCCGTGGTAACATAGAAGAGGCCTTTGTCCAGCAGTGGACTAACCTAACACAGGCCGATTGATGAAGGTTGTACTTTCATGGAGACCGACAAACTAGTGTCACTCTGAATTTGTATTATAGAATAAATAATATTACCAAGGCCATTCAAGGCCAACACTGGTTTCCTTGGTGTCGTGAGTCCGGTTCCTTAGGACATACACCCAAAGAAAAACATTATTGTAGTGCCCCAACGGGGTTCGTGTATGTGCTTTAATGATGTAACACCTTAAAAAACTCACGATACAATAAAGAATTTTGAATTTTTGCCTCAAGGGTCGCGGTCTCTGAATTTTACGTAAATATTTGCCTTTACCGGGAATCAAATAACATAAAATCAAACAAAGATAACACTGAACGTATTTTATTTTATTATTTTCATATACATTACATGAACAATAATAGCAAATTGAAGATCAAAATATAGTCAAACATGGAGGCAGATCTAACTCTCAAGTTTGACTTGTTCTTAACTGGACAAGTTCATTAAAAGATACAATTATTGGCCTGCTTCAACTCCTGCTGATAAAGTTTTCAAACAATCTAATATACTAGTCGTAATAATCACATACTCGTAAGTTATCTAAGGCGCTATTTATATACAATGGACTTCTGCATGGAACATGCAAAACAAATTAACAGAAGGTAATAATTATCTTAGACCATACACTCTATAGACGGAGTACTTATGACGTCACAGGACTTTTGAAAGCGATGCAAACATGTGAGTTCCTACAAGACAATAAGAGATAGGTTACTTTAACGTCATCTCTTTCTGCGTAACCCATTTTTTGATGTCACGATTTTCAATTCGTGACAAACAAAGCGTTTGATCTACAGCTTCTGTCAGTCATTACGGTTTTTAAGGTTTTGTGCATAAAGTTTATTCGTTTTTGTGGTTAATTTGTGAGAAAAGAGACTCCATTAGTTAAGTTGTTGTACAGCTTTTGTACAGTGAAGTATGGTTGGGTGCAGGGAAGGGGTAAACTATTGCTATCTAAAAGGGGCACGCTCCTGGCTCCGTCTATAGAGTGTATGGTCTAAGTGTAATATAGGCTTTTGGAATGGAAACATTACGCACAAAACTCAATGTTGCCAGATTAAAACATTAAAAACTCCTAAACGACACTCCTTACACAAATTCTACAATAGTTTTTCTTTAATTTTTCTAGACGATTATAAAAAGATAACCCACTGCAGTTATCTTTTTAAGAATAAAGTCGTATCGTGTTGTCTGCGCCGGCCGCAAGTAGCCACGGCTGCGTGGGGTGGAATCGCACGTCTGTTACGCACAAATCTGCCCGTTTCTCCGGACCCTTCAGTTGTTTTAGTGGCACTATCAACGGGTTTTGGAGGAGATCACTGAAAAAAAAGAAAAAAAATCTTATTAATTAATCTTGTTAAAATGATTAGCGAGGGCGCAAATAGTTCGAGGGACTAAATAAGTCCTTAACCCGAGGTAAACACTATGCTTTTTATTATGAAGACAAGGAAAGTAAAAATAAAAATATGAATAAGCTGAACTCATTGCTTCTAGCGGAAGTATAAACAAAACTCGACAACTCGAAAAAACAAATGAAGATCGCATTGCCACTTTTCCCGCCTATTTTGTTTCTTTTTCTCTGGCGGCCGGCCAGCTATTCAACCATTATGTTTCTCATCATTGTTATTTTAAAGAAATAGCTAAAAGTAAATTATAAATAAAGTAATTTAAAAAAATAATTTTTAAATTGACTGGCTGTATATAAAGTTGGAAAACGTTTTTTTTTAATAATTTGACAGCTGACAGTTAAAAACGATTCTCCTTAGTTGAAAAATATTACTTTCAACTCGCTTCTCAGACAACTTCAGACCAACTTTCCGAGTATATAAATAAATAAATAAATAAAAAGCATTTATTTCTAAACCACGTGTACAATTAGAGTTTGAAGCATTTAATTTTCATTTTGCAGTTTAGAACCCATCCGGGTGAATGCCTCCTCCATCTCCTTCCAATTTTCTCTATTTTTTGCCTTTTGAGGCCAGTCTTTTCCTGCCACTAACTCAATTTCGTCCTTCCATCTCTTTCTTGGTCTGCCTATTTTTCTCTTTCCGGTTGGTCCCTTCCAAGTTGTAGATTTTAATGTCCATCTCGGGTCAGTACATCTTGCGACATGGCCTGCCCACTGCCATTTCATTTTCAAAGCAAATTCAAGAGCATCTGTAAGTTTAGTCTTCTGACGAATAACTCTATTTTGAATTTTGGATATCCTTCTTATGCCCAAGACACTTCTTTCCATAGCATGCTGTGTTGAGAGCAGTCGTTGTTTTATTTTATTGGTGTAGACCCAAGTCTGGCTTGCGTAGGTGAGGCAGGGTAGGATGCATGTGTCCATTATTGTTTTTTTCATGTCTAGGTCATAGGGGGCCTTTAGAATTTCTTTGTATGACCAATATTTGTTCCAGGAGTTTTTAATTCGTCTTTCAACCTCATCTTCGTTGCTTTCTGGTTTAAAGGAAATTTGTTTTCCCAGGTAAATGTATTCTTCCACATACTCTATTTGCGCTCCTTCTACTTGCACTGGTTTCTGGTGATTATTGGTCATAATTTTTGTCTTGCTGGTGTTCATGAGCAGGCCCACTTTTTTACTTTCTAAATTTAGCGATTGCATCATTTTTTGTAGTTCAGAAGCAGAGTTCGCAAATATTGCCACATCATCAGCAAAACGTATATGATTTAAGTATTTGTCATTGATCCAAATGCCATTTGTACGCCAATCTAATTTTTGAAAAATATTCTCTAAAACTGCTATAAATAATTTTGGTGAGAGGGGGTCGCCCTGTCTTACTCCTCTTTCTATTTAAATGACGTCTCCTTTGTTTTCCAAGTGTATTCTACTGGAGCTGTGTGTGTAGATGTTTTGGATTATTCTTATATAGTTGTTTTCGATGTCACATGATTTTAAAGCCTCCCAAACAGAGTTGTGGCTGATACTATCAAAGGCCTTCAGATAATCAATGAACCCTACATAAAGAGGTTGATTAAATTCCTTAAATTTCTCTATTAACTGCTCCATGGTGTGGATGTGGTCTATTGTGGAGAAACCAGAGCGGAAGCCAGCTTGTTCTATTGGTTGTTTGTTGTCAATATTTGCTGTAATTCGACTTAGTAGTATAGATGAAAATAATTTGTAGATGCTTGATAATAAGCTAATTGGCCTGTAATTACTTATATCTTCTGGATTCCCTTTTTTATAAATCAACACTATCTCCGAGCTACACCATTGCAAAGGAACCTTTCCTGAGTCTAGTACCATGTTAAATACTTGTGTAAGAAAAGTGACAAGAATAGGGGCTCCCAACTTTAGAGCTTCATTGCTTATGTTGTCAGGCCCTGGGCTTTTTTCTGATTTCAGCTTTTTAATGTGTAATAGTACTTCCTTTTCCGATATTCTTTTTATGTTTGATAAGTTTTCAGTATTCTTGTTTTCTTCTGAGCTTAAGTCATCTGGTAGTTTTTTATACAGTTGTTTATAGAATTTTGTAGCACAATTAACTAGTTTTAGTTTCTTCTTCCCCATTTTTTAGGGTGTTTATCCAAGTCTTATGTGTCTTTAGTTCTCTATATCCCCTTTTTGTGCTTCTGTACTTTTTTAAGTTATGTTCTAAAATCTTCATTCTATGTTTTTTATAGTCATTGCGTATAGCTTTATGAGCCTTTTTATATACCGATTTCAATTCATGTTTTATTTCGTTGGTTTTGTGCTTAATGGCCTTTAGTTCCGTACGTTTTTCTATCAATTCTAGTGTTTCCTTGCTGAAAATTTTATGATCTTTGGTGTCTTCTTCCGTTTCCTTAGTGAGACTGGTTGTTATTATCTGTTCTAGCAGGTTGTAGTATGGTTGGACGTCTTTTAGACTATTTAAACTTGTTAATTGAGATGTTAGTTTTTCTTCTAATCTTTTTAGATACATTTTTACTTCACTTTCTGTCTTGAGGCTCGATTTGGTGTGTTTGAAGTTTCTTCTGCTCTTCTTTGGTTTTTTTAACGTAAAAGATGCTCTTACGAGTCGATGATCTGATGCATAGTTTATTTTATTAAGCACTTCGAGATTTGTTATTCGTCTGGGAATGTTAGTCATCATAAAGTCGACTTCGTTTTTTGTTCTTTCATCCGGTGATATCCAAGTCCACCTTCTGTTTGGCTTTTTTAGATAGAAAGTGTTTAGTATCTGTAGTTTATATTCAAAAGCGTATTGTAACAGTTTTTCACCTCTTTCATTTCGAGTGCCGTACCCATATGGGCCCATTACTGGGTGTTCGTCTTCTTTTGGAAATCCTATCTTGGCATTAAAGTCTCCCATTACTATTATATTGTCGTCTGACTGCTCATGTGCTGTTTTTAAGTCCTCATAGAATTTTTCAATTTCCTCTTCGCTTGATTTTGTAGTGGGAGCATAGACTTGTATTAATGTTAAGGGTTCGTTTTCAATTTTTAATTGTAATAAACAGACTCGTTCCGATATTCCCGAGAATTTTACAAAATGTTGTTTAAGAGTTTTCTTCATTAGGAAACCTACTCCAAACTGTCCTTTTGTTTCTCCTTTGTAGCAGAGTACATACTTATTATATTCTTGGATTTCATAACCATATCTTCTCACCTCTGCGAGACCCACTATGTCATGATTCAATTTTTGTAAAGCCTGTGTTAGTTCTAGAAATCGAGACATTGATGACAATGATCTTACGTTAAAGGTGCAGATTTTTAATGTTTTTGGTTTTTGAGTGCATATCTTCTTGTTATTTTCTTGTCGTGATAGAGGGTAGGGTCTTTCATTATATGTGCATATTTTTAAGTTATTATTTGTTGATATTTTGGTTTTACAGTGTGCCTTTTTTATTATTGATGTTGATGGAGGGTAGTGGTCATTTTTCCCCACGGGGACCAGCCGGCTTGGGGAAATTTTATTGTTATTTTTATTTATTAATTCTGTATATTTTACTTTTGGCTTCCGGGGACGATTTTTTATTGGTTGCTATTGGTTTGTAGTTCCTTGTGAGTTTTGCCTTGATCGGTTCATGTATTCAAAAGAATTTGGTTTGTTTATTTTATTTGGAGCCTTTGGTTTTGTTGTATCATTGGTGTTCGTTTGTGTTGGTGTTTTCGATGGAGAACGCTTTCTTTTCTCATTTCCTTTTTCCTGATTTATCTTTCCTATGATTATTAATTTGTCGTAGCGTATTATTGCCAAGTTCCCCCTCTTCTTTTCTTCTTGTTGTTTTAGTTTTAAGTCTTTCCTGATTTGGATGATATCCTGAGGGAAATCTTCGGTGGCGTACGTAGATGTTGGAAAGTATTTGTTATTCCTCAGAATTTCTATCTTCCTCCAAGCTAAAGTGAGTTTTACTAATATTGGTCTCCGCTTATTATTCTCTTTTTTGCCCAGTCTGTGGACTTCATTAATTTCCCACATGTCGAATTCCCTTATCCCGCAGTTGTTTCCGACGTTATTTAGAAATTCCACAACTAGTTTCATAAGATCTGTATTGTTTTCTTCAATTTCCTCGAGGCCGTGTAACACTATGTTATTTTTTCGTATTTCCCTTTCTAGGTTTCCAAGTTTCTTTTTAAGAGTCGTCACCTCTTTGTTAAGTTTAGTGTTCTCTTCAACTAGGGGTATCAGCTTTTCATCCATAATTTTTGACGTTAAGGAAGTAGATTGTATTATAAATTCGTCTTTCATTTCATTCATCTTTATATCCATCCTCTCACTAAATTTTTCCATAAGTAGTTCCATCTGTCTATCCATTTCTACCAGTTATTAATAATTTAATACCGTTGGTCACACTCTATGTTTATATTTTACTCTCGTGTCTATGGTATCTGTCAATCTTGGTATCAAATGTCGGCTGATACTATTTTCACTAACCTCCCACGGTCCGCTTTTCTCACACGAAAAGCGTTCAGTCAATAAAAAAGAAAGAGACCAAAGATAAGTCCATACAAAAAATGATTTTTTGTCTCACTCTATAGTTTTACATAGCGCCAAATAACCGAGTTGACAGATGTGTTTTTTCGGTTGTTATTAGTGACGAGTAAAACGAAACAAAAACTAATTAAATTACTAGAACAGGATCTCGGTCTTTGTCATGAATGATTGTAGAAATCTTTAAAATTGGCCGCAATCTTGTTTGTTTTGGCTATTTCTACTAATACCTACTGCTGGTTCTACTGATACCTACTGCTGATTAAGCGGGGCGGCAATTTGAAAAATATAGATATTCTTAGAGGACACATGAGGATACAACAATGAGTATTTTAAGATGTGGAAGCCAGCTGGATCCGACCCTTATCGTATTTTAGAGGTCAAATGACAACATCGATGATGTTTATTCCGTTCTAATGTCTTTTTAGGAATCCAATTGGGAGGGTGTAAGGAAGTGACATAAAAAACAAATCTTCACATCATCTGCTTTCTAATGACACCCTAATCATCAAAATCGGTTCAGTAGTTTAGTCAAAAGTTTTTTTTTCCATTTTAGAGGTTGTCTAGCTAGATGACTAGGTACTGAATAGTACTTACTGATTGCTGAAAGAAAATGATTTGGTTTGAGAACTAAAAGCATCGGAGAGTATCTTCTACCCTTCATACATACATACATATACATAAGCTCACGCCTTTAATACCCATTGGAGTAAGCAGTGCATTAGGAGTCTTAGAACCACTTGATGCCACGTTCGACATACAATTTTGAGGGTTATTAGATGAACTAATGATGTATAAAAGTGAGAGGTTTTCAGACTTTCGCCTATAAACCTATAATACAACAAAACCTTCGCGTCCTACTTACTGACTTTTGTAGTATGCCCGGGAAGAGTTGGCAGCTGGTACTTTTTAAGTTTAACTTGCACTCCCAGTTCAACGTGGAAGGCTATCTTCTATTTCACTCATTTTGTCGCAGACACGGCAGCACATCTGACTATACATCTTGTCCTTGACGTCGCCCTTATCTCGGACGTAATAGCGACGACATTCGTATTGAAAATGGTAACCTGACGTGCTGTTGTCTGTTATTAAAAGAACAAATTGTTCTAACACTGGTATTGATTCCGAGCTGATATCGCTGGAGCTTTTCAAAAGCTTAAACTATCTTCTTCTTCTTATCGTGTACCTAGGTATATTCAAGAATGCGAGACGAACTTGGCTAACCCTGGTGTCAGTTCTCAAACCGCACAATAGCCTCTGACTTGGTTTTAACGACTGTAGTCAATCGACAACAACCAGGACCGACAGCTTAACGTGCCCTCCGAAGCACGGAAACGCTCGTATAAATTGCCTCTTTTGGTCACCCATCAGGTTCCCTGCCTCTGTGTGCGTCACTTAACCTCACTGATCGGTTGAGATCAGCGAGAGCCGCTGGGTTACGAGCGCTTCAAGCTTAAACTATAAACTTCTAGAAAAGCTTTCTGGGTGTCGAAAGCAGTCTTCTTGCCCCTGCCATGCTGATACCGCGTCGTCGGCTAGACACAGTGTAGCATCCGTAAAAGGCATGGAAAATAGGCATATTCATGCATTGTGTTGGATTAGCTACCAGTTTAAGAATAGGTATGCCTATTCATAAAGTGCATTTTTATGAATAGAATAGAATGCCTGAAACTTTACCCAACACCAAAGGTAATCTATAATTCTTCGGGAGTATTTTGGTTGAAAAAATGCAAAGTTATGGGAGCCAGAGTCCGACTCGCATTTGACTTTTTTTTTGTTATAGCGGTAACAGAAATAAATCATTTGTGAAAATTTTAACTCTCTAGCTATATCAGTTCATAAGATATAGCCTGGTGAGTAGTGACAGACGAACGGACGAACACACCCTTTGGATACGGAACCCTAACAAGTGGCTGTATAATGAATTACTCCTTTGCCAGTGTGAAATATTAAAAAAAGTGTGGCTGTACATTCATGTAATCCTTTGCCAATACTAAATTTAAAAAAATAAAGGTCAGTAGAAATAGCCTCGTCGTCAAATGTCACTGTAGATGTCAGCTACCGGAAGTTAACTTTGGAGGTTATGCTCTTGTTATGCCCTTATAGTTGTGTTTATGTATATAATTACACCCAGTTTTATCGTTTTTGCACTACTCTCAGCTGAATTTTCGCTTTGTTACACTGCGATCCAAGTCTCCAGAGTGTTTGGCCGGCTAAAGCTTGTAGTTTTATCAGGCGGCGATAGGTTTTTGAACGTGAAATGAATTTTAATCGTGTGGAGCAACTCACAACGCACTTTACTTGTCAAACGTCAACCGAGTATAAGTAATAAAAAAGTCATTTTATTGGACTTTTCAACTGGACGAGTTGAAAAGTCCGGGCCCCGCAAAGCAGTTTTACAATGGCTCGCTTCACGACATTAGGCTAACAATTGGCCTAAATGTAGACGCGAGTGAAGTGAGCTCGCAATTTGTTTAAATTTCATTTAATATGCATGAAAATAATAAGTCGTTTGGTAAACTATATTATCTTAGGATTATATGCTAGGCTAATTTTATAAAGGATTTTTAGGGATATTAAAAACGGCGCAAATGGGACCTAAATCCTGGTGATATAACAAACTAAGCTACCGTGTATTTAAGGCGAAATCGTCACGAACCTTATTTAACTAATTTCTCATTAACTGTAATGTAATATGTACTAAAACAGGTCTAAATCAATCCTGACAATCCCGGGCGACCTTACCAGCGACGCGGCCAAAAGGACTCGTTTCCAGGCTAGAAAAAATAATTAATAAAACGAAAATACCAGCGACGTAATTTTTACAAAATTTTTGCACAGCAGTGAGTCGAAGTAGACCAAAAAAATGAGTTAAAGAAATAGACGTGTACTGACTTGTAGACCATCCCGTGCGTGACGACGATGTAGGGGTCGTCGCCGGCCGTGGCCAGCAGCGGGTAGCGCGCGTGGAAGCAGGCCGCGCGCACCGCGCCGCCGTGCAGCCGCAGGGTCTGGTAGGGCTTCGATGACAGCTCCAGGTCGAACCTACAACGACCAAATTTTTTTTTGTGAGATTCTTCCGGTTTCGGCCTGGCGACCACTTCGACTCCTTATTTAATTGGCGCTCGTGTGCCCGAAGATAGCTTTTGTGCCCGAAAGCCGATCTTTCCGGGAAGAGTCGTGGCGAGCGTCTCCACAAAGTAACAAACTTTTATGGGTCGATGTATACGCTTTTACAGTAAGATTCCCATGTGTATTCAAAACTTACCATGAAAAATTTAAGTCATAAACAAAAACTTTGTAAAAAGGGCTATTATAGAATTGCTGATTATCTCTTAGACAAGCATCCATGGGAATAAATTGCTCAGCTCCAGAGATATTCAGATATTAAATGAATTAAAATTAGAAGTAAGAAAATGTATATGATTGACTTAAAAAGAGCGACCCTCGGAGTTTCTTGCCTATTCTTCTCCGGGGCCATCCATTAATTACGTCACACGTTAAGGGGGAGGGAGGGGGTCGATGAAGTGTGACATTGTGTGACAAGGGGGTGGGAGGGGTCCTAACTTTCGTGACGTCACATTTCAGAATCTATTATAGTCTAAGTTGTAAAACTAGAACTTTGAACTATTAACAATAAACTCAAAAACATTTGCAACTCTATTTATATAACCATAAGGTTCAAATTGTTTTGTCGGCCACTCCGTCTAATAGTGCTACGCACAGATTGCCTAAGTGCTTTTAATTCAATTTCGGAACTACTGTTTTAATTCAATAATTTCTAAATGTAAAATTGCAAAACATGTGACGTCACACTAGGGAGGGGGGGAGTCTAACAAATGTGACCAGCTGTGACAAGGACGGGGGGGGGGGGTCGAAAACTCATGAAATTTGTGTGACGTAATTTATGGATGGACCCTTAACTCTTGATCTCAATCTTGACCATAAAGGTGAAAGATGAGGTCGACGATGGAGCCAGTTAACCCAGAAAATGCCTATAAAGGCACTGGTACTCCCATGCACCGACGGCCCCTCCTGAGTATTTATGAATGGCCTGAGGAAGACTGTACCTCTGCGAATAGGCGCCAAGTAAAATTTTTTCTTTAATTTTCCAATGTTTTTAATTGATATTCTGCTATTCGGGACGGAGACAAATACAACAAATCAAAATCGATCGAGTTATAAGTGTTCGAAAAAACCCAACTTCGTTTTATATATTAAGAAAGATTAACCTCGTACATTATGGGCGGACCACCCTTTACTACTTATAATACTGACCACATGCACTTCCTGTCGTATGACGTCACCAGCAGGTTGTCCCCGGCCGGGTGTATCGCTAGCGAGCTGATCCATTGCGCGCCCGTCAATAGTTTGCGAACTAACTCCTGCTTTATCAGGTCATATACTCGGACTACGCGCTGCGTCTGTAATAAAACATAAGTTATTTACGTTTTTGAAATCAATATCATCAAAAAAGCTTTATTTTATAGAACACTAGCTTCCCGTCCGGGACTTCGTTACCGTTGGAAGTAGAACATATAAACCTTCCTCTAGAATCACTCCGTCCATTGGTGAAAACTGTATGAAAATCCGTTTAGTAGTTTTTTGAGTTTATCGTGGTCAGAAAGACAGACGCGACGGGGGACTTTGTTTTATAATATAGTATGATGATATGATTAGGATGTTACTGAAAATAAGTTAAGTCTTCTTCTTCTTATCGTGTATAGTCAAGTGTGTGGCGAACTTGGCTAACCCTGGTGTCAGAGTTTTCAAACCGCACAATGGCCTCTGACTTGGTTTTAACGACTGTAGTCGATCGACAACAGCCGGGACCGACAGCTTAACGTGCCCTCCGAAGCACGGAGACGCTCGTGATAAATTGCCACTTTGGTCACTTATCAGGTTCCCTGTCTATGTGTACGTTGCTTAACCTCACTGATCGGTTGAGATCAGCGAGAGCCACTGGGCTGCGAGCGCTTAAGTTAAGTACATTAAAGTATTTATATACATAAATAAATCACTTCTTTTATTCTCCGCATCTTGCAGCGTGAGAAGTGTATCATATGTACCCACACGATGACAGGTAATGTACAGACAGCTGCAGAGATACCTGACCACCCCTATGAAATAAGGATGGAGTTATTTCACGAAATGTTTCAGGTATTTAAATGATATTTTGTATATTAATATATACACACATCAACTCGGTCTAAGGATATTGCACGATTTTTCATACAAAAAAGGTCTGTTTGAGAAGCTACAAAAGCATACTCGAGATACATGGAGGGCTATAGTTTTCAGACGAGCAAGTGCCAAACCTGAATTTTAAATTCTAATCAATAAATTTTGTTTTACTCGAAATTTGTGAAAACGTGACGAAAACGAAAATGCACTTTTTGCCTGCTTTTTGTATGAAAATGATCGAATTTACGCAATTTTTTTTTCATTTTCGTCACGTTTTCTAAATTTTCAAGTAAAACAAATTTTTTGACTAGAATTTAAAATTCAGGTCTGAAAACTATAGCCCTCCATTTGTATTTCGAGTATGCTTTTATAGCTTCTCAAACAGACTTCTTTTGTATGAAAAATCGTGCAATATCCCCAGACCGCGTTGATATGTATAGTTTTGTCAACTGAATAATTACGCTTCACGATTTTAAAATGTTATGTTTCGTCATAGACTACTTCATCTTTATCCGGTAGGTATGGTCAGGTATCTTTGCGGCTGTGTGTACTCACGGCCACAAACAGCATGGCTCGAATGGGGTGGAATAGTGCGCACTGCACTATCCCCTTGCTGCGCGAGAAGGGTATCTGCGAGCGGCGCCGAGATATCTGGTGCACTAGCACCGCGCGGGCGGCCGCGTCGCGTAGCGTCACTGCTATGTAGTCGCCTTTAGCGTGCCAGGCCACCTAGGGTCAGAAATACACAAATCAGACAAATGCATACTTTCGGTATCTCTCTTTCAACCTCTCGGGTGGTTAATCACGAAAAAAAAAATTTGATATCCCATACAAACTTTATCAGCATATAGCGCATTTTGTATGGGAGATCAAATTTTTTTTTTCGTGATTAAACACCCGAGACGTTGAAAGAGAGATACCTAAAGCCCTTTATATAAAAAAAGAAACTGACTGGCTAATGACTGACTCACATATCAACGCACAGCCCTGACCTCTGGGTCAAAAGATTTCAAATTTGGCACGTAGGTTTCTTATGAGGTCTAAGGGAGCACTAAGAAAGGATTTTTCGAAACTCACCCTCTAAAGGGGTGACACGGGGGTTCGAAGTTTGTATAGAGAAAACTATTTTGACATTTTGACTCGAAACTTGAATCTAATAAACAGACACGTGTTTCGCGATTTTTCAAAAGTCAAAAATTTTGGGAACGGAATGGGTGACCAAAAAAGCTATTTGCACGAGCGAAGCCGCGGGGAAAAGCTAGTTGGGTTATAATTTGTTTGTGGAAATGTGAATCAGCTCACTAAGCTAAATAACTTCCACCAAAAATGGCGACAACGACAACTAACTAGTATAACTGAAATCTGTTTTGAGTAACTTCGAAATCTTTCCTGAAAATTCTAACACAACATCGTTTAAGATGATGGTCTGAATTCCTGGTTTATTTGCGTAGCTGTTTTTTACACCCTGGATAAAGGCATTACAAAAAACTGGATTATTTTCTATATCGCGTTTTTAAAACAATATTTCATACTGCACCAGGCTGGCTGGAAGAGATCACTATTAGTGATAAGTCCGCCTTTGTAAACTTTTTTCTTTTATTTTGTATCCCATGTTATCTAAGTGCAATAAAGAATATATATATATGTTTTGGAAAATTCCCCAAAATATAGCAAAAAAAAAATTTTTGTTTTTAATATAATTGTATTTTAAAAACAATTTTTTTTGGACTCGATGTTTGATCACTTCTGCAGTCTTAAGAGAATATTAGCTAAGTCTTACATGCGTGATAGGTCGGAAGTGCTGCACTTGTATTCGAACCCCGCGCGCCCAGTCCTCCGGCGACACCTTCTGCCACTGCACCACTGCCGACGTACGCTCGTCCACTGTGATGAAATCATTTCTTGAATTTGTGTACAGTCAAGAGCAGGTCACGCTTTACACTACCAGTTTAAGCTGAGCTCTGATTTATACCCCTTTACAACCGACTTGATATGATAGTGAGACTTGATTTTCTAAAATTCTGGCGCGTACGCGAATCAACTTTTCGAGACACAACCGGCGTCGATCGTTCGTGAGAGTATCCTTTTATTGGAAAAAACGCGCGCGGGCCCCATGCGAACAAGTTTGAATCTGTATGTCGCCCATAATCACAGCGAAGGATGGCTGCATTTTTTGGCGCGCAAACTCGCCCGGGTAAGTAATTAGTTTTTCATTAAATTAATGCAATGTTTATTGTTTTGTTTATGTGATTTACTTCAATAAGTGTTGTTTTATACCTAAATGTATGTAATTTGAACCTAGCACGCTGACTTAGGCGTATATTGTGACTCAAAATCAAGGACGCACGATCGTGTTGGTTAGGTGATACGTACTAAATAGATTTTCATACATTTTTGTACCTAAACATAATTTTATGTATGTATGACTGTTTAACAAGGTTTTTTTCCTAATTTTTAGGAATACCCCTCAGAGATGACCAAGTCGCAAAAATATTATCAGAAGGAAATGACTCGGAAATTGAGGAATTTGCCGATGACGAGGAATATATTGTGGCGAGAATTTTAGATCACCTAGAACAGAGTGGATCTGGTTCTGGCGATGAGTCCTCCGAAGTGGATGAGGCACCACCACCTACCCCAACACCATCCAGAAGCAGGGGATCAACTAGAGGCAGATCAGGCAGGAAAACATCAAGAGGACTGGCTAGTGCAATCTTTTTTTAAATGTTAATTATGTGAAACATACTCACTATTACTAAATAATAATATCTCATGTGATTCCAAATTAGGTTTAAGTAATTTAAGGTAATTTTTATATTGACTTTAAAGTTTTATACCAAAAAAAGATTAATAACCTAAGTAAGGAAGAAATATTTTAAGTTTTCTAATAAGACTGTTGATTTTTTGTTAAAAATATTGCACCAAATCTTTAATAACTCATTATTAATATTTTTAATAAATGACAGATGATTATAAACACGGCTTTATTAATTTAATTTTCATTTAATATCAAAATATATCCCCAAACTAGACAAAACTCACATCTCGAGCTACCCCCTAAGCCCCAAGCTCGTGAGGGTATGTTTTCAGGAAACCAGAGATTTCAGGATTTTTTATTTTATTTTTTACATGATACTTAGGCAACAATGAAAAAGTTATGTGAATTTCAAAAAAGTCTGAGTAAATTATTTTCTACGGTTGTAAAGGGATACTGCGCGCTATACAATGCAGGGCCGGTCCAAAGTCCAAAGTGTTAAGCTCGACGTGCTCTTGAGTGTACTATAGCTAAATAATTTTTTTACACATACATTACATACGCTCACTCCTGTGAGTTGTATTAGTGCGTGCGTACAAGTACGTGTAAGTGTGCTTGAATCGATGACGAATTCTACTGTCTAGATTAGATAACCGATTGGGAAAGTAAGTGTGTGCGCATATGTATGTGCGTGCTTATTTGCGTACATGTGTCCTTCACCCGCGATACTATGAAAAATTGTGGGTCTCTGAATGTAAGGGATTTTTTTGGCTATACTTACTGACAACATCATGCTGCGGCGGCGGTTCTTCTAGTAACACATCGGTCTTGTCGGCGACCCGATGACATCCGCTGTCGGCTCCGGGGGTCAGTAGCAATAGCTTATGCCAGTCGAGGGGGACAATGATACTCTCTCATACTTGATAACTATTTTGGTTCAGTAATAGTAACGGACTGCTAATTCGACAACATTAGATTCGAATACCGCGTAAGAGTAGTTTCGTGTTAAAAACTAAATTTTTGTTGGCGGATTTGTGAGTTGTATTAGTGCGTGCGTAAGTGTGCTTGATTCGATGACTAATTCGAGTGACTACATTAAATAACCGATTGAGAAAGTAAGTGCGTGCGTATATGTATGTGCGTGCTTATTTGCGTACATGTGTCTTTGACCCCGATACTAGGAATAATTGTGGGTCTCTGAATGTGATGAGTCTTTTACTGTACTTACTGACAATATCATGCTGTGGTGGTGGTTCTTCTAATAACTCATCGGTCCTGTCTGCGACCCGATGGCATCCGATGTCGGCGCCGGGGTTCAGTAGCAATAGCTTATTCCCCGCGGCTGCTGCTATCAAACTGAGTCCCGTGGCGGGTGTCCACGCGACTCGAGTCACGCTTTCCCCTAGTTCTATGCTGCGGAGGCAACGGCCTGTGCTCGTTTCCCAAACTGTTAGTGATAAATGAAGAATAATTAGTGTAGTGCTCGGATATTGCTGTAAGGAGCCGTCCACATATTACGTCACGCAAAATTTGAAGTTTTTGAACCCCTCCCATATGTCACGCTTTTTTGGTATCTCTTTAATATGTATGGTCCCGTGTAGTATGACCCCCCCTCCCTCATACTCTGTGACGTAATATATGGATGACCCCTAATGTGACATAAAAGACGCATATTTATATTCATGACATAAGTTTTTACTTAAAGCAATTAATCCAGACATAGTTCCAAATAAAACAAGCATTCACTTTTCTCCTATAATAAAAATTTTTTTTTTGCTCTGCATAAAATAAACCTTCCTCTTGAATCACTCTGGCCATTGGTTTTCACTAAGTATATGAAAATCCGTTCAGTAGTTTTTGGGTTTTCTCGCGTTCAGACACACAAATGCGGCACGTTGTTATAGTATGATATATGCCTCTTATTATAGTAAAGTATCACAAGCATTTAGGGGCCATCCATAAATTACGTCACACGTTAAGGGGGAGGAAGGGGGTCGACGAAGTGTGACATTGTGTGACAAGGGGGTGGGAGGGGTCCTTCATTTCGTGACGTTACATTTCAAAATCTAAGTGTTAAAACATGTACTTGGAACTAATAACGGAAAACTCAAATACATTTGCAACTCTATCTACATAAACATAAATAAGGTTCAAATTGTTAATTTCTTAAATTTTTACTTTTGATATTAATTTTATTAAAAAATAATTTATTACGGAACTGCTTTTTATACTCAATAATTACCTACTAGATGTAAAATTGCAAAATATGTGACGTCACACTAGGGAGAGGGGAGTCTCACAAATGTGACCAGCTATGACAAAAAATAATGAAATTCGTGTGACGTAATTTATGGATGGCCCCTTACGAGTAGTAGAGCCCACGATAAAATATATTTTTTAAATGAAAAATTGTTTTTTAAGTAAAAAAAAAATATTTACCTCATTTACGAAAAACATTATAATATAAAAAAGTTATTAAGTTATTACAATAAACATTTCCTAAAGAGTATTAACAAAATGACACTCACCTTTAACAAACCCATCATCGCTTCCCGACACGATGTACTGGCCCGAGGGGTCGAAGTCGACACTACGCACGAGGTTGGCGTGTCCTTTGAGACACAGCGCCTCTGTCGTGGGGAACGGTTGCAGTTCCCGTGGGGACGGCAGCTTGGGGACTAGGTCTTCTGGGCTTATTGTTAGCTGGGGAATAAAGGTATTAGTTGTACTTTACTGACTCGATGAATAGTTATTGGCGTATTTAGGGTAACTCTTCAGTGGGGGGGGGGGGGGGTTCCTTTGTTTTCCGCCCAATAGAAACGTAGAATATAATAGAAACCTGAATTACGTGTTTTGAAGTTTTTAAATATTTAGCCCCCGATCGCGGCAAGTTTGAACGTGTTAGTCTACTACGACCTATGAAATTGCCGTTTTTCATACAATATTTTTGGAAAACTGAATTTTCCATACTAACGTTTTGGATTTTTCTCGGGAATGCGAAATCCAAATTTAGCAAAATTTTGTGGGAAGGTTTGGACAACATTAAGTTAATTTTCATCATACTTATGTAACAACGGTACAGCAAAAATAAGCAATGAAACTGGCAACGGATGAAACGAGCTATATTTGAGCTTCTTTTTCAGCAAATAAATCTGAAGTAAATATGTATTAATTTGACTCAATATCTCCGTTATATGGCCAAGGTTTTAAATAAAAAACAATTTAAGTAATAGCTGTTCAATCAAATAAATAATGAATAAAAAAAGGTCGAGAAAAAATCGACAATTTCATAGGTCTATTATATAAACTTCTTCCGGGGGGGGAAGAAGCCATGATTACGTCATCATTTTATAACTTAAATTAACGTATAGCGAAATGAAAAACTATCTATTTTATTGATTTAACTTTATAGTTCTTACCTTTTTGCATTTTGACAAATGACACACCCTCTTCCCTAAGACCCATAGAAACATAACATAGGAGTCAGTGCTAATACAGCAAAAATTTTAAACACGGACGGATTACGTAATCAAGGCGAGGGGGGGGGGTAAAAACAAAAGATTACGCTGTGATTACATAGGGGGGGGGGGGGGGTTAAAAAAACGGCCAAAAATGATCACGTAATTGTCGAACGATCCCTTCGATAGCGTGTCGAACGCTGAACAAACTGGTACTGACAGAATACCAGCGCTACAGTCTGGTATTGCATCAATATGCTGAGCCAGCGCAGATTTGATTGCCATGATACAGATAACACGCTGAAAAATAGGTTTTATGTCAATTGAATAAAGTGTCAATCTATCTATCTATTTGAGAGACTTACCCTCATCTTGATGGCCCTCGGAGCCAGATAGAGGTCGAGGCACCGGAGGAACCGCTCCCTCGTGAACCGCTCGTAGGCGGGCACGGCGCGCAGGCTGCTGTATTTGGTCGGGAGGAACGTGTACTTGCGCTTCCAAGGGGTCTCTGACAGCTTGTTCCATTCTTTCATCTAAAAAAAAAGTTCATGAAAAACTTGCTTTATTTCAGCAACTTCGTTCGGTCTTTGGCGGGAACTCGGCGTGAGCGGTTGCTTTATCAATTGAATTTTCGTTTTCTGCGTGAAAAAGTTGTTTAATGTGTAAGAGTGATAGTGTATTATGCAGTACATTGACTAAAATTCGTGAAGTGATGAAAAATTCAAGTGATAACAGTGTTTCTGCTTCTCGCCGCCAGTTTTCGTAAAACAGACGCTGAACATGAGAAGCTTAGGGTTTAGGGTAAGTTGAAGAAAGAAGATTTTTCACTGAAGTCATGGCTGTATGGACATTCCTTTGCCTTTCCCGAAAGGGATAAATTTAACAAAAAAAAAGCAACTTCGTTCGTTTCAACGAAAAGTAGCCTATGACACTATACACTCTCCAAATGTCCCTGTGCAAGAAATCACGTCAATCGGCCGCCCCATTTCAACGTGAAGAAAGAGTTTCGTTCCCGTGCGAATTTCGGGAATGATACACGCACAAACCATCCTCTTGAATCACTCCATCCATTGGTGAAAATCCGTTCAGTAGTTTTTTTAATTTATCGCGATTAAATAGACAGACAGACGCGGCGAGGGCTTTGTTTTAATAATATAAAGTAAAGATTGATCATTCAGGAAAAAAAAAATAGACATCATAATAAGAGTGATTTAAAAATAGTGAAAATTTAGTTTTGTTTCCGGCTGTGATAAAAATCTAAAATCCTTTCCTACTTAGTTAAATTCCTACAAAAATGTTGACTTTTCACACAAAAATCTTAAAATTTTATCTAAAATTTAGGAAAATCTAAGTTCTTCGAGAAAACATCTAAGAGGTTCTATAACCCTTTGTTTGGGGAAATATAAAGTGTTTTTTTTTTGCACAGTTTTGTGTATAAGTAGATGGAAGTGTGTTTGTATGTTACCTCCTTAGCATCCAGTAAGTACTCCGGTGGGGGGTTGTGACTCTCAGCATGTGATGGCAAGGGCCGTTTGGGGGCCGGGATGTGTTTGTGGATGCTTCAGTTTTGTATATAGATAGATGTGTGTATGTTACCTCCTTAGCATCCAGTAAGTATTCCGGTGGGGGGTTGTAGCTCTCGGCATGTGATGGCAAGGGCCATTTGGGGGCCGGGATGTGTTTGTGGATGCTGCAGTTTTGTATATGGATGGATGTGTGTATGTTACTTCCTTAGCATCCAGTAAGTACTCCGGTGGGGGGTTGTAGCTCTCGGCATGTGATGGCAAGGGCCGTGTGGGGGCCGGGATGTGTTTGTGGATGCTGCAGTTTTGTGTATGGATGGATGTGTGTATGTTACCTCCTTAGCATCCAGTAAGTACTCCGGTGGGGGATTGTAGCTCTCGGCATGTGATGGCAAGGGCCGTTTGGGGGCCGGGATGTGTTTGTGGATGCCGCGGAGTTTCTCTTCTTCGTCCTTGTCCGTTGAGCCCCATAGGTTGTAAAATACGCGCTCCTGAGGGATACATTTTTGAGCTTATATCGGTAATATTAAAAGAAAGCGTCATTTACCGAGACGAGTTTCGCGTGACTTCCGAAAGAAACAAATTATAAATAAACCATTTAAATGTGCCCTCGCCCGCGCGGTAAGGGGGCGCAGGGGGAGGCGACACAGGGGGCCTAAAGGTCTCGGATAATTTTTCATTGAATAACCTATACTTTGTGCAACTAGCGTTTCATATTTAGTCCGTCACAATACGACAGTTTATCACGAATATTTTTTAAACTATCGGGAAATAATTTATTAAATTTTGAATGTTCACAATTTTTCTATGGTTTTACACTGTACATATTTATCTCTCGAGACTGTAAGTTTACATTTAAAGATTTACCTACAATACAATATTTATTTGCACACAAGAACATAATTAAAGTTCTTTTTAGTCTCATTAAAGTACCGAATAGGCTTCTTCTGGGTGAGCGATGTGAGCATGCTACGTCCTCAACTGCATCTTTGCCCTAATGCTAGATTATGGTCTCTTGCACCCGTTTTAAGTAAAAAAAAAAATACAAGACATAGAACATAGTGTACAAAAAGGCGGCCTTTTTGCTACTTTATTGCACATACCTTCTTCTTCCTCCGTTCGTCAGCAATCTGCTTCCTAGTCTTGGTCCATCCCATCTTGAGCGCGTGCACTATCCGGGATATCTGCTGTTGTTCCGACCGGGACGGCAGGAACGAGCGCTTGTGTTCCGGGAACGAGCGGATCGGGGTCGCTAGCACCTCCCGGGTGAACCATTCTATCCACGGCTGGAATTAACAAGTTGTGATGCAAAATTTACAAAAACGCATCCGCAACAGGCTTCGTCATAACTTAAAACTAAGACAAAAGTCACAGACCTGTATCGAGATAAACGAAAAGAGCGCTTCAAATTTTTTTTTCATACTTAAGATGACGTCACGAGCGAGATTTAGTGATGGGAAATCAAGACCGCGCGGAAACGATTCAAAGGCGCTTAATTAAATTAAATAATAGTAAATCCGGTTAAAAGCGATTATCATTTACGGCTTAGGTCTCAAGCAGACTGACTTAAGTTGGACAAAACTGTGATTGTGGATCACACTTTTTACACGCAAGGTAGGTAAACTTTTACCGTCTATCTCGATATAGGTCTGTGACAAAAGTAATCAGCAACATGCTTCGTCAGTCCCGATCAAATCCTAAAAAGATACAAAACAGGAGGACTTATCCTCTTTCCGTTTTCGTCACCTTTCCTACTTTGTCAACGTTCGGTGTAATCCACCACGCTGGCATAAAGCGGTCTATAATTGACTCAGAACGGATAAAAGTGAAAATTTGCTGTAGACGTCTTGAGGCGATGATAGCCCAGTTGGTAATGAGCCAGATCAGTAACCGGAAGGAAGCAAGTTCAAATCCTGGCGGGTCTGTAACACTAAATTCGACTTTTCGGATTTATGTACGGATTTCTAATGAATTATCATTTGCTTGGCGGTGAAGGAAAACATCGTGATGAAACCCGTACGTCTTAAATTCGTTTTCGAAAGGCGAGTGATCCACAAAACCGCATTGGGCCAGCGCGGTACACTATTGCCTAAATCCTTTCGTGTTTCGACATATAGGGTGAAATTTTGTAATGCCTCCTGAAGGGAAAGTACTCTTAATTCTGTAATTTCTTTCATTTAATTTACCAAATTTGTTAGAGAGCTATCATCCTTATAATTGACCCTAACGATCGATGCAATAAAAGTACAGGGTGTAATTCTTACAGATTTTAGTCGGTTCGATTCCCGGGTGTGGCAAGCAAATTTTCGAAAATCCTTGAATGCAATTTTCTTTCTTTTCAAAAATAAAGGAATGTTCTCTTTGAGTACAATTTTCTATCTACAGTATTAAGAGTACTTTCCCTTCAGGCGGCATTACAAAATTCCACCCTGTATATGGTCTTTAGATTTTGAAGCTGATAAGAAGATTGACGTACCTTGTACTCGTCATGCTCGGCATTGGGCACCTGTCCCTGGCGGATCCTGGCGATGAGCTCTAGGTCCTGCTTGGACAGTACGATGTCCTGTCCGGTCGTCGGGTCGCGGACAGTGCGCCAGAAGTCGGGGTCCTCACATTGTCTGGGGGAAAGCAACAGATGTAAAGAAAATGTACGATATATCGAGAGAATTAGGAAAATCAAGATATAACATAAGCTTTCCGCCCGCAGCTCCCCCCATGTGGACTACAGGTTTTGTTTATGTCGTGCCCAGCGGTAGCCTATGTCCTTTCCCGAGGTCTAATATATCTCTGTACAAAATTTAATCAAAATCGGTTGAGTAGTTTAGGTGTGAAAGCGTAACAGACAGACAGACAAAGTTACTGTCGCATTTATTAGTAGGGAGTTACTTTTCAATATTAGTAGGGATTTAATTTAATCGGGTTCCTCCCACAATTGCGGTCGTTTAAATATGTTAAAACTTGTTAAAATCTTAAACAATTTAGAAAAATCAAGCCCAAATTTTAAGCCGACGCGACCAATAAAATATTTTATTAGATAACTCATTAAAAATGTTGCATAACCCCCGACCAAAAAATTTCATCAAAACCAGTCCATTCCTAAACGAATGCTGTAGCATTCTCTGTAGAGTCAGATCGACAGATACAACCGTTAAACTTATAACACCTATGTTTCAAACAGTGCTATAAATCCTAGGCATATACGTTATGGCCTGCAACTTTTTCGCAGGAAAAACTATTAGACCCTTAAAAACTATAGCACACGGCGTATTTCTACGGCGCTGAAAACGCGCGTATACGCGCTTCAAACGCGATTGGAACGCAACCTTGTAACCTCAGCACACGGGGCGATCGTGAAACGCATGTTTACAGCACGTATACGCGCAGATAGAGCGATACAAACGAGTTTCGAACGCGCTTCACACGCGCGTTTAAATCTATGAAAACGCAAAAATCGGCAAAATACGCAGTCTGCCAGGGGCAAGGCAAGCATTTCTAGACGCTGGTCTATAATGTGAAACTTACTTGAGAAAGTCATCAATGCGGTCCCTTTGTGAAGGGCGCAGAATCCTTCTTCCATCGAGGTCGTAGCCCACATGAGGGTACTCATTGTACCACCACGCCGGTACCTCTCCCACCGTATTCCTTCTATCTTCCTCGTCTGATGTATCACCAGATTCGTATTCATCTGTGAGAAAATGAGTATGTGCATGTCACCGGAATATTGTAAAAACTGTTGATTGATTGATTTGATTGTGTTATTCCAATTTCACTAGTGTAATTATTTTTATTTTTATTTCAACAAATTGGGACACATACAGCATTAAATAAATCTACCGGACATAAAACAGCTTGATTAACACAGAAGCCAACAAAGTTTCCACTAAAATCTATCATATTACCGTCTAAGTTAGACATTGTTAAGTTATACATAGGTAAGAATATTACAATTACGAAACCAGACTCAGTCATAGTTTAAAGTTTTAAATACATAGTATACTTATTTATGATAAAAAGAAACACGCATATATACAGGGTATTAAGTAATTCGATCTTATCCTCTCAGGTGGTGAATCAGCCCATGAAACTGAACAACTTTCCCTAAGAACAAATGCCGAAATACGAAAAAAAATTTTCTACTTCCCATACAAATTGCATCAGCTGGGAAAGTTGTTCAGTTTCATGGGCTGATTCACCACCCGAGAGGATAAGATCGAATTACTTAACACCCTGTATAATTGTATATCTTATAACTCGTTACACATATCGATGGGTTTTAAATTTATTGCTTGGGTTTATTTTTAATTGCTTTAACAAATTGATGATGCGACATTATAATTCTGATTGAAACTTTCGCAAGATCTAACAATGAAACACAGTTATAGTTCGGTTAGTTTGCATTAATATAATAAAAAAGTCAGTCTATGTAAAAAACTGGGGCAGTTTATAAAGTACGAGGGTTTATAATCTTACTAACTCAAATTACAATATTACGGGTTTGACAATGTCATAACATTGCTCTCTTTAGCTGTCGGGTAAAATTACAACACATCTACACTACTATTATAAAGAGGAAAGATTTAATTGTTTGTTTTTTTTGCATTGAATAGGCTCCGAAACTACTGGACCGATTTGAAAAATTCTTTCAACATTAGAATCCTACATTATCCGTGATGGACATAGGGTATATGATTTTCCCGAATTCCCACGGGAACGAAGTCCCGAGCGGAATGCTAGTTTACTATAAGTTTGGACCTCGCTGGAATGTGTCATTTCTCCCGCATCCCCGTTCGCCTCTCCGCGTTTGTGCTGTTGCCTCAGTACGGTCACAGAGTACTTTATTATGCATTTTTGTCATAGATACTCGTCGTACATCTTCATTTTTAACATAAATGCTTTATTGAATTTTTTTGTTTTGTTATAAAACTGATTCCAATTATTAAAATTTAATACAACTTGTCTAGAGATTTTGAAATAATTTGTTTAAGTTTCATAAATATCCTTTAGTGATGCTGTTTTGCACACCATACGCATGCATCGGAGTGACGTCATCGAGGCCAAGTCCAAACTTATAGTAAACGGGTTACAGGTACGTTTTTATTTACTATAGGATCCCATTGGTAAGAAGAGTGCTTTGAACACTTGTTTTATGAGTTGGGTTAAGGAGTTGATTGCTCAAAATACCATTTTTTTTTTAATATGCAGAATCACTTATTTAGTGACTTTAAAGTAAACGAAAATCAAGGACGTGAATCAACCCACAAATCAGAACGACTTTCTCCATGGTGCATAAGTCAAATTATACAATTTGTAGACTCCATACAACTTGCAATCATAACATATTGGTTGGGAATGTCACCCCCTAAAGTTTCACTTACTAATCAAAAGTCACCAAATTTATCATGAAAAATTAATTTGGTGTTCTCACAATTAATAATTTACAATAGACACGCTCCCGAAGATACTGTTGAGTGCTGTTTGTTTTTTAGTACAAGCATTTACAACCCGAGGTGTCATTTGTAAAAACAATAATACTTGTATGGTATACATTTCTCTCACCTTTTTCCTCCACAGGTTGGATATTGACACTAGTTTCCTTAATCTTATCAGCTAGCACATCAACACTATTCTTAGTAGTTTTTTTATCCTTTGCACTTGTTTTATCAACTTTTTTAGCTTTCTGTTTTCTTTGAGGGTTCGGTTTTTCTTGATTATCATCATCAGTGTCACTTAATTCTGAAACTTGATCATCAGTATCATTGTCATTTGTATCTGAATCATCTTTTGCACCATTAAGGGCAACGATTGGCTTTTTGTGTTTCGTTTTAAGTTTTGTGCCTTTGTGATCAAGTTTTTGTCCTTTATTTTGCTTATCATTATCTGATTCAATATCACTGTCTTCTTCGTCTTTTTCTTCTTCTCCGCTAGAGTTGCTCTGAGTCTGTCCTATGCCAGATTCATCTCCACTGGAACTTAGAGGCCGACCATCGCCTATTACAGGGTCATAAAAATCGCTTAGATCTCCTTCAGAAAGACTCTGAAAATGTGTAAAAGAAAGGGTATTAGGGTACACAATTTATGTACAGCCAGCAGAATAATATCTGGTTACGCATTTGCATTACGCAAGCCGGCGCCATCACAAACGACCTAAAGGCGAAGTCAAAGTCAACATGTATGGCTTGATGTGTTATTGTGTGTACATAAAAATATCCTCAGTATTAATTAAACAATTGATTTCAATGAATTTTCTTACTTTTTTTCCAATTTTTTTAGTAATTTTTTTTTCCTGCTTTTAAATAGCAGTCCAACTTTGGGTGATGACGATTTAATTGATTTTTATGACACAATGGTATTTTAACACAAGACAACATACCAAGTGATACATTTTGATCTTTGTGTTTTTATTATCTTGCCTTATTAGATGTGCTGTTTTCCGTCGCGCTTTTTTTTAAGGCGCGTGCATACAAATCGTGCACACCCGGGTGTGCAAAAATCGCGCCAGGGTTTAACTCACCACACAATTTTATCTAGGTATGAAAGAAAATTAACATTTGCTTTTTTATATTCAATGTTAGTTTCTTCATCTTGAAGTTAGAGCTCTGTAAAAGTGTAAAAAGATACTAATAAACTGACCCATCTAAAAGAACATTAAATTATATTTGGGTTGTTTAAGGCATGATGGGTTAACATGACAGTACAATAGAGTGTATATGCTGATATTTCATTAAAACGTGGCGTCATATAAACTACATGATACTCTGCCTATCCCCTTAGGGATTATAGTTGTGAGTGTTTGTATGGAAAATAAAATGTTTATTACTTACTGTAGAACTGTCAGAAGATACTTCATTCATAGAGTCAACTCCATCATCATACAGCACTTCCTAAAAAATAATGACGTAATTAATTAACGAAGTAATCTTTGTACAGACAGCACCACGTCAGGTTACCCATTTGTACTATGAAAGCCGGCGCTAGCGCTATTATGAGCGAGATAAGGACGACGTCAAAGTCAACATGTAGCCTGATGTGCTAATATGTATAATTACAACTGAAAGATGTCATACATTGTATAATTACAACTGAAAGATGTCATACATTGTATAGTTACAACTGAAAGATGTCATACATGCTGCATTTGTTTACACCTTCAGTTTAAATAAACGGTACACACTCAAAAGGTTTTTTCAATTGGTTCCTCTAACTCAGTGGTAGGTTTGTTAGTAGGTACTCGGGTTGACAATCAAATTAGAATCACAATTTGCTATCTCATATGATAATGCTATTTCGCATGCTGATTGAAAAGTTAAACCTGTCTGTTGTAGCATTTTCTTTTGCATTTCTTTGTCTTTAATTCCACATACTAATCTATCTCGCAATGTACGGTCGATATCACTAAAATTACAATGCATTGACAATTTTCTCAAACTTGCTATATAATCACGTATTTTCTCGCTTTCTCCTTGATTTCGCGCGTGAAATTTAAATGTCTCCAAATTTCATTTGGTTTCGGATGGAAATGACAATCTAAGTAAACTTTTATTGTTAAAAATTCTAAAAGTTAATTGCTTCTAGGCAAAATTGAAACCTTAAATTGAAATGTAGTTTTCCCAACAACCACGTGCTACATCAAATTCACTGAACTTTATCACCATGTTTATACTTTACGAACCAAAAATTTTATACAGATTGTAAAATATACACGTCTAATTACACTTTTACGCACTTTTTACTCGTCGCCAACTAATAAATACTCGCGAAAACCGGGAATTTCGGGAGTAAGCACGTGGATTGCTCACCTGACAGCACCAAAACTGAATATATGACAAAACCTAGGACTAAGTATCTATGGGCGGAGCTTACTGCTGTTGCCATTCTTGCGTCTGTGTAAAACAATTTGTATCACATATCTTTTTCTATTAAATTCGACGCCCATATGCGTGCAAGAGAGAGCATTAGTCAGAATGGCAACATTGCAGTATACGTGTGAATTGTGTCACTCATTGACTAGCTTGTAGGTCAAAAGTGAGGTTAGTTTGTGTGTTTATAAAGTGAAAAAACTTATCACTATTCAAATTGTGTTTGAAATATTGAATAAAAATAGTGTTGATGGTGTGCTGCGTACCATTGTGTACTTCGAGGATGACAGTAAATGGCGTAAAAACCGCAGGAATATCATTTCATATTTCCTTACATACACACTAAAACAATTTTTGACACTGCACACATTGATAAACGGCTACGTGTTGCGGGCGGATTGCTCCATCCATACGTCAGTATATACTTAGTCCTAGGACAAAACCCAAATGATAATTTGAAATGCTTCTGAGCGTAAAATGACTGAAGACTAACTTGATTTGCTTTGAGTCTACAGTCAAAGGGTCGTATTAGAGGCAGTATAACTCAAGGTAATCATTACCCCTTAATGTTTCTCTAGTTTATTTAATAGGTTATTTTCTTAATTTTACACTCATTTTATTAATGTGACACAACCAAGAATATGAAAACATGTTGAAAAGTGATAAAATTAGGTTGCTTTTTAAAAAGCCGCATGCATCTGCAGCTGATTTGTAGAGCTGAATAGTCAATACTTACATCTCTTTCACCGTCACTGTTTTCGGCTTCTTCGGCAGGCTCCGAGTCTGTGGTGTCTCCTTCTCCATCAAGGTCTCCATCAAAGAGTTCCTCATTATCATCACTGCTGTCCTCCTACGAAAAAATGTAGATTTCTTCACATACAAAACCATGAAACATAAAACACTTGAAAAGAGTTTTGTCGTGGATTCTTACCTCACTTGATGCGTCTTTCGAAGAACTTTTGTCAGAGTCGGGAATGTCCATCTTTCTCTTCAATAAACCAGCTTTAAACGGAGGCATTTTATTGATTATTGCTCAAATTTCGTGCTTCAAAACAGAAAAAACACGTGTGTGTGTGTACCTAATAATGATTTGCGCACCCACCCACAGACTACCTAGGAGAAACACCCACCGCGTATCTGTCAAAACTCAAATGTCAATGTCATTTAACTATTTCATATTGTTTGACTTGGAAACAAGTAATTTTAGCCGTCGATCCAAGTAATTTTAGGCAAGCCGCAACCGCAACTTCAAAAAATTATTATAAAAATATAGGGTTCATACCTCAGTCCATACACCTACTTATGGAGTCCTGAAATCCGCAGGCCAATTCCAGAAAAGAACTGCAGCTATGTCAAATTGAGCAAATTATAACAGATACCTAGGTGCAAGGTCAACAGCACATCATGCTATCCAAATACAAGATTCTCGGATAAGTACAGAGGGTCGCATTTCAGGTTACCCATGCATATTCGGTTTTTCCCTTGTGTCGTGAATCCCTTGGAACATACGTAAAGCCAGACACATAAACCCATGACTCGAGAACAATCATCTGCTTTTAATGCTTTTTGCCCCGACTGGAAATCGAACCTGGTAGTGCGGCTAGTAGTGCCGTTGCCGTTGAAGGAACCCAGAGGCACTCGACCAAACCTTCCGTAAATAGCACTTTATTAGCTGGTGTATCGGGTTAAGCGACCTTCTGTGTAAGCTGGTTTTTCGGATTATTTTATTCTTTGGCCTGTGGGTTAACGAGTAATGGTCGATCAAGTAATAAAACGTATTTTTTTGCAACTTCAAAACCTTACTTTACGCGAAGCCCGACACGCTTTTGGCTGGTTCTTTTTCTTCAGTAGGTACATCATATGCGCGGTATAATTCCCCATTGCTTCCATATTTCGATAGTCTTCGTGATAGAATTTATGGCATTTGTTTTACTGCTCGTCGTCGCCTGTGAAAATCACTATTAAGCTTAACGCGCATATTAAATCAGATCGGATTCGTAATTAGGGTCGGTCCGGGGCTTTACTTACGTTTTATAAGAATCTCTCGTAAAATTAAGACAAATTGTAAAATTAAATGTAAAATTGAAAAATTGTAAAATTAAATGATATTTATTTAATTACAAGTTACAAGTAATAGATATGATAAAATAAAATAAACTTATCAAAAAGATTTACAAATACTTTTTCCTGTCCGTAAATTAAGTAATACAGATAACGCTTCATTCGTAATTCAGTTCTTAATAATAGTAAACTTGATGAACTCATTATCATTAAAAATATTGTAGTCATTGTTCAAAAATGTAATAAGAAGTTATGCTAGAAAAAGCAGAACGTTTTCAGTCATTTAAAAAAGAAATCACCTCCTAAATAAAATACACTTTGGTTTTCGCTTAACTGGAGGTCTATTTTGTAAAGGTGCGCTGAATCAGGTAAGTACGTTATTGTCAAAATGGTAATTCAAAAGGGTGTTAATTTGGCTCAGGTAACACTAAACTGTGTTTAAGTTGGTGAAACGAAACTTTTTGTGTTGATATTTACAGCAACCGCGTTGGAGTTAACGCGATAACTTAAAGTTCCTTCAAAAGAAAGTTAAAGACGTAGTCAAAGCTGAAGCGTGACTATATATAACTTTCAAAGATATAGAGCATGCTCGTGCTCATGTCTGTCATTTGGATCAAGTCAAGTAAGGAAGTAGTAAAAACGTCTGTAACCGCGAATCACTGCAATCGGTAACCCTCAACAAAAATTACTATCATCCTGTGATCAGTATCTCTGTATAAAATATGTTGGTATCTACCCAATAAAATTACTATTGTATCTGTGCTAATGAAACCTCGCATAATTATCAATTGTAAATAAAACAGCTATAAATAGTGATGAAACAGCCCTAAGAATATGTAATAATATTTTTGCATAGCATAAGACAAATCATTAGATATATCCAGCAATATATACGTCGAATCATGGACGTAAATAAAGTACCTAATTATGTCAAGAATTCACTATTGGATTTACTTATTTGGGGCACTATTTAGCCTTTTGAGGGGAGATAAAGTTGATTTTCTAGGAATAGAATTGGATCGGGGGGACCTAGGTGAACGGGGGCCCCGCATCGGATACGGCTTCATTCTAATGTCTTCGGCGCTTTTGAAAGTACTTTTGCCCACACGACGTCTGAAAAGAGACGTCATTGATGATTCTTGTAGAAGACATCTGAAAGTAATTAAAAGTTATGAGTTTAAAAAAAACGGAATGTAAAAAGAATACAATCAATTATTCAGTCTTCATTCATACAACGTTATTGGAGACTCGGTAGAAGGTTTCTATAAGCTTTATTCGAATGTAAACCTACCCAAGAATCGTCTAACAAGTTTTGGGTCAATTAGAAGGCAGTCGTTAATTACAAGTTGGAAAAAATAAACCAATAAAACTTTTAAGATTCAGCTTTCGAGATCCGTGTAGTTCTATATATTTTTATTTTCTTTTCTATAGCTGGACAGAAAATTATTAAATAATCAATAAAATAAAAATACTTACGCTAGTTTACTTCATGAGAAAATAATAATGCTCTGCTTACTTCTCAAGCTCATTAAGCTGTTGCTTTGGTGTGGAGGCAGCAACCGGCCGCGTCCGTCCCAGCTTGGCTCGCGTTGTTTGCAAAATTTGCTGAGTAACAAGCGGCTGATTATCTTTACGAAGAGGCTTCAAATCCTGAAATCAAAATGCTGGGTTTGTCTTTACATTCGCTTATGAATGCAACTTTTCTATCACAAGTACTAACATTTGTACAAATCAACTTCGAGAATCGAGGAAGAAACAGTTAACGAGCGATCTTCGTCTTATAGGTAGGGGTGTATTCAAGTGAGTGGCGAACTTGACTTACCGCGCTCGCTGTCAGAGTTTTCAAACCATCAAATGATTGAAGTCAATCGGAAACAGCTCGTGATAAAAGTGGTATTTGGTCATGGTCAACCATCAGGGTTCCTGCCACTTTGGATGTTGCGTTATTGATCGGTTCAGATCAGACAGTCTACTTCGCTACGATTACAATAAGATTGATCGTGAAGCCACTATTATCTCAGTTTGTGAAAGCTTTAATTAAAAATTTCGACACCAAATATCAGATCCTTCTAGGGTTGCATTGGCGGCAGTTACTGCCTACAGACAACTCGAGTGAGACTACAGTTTGGTAGATTATATCCCCTTTAAATATTTGTATTTGTTTAATTTTTAAAGATACCTTGGTCTTCCTCAATTTAACACTGGCAATGTCTTGTGGGGTAATTGTTAACCTCGGGCCCGTAATTCTCGGCGGTGCAGAGCCACAGCGTGGGAGGGTATGACTACGTGTAAGTTTGGACATGGTAGGGGGAGGGGGTGGCGGTGGAGGGGGCGGGGGAGGGGGAGGAGGGGGAGGCGGACATTGTGTTGATCGTGTCGTGTTCAGCAAAGTCTCTTGGTGCCTGAAAAAGAAATAAAGTTAGTTTACAAAATATTTATTTATTTTATTAATAAGACGTACACAACAGCTAACAATCAAATCTTAATACTAAACATAATACGGCTAAAATTCAGTTCCAGATTTACGGAGAACGTATACAGCATGATCAGCAAAGCTGTTTGAAAAATAAAACCAATAAAACTTAAAATTTAAAACATGAAGAACAAACTAAGCATCACAAATATTCTGAAGCTAACTAATAAGTAGTAACTACCTATTTTGAATTGATACCTCATTGTGACTGTCAACCCGCCTGCTATGCATAATAATAAATTTACGGCATTTCCTTCCAATTCGTCTGAGAGAGGCCTCTTCAGCTATGGTGGAATCACAGGCTGACTTCACAATTATGATGTTTACGATGATGATGATGAATTCTCCTCATACTTGCAGAAAGACTTTACTAATTAATTTTTAGCTATTTGAACTTTTGAAGTAACTGATGCGAAGGAGCGAAGGCGATAGACAAGCGTTACATAAATTAGCTAAATTGACTATAAATCAGCTAGTGAAAAATAAGAATCAACCTAGTGAACTGTACAACTTTCTCCAAGGTTCATAGGTTAAAATACAAGAAAAATATCTTTCCACACAGCTTGTACGATTTATGTTTGCCTTATTATTGAAAGTAGAATTATTTGATTAAAATTTATATCATGGTATGGCGAAGTTTCGCAATCTAATTTTAAGTCACAACAAATACGAAATTAAAAATAAAAGTAAATGATCTACTACAGAAAAAACACTTACTTTATTTTTCCTTCTAACTCTCCGATTTTGATTTTCATGTTAGTCATATCTTCTTTTAAAGCCTGGTTTTCTTGTTCTAGATATTGTTGTTTCTGTCTAAATTCTTCAAAATGTCTCTTCATTACTCTGAACTCGTCTATCAAAGGATTTTCATAGTTTTTTTTATGATTTGGGTCTCTTAATATGTCTGTATACAAGCCAGTGATGGATTGGTAGCTCTATAGAAGAAGGAGAAAAAAATACTTCATGATAATTATTTGATTTTATTAGTCATGACATGAATGAGCAACATACAGGATGTAAAGGACAGCTTAGCAAATACTTAAATGGTGGAATCTACCCATAACTGTGATCGGCTACAAGTAATTATTTTTTCCCGGAAATGTCAAGTTGAAGAATTTTCGTTATTTACCTACTTTAGCGCTACACAATGTACCGCGTAACCGCGCCCCGCGCGCGCTCCCCCCGCGCCGCGCTGCTATCGGAATACGATGTACATTGCTGGTTTTCGTATTTTACGCTGTTATTATTGTTTTTTAACGCAAAATGGATTGTATTCGAATAAATAACGTAATTTTGAAGCAGAAAATATAAAAAAAAACTTGATAAAAATCGAGGAAATTCATTCAGAATGATTGTCTGAGTCCAGGGTTTCAGTTTTTGCTAAGCTGTCTTTTACACCCTGTATACCTACTTATTTGACGTTTAACAAAACAATTCTCTTGATTAACTGTGCTTAAGTAATAGCTTTCTGTCGGCTACTTCGTTCGCGTGAAAAGTAGCCTATTCTTTAGTCCTCCAATTACCTATGTACTGTGTACAAAATCACGTTGAACTGTTGCTTCGTTTTGACGTAAATAAACGACAAACAATCATACCTTTACATTTGTACCTACTAGTGTTAATAAAGAAGGTTATAAATACCCCACAGAATATTAAATTTTTTAAGTCTTTAAAATGAAAAAAATCTTACTTTCTTGCCAATCCACGTGCATATATCCATAATCCGCCATGGTCTAGGTGGCCGCCGGTGATTTTTTTCTCTACGCGGTGTCTCGCCTGTTAAAACAAACCACTCTAGCTCACTTAGGATTGCAGTGTCCAATCCACATTCTAATTCCACTTCTAATTTCACCTTTACATCTTTTGTAGCACCCATTATAACGAAACTTATTTTTGACTATTTCAAATTTTTTTTTTCTTACTATTTTAGGAGTTTAGAAAGTAATTGTTATTTTTTAACTCTTTAGCTAACGCCATTATTGTATTACGCATTACTTAGTACAGTAATATTACATTTGTGATTACACGCCTGTTGTAGATAGAAACTTAACTGAGATGATGTCATAAGCTATATTTAAAGATTGTCGTGATGTTTTTAAAAAAACAAGTTATCAATGAACCTATAGTAGGTGAGGACTAAGAAGATTATGAATAGTAGTGACGCGTGATGTGACCCTTAACCCAACTGATAACTATTATTTAAAGATTGTGATTTTTTCACATACAACGTTTAGTAGGTACTTAAGTACTTAACTAGTTTAATTCTTCTTTTACTCTTAAAATACTTACTTGATTGAATTTTCATCACTTAAGTACAGTAGGTAGTACTTTGAAAGTAGGAGCAAACCAGATCTTAAAATGATGGGGCCATAATGCTTTCCTGAATCCGATTCTGTGCTTTAAGAATAAGCAAAAATTTATGGGGCGCGACTTCCATTCTGGAGTTCAGGTAGATAGGTAAGCCATTTTTATGCTACCTACTTTATCATCAGATAATATTTCATAGATAGATTGTGGTGGTGGGATTACAAGACGGGACTCTTGTTCACATGATGTTTGGTCGCGCAACCATTGTAGATGTTGCAAGCTTAGAGGTATTATAGGAATGTGTGAAATCGAATGATGGATAAAATGTATTAGTTATAGCAATCAGTAAATAACAATGGCGAAGGTTGAACGTGTAAGGGCATGCAGTTTGGGCATCATTCTTTGCCCTCGGTGCTCCTTTACACCAATGTAAGTGTACCTTCTAAATCATAGTTTACCTGGTGTACCTGGTGTTGAGTGATTAGATGACATAAGAGTTATTTTCTTCGACTTTTGTAGTACATCTCTGAATAGATTCGATTCTGATTTGAGTTTTCTCTTTCGTATTTTGAAAGAGTGATTGCTGCTAACAGATTTGAACGATGTTTCCGACGCGCTCGAGAGTTGGTTGCAGGAAGTAGGCCCCGTAGACTTCAGCTCGGCTAAATCCGATGCACTGGATGTACAAGATTCGTCGCATCTAGTCTTTTTCCAGGGTTGATCCCTATTGTCATTCACAGATTCACGTCTATAACGCTTATTACCTAGGGAGTGTTCCGAGCTCGCATTTAACGCAGTCTCTTGTAAGTTGCAATCTTTAGTAAACGATAGGCTCAAGTTTATCTCGCTTTTTGCTATAGAAATATCAGTTTGAGTCGAATTGTTTGCTCTCCCTGCACTCACGTCGACAACCATTGCGCTTACAAAAGGAGGAGTTTCGTCTTCTTTGTTTATAATTATCGTTGCATAACTAGTATGTTCCCACGATGTTTCTATCGTATCCTGCTCAGAACATTTCCTCACAGCTTCAATGGAATTCACAAAATGATCTTCAGAATCTAAAGACGTATCAGTGACACGATCAATTTGATTTTCTATTTCCATAGCCATTTTTGTTTAATTTCGAGTTCTTACTTCACTAATTAAGTACTTATTTGAATAGTCTTTTTTGTAATTATCAAGAAAACTGAAGAAAACTCTTCAGGTTCACACTTCGAATCAAAATCACAGAACCTATTTTTTTTTAGATAACTTTCATGGTATACCCTAAAATACCCTCATATTTAATGAGGGTACTTTGAAGATTTGATGGTTTTCACTTTTCATTTTATGTGTTGTTATGTGTGGACGTCGCTAAAAAAATGTGTGTTGCTTGGGACTGAGCGTACTGCCAGAGCCGTAAAAGTGTCAAAAAAGTAAAGTAAAATTCTGTGAAAAAAAAAATCGCATTGTAAACAAATCTTGAACTTGAGCAGATTTGTTTTATTTTTTTCTATCTATAAGTAAATATAATTTGCCAGTTGTGTTAACAGAAATCATTTCTATACAATCATGGATTTTAGTTCTCTCAATCCGATAACTTCGAACGCTTTAAATTTTGCAGCACGGAGGAACGACGTTGCAACTGTGCAGAGGTTGTTGAAAAAGTTAAATCCGTGTTGTATAGACAACAGGGGATGGACATGCCTACACGAGGCTGCAGCCAACGACAGTTACGAGTCCCTTATGCTGATTTTGAAGCACAAAGACTGTCGTCCTCTAGCAGAAACTCATGAAGGTCACACCGCCTTGTACCTGGCCTGTAGACACACGAGCTCTATGAAAACGATCAAAGCACTTCTAGACAGTGCAGACGACATAGCTAATTACGGTAGTACAGAAAGCGTTACCCCTCTACACATTGCAAGTGCACAAGGAAGGATAGAATTGATACAATTGTTGATAGATTACGGCGCAATAATTAACGTGCAAGATTTCGATGGGGATACACCTATGCATGACGCAGCACTAGCGATGAAACATGAAGCCGTGGCTGTGTTACTGCATGCTGGAGGTGATGCTGAAATAAAGAATGAGCCAAGCTACACTCCATTCCATTTAGCTTGTTACAAAGGGTGTTTCCAAACTGTCCAAGTGCTTTATCCATTTGTAACAGATATCAATCAACGGACCCTAAATGGAGATACGCCGCTGATATTAGCGATTCAAGGATACAATGATGATATCATACGGTTTCTTTTGAAACATGGAGCAGATCCACATTTGAAGAATGAATTTGGTGAATTGGCAATGAACATGGCTCTGTGTATGGGCTACAGTTCAATCTTCAAGATTTTATTAGAAGTAACAGATACAGATAAAATGAATAGAGAAATCGTTTTATTTGCTTGTAAGCCTCATTATTTCAAACTTGAGATTTTAGAAGCATTGCTGAACCATGATTTAGGACCAGAGTTCTTTGATTTTCATGAGCTTTTCCACATAACATTAGAACAAATAGGAGAGTTCAAACCTACTTACCTGACTAATTCGCCTTTGAATTCCTATCTAAATATTTGTGAATATATTTACAATCAGAGCAAAGAGAGGTTTTGTAGTATTTTTTACTTGTTCTTAATGAGAGGGGTTTCAGTGAATGCACTGGATGTGAATGAGTGTCCTCCATTGGTCTACATCCATTACTGCGCCCACAACGCATGCTTTGTTGATGTAAGTATAATCTGAGGATAATCTTTGGGCTTCAGTAACCCTAAGTGACCTACAAATATCAGTCTATGAAATAAAGACTAATTTATTACTGAATTATAAGTATAAGATCTTTTTTAGTCTGAAACTTTAATATACTATGTATATGTTCCATTGTTCCTCTTAAGAGCCTTGCCCAGACAAAAACATATTATACAACTAAACTTTTGTTCCTATGTCATCAAATGTTTTATCAAACAAATGAAATAAACTTAGATGAACTGCCCATGATAAAAAATTTGGGTTTTCTTACTTACTTTTATTTAATAGTACATAATTTTCTTCAAAATGGCAGGTATTTGAAATCCTCTGTGAATACGACTGCAACGTAGACCACTGCACTGCTGAAAACTGCAACCTAAACAGATGCATACCAGATGCGTTTTTAGCTTCCTTGACTTCGAACCCGGCGACTGCTATAGTCATGTTACCATACAGTTTGTACTGTGAACCCAGTCATTTGCTGCAGTTTGCTTATGAGAATAAAGTTCTGAGCAGAATATCACCACAGGTGGGTAATTTTTTTTAATGCATTTTAATTTTTACTTATAATTCATAGGCAGTCTGGTAAACAGTTTGATAAACATATCATATCTTTATGTAATTCTATAATTTACTGTCGAAATCTTATCCTTCTAAAATTTATGTAAAGATTTGGGCTGTACCAATTTTAATTTCAAATACTAATTGGTGTGACTGTGACTTATGTCTCGTTTTTGTAAAGATATATATTTTTTGGTTTCATATGATTTGCCTTGATTCCCACACTGGGCGAGATCTGTTTCGTTGGTAATCAAATGTGCCGATTACCAGTCTAATTCGCGCGTATTTTAAATCTGAGTAATTATTCAAAAGTTTTTTAGACAAATTATTAATTATTGTATGTAAGTTTTCTAACTTCATTTCCAGGGTCAAGCCCAACTGTTATACATGATAAACAACAACTATGAAAGGGAAGGGGTAACAGCGGAACATCTGACTAATTATGTCCCACCACTGAAGCATCTAAGCAGGCTTAAAATAAGGAGTATATTAAGAACCAACGGCCCAAGGAAAACATCTGCCCAATATATCAAAGCTCTTAAAGAATTACCATTGCCGCCTATTATAAAAAACTACATACGTTATTCATATTGAAAAATATAATGGTTGCTTAGACTTTGCAACAGGGCATATGAGAATTGTATGCGGAATTTGCTATACTCTATCTAGTTCATTGCTTCCCAAAGTGGTCCAGGTGGTCCCCCGGGAACCACGGGAGACTCGAAGGGGGTCTACGTTGGTGTGACAAAAATTTGTATAAGCACAAAAATTTATCTATTTTCGATAGGTGAAAACAGATGTCAAAAATCTAAAGTTGAATGGAATAAATTTTTTTAATGGCCACCTTTACTTTTTTGACATCCACTCACAGCACAGTCAATTAATTAATAAACCAATCAATTCTCGCTTTTTTTTCGAAAACTGTTAATTCGTGGTTGTAACTTGTAACTCAGCCGCAACGCAAATTCTCTTAATTAGATGTAATTTTCACATTTCTTGTCGAGTTTTGGGAATATGGTAGAAATGCGTAGAGTCAGTAGGGTCAATAGAACGAATGCGTATGTATGTATTTAAGTCCTTTAATGTTTGGTTTGTATGTATTTGTTAAAATAGTATAAATAAAGATTAATTATATGTATAAAATAAAGATTAATTATATTCTATTCTGTAGCTGCAGAGGGGGGTCCACCGAAACCAGCAAAATTTTGAAAGTGGTCTATGAGAAAAAAGTTTTTGGGAATCTCTGCTCTAGTTTGTATAACATTGAAATAACAGAAGAAAAGAAATCTCATGGTAATGGAAAAGGAGTCTAATGGGCCGCCTATATATTACGTTACATTTATAATGCGACAATACATGTTAGAGATAGGAAGAAAGCGAAGGCTGCGCTGCCTCTAGGGTTTTGATTTTATACCCTTAATAATAAAATTATGCTACCCTATGGCTGTCTGCTTAAACTTTTAGACATAATTTAGGACTGAAATTTGTTACGCGAGAACTTAGGACATTCTTGCATAACATTCTAGGAATCACAAAAAAGTTTGTTGGCAGAGTTAAAAAAATAACAAAGGGCTAGTCACTCTTTAAAATCGTATTCAAATTCCATAGTTTTAAAATACCTAAAAGATATTTTTTTTCATTACTTTTGTCTATTAAATACGCTGGTAGAAATGGTTTTCATTAGTTATCTGTAAATAATGAGTAAAATGTTTAATAGTGATAAGTTGTACACATATCTTCACTTTATTATAAGCCGACGTTAAATATGAACATAAATAATCAGTCCATCAAGTCTTCTAATTATTTATTTTATACTTATTAATGTTTAAGTTTAAAATTAGGAAGATGTAACTTAAGCACTTTGTCTCGCTTATAGTTAATTAGAAATTAATTTATTATAAAGGAAAAAAATATTGCTGCACATTTGTTTTGTCGAGCTACATGTAATGTGCTGAGAATTGTATATTGAGAAATTAAGCATATTAACGTTTCGTTTGTATTTTTTTTTATACATACTACCAAATACTACCAATAATATGCCGCCTATGAGTTTAAATTATTTTTCTTTATAAAATTACTTACTACTGTTATTTTTACTGATTATTTATTTTAGGGTTATAAATAAAACATTGTCGTATATACATATACAATATATTATGATGTCCTTTATATACAAAGAAAATATAAATGTACAAAATAAGACTTACTTAATTATTAATTTACTGAAAAAACCTGTGATTTAAATGCTCAGTTGATTTTATTAAATTTTATAATTGTAACTTTTATTTCACATTTCATAAGTAGGTTGTACTGTATACATATACGCCAAAGTTTCGCAGTATTTTATTTTTACGTATTGTTTTCGCGTAAATGAAATGTGTCGAAAACACAGGTCGAAAATGTATAGCTTAGCTCTTTATTATATTATTATTATGACAAACGAAAATTATGTAAATACGTATATACATATACAGGGCTTTAGGTATTTCTCTTTCAACCTCTCGGGTGGTTAATCAGTCCATGAAACTGAACAACTTCCCCAAGGAACATATGTCAAAATACGAAAAAAAAATGTTGATCTCCCATACAAAATGCGCTATATGCTGATGAAGTTTGTATGGGAACTCAAAAAATATTTTTTTCGTATTTTGACCTATGTTCCTTGGGGAAGTTGTTCAGTTTCATGGACTGATTAACCACCCGAGAGGTTGAAAGAGAGATACCTAAAGCCCTGTAAATAAACACTAACAATCAACAAATACGTTGCGGTTACCTATCGTTTGGCTAATACAAGAACAATAGAATGTTAGTCGACAATAATTCGAACAATAGATTGTATAAAAATACGTATATTTTTAGACAAATAAAATTAGACCAAACGATTCGTATGCGCATGATTATTTGCATAGATATAACAAGTAAATATTTTGGAATAGGTCACTGAAACTAGGCCTATCGATAGCTGATACGTATACATTTAACCAGCACAAAGTTTCAGGAAGAAGAGTAACCGAAGTGTTATTTCAGGATTCATGTTCTACACCGACTTCATCCTTGAAATTAGCGCCTTGCTCCATTAGTTCTTCGATTTCTTTCACGCTGTAAAAATGAAAAATAAAATAAGTATGTTTTGTAATTTATGCATTTTTCATTGAATCCTATTCTATTTTACTGCCGTAACGTAACTTTTTGTTGGATGGTTTGTTCTTTTTGGGCAATTTTTTTTGCCAAAATTCGGCTTTTAGCAACACAAGCACAAAAATTGAAACTTTTTTGTGTCATCTCTCTTCTTGTCAGTTTAATTTTATGTGTGTAATAAATTGTTAGATAAATAAATAATCAGCAGCTCAAGCACAACGTAAAAATGACACGGTCAAATGTCAAAAAAGTGTCGAAATTCCCATGGGAACGAAGTCTCAGGCATCTATTATATCCTATTAATTTTATTTATTTATTTTATTTACACGGGTTTGATTCTGCTCGGTGGCGGACATTTCGTTTTTATTATTATTGTTCCAAACGTTGTCGAGGGTAACAGCTATTTAAAAAAAACTGGGATTGCGCTCTGGGGTACGGCTAGCAAAACGTAGAAATTCTACGACACTAACATTCCGTGTTTCGAGAAATTCTGGATGCACCTTGGTTTACGAGAATCTCGGAAATGCACGAATATTTGCAAATGAACACCGTACAAGAGGAAATTAACAAAACTTTTAGGCGCTATAGCTAACCATGTTCATAACTTGGCAATAGCACTCGCCCAAGGGCCTCGTTACCCGAAATTTTCATAGTATCATGGACTTGCATGAGAGAAGAGCCCTTCAGTGGAAGGTGCTATCTCACACTCATAAGGGCTGCTTAAAGTGACCAAACTGATTGCAGTTAGCTGGACAATATAAAAAAAAACAATGGGTTGCACTCCGCGAGTGCCGGCAGAAGTGAAAACTTGAACATTAACGTTGTGCATTAATATTTAATTTAATTTTTTCTATGCTGACACCGGATGAAATATCTGACTTTGCAGTTTTATTTTCCTATGTTTATCAAACACCCCTCCGCCTTACGGTTCTCAATCAGGGTCACGTGACAGACACGTGACCCTGACGCGAGTTTAACGTTTTTTACCCATACTTCAAAGTGCACAACGCCGCTAAGGAAGTTTTCACTTCAAAAAAATGAAACAAAAACTTACGTTCTAGGCACCATGGTAAGGTTTTCCACGCCAGTCTCAGTGATCAATACGTCGTCTTCGAGGCGGACTCCTCCGAATCCTTTGAACCGTTCTATTGCTTCCCAGTTGAAGAACTCACTCTGGTTTGGGTTGTTTCGCGCGCTTTCTAGCAACTGCGAAAACAGAAAAAATAAATTAAAAGTATTTTTTTTTAACAAGCCCACGTAACAAACTAGTCGAATAATCTAAGATTTTATCACTAAAAAGATGTGTAAACGTGTTATTTAGGTTTTAGCGGTGACAGCGTGTTGTATAAATGCGCTAAACAGCACCATATGGTTCTATAAGTTTATAGAGCAATAATGACCTAACGATAAATGATGTGAACGTTTACTTCACCATTTTATACAACTGTTATAGGTCCGTCTTATAACAAGCGCTAATATGATTATTACAGAAACAAGCTGCTCTATAAAAGTGACAACAAAATGCCTTCATTTGACTGATTTGCGTAATAAGTGTTAGAAACAAACTGCTATAACCCTTTCGTTTCAGCAGTGGTAATCACTCAATTATAACGCGGATTGGTACCGTGGATATTCAGATCCTTGTTATAGTACTTAGTACGTCAGTGGTAAAAAAACTCTACAATAGAGTATTTTTATAATATAGCCTAGTTTAAGATTATCATTATTTGTACTATAATGGTTTTTAGATGCTTTTTATAATTTTACAGACAAGCAATCTTGCAAACACTGTTTAAGAGCAGAAGAGCACTGTTTGTTATGTAATGACTTTTTAGTTCCTATAATAAAACCATATAAAACTTACTAGTATTATGACAGGGTATTGATGTCTTCAATATTCAAAACCACCCTATAATAGTAGATAAACTTCGCAGTTAAAGGGCAATTATATTCTAAAAAAGATTTCTAATGTCACTTTTACAAGGACATTCAGACATTTTGTATTCATAAAGAAAATGAAAACATTATCACAGAAAGTACTATAACTGTGTTAAAAAAACACATGATACTTTAATTGATATGTAAACTAAATAAGTTTTGGCTTAAAGGTCTCTGTAACCAGGCCATAAATATTATTAAAAAAATATATTATGCTCCCTCGCCTCGTCCGGGAAGAAGATGAGAGCGCGTCGTCTTTCTTGTCATTTCATCCTTTTCTTACCTTCATATCTCCCATTTCCTGTCTCTTTCTTATACCTTTACACCAGCGCCATCTAGCATTTCCTGTAACACTATAAACTAGCGCCACCTACGGCAGTTTTTAGCATTAGTTTAGCTCGCGCCAAGTTAACGATATTCCACGACGCAGCGAGCTCGTCATTGCGTCGTCGCCCGCCGAAGCGGAACCGGATTTCGAGAATACCCTCGCGGCGCTGTCGCATGCGGTTATCGTACAGAGAGATACGAATTTTTCTCCGGGTTCCGTATTAGAGAAAATTAAAGAATTATTTGTAAATGATGACGACTATAAGAAGGTGAACAGCGATATATTACAAATAATTTGTGGTAAAAGAGCGAGCATTATTCAACATAGACGGAACAATATCTTGAAGTCGTGCTCTAACGGCATAGTAGCCGAGAAGGTTAAACAAATACCACCGTCCAACACACACTTGTTCGAAAACACCCAGCTAATTAGTGTCTTAACGGAACAAAATGGAACTTCAAAAAATTTTGTGAAACCGGCGGTAAAACCCAATTCTTATAAAGAGGAGAAGGCACAACAACGTAAATCCTCATCCTACAGAAACAACTACACACAAGGGTCTCGACGATCGCAACAGGCGGCGCCTGCTCGTGATAATAGTCGTTCCTTTCGTGAATCTAACTACAGAGAAAACCGAAATATCCCGGCGGGTTCCAACTCTAACAGAAAGCGCCAGAATGACGCGGGACAGCGCGCCTCAGGCTATGACGGCAAGCGCAAGCGTTACAGATGACTCGAACGTGTCGTTCCGAGCCGGGTGCCTAAACTCGTTTTATCACCGTTGGAAATTATTAGGCGCCCCGTCGTTTGCTCTGAAACTAATCTCCGGACTGAGAATTCCCTTTTGCAAGAAGCCACCCTTGCTACACAAAACCAATTTGCATCGCTCCAGACATATAACACCCGAGTCGCATGCTATGACACTCGAAGTGGAAAAAATGCTGCAGGAACGGAGTCTAGAGCTGGTGGACCGCTCGGCGAGCTTCATATCCCCATTTTTTCTATTGCCCAAGCCCGACGGGTCAAACAGGCCTATTCTCAACCTCAAACGACTGAACAACTTCGTACAACCAATGAGGTTTCATCTAATTTCACATCGAGATGTACCAAGCTTTCTTCAGCCTGGAGATTGGATAGCAAAAATAGATTTATCCAAGTCCTATTTTCACATTCCGGTTGCACGACCCCATCGGCGTTTTCTGAGAATAATTTACAGAGGATCCAAATGACGGCACTACCGTTTGGCCTCTCAGCAGCGCCCAAATTGTTTGCGTCGCTAACCAATTGGGTTGCGGAACTGCTCAGAAACAGAGGTATCAGAATCCTGGTCTACCTCGACGATTTTTTACTGGCCAGTCAGTCTCAGGATACGTTGGGAAATCATGTTCACCAAACACTTCATCTTTTAGAATTCCTAGGATGGAAAGTGAATCTTCCCAAATCTGTCACGATCCCTGCCAAGAAATTGGAATATCTAGGAGTGCTTTGGAATCTAGAAAAGAACGAGAAGTCCTTGCCCTTGAAAAAACAAGAGAAAATCATCTCTCAAGTGGACCAAATTCTCAAAAAAATGAAGTGGTCACTAAAAGAGGCTCAGACACTTCTAGGTTACCTAAACTTTGCCTGTTATGTTATTCCGTTGGGCAGGCTACATTGCAGAAGGAGTCAGATTCTACTTCGAGAGCTCTCCAAGATTCCGAAGGAAATGATAACAATTCCCCAAGATGTAGCACAGGAACTCGATTGGTGGGTTCGTGCTGTAAAGGAAACATCATCAATTCATGTCGCAGATGTAAAAAACTTTTTAGTAACGGATGCTGCAGACAGCGGTTGGGGAGCTGTTTTAAACAACAAAGAGATCTTTGGGGCCTGGAAGGCTCATCAAACCAAATGGCATTCAAATCGAAAAGAGCTGCATACAATTTATGTAGCAATCTCCCTCAACGTGAAAGAGTTAAGGAGACAGACCTTACTAGTTCAGTCCGACAATCGGACCGCTCTAGCTTACCTGAGGAAACAGGGTGGCACCAGATCGATCACGTTGCTCGAAGAAGCACAAAAAATACTCGAATTGACTCATTTTCACAAAATATCTCTCGTTCTTCAACACCTTCCGGGCTGCCTAAACGGAATGGCGGATCGCTTGTCTCGGAATCGACAATTACCAGAATGACACCTGTTACCTGCTGCCACCAGCAAATTATTCAGAGCCCTAGGTCAACCTCAAATCGACCTATTTGCCTCGAGAACGGCCCACGTGACGAGCAGGTACTGCTCTCGAGATCTCCGAGACCGACAAGCCGAATTTCAAAATGCTTTCAGCCAAGAGTGGAATTATCATCTAGCATGGCTATTTCCTCCTCCGTGCCTGGTTCCGCAAGTCCTAAGCCATCTGAACAGGGCGTCGGGACGTTACATATTGATAACTCCCAGATGGAAACAAACATTTTGGGGAGCGGATCTGGCAAGGAGGGCCCTGACGGACCCCATTCAGATAAAGGGCCTCTCGACGGCACTGATAGACACCACAACAGGGAAACCGCCACCGAATATTCAAGAAATTTATTTGGAGGCTTGGCTAATACAGGCTGGGAAAATCTGTAAGTAATTGGGATTCCACAGAAATTGATTTACTGTCTCGAAGCTGGAGAAAGTCGACATTGCTCGTATACAGACCCGCTTGGAACCGTTGGATCACATGGGCACGAGCCAATAGCGTGGATGTAACAAAGCCGAAAGATACTGACGTCGCACGGTTTCTCGCGTATCTCCATTTAGAAAAAGGTTTTTCTTTAAAAACTGTACAATTACATAAATCTGTTATATCCACCTTTTGCGAACCACACTTAGGCAGGAAACTTAGTTCTGAATTGCTAATAAAACAGATTCTAAAATCTATAGCGTTAGCTAAGCCTAAAGTAGCAAAATCCCCTACATGGGATCCTCGATGTCTAATTAATGGGTTGATAGATAACTCCCCTAAACATATTAACCTGTTTGAAGCCTCAAGACGGTGTGCTGCGATTTTATTATTAGCGTCTGGTAGAAGGGTTCACGATCTTACTTTGTTGCAAGTAGACAGTAACAGTTTCACAGACAGTGGTAACAGCGTCCTATTTTGGCCAGCCTTTGGATCCAAGACAGATAGAAGTAATTTCCAACAATCGGGTTGGCGATTATTTAAGAACCCTGATTCTCTCAACGCGTGTCCGGTATATTGGGTTAGGAAAGTTATTGAACTTTCTCAAGACAGACGAGGCTCTCATGTAGCTTTATTTTTAACTACAAGCTCTAACGTTAAACCAGCGTCTAGGACTGTCATTTCTTCTTGGGTTAAGGCTGTATTTAGAGATGCGAATGTCAAGGCTACTCCAGGTAGTTCTAGGTCAGCTGTGGCTTCTCTAAATTGGATTTCAAATATGCCATTAGACGATATACTAAGAAAGGGTAATTGGCAACAACCGAATACCTTTTTGAAATATTATAAAAAAGAAATTAAATCCGTCTCGAATAATCAAATTCCACAATTACTATCAGAGTGTTTTGAACCTGTTTAGTTTTGAAATTATTTATATAGTTAAAGGCTGATTCGGATTTTTATTTTTTGTAAGTAATTGTTACAATAAAAAATGATTTTGTTTTATAGTAAATTTCCAATGATTTTGTGTTAAATATATTTTGGTTTCTACGCATAGTCGTATTTATTTTAAATAAATCCTTCTATTCTTTGACTGTAGCACCACCAGGCGAAAACAAACAGATCTCATCTTCTTCCCGGACGAGGCGAGGGAGCATAATAGAACAATTTTACCTTCCAATAAAATTGATATTATGCTCCTGAAGCCTCGTCCGGGATTTTGCATAGCTGCCTGTTGGTAAAGATGAGATCGCAATGACGAGCTCGCTGCGTCGTGGAATATCGTTAACTTGGCGCGAGCTAAACTAATGCTAAAAACTGCCGTAGGTGGCGCTAGTTTATAGTGTTACAGGAAATGCTAGATGGCGCTGGTGTAAAGGTATAAGAAAGAGACAGGAAATGGGAGATATGAAGGTAAGAAAAGGATGAAATGACAAGAAAGACGACGCGCTCTCATCTTCTTCCCGGACGAGGCTTCAGGAGCATAATATCAATTTTATTGGAAGGTAAAATTGTTCTATTTTAGTAAACGCCGAATAATTTGAGGGGGGCACTTAGAATTTACTATTAACTTAACCATATTTTATCAGTAAAACTGCAGTCGCACGCTATTTCCACACTATAAAGACAAATATTATAATAGCAAAATAAATCTTTACTTCCCTTTAATAGCTTGAAGCCTTCTTTATTTTTTTAATTTATAAACTGCACAGTCACGCATGAACGATAAAACAATTGTGAATATACTTAAAAAAAGTATTATAGGAGTAACATAGACTCTATTATAGCATGAAAAAGTACTGTAAGCGATTATTATTAACCATTACTCGGCTATTTTGTAATAGGAATTACTGTTACACAGCGTGTATAGGACTGATTTGTCACGTGTGACGCTGTTATTACATCGTTTTAGTACCGATCAGAGATATAACTGCGCCACTTCTGAACAAAATGTACCTTTTTAGGTGTTTTATAACAATAGAAACAGTGCTTCACAAAACGTTCTATGAACTTTTAAAGGACTACTTTTTGCTGCTTGGGAACTTTTAATTAAATGTGCTAAAAATATTGTTTTTTATTTTTTAAACTTGCTATCAAATCAACTTTCATCACACAATTTATATGATATTACAAGTTTCCTAAAGGAACATAGGTCGAAATATTTAAAAAATTTCGCTTCTTATTACAACTTTTCAGCTGATTTGCTTTGGAAAGTCGACTTTTTGGGAATTTCATATAAAAAAAATCGTTTATTTTCAGACCCACAGATTAATATAATGTTACTAACAATGCAACTTAAACACGTATATGGATTCCATGGCGAAAGTTGTTCAGTGTAACGGGGAGAATCACCTCCTAAAGTTTCGTTAGCTAATTTGAAGTCACCCTGTAATTGTAATTGTAAGACGGGCTGGTTTCCGCAACTCGACGTCAACATGCACCTATTTTGCGTGACTTTTGTTTATTAGGATGGCTGTCAGTCTAGCCACCCTAGCTCCTCCAGAAATTGCAGAAGTCCCTTAGGATCCTCCACAACCTCCGGGAGGGACCCGGGTGTGCCCAGGTGTTTGGCCCGGTAGTTGGCCACCTCCTAGTAGTTCAACACGACGTGGGCGGCCGTCTCTTCCTCCTCCATGCATGCTGAAGTCACCCTGTATAATAATTTATACGATACACACCCTAGGTATGAAATAGCATCCAGGTTCGATAGTGAGCAGCATGTTGGGCTGCAGCTGCCGTGCGGTGCGCAGGCGCGCGAGGGGCGGCGGCGCGGGCCGCGGGGGGCAGCGCGGCAGGTAGCCGCCCACGTCGTGCACGTCCAGCCCCAGCAGGTGGCCGAGGCCGTGCGGCTGCAGGATGCCGTTGACGTGGTTCTGCGGTAGCGTGATCAGAATAGTATAGGATTTTATAATTTTCAATATGGGAACTACATGTATGTATTTTCAATACAGGAACAATAAGTCAAATTTTCAATACGATAATTGCACAGTCAAATTTTCAATACGATATTTGCACAAACTTAATCAAACTAAGCATACTTTCAGTTACAATGAAATAAATTAAATACATGTCACCCACTTCTAGACCCGGCAGGTGGCCTAGACCGTGGGTCTGCAGGATACCGTTGACATGGCGCTGCGGTAGTATGATCAGAATAGTATAGAATTTTGGTGTTGAATTTTCAATACGGGAACTATATTTTCAATACTGGAACCATAAGTCAAATTTTGACGTCTGACCCATGGTTACACTGACTAGTTACACTGATGTAACTACTGAGCATACTTATGACCAATAGTTACACTGATGTGACAACGGAGCATATCTATGATCGGTGGTTACACTGAAACTTATTTATAATACTGGCCGCTTAGATTCTACGATAAATTAAGATCAAATGTGATTAATTGTCACATATCTGCATCCTTAGCACTAGCGTCGAAGACGGTGCGTAAGGGAGTGGTGACAGAATCAGGCCGCAGCACACCGTGGTGCGGAATGTATTTAAAGTTTCCAACACTTGAGGAAGGGACCTCAACCTTTTCCATATGACCACATTCCTTGTAATCATCCAAAAACTTGATATAAGCGTGACGAAATTGAAGGTTTAATTTAAACTTCCTCGCCAAATTGTGAAGACGCCGAAGAGCAATCTCCCGAGAATTTGTAAACCGTGGTTTGTCCTGATGATCTACGAAAGTAAATGGTGCAACCATCCTACCTTCAGGATTACGATAAGAGCAAGCCTCCATATGGCTTTCCGACAAGATCTCTTCTTTAGACAAGACAGCAGATTTGGGCGGGTCGAAATTTTCCAATTCCCAAAATGTCTGACATTCTTGTCTAGAGGACACGAAACGAAAAAACAACTCTTAGGAGCGACACAAGAGCTGTGTGAATGAATAATCTGTGAAAATTTCAACTGTCTAACTGTTAGCACCCCCCGGAAACCTATTATACGACACCCTTGACGGTTTTTTACAAAAACTACATGTCCTCTAGCTTGGATTTCAAAATGGATGTCATTTTCGGAATCAGCACCCCCGAAAACCCATTGAACGACACCCATGTCGACATGCCCGAAAATTTCATATCCGCCATCTTGGACTAAAATCCAAGATGGCGGATATGAAATTTTCGGATGGCGGTCGGTGGGTAAGACGCTTGGTGACACTTCGGGCTTCGCCTTACGCGGAGCTCGGCCTTCGGCCTCGCCTCACCTTTAGAATCTTTTTTTATTTATTTTTTTATTATGAGATCTCTTGACCTCAATCTTGACCAAGGTCATAGATGAGGTCGACGATGGAGCGAGTTAATCCAGAAAATGTCTCTTAAGGCACTGGTACTCCTACGCACCGACGGAACACAGGAATAACAGTCGTACGCGACGCTATTGATCTCTTTTATTTTTATTTTCCGTGTTGTTTTATCATGCGGTGTGATGCAATTAGTAATACTGCAAGAACCAGAGCCAGATTCTATTGATTTATGGATTCAGGTTGATTTTAGGAAACGGATGTTTTGGGATATGGCTGATTTGAGATACGTGTCTACTGAAATACTTACATATAGAAACGGATGTTTTGGAAATTGGTGTTTTGGAAAAAGAATATTATGTGCCTGAACGCTAATGAAGTCTAACTAAAGTAGGTCCTCAAGAACTCGACGCGCTGAACGAAGCCTGTAACCAGGTGTTACGGCTTAAAATAAAATGTACGATAGTAGCAAAATGGCAGAACCTAAAGAAAAATGAGTTTTTTAGTTTTGTTAAATTCTTTTTGGTTAAGTTTTTTTTTTTCCATTCTAATGTGACTACATTATTCTGTGCTCAGTAGTTACACCAGTGGAACAAATTAGTGTAACCATGGGTCAGTCGTCCAAATTTTCACTACGGTAACTATGCGTTGTTGAACGGAGCGTTTGATGAACAATCGAAGACGTACTGTCAGAGAAAATGCCACGTCATATACAAAGACAATTATACAAGTAGATAGGTTGCGGTCGTGAGATTCCATCAGAGTTTAAAGTATGAAATTACAGATTTATACGCACTCACTCTTCTACAACACGCACTTAATCAAAATAAGCATTCTTTCAGTTAGAATTAAATAGGTATATAAAATGTCCGCCACATGACAAAACTCTTAAAAATTAAAATAGAAAAATAATATTGTTGTATACAGGATGTAAGGAAAGCTTAGCAAATAATGAAACCCTGAATTCAGACCACGTTTCTGAATGATATTCCAGCGGAATTTTCCTCAGATTTTTTTTCATGTTTTTTTTATTTTTTTTTCACTTTAAATACAGGTGACTTTTCAATCAGTACGCAAGGTGATGTCAAATTTTTCTTAACGTTGATAGAACGTATATAAGGAAGAAATGAGGATGAATTTTGAAAAACGCAGAAACACGGGTGTCACAAATCGTGTTGAAGAGTACTATAACCAAGTTTAAAGTCAATTGGACGATGTTTTTTTTTCCATACATAAATTTTAATTTATTTTCATGCTTCAGACGATCTAGCTTGAAATTTTTATATGAAACGATATAAAACATACGAGTGTTAAATTTTCATAAAGTTTACGTACAAAAAATTGCGAAATGATTAAAAAATAACGTGGTATAACAAAAATAATCGAACACACTCCATTTTGCGACAAAAAACCAAATGAACAGCGTATAGCTCGAAAACCAGCAATGTACACCACATCCTGAGAGCAGCGCGATAAGGGTTGTCCGCGCGCGGAGGGCGGTTTAGGGGTACATTGCGTAGCGCCAAAGTAAGTAAATAATGAAAACTAATTTCCGGGAAAAAAGGTTTACTTGCAGCAAATCAATTTTGAGTGGATTCCACCATATAAGTATTTGCTCAGCTGTCCTTAATACCCAGTATTTATAAGCTGTACAGAGCGCCGCATATCAAATAAAATAGCGATAAAATTTTGACAAAAAAACTTTGTAACAACTGCGGTTCAATAGCGTTTCAATCCACATTATTTAACGCGATTGGCCTGCTGTGCTGATTACTTACCGTTATCATATCGTCGACGGATCCTTTAAGTAAGCCTCCATCCCTCAGATGTGTCAGCATCACTCGGTTGGCCAGTAGATGCATTTCGTGCCAATACACGCCTGGTTTCGCTGCCCTGAAAAAGTGGTATAAGACTACAGATTATGTACACTCCATCCTCAAAGTTAAAAAGCCGAGTTCATTCTAATTTACTATTACCCGTGTGGTGATCGGTTGAGAGTAACACCACCCCATCTCTTTCCGTGGGTGTCGTTAGAGGCGACTAAGGAAACACAAATGAGACCTGCCTCCTAGTAATCCATCCCAGGCAACGACACTTCATTTTTTTTGAATCTGAGGTGTCGTCCTATGGTCTCATGCGGTGTGGTAGGCTCTGTAAAGGGCCGTCTGGTTCGCGACCACCCCTCCTATTGAAGTCCGACGCCAAATAGGTTGCTGTGTTCCGTCGGTGCGTGGGAGTACCAGTGCCTTTATAGGCATTTTCTGGGTTAACTCACTCCATCGTCGACCTCATCTTTGACCGTATGGTCAAGATTGAGGTCAAGAGTTAACCCATCTTATATATAATACAAAAAAAAAAAAATTTGAACCTCCCATGTGTCATGTCTGTGGGTGATAAGGTTCAAATTATTATTTTTTTTAAATTATAAGATGGGTTAACTCTTGAGGTCAAGATGGGTTAACTCTTGAGGTCAAGAGTTAACCCATCTCATAATTTAAAAATAACAATAATAATTTGAACCTAATCACCAACAGACATGACACACATGGGTGGATAGACAATGTTCAGTCAACTTTAAAGCAGTTCTTAATATATTTTTTTAAGAACTTTATTTTAAGAATATTAATAATAATAAAAACATTTACTGTCAGGCAAGTTGCCTGTAGACCGACTAACATACATCTATACATATTATAAAGAGGAAAGATTTGATTGTTTGTTTGTTTGCATTGAATAGGCTCCGAAACTACTGGACCGATTTGAAAAATTCTTTCACCATGACAATCCTACATTATCCGGGATGGACATAGGGTACATGATTTTCTCGAATTCCCATGGGAACGAAATCCCGAGCGGAATGCTAGTAAAAAATAAAATAAATCAATAATTAAAAAAAACTACAAGCTACTTAGACTATGTCTAAAATATATACACCCTAATTCATTGAAAAACCGCTCTTATCGCAACTACACAGAGTGCACGTATAAAATTCCAACATTCGCAGGTTACCCATGTACCAGGTTGCAATCTGGGGTCTCTGCCTACCCCAACGCTTCACCTTTATTCATAACTCGCTTTCCGCCCGGGACTTCGTTCCCGTGGGAATTTGGGAAAATTATGTAGGTTATAGCCCAGTTGGTAATGAGCCAGCCTTGTCATCGGAAAGTCGTGGGTTCAAATCCTGGAGCGGGCCTGTACCACTAAATTCGTCTTTTCGGATTTATGTACGGATTTCTAATTATCACTTGCTCAACGGTGAAGGAAAACATCGTGATGAAACCCGCCCGTCCAAGAAAATTCATTTTCGAAAGACGAGCGGCCAGCGTGGTAACTTTCGTGTTTATAATATTAGTATAATATTGACGGCCGGTTTGGTCGAGTGGTAGTGACGCTGCCTCTCGATCGGCGGGTCCTGGGTTCGATTCCCAGTCGGGGCAAATATTTGTGTAAAAAGCAGATGTTTGTTCTCGGGTCATGGGTGTTTGTGTCTGTCTTTGTGTGTTCCAAGGGACCCACGACACAAGGAAAAACCTTAATGTGGGCCTTTGAGTGTGAAGCGTTTTATCATTTTATCATTTTTTATCAGTATGGATTCGCGCCATGGATGCTCATCACCATAAAAATAACTTCAGAAAAAATCCCTTACTCAATAACGGCATTCTTGGCATTAAGAACTGCTTCGTAGATGAGTTTCTGGTCTTCTGTGAACTTGCCGTTGGCGGGAAACGAGCAGGTGATGTCAGCTGCGTAGCCTCCGTAGTTAGCGCCCATGTCGAATAGGCTAAAACAATGAGGATTTGTCAAGTTACGTCTTTTATTCAGAGCCCCAATCACGGTCTCCACGGATATATATATTGGTAAATTTGTGAGCGAGATTTAAGTGTTTGAATCATCCCATTAAACTAAACAAATCTCATGGGACATACGATTAAATTATTGACGAGCATACTCGTTAATGGCAAATGTTATAGACGAGTATACTCGGCATACGTGAACCATGTGAGTCCCCGGCAGAGTAGAATAGGACCACCCTCTTTCTTACCGAGGTGTCGTACAAGGCGACTAAGGTAAATATGCAAGCAAGTTCATCTGCACACAGAGAAGAAAAACTCTGCAACTATATCAAAACCCTCGCCAACCCGTCTGCCAAGCGCGGTGAGTATGGCATTTACCCCTCATGTTATTGAGGGAGGCTCGTGCCCCAGCAGTGGGGACGTATATGGGCTGATGAAGATGAAGGTAAGACGTGAACGTTATAGATGAGTATACTCGGCATACGTGAACGTCATAGAAGAGTATACTCGCTCGTCATAGATAAGACTACTCGCTAATGGTAAATATTACAGATAAGAATACTCGCTTATTGTAAATATCATAGACGAGTAAACTCACTAATGATAATGACAAAGACGAGTATACTAACCAATGGTGAAAATAATTAATTTATTTATTTTACATCTATACTATACTAGCTTTTCGCCCGGGACTTCGTTCCCGTGGGAATTTTCCCGTCAATTTTCCAATGTTTTTAATAGTTATTCTGCTATTCGGGACGGAGAGAAATACAACAAATCAAAAACCATGGAAATCGGTCAAGCCGTTCTCGAGTTATAAGTGTTGTAACAAACACGACTTTCTTTTATATATATATAGATTACAGATGTTAGGATCTAAGACCTGTGTGAGAAACAAAACGAACATTATAAATTTCTAAATATTCGTAGACCATATGAAACAAACAAGAACAAATTAATAAAAAAATCATAGACGAGTGTACTCGCGAATGGTGCTTGTCATAGCCGAGTATACTCAACAATAGCAAACGGTTATACTCGTCAATAGTAAATAAAATACTGACCAGATATCTCCGTCGTGTATTTGCTTGGAGTTAGGCGCGCCGGCGTGTCCGTAGTGCAGGGTGGCCCCATTGTTCCCCGAGCCACATATACAAGTGTATGACACGTGGCGACAGCCCCCCACTCGGTAGCAGTGGTCTAAGAAGACCGACTCGCATTGGTACTCCATGCGCCCTGGACGTGCGTATAGCATCACCTATCGAGGAGAAACTTGGATTTTTTATTTTATTTTTACTTGCTTCGTTCTCGTGGGAATTTCAGGAATCTTTTTTCATTTTTATATACAGGGCTTTAGGTATCTCTCTTTCAACCTCTCGGGTGGTTAATCAGTCCATGAAACTGAACAACTTCCCCAAGGCAAATAGGTCAAAATACGAAAACAAATTTTGGTCTTCCATACAAAATGCGCTATATGCTGATGAAGTTTGTATGGGAACTCAATTTTTTTTATTGTATTTTGACCTATATTCCTTGGGGAAAGTTGTTCAGTTTCACGGACTGATTAACCACCCGAGAGGTTTAAAGAGATTTACCTAAAGCCCTGTATATAAAATTGGAGGTCCTGATTCACAGACTCATCGACGCTCAGCCCAAACCTAGAAAGCTGAAATTTGGTAAAAAATTTGATGAAGGCAAGCACTAAGAACGGATTTTTCGAAATTCAACCCCTAAGGGGGTGGAATGGGGGTTCAAAGTTTGTATGGAGAAAACAAATTTTGACTCGAAACTTCGTCAAGATATTCCTTGAAGAAAATAAACGGACACGTGTTTCGCGATTTTTCGAAAATCATCCACTAAAGGGGTCAAGAATGAAATGGGTGACTAAAAGAGCAAAGCCGCCGGAAAAGCTAGTTAACTATACACATAAACCAAACGCACTTTCACATTCACTTCTAATGGGTTTCTAATGGCCCGTACCAATAAAAATATGGCATTGGAAATAGAATGATATTTTTCCTACGTATAAGCGACAAAATACAAACCTGTTTATGTGCATCTGATGATATTTTCACGACGTATCGCATCACTTCGATTTCTTCTGGAGTTTTGAATACTCGTCTAAAAAAATTTTTGATATTAGAATCATGAACCTAGTGACTTAAATTAGTTTGCAAAACTTTACAGGATGAAAAACTTTCCCCAAGCTGTTAATATTTGCTTATAGCCCTAGGTAGCTAATAGCAGTTAACAGAATACCGGTCTTTACTGTGAATGTATGCAATTTAAAACCTTTTACCAGAGGTAGGAGTTTTTTTATACTTTTTATTATTTTATTTATTTAAAGCATTTATTAGAACAATTTTGTACTTAAAAAAACATAACTTATTTAACAATTATTTTCATTTTTTGTTGGCCTCTTGGTAAAGTTTTGCTAATTCATAAAAAAATACTGTTATATTTAATTAGCTAAACTTAAGGATCAATTACTCCAAAATGAATAAGAGAAAAAAACGTTATAGCCATACAGTCTGATTGCTAACAATCATAAAGAAAATTTATTAAAAAAAAAAGATCCAATGAGGGAATTTATTCACTTTTATTGACACGGTAAGACAATGTCCTAACACGTAAATTCGTCATACATTGCTTTTGAACTAAGGGTTTTAACTGAAGATGTAAACTAAATTCAGTATTGTACGACGACTTATCATTGTTCGCACGAAATCATTGTTGCATTATGTAAATTCACATAAAAAGTTTTGTTAATTTAAGGTCATCCAATGGATTAAACACATATCTGTAGAGGTGGAATTAATGACATTCATATCTCCAAATAGGGGATTTACTAACAAAAATAATCTTCAATATAGTGTCAGAAATACGATAAAAGTGGTTACTGATTCACGATAACGAATTGAATTAGTAGATTACACAACAAGTGTGTTAGGTAGTAAATTTTCTTTGAGAGATATACAATACAGGGCGTCCCACGGCTATGGGCTATGCCACATGGAGGGAAAGTACCTTAAGACCCAATTTCACCATACTCTGTTAGTTGTTTAACAGACGATGAGCAGCTAACCCGAGATTTGACAATGTCATTTTCATACTTTTTGTTTGATATTTTGTCTGATTAACTTCTTAATCCTGGATTAACTAACTAACAGAGTATGTTGAAATTGGACCTAATTATTGTAGATAGGTTTTACTGACATAAGACTTTATTTTAATTTTAAAAACAATTTAAACTGCATTCATACATTTTTAAAACATTGCCTGGTTGAACCGGGAATTGAACCCGGTACACGAGAAAAAAATAGCCTGTAGTTTTATTATACCGATCGGAAGGCTTCATCATAAGGATTATTTTTTGCTACATAACATAGTATCAGAAATAAAAGGAAGACCATGAATTTTGAAGATAAGTGTTATGGTTAGTCACACTCATAAGAGATTCTATAATTCTACGATCACACATTGAACTTGCGTAACTGTACCTGAATAATCTATTTTATCACGATTTTATCTATCTTTTAGTGATAATGATAAGATAATAAAAACATAAATATTAGGTCTTTTAATATGAAACAGCTACTCCGTAAACAGTTATTGGGCTTGATCCCTAAAATAGTCACATTTTAAACACATTTTAGAGATGATCTAAACATAGATAGACAAATTTTACTAAGTCGTATTTTATCAAAAAAATTAAGTAGGGCTACTTAGAGTTTATCAATCGTTACAGTAGTTATACATTTTTTTTAGAAAATTGTCCAACTGATGAAACATGTTGTGTTTGAAGCTTCGTTAACAGTAGATCAATCTAAATTATAAATACAATAATTTTATTCAAAATCTCCGCAATTATTTGGAATAAAAAAAAACAATATCAAAACTACCTATCAAAGAAATATTTGGGAAAAAACGTCTATTTCCTACTTCACACCTTAAAAGAAAAGTACTTATTTGAACAATACAATACTTATTTTATGGCGCATTAAGTGTGTAATTTTTATTACAAGTTATGATTGTAAAAGATCATAAAACAAATGATTTACTCACAGCTCGGCAATGACGGGGAATAATGTCTCATTGTCCACTTTGAATCTGGAAATAAATAGTTAATTCATTACTTCTATCGTCTTAACACCATCCTTACTAATATTATAAACGCGAAAGTTTGTATGTATGGATGTTTGTTACTCTTTCACGCTCAAACGGCTGGACCAATTTTGATAAAATTTGGTATGATGGTAGCTGACACCCTGGATTAACACATAGGCTAGATATTTTTTTCCAAATTCTCACGGGAACAAAGTCCCGCGCGGAAAGCTAGTACCTACACCATACAACATTTTAACACCTTTGTGTGATGTAATATGATTTAAGGTCCGCGGTATATTCGGAGGGAGGGACGTATATGGGCTGATAAAACAAAATGATTTATGACTTTTTTGAAATGTAACTTACTCGTCAATTCCTTCAAACACAGCCTCCTTAGCTGTAAGTCCACTGTCGGTGTTTGGTCCACACTAAAATATAAATAAATAATAAGGCATTAAACTCTCAGAATTTATGTTAAATATGGCATCAAGTGGTTTTAGTACCACTGATGCTCTGCCTACCCCTTTAAAGATCATGTATGAAACACTAATTAATGTTTTTTTGATGTAGTGTATCAGAGCTAGATTTTTGTAATCTCCCCATAAAACTGGAGCCCTACCACCTAAATGAAGACGATGCTGGGTGAACGAATGTAATGCTGTCGATTACTTCTTCATAAAGAGACCTTGATTAACGACATGAACCAAACATAGAAATGTACATCATTCCATTCATTCATCATTTGTTCATCCAGCATCGACTTCGCTTAGGTTAGGTGGTAGCCCCTTTGGACGACTTTTTGAATAAACAGCGTCTCGACCACTATTACATATTAGATAAATACATAGTTCTATGTACATAGAAAATACTTACCAGCGTCAACAATGTTTCAGGGTTTAAGCTTTTTAGGACGTCCCTGATCTGAAAAAGTAAATAAAAATGTTTTTTTTTACTGTTACCCGGCCATTTATATCTAGAAAATCGAAATGGTATCAAAAATCGAAAAGTTCTGATTTACCTGCGTTGAAATGGGTATATTGCAGTGAAATGAAGAACCCGAATTTAAGATTGGAAATTAAAAAAATTAAGAAGAACCTACTCAATTTCTAGAGACCCTCAGAAATTACCTCGTCAACATAATGCACTTCATCGACGCCGTATATTTTCTGGAACTCTTTGGTAGCGACCAGCTTGCCCATCCAGACCTCATACTCCTCGGGGAGGCGAGGCACGAACAGATGTCCCTTGCGTGTGGTCACGTCCAGCGCGAAGTAACATCCTGGTTCTCGAACCCCACAGATCCAGGTGAAATACGACTCCTGAAATAGTGTTTAGGAGTAAAAAGCTCGTTACGTTAAAGGATTAAAGCGGTTTTACTGTAATGTGAGCAATTCTGTCAATCTATCATCCCTTACTTTGGACATTTTAACCCCTGACAAAAAAGAGGGATGTTGTCAGTTTGACGTGTGTTGTGTATGTGTGTATCTGCATGTTTGTCTGTGGCATCGTAGCTCCTAAACGAATGGACCAATTTCGATGTGTTTTTTTTGAAAGCTGACGTAATCGAGATGGTTCTTATCTATAAATTGATCAAAATTGGTTCAGCCTTTCAAAAGTTATAAGCAGACGAATGTCGGAGGTGACACAAAAAAATTAGTTTTAGTTTGAAAGAAAGAAGAAAGTAAAAAATTTATTGACCTCATTATTTTAACAATGACTAAAAGATATATTCTACCATATTATAATAACCTAACTGCGCTTTCTGTCCGGGACTTCGTTCCTGTGGGAATTTGGGAAAGTTATGTAGCCTATGTGTCAATCCAGGGTGTCAGCTACCTCCATACCAAATTTTATCAAAATTGGTCCAGCCGTTTGAGTGTGAAAGAGTAACAAACATCCATACATACAAACTTTCGCGTTTATAATATTAGTAAGGAAGTAAGGATTAACAATAGGTTCGCTTTTGACCACAATCTAGCACACGGGCGAAGATGCGGTCAAGGACTCACACAGAAGAAGCCGAACTTTAAAGAGATTCGGGTTATAGGAGCTCAGAAATACAGACGCAGGCAGGGAATTCCATTGCTTGGCAGTGCGCAATATAAAAGATGATGAAAAGCGCTCAGTGCGATTCCGCGGGGTTTCGACAGATAAGGGTGGTACCCCGCAGTGCGTCTGGACGTCCGATGGAAAAAGGGGGCAGGCAGAATGAGCTCATGCAGCTCCTGAGCACACTCCCCGAAGTACATCTTATAAAAAACACATAGGCAAGCTACTTTGCGTCTATGAGCTAGGCTTTGGAGCTTATCCATAACCAGCTTTTTATCACCAATGAGCCTCCTGGCTCTGCGATCCACCGAGTCTAGTGCAGCTAGTTGGTATTTGGCCGAACCATCCCAAAGGTAGCTATTTAAATTTATCAGGCGTTTCCCGCACTTAGCCTCGCAAATGAGCCATTGTGCACGATATAGTTTGGGCTAGCTATTCCAGCCAGTCAATGTCCTCCCAGAAGGTAGGGGATCCCGAGTTATGCATGTTCTGTGCCCGTTTTGCTTCGACACTGTGGCATTCTATCGTACCATGCGCTGGAGTCTCTTCTGTCCAGGGTTCGAAATTATCAAGGTAATTACGCTTCTTGATAATTATCGGATAGTTATCGGATAATTATCACCAGTGTAAAAAATTCATTTGTTATATTGGTTTATAACAAATTGTAACAAACCATTATTAATAACAAATAAATTTTTATTTTTTTATTTAATATCGAACACAAATCAAGTAATCAACATGAATCAAAGGTATATTAAGTTGAAATTAGTTTTCGTCAGATTAGACATCCTTCTAATATCTTAATTTTATACTAATATTACTAGCATCCGAACGAAGCCCCGGGTAGGGTAGAAAAGCTAATCCTTACTAATATTATAAACGCGAAAGTTTGTAAGTATGGATGTTTGTTACTCTTTCACACTCAAACGGCTGGACCAATTTTGATACAATTTGGTATGGAGGTAGCTGACACTCTGGATTAACACATAGGCTACATAATTTTCCCAAATTCCCACGGGAACGAAGTCCCGGGCAGAAAGCTAGTCGTAAATAAATTAACTTAGATTGATCAAAGAAGTCAAAGGAATATCTTCATCCGATGAGGATTCTATTTCCATTGGCTTTGTTGCTTGTAATTATCAATCGATAATTATCCATCTGTTATTATCACGATAATTATCATGATAATTATCCGTGATAATTATCCTTTCGAACCCTGCTTCTGTCTTCAGGCTTTGTAAGAGTATCGATTAGAGCAGTGTTTTTCAAACTGTGGGTCGCGACCCCCAGGGGGGTCGTAAAGCCTTATTCGGGGGGTCGCAGTTAAAAGAAAAAGACAATAATTTGTACATCTAACACTAAAATAAGACAATTTCAGTGGAAAGGATGTGCCTGTATAATGATGCCTCCCGTTGCCTTCCGCGTCTACCCCGCGGCAAACTCTTTTATTATATTTTAAAATCTCCGAGTAGTACATAGATTCAGAATAAAAGGGTCTTGGAGACCTTAGGGGGTCGCTAGAACTTTATATGATCTAAAGGGGTCGCGAATTCAAAAAGATTGAAAAACACTGGATTAGAGCACATTTATCTATTATATTATAAAGAGGAAAGATTTGATTGTTTGTTTGCATTGAATAGGCTCCGAAAAGTAGTTTCGTAGTTTCTTTTACCATTGGGATGTTCATTATCCTTGAGTAACATACAAATTTTTCCCGGATTCCCACGAGAACGAAGTCCAGAGCGGAATGCTAGTTAAGCATAAAGGTCATTGGTACAGATAGCAGCACGTCAAGTTACCGATTTGCACTATGAAAATCCGCTATTACGAGCGACTCGAGCGAGATAGGCCGACGTCAAGACCTACCCCGATTGCGGTAATTTTTATCCACCAAAGCTAAACTACTCACGTTTCCATTGTATTCTGGGCTGAATCAAAACAAACGTGAGCGGTTTAGCTGCGGTAAACACGTCGAAACTCGATATAGGTCTGTGGTTGAAACTTACCGCAATAAGGGTGAAGGTCCCTCTACCTTACAAACAATTTACATCCTGGCTGAGAGATAGAACCAGGAGACGACATAATGAGAAATGGACAGTGGTAAAAGGATGCCGGCAATCCAAGGAAGCCGTGCCAACACTAAACAAACGCCTAACACGAAGTTTGTTGCACCTGCCCAGGAAACACCTAAGAAGAGTGGTAGGAATAATGACAGGCCACTGTCCGCTAAACAGGCACATGTTTAACATAGGCATCACAGACAGTCCCCTATGCCGCGGTTGCATGGAGACAGAAGAGACTCCAGCGCATGTTGTGATGGAATGCCACAGCGTGGAGGCACAGCGGGCACAGATCCTGCATAACCCGGGATCCCTATCAGAGGCATGCAGGAACGTGACAAGTCTTGCGTGCTTCTGGGAGGACATTGGCTGGCTGGAATAGCTAGTCCAAACAATATTACGCACAATGGCCCAATTGAGAGGCTAAGTGCGGAAAACGCCCGACAAACATAACATAACAAGGGTGAAGGTCAACCTGATGTGCTGCCGTGTATACATGCCGGTACTGGAAATCGCATTGGATACCGCCCGCTTACGAATCCGACGCGCTTTAACTATTGCTACATTCAGGCAATTTTCTAATTAAGGGGCCACCCATATATTACGTCACAGTCAGGAGGGAAGGATAATGTACAAACAGTAGCACAACAGGTACCTGACACCCATTTGCGTTACGAAAGCCGGAGAAGCTATTACGAGCGAGTCGATATCAAGGTCAGCCAGCATGTACAGCCTGATCAACTGCCTTGGGTATAATGTGATAATACATGTAAAAAAGATCAGAAAAAGCGAGACAAAGGGAAAGGGCAGTCCAAAAGTCCAAATTTCGTATTACGTAATATATGGGCGGCCCTAGAGTAAAGCCAATAGGTACAATTCTTTGAGGTCCGTATTACAGAACGCTACTGGGACTCTGATCTAGAAAGAGACAATAAATTCTTAAGTCTAGTTCAAGACTTGAGTCTCCTTGTACGGGCCTAAGAATTGATTATTCTGTACCTAGCCATCCGGCTTTGGAACTCCCTCCCTGTCTCCATAAGACGTGCCCCCTCCATAGATTCCTTTAAAACCCAAACAAAATCCCATTTCCTTTCCCTTCCCGCTCCCTAGCTAGGCTCTTGATTCACTGTCTTTGCTTCTATCCACTTTACTAAGCTTGTTTTGTCCCTTACATTTGCTGCTCGTATGTACATATATATAGATGTATGTTATACTTATTTTATATATTTATTTATATATAATTATATATATGTATACTTATATATTTGTTTATTTGTATTATTAATATGTATTTAATTTTATGCACCACCAACTACTTCTTACCTTACTGCTGTCCTACCCTAAGGTTGCCTGGAAGAAATTGCTACCTAGCAATAAGGCCGCCTTGTTGTACACTATGTTTTATGTTCTGTTAATTGTATTGTATGTCTTTGTGTGCAAATAAAGTACATTGTATCGTATTGTATATACATTGAGTCATGTACTGTAGTTAGTAAATAGGTAATTTAAACAATAACACTTATTCACACTACAGTGGTATAAAGTATGAGTCATTGTATCGACCTAAATTATCCATGTCAATGCAGATATAAATACCTATTGCAAAAAGTATTTTAGTTAAATGTATCATGTCATGTTACCCATTTCCAATACGAAAGCAGCCTATTGCGAGAGAGATGAGAATGAAGTCAAGGTCACATGTATAGCTTGATGTGCTGCCATGTGTAATTTAATGCAGAGTGCAGATATTTTAATTGCAATAAGAAATTAATAATACCAATTACAATGAACTATGTTATTTTTTTAATGTTTCGGTTGCATATAAAAAAAATCAAAAAAAGGTTTTCCTATTTAATATGTGAACAAAATGTAAGTAAAATAAATACTACACACTTAAAGGCCCAATAAGGATTCCTTTGTGTTGCGAGTCCTTTGGAAAAAAAACAATCAAAAACAGGAACTAACGGATCAGAGGAGGCAGTGTTAATTCACTATTACAGAACCAAATTAAACATAAATTGTAAGATTGTGTTGTAAAAAAAGAAATAAGTACTAAACATGAGTAAAAATATGAAAGTATTGCGGATAATCTTAATTCGCTATTTTATCATAGCAATTACAGTGGATTTCATTCATTACGACCTTGGTTGTAGCGACCATTTGTCTATAGTGACGTGAAATCTAAGTCCCTTGAATTAAAGCATACTTTAGTATGTACAAACATATGGCTATAGCGACTTTGTATGTAACGTCGAGTTCGGGTGTAGCGACTGTTTTTATTGAATAGTTTGTAATAAATTCTTGAAAATCCCATGCAGATGTTGCGACCGGAGTCGGCCGCCAAAGACACAAAAGAGCTTTCTTATCTTTTGTTTACATCCACACAGATGGTCAGCAACCTTTACTTTTTGTTTATAGAGATCCTTCAATGTCTATAGTATGGAAAGGATACTATAGACATTGAAGGAGTAATGAAAATAGAATACAACCTACAGCGTATGCTAGCACAAAAAAATAAATTGAAGCAAAGTAATATTACACAATTTTTTAAATGTGTCAGTAAATAACTATGTGTGCAAATATTTTTAACAATAAATGAATAAAAATCTGTATCTTTTTGCCTTTGCCTGTAACGACATCCGGATGTAACAACGAAATAACAGTGGTCCCTTCATTGTCGTTATACCCGAAATCAACTGTATACATCATATCATATCTTAGTGTTCTTGTCACTAAGCACGCTGAATGTAAATAGATTGGATTAAGACAATGCAATGCACTCCAGGAAAAGTAGTGTTTTTTATAAAAAAAATATGTAAGTCAACCAATAAGGCTTTCAACCTTCTGTTATTATTTTCTATAAGGGGCCGTCCACATATTACGTCACGCCAAATTTCGACTTTTAGAACCCCTCACCAGTCACCCCCCTATGTCACGCTTTTTTGGTATCCCTTTAAGCATAAAAAAGGAGCGAGCATAACTCATGGACAGAGTATGAAAAGCGCCAGATCTTGATATTTCAGAGTACTCCTTAATTATTTGAGTAATACAGGGTGTCCCAGAAATAGTGAATCAAACTGCTATGGGAGATAGTTTTTTTTATTCACATTTTAATAAGATAATTTTAGTAAGTTTTCTCAGAATCTTCTTCTAGGGAAAGGTACCACTCCCCTGTCCTTGTATTGCCTCAGGAGACTTGCCTATTATTATTTTCCATTATAAAACCCTGTGTATTTGTGTGACAGACCAGAAAAGCAACAAAACCATATAAATTAAGCAGTGGAAAATTTCACTTACGAGATTACATACACTAACCTGTCTAAATACATGTTGCACATCAGTGTCGTAGAAGCTTACATCGTCCCCGCCTTGCAAAACCACCACTTCTCCACTTTTAAGCTGGTCAGCTAACCTAGTTCGATTTTTCTCAAATAGGCTCAATGGTATTTCATAAGTACCAGGGCCCATGGACCAAGTAAGAGTTTCAGCCATACTTGATGATTGTGCAGTTTGTGCACCACTGATACGATATTCAGATATAACTGGGTATATAAATGTTTTACGTGATAAAGTAGATAAATTACGACGACTGGCACAGATGGTTTTCAGATTATTATACTGGAACTTGTACTGTATACTAACTAGACATAGTAAATTCTCTAAATATTTAAAGTTTCTCATCTAAAATTACTTAAAGTGATGATTATTTGGTTCACAATAACAAGAAATGCAATAATTTCTCAATTATGCAAAACATTGTTTTGGTTATGTCATGTCAAATAAAACGTTACACTTGTTTGTATATTCATCCCTTTTTGTTTTAGAAGAATTATATCTTTTTGTTTCTGTCACACCATTTGAATAGCTCTAACCGCCAGAATGTCCGTGTCAACTGGGAGTTGACGCGCCTTGTACCGCAAATTGCCCGTGTCAACTCTCAGTTGACATGGGCCCCCTGCTGTTCGGCCGTCTATTTTATTGAAATATAGTGGTCTTTGTCTGTTTAAGAAGTATTTGTATATATCTGTCTCGCTTCCTTGTAATATTTTCTACCAATATTAGCCAAAACAATCATCCAGGCCATGAAAAATATTTAAGAAAAAAAATTTTGAAGTTGGCAGTTCCCAAAGAGAATTTAAACTGTGAGTGAAGTGAAGTGAATCTGCGACTGATTGGAATGAATTCAATAATTAAAATACTTACAGTGAGTATATTTACTTGGTTTTTTAGCATTTTCAAGGTAAGTAAACAACTAATGCGTAGACATAAAGTTTTCAGCATGAAACACAAAATTTGGCCTTACATTTGATGGTAAACAATCTTGGCGCGCGATTTGAACGCTCACGTAAATATTGTTCTTCAATTTTGATATTATTTGGCTGTTTTATCATGATAATTGCAATTAATAATGTTAGATCAGGTAATCACCAGACGGCATAGTAAAAAACATCAGCAAAATACGTCAAGAATTTGGTTTTACAAATGTGAAGTGTCGATTGTACGGTTTAAGGCTGGGGCACACTGAGTAATCCGAGTTTCAGTCAGTTTTTTTTTGTAGGTATGAGTTTTTAAATAAAATGCAACATTTAGCCTACGCAAACTGCTTGCGGATATTTTTAACCGACTTCAAAAAAAGGAGGTTCTCAGTTTAACCTGTATGTATGTATGTTTGTCCGCGATTATCTCGCGTTTGGCTGAACCGATTTTGATGCGGTTTTCAGAAAATTATTTGTTACATTTAGGAGAAGGTTTTAGTTTTTTAACTGACTTCAAAAAAGGTGGGTTCTCAGTTTAAACTGTACCTATGTAAAATAAAAATCAAATAAATTATAGAATTTCGGATTATCTGTTAGACAAGCAACCATGGAAATAAATTGCTTAGCTCCAGAGTTATTCAAATATTAAATCAATTAAAATTAAAAGTAAGAAAATTTATATGATTGACTTAAAAAGAGCGACCCTCGGAGTTTCTTGCCTATTTTGGAAGTGCGTGGGAGTACCTACCAGTGCCTTTATAGGCATTTTCTGGGTTAACTCGCTCCATTATCGACCTCATCTTTGACCTTATGGTCAAGATTGAGGTCAAGAGTTAACCCATCTTATAATAAAAAATAAAAAATTCTTCTCCTGAGAAAGACTGCACCTTTGCGAATAGGCGCAAAGTCAAAAGTGCTAATGTAATTCATCATATTGACGTGTTCAAGTATCATTTTGTATGTTCAATAAAATAAACACGTTTGAGTTTGACTAAGAAAGGATTTTTTGAAATTCAACCCCTAAACTGGTGAAACGGGGGTTCAAAGTTTGTGTGGTGAAAACATTTTTTTTGAAAATTTTGACTCACAACTTCGTGAGGATATAAGTACCTTGAAGCAAATAAACGGACACGTGTTTCACGATTTTTCGAAAATAAAAGATTTAGAGAATGAAATGGGTGACAAAAAAATAATAATAATAAGCATTTATTTGTCCATTAAAAACATTTGACAATTATAACAACAAAACAACAATAGTTCTTAGCGCGAGCGAAGTCGCGGGAAAAGGTTAGTAAAAATAAAATGAAAATTTTAAGGATTATTATTATTATTTAACTCTTTATTTGCACACACATAAATAGAACACAAACAAAAACAAACAAAGCAAGAAAGTGTACAGAAGGGCGGCCTTATTGCTAAAAAGCAATCTCTTCCAGGCAACCTTGGGGTAAAGGAGAAATAATAAGTTAGTAAACAGAAGCGGGTGGTGCAAATATTTGATTAAAAATGAAAAGCTTAGTATAATAGGTACCTATTTAAAATACGTAGACATACAAATCTAATATAAGTATATTAAATAAATATAAGTATATAACTATAAATATACATACATACACACATACATACATACATACATAGCGTAAACAAGAGGACGAGAGAAACACGAGTTGATAAAATAAATAATTACTTCAGGAAATGCGCTCAGGATTCTTAGTTGACTACTGAACCCTAATTAAAACTTTTTTTTTAATAGTACCGACTTCAAAAAAGCGAAAAATAAATACAATATCATTTGATGTGCTATGTAGTAACTCCCTACTGAGCTGTTTGAAGTCGGTGCGAAGGCTGCCACCTTCCTTTAATTTTTATGGCACCGACTTCAAACAGCTCAGTAGGTCGGTACTACATAGAACATCAAATGATATTGTATTTATTTTTCGCTTTTTTGAAGTTGATTCTATTTTTTTTTAAAGTTTAATTTTTCATTTTTAGTGCAAATTATAACCTCTTAATTTTTTGAAGTTGGTTATATTTTGAAGTCGGTTAATAAAACAAAGTGTTATCTTTGAAAAGTTTAAGCGATTTTTTTATTTTATTTATTTTACATACATACAGTTTAAACTGAGAACCCCCCTTTATTTGAAGTCGGTTAAAATACTGAAACCTCCTAAATGTAACAAATACTTTTCTGAAAACCGCATCAAAATCGGTTCAGCCAAACTCGAGATAATCGCGGCCAAACATACATACATACATACAAAGATACATACAAACATACATACAAACATACATACAAACATACATACAAACATACATACAAACATACATACAGGTTAAAACTCCTTTTTTTTTGAAGTCGGTTAAAAAAACTTGTATTAGAAACAGCTCAGGGTGTAGACCAAAATTTGTAAGAGTGGCACCAACCCATCTCGCACCGTTTTGCTGGGCCGTTTTTTCAATCACGCACTTAGTGTGTACCAAACCTTTACGCCCGCCATCTGGCGATGGTTTTTTTGTTTGCTGTTGAATGTATTTTTTGTTTACTGTTGAATACACAAGTGTGATACCTTTTTAGAAAGGGCTTTAAAAGTGCCGTTGGGCATGGTTATTGTTATTTTTGTATGGTATGTTAAGTAGAACAAAAAACTCTGTAAAACTAAGTGAATTCACAGTGTGAATGAGCACTGTTGAACTAATTATCATATATTTCAGTGATGGTAAATGCTATCGCTATGTTTTTTGTTTATTTTGTAAGAATATTAGACTACTTGTCTTGTATTTATTCAATTGTAGGCCTAAATGTGGTATTTGTGCATCTGAGATATTTTAAGTTTATCTAGAATTACGGCTCTCGCCGCGAGATTTTTATGCAAAATCAAAGGCTTGTAAATAAATAATTTTGTATGGACAGGTATTTGTTTTAATTTAAATTCCTATTATATATAATCGTAGTAACGTAATATAAAATAAAAAACCCTATGTCATCGCTTTAATTTTTGAGATATGATCGTTTAAATACATGTCCAGCTCAAAAAAGCGCTATCTCCGTGTTCAGCGTATCGTAATTCTACAATGTAGTCAAATTATGATAAACAAAACACTTAACTATGTAGCAGCGTTCATACTAAACATAAAAAACATAACACTTGATAGTGTTACAATAACAACTTGAGTCACAGTGAATGGTTCTGTGAAACTCGAGCCGCGCGGCGGAAGTCGTAAAAATGGCGGGACGATCTAGGGTTGGCGCGCGGCCTCGCTGGGACAATGTTGTTTGTAAAATTTTGACAGCTCAGCTTTATTTAGTCTCACTACTCATTCACAGATGGCGTTAAAATTATGATGACAACTGCTCGGCAATAGATGGCGCTACAATCAATCCTTTAGTATATTCTTTAGTCATTGCTAATTAATTAATGAGTTATTTAGTATATTTTTGAGTGATAAATTAGGCATTTTAAACACCAACAGATCAAATTATTTTAAAGCTCAACCGTTTTTTTTCGTAATACTGAAATAGGGTAATCAACCCTATCGTGCGTGACCACTCCTAAGTATTTTTACCTGGCTGGGTACACAATACCTCATTTCCTATTATTGTTATTAAAAGGGCACGCTACATGAAAATGTTGCAATACAAAATGGGTTAAGTGTCAAGTTTTGCAAAAAAGTACTTATTAAATTTTTCACTTGAAAAATAACTAAGTATAAATTAGGTTAGGTTACGTAAATAATATTTTTCTATACTTACATCAATTTATTAGATATGTTCCTAGTGAGGCAACAATGATGGGACAGGTAGGTATTTAAAATATACTTTTTCATTTCTCGTACTCGGAAAGTAGTGTTATTTTGATCTGATTATTGGGTGGAAAATTCTGCTTCACTTCATATGGAGGCAAAAACTATACAAATTACTTCCCACCTAAGGGCCGGAATGGACTTTAAAAATAGAAGTGCTGTCAGCTGTGAAGAGTTTTACGTAAAAAAAAACTAATTACTAAAAAAAATGCTGTGGCCATGTGAGTTTCTAAACAGCCAGTGTGAACTTAGCGCAAACTTATTTGAGCGGAATAAGCCGCAACAATTACGCGGTGACTTCCATATTTAAAATGTAACTTTTAATTTCACGAATTGTCCTAATTTGACAATTAATTTTAAATAGGTACTACTAATATTATTATTAATATCAATAAATAGTGTCTAGATAAACAACTAGTTTTATTTTCCTCATATTCGAAATGAAAAGTAAAGCGGTAGAATCAATTTCTACTCGGAATATAGCCGCCCGCTGCGCTCGGACGTCTAAATACCTCGGGAATTGATTCTTTCCATCCTCGGTTAACAATCTACTATAAATTATAAAACAAGATTATTTCTTCATGCCATTTATTATTTTTAATTTCTTACCTAAATCACAAGATCGACGATAAATTAAACTATCTAAAAATCACAAAATGCACTAAAACATGCACACATGTAATATTTAATAACGATTTTTATACCTTCAATTTGGTACAACATAGATGTACTAAAAATTACATAGGTACTTCATAAATTATTATAATATTATGTTATTTATCATAGGGAAATTGTCTAAATACTTAAAATAACCATACTCATGTTTACAAACGTTGTCAAATTAGGTTAGTTTAGTACAACGGATGTAAACGCCTAAGCATCGCGTATGGAGAACATTGCTTTTCCTTAAAAGTAGAATACAACTAAACGTGCGAGGAAGCAACAGTACTTTAGTCACTACATTATTTCTGCAGCAATGTACTGTTAGGTTTACGATCACTTTTGGAAAATGTTACAATTAACTACACTTTTAAAATGACCACATGGAAAAGAGTTTCACTCAAGTTTTCGCTGACTTTTAAGTCATAAAATGTATCTGCAAGACATGTTTTAAGTTGAGTCATAATACCTCCTTGTATTCGATTTTGCATTAGGTAACTAAAATATGTTACAGCTGAACTATAAACACGCAAAAAAATGTATCCAAGATTTAAAATAAGTCTATTGCAGAGGCGTTTTTATTAAAATTATGATGACTAAAAATAGTTAAAGCTCGCGAATACTTGAAATTTATTATTATTATATTATGTGAGGTGGAAATGTCTCAACGTGACGACTAGCGTCACTTTTAAGTTAATATTATTGTAGAAATTGTGTCCAGAATGTTTAACAATACTAATTAATAGTTACGTCACTTAGTACTTTGATCAGTTAAGGTCACTATAAAACGAAGAATAAATATTATGATTGTAGAGTAGTAGGGTCGGCCATTTTGGTTCGTTCTCGTGATTTGTGTTGCCCGTGACACGTCACAGTTGGCCGTCTCGCTCTCGCACGCGCTCCGCATATAGCACCATTGTAACCCGACACGTCTCTTACACACAAGCGATTTCACAACATACCCCACACTTTCACAAATAAAATGTTTTGTTTAGGTTAAGTGAATTAAGAATCCACCGATATTTCTTGACATGAATCCTGCTTCTTTTCTTGTAATCTTCGAACAGCTTCGGCGACGAGGGCTCGTTGTTCGAGTAGTCTTTCCACGAGATCGACAGGCTCCTGCTTTCTAATGTAGTAAGGTGCTGCTCTCGCTCGCGCTTGCAGGTGTAGCTTCTGTTTCATGCCAAGGGTGAGCTCCTCGATGGCTGGCAATCTGCTGTTTGGAGGTGGCCGTGAGTTTTCACCGGTCTGACGCTTGTTGAACGTCGAAGTCTCTTTCAGCATAGCGAAGGACAACGCTTTGTAACAAGTGACTAGCGGTAACACGGACACGGCGCGCGACAACGTTTGCGAATGTCGAATGAATGAGCGAGTGAGCCGACTCGACCCCGGCCAGCGTAGGAAAACAGGTCTCCGCGGGGTGGAAGTAGGGGAGCGGGGTATGACGTAGTCAGATGCGCAACCGTGCCGGGCTGTATACAAACAATACGGTGGACGTAAATAAACACACGAACCACTACATGTGTAGTGCGAACGGTGAGTTATCTCTGTGTTAGTGGCTCAACCAATTAAGACACCGATGTATGACTACTTGGTAGCGGAAAGGTTTTAAAAATGGTACACGTTATGAATCATGAATACATGAAACACTCATACTTGAAATAAATCTATTCAGTATTTCTCTATTTGTCTACATTAAAATTCAGGAATAACGAAATGTCTAGAGATACGACGCTAAGCATGACTGGGACGACGTGACACTTTTTGCTTTGACTTGATACTTACATAACGTAATATTACAAAGTTTTAACTATAATTAAATAATTAAGTGATAAAACAAAAATCTTGTTGTTAATCTCTAAGGAAGTACTGTTACAAGACATGTTTGGTGTTAATTAAGGTAATTGTTGAATATTTCTGTAATTTAATCCATACTAATCTATACTATCCATACTAATTTTATAAAATATGCGAAAGTAACTCTGTCTGTCCGTCTTCACGCCTAACTACTGAACCGATTTTGATGAAATTTGGTACAGAGATAGATTAGAGCCTGGGAAAGGACATAGACATTTTATCCCACAGTTGGGCACTTGTAGTCTACGCGGGCAAAAAGCTTGTAAAAAATAAATTTAAATGTTTTTTAACTTCAAAAGTAGGCGTGTATTCAATTCTTAATCAGGCCATTTTATCAACAAAGTGTATGTTTTATCGCTGGTATCGTGACATCTGGCCCTGATCCGGAATATTCACCCTAATGTAAACATAACATCACAAACAAGTAACAAGTTTGAATGTTACATTCACACAATCGATCAATACTCTCCCATTACCAGACTTAGGTCCGTATTACAGAACACAACTCAGATTCTGACCTATACTTAAGTAGCAGTCACCTTCGTCATTCTGATAGTGAGAGAAAGATATAACCAATACTTAATTATAGATCAAGACTTGAGTATCCTTTTTAATACGAGACTTAGAGAGTAGTAAATGTTACAATAAAACTTCCAAGACAAATTTGGTTGAGCTCATTTGAATTAAAACATGCTTTAAAGATATGACATGGCTAGGTAGCGTACCCATATAAAGGAAACGTGAATTTCATAAGGAGCTGCAAAAAATAGAGTGCAGACAAAATAAACTCTATCTACACAGATATAAGTCGCAGGTTATCTTCAAGTCACTATGAGTCAATGTGTTTGCGATGATTTGCACTGTGTTGGTTTGAATTCTGGCTGTTTCGTTGAACTAAACAAGAGACGGACGTTGCCCTCGGGCCTCGGTTTCGTGGGATTTTTTGTTTGACTCTGATGGCGAGTGTTGTTTTTGTTTTCCCCCACGCGAGAGTGTTGCCTGTCGGCTTCTCCTTCTACATGACTTTTATTGTTTCACCCTCCAAAATATTTGCATAAATAAGTACCTAGTTAAGTTTGTATTTTTTCACAAAATTTTTTTTAACAAAACCATGTTACACCTAGTGTTTTAACTTATTCTCATAACTAAAATGATCAAAGTTTACACATTTTCACATTTAATGATGCACTAAAGATATAAGTTTGCACTTTATATGTACATAACATTATATTACATTAGTTCACATTTCATTACAGTGCATTCATTAATCACTTTTACATTATTTCGGTAATAAGTAATAAAGTTTCTATCTGCCTGCATATGTGCTGTTAAGCTGTTATATAACAAACAAAGAGGACTCGTCACGAGACTGCTTGTCGGCATAAAAAATATGCAAGATCATAACTGCCGGAGACCTACTTAAAATAACATTCAAAAGAATAATAACATCACTGTAGCACAGTATTACAAATACTGTGGCTGTAGTTTTTAAACGGTCAATCCATTCATTTAGGTACTTTTGTAACAATAACAGGTGAGAATACAGGTAGATAAAATGTTGAAAATGTAACTTCATTTTTTACTGATGCAGACAGGTAGTACCTGCAGAGAAGTAATTACATTTTACAGTGAGCCTGTTGGTGTCATTGACTCGTAAATAGTGCGACCGTTGCCGTTGTAGCTTTTCGATCACTTTAGTTTTTTTTCTGCACACGTTTTGGTTAAAGGAAAACGTGTGATGCCACGATGTTTAACAACACGCGCAGCGTGACGCCTCGCTATTTAGGCTTAGGTATTTAATTTACATTAGACTCTATTAAGTAAGTACATATTTAAATTAATTTCAAGAATTGTACCTAAAGATGGTGAAACACAATCGCTATGGTTTGATCTAGACTACACCTAATTCTGTACTTTGGTATGCGACAAAATGTGTATACCTACCTAGTTATTAAAGACAAATAATACCTTAGGTAGAAAATAAATTCTCTTATATTTTAGTGATGTGTCATTATTACATCACATCACAGTTTCTTAAATTCTGTTTTTATTCCATTTTATTTTAGATTAGATGCCAGCCACGCATTATTTTAGCTGCTCTACTTCTTACTATTTCAATCTATAATAATCTTTTATACTCGGTTCATAGGTAATAAGCTGAGCTGATGCCACTTGAAAATAGTAAGTGCTGCTATCTCATTTTACTATTGTTTTAAAAGTGGTTTGTATATTGTAGTGTTAAACAAGACACATTTTTTTAACCGAGAGGGCCATACTATTCTAGAATACCTACCTGACTTGGACCCGTGTCTATTGTTAACAGTAATTGCCGCCTCAAGTTTGTTATGAACCGAGTATACTCACTTTTTAGAGCTTTCTAGGTCAATTTCTCCTAACAGGATGAAATTAGGCACTTAAAATAATTCGCGTTAGTTATTTTAGACTACCTACTCTCTAACATAATACCTATGATAAACCAAGGGTCTATATCAAAATAAATCATATCGGAGTCGGACAGTTACCTTGCCTTATAAAATAAGTCACTATTCACTAAGTTACATTGGAGTCATTTTTGAAAATAGGTACCTAATATCTATTCACAGAACCTACCTGTTATGTAACATAGTACGCATGTATATAGGTACAGGCACATAGGTACTTACTCGAGTTCATGACTTCTAAACACTGTGGTAAAATCAAGCGAGAACGCTTTTGTTATTGTTATTGTTTTCGCCCATTCTTTGTGTATTATGTGCGGTTTTCTTCCAACAATACCTACTTTTTTTCACTTACTACAAAATCCCAGCCCAGCATACACGGTACAAAGTAGATTTTTTTTTCATTAGTCTTGTAAAATGTCAGTATTTTATTAATAAGTTAGACCTCATGAAAACAAAAATATCGATAAATAACTTCAATGGAATAAGTAGGTAGGTAATTCAAGGAAAAATGCATTAGTGCCGTGTTTTAATAAAGTTTGTTTATTTTACCTTGTGTTGAGCGAGTCGCGAGTGGTATGGTAGGTATTAGATAATCCTGTTTATTGTTACATATTAACCTGTTTTCTATTCGAACAGTCTAAAGTTATGAAGTCATGAAATCTCTAATGTTGTAATGTTAATGTGCACGTTGATACCTACATCATTTAAAAAATAAAAGTACCAAAAAAAATACAAATTATTTTTTTCACGTTTGAGTATTTTACCCTAGGTTAATTTTTGAATATCTTAATTTAACGAATAATAAATAATATTTTGTTCTTTAGTAAAGTATACCTACACTTACCTACATACTACAATTACATGTTACCTACTTTAGACGTTCTAAAGATGGGTCCATGCTAGTTAACTACTTGGTTATTAGTAGGATATCCACAGACGTAAGTTTTCGCTACTTACTATCCTATCCTTATCTACAATTTACGCAGTTTTGACCGGTTTCATCCGCACTGGCCTTCAAGAGATAAGGACTACCTATTATCTGTTCAGCCGAATAATGTTATGTTGATAAAACTCGTAAAATTATTTTGGCAATGCCTGTCCTAACCTAAATTTAGACACTAGCGCCATCTATGGGTGAATAGCATTATGTAGTAGGCTTTTAATGAGCTAGACGCCATCTATGGGCGAGTAGAAGATTCATGGACTACTACGTTACGGTCGTTTTTTTTTTCTTATAAGAATACTTAAAGGCGCCAAAACTCAAAGCCCCAAATACAAAACTTTGTGAAACTAAAAACTTTGTACTTTGAACGTTATAAATAATAAAACGCTGTATTTACAATAAGGCGTGACTTTAAATAAGTTACAGACACTTAATTGGGTGATTTTACTAAATAATTCTCCTCAAGGTCAAAAAATGTTTGATTTTCCATACAAAGCAATCAGCTGATCGCATATGAAGAGGATAATTTTTGCTTCATATTACGATCAGTCTTTATTAGTTCGGTGGACATTCTATAATTTCGTTAAATTAAGTTGGGCTAGAAATGTTCTGCAGTGGGATAGATTCTGAACTGAAGCAGGCTAAAATTAGTCTTGACTAATTTTATTTAAAAAAACTCATTGACATAGATTTTTTTTATGGTTCGGAATAACCTGATTCTATACCCATGAAACTGATTAACTTTCGTTAGTGAATACATATGAAATTCTTAAAAAAAAAAATTACCTGATCTTTTAACTTGTATGGAGAGGCAAATTTTTTTTAGTATACTTAATTCAATCTAGTTGTTCAGTTCAGTGGAATGGTTCACATCCTTTTTCGCTAACTAATTAAAAGTCACCAAATAGAATGGACCCGTTGGTCATAATCATACATAACCTATAATCCATTTTACCTATTATAAATTATACTTAATTAATATTATGTATATTGACATAATTTTCATTCTTTCTTACCTTTTTACCCATTAAATATTATAATATCATTCTTGTACAACATACCTACTTACTCTACATCACCTTATACTCTCTTCTATTTCAAATTTTCACCTTCACTGCCAGTCTTGCTAAAACTACATGAAGGTCCTGACGGAAGATCAGCGCTGTAGTCTCTGTCTGCAGCATAATGCTGAGTCAGCGCCTTTTCACTCCTGTGACACTCAGTGTCGACTGATTCTTACTATTTTTAATTATTTTTTTAACTTTTTCTAATTGCTTTGTTTTTGTGTTTTGATGTGTGTTATTGGAGTGAATAAAGCTGTCATCTATCTATCTATCTATCTAACCCAGGTAAGTAGCTACTTACCTATATTTAGGGTTGCCTTTTTGAAATATAGTATGCTAAAACAAACAGTATTTTTCAAAAATAAACAGTATCTCATTTCTTTAACGTTTTAAATAAGTAATTTTGTTTTGGCTGTAGGTACACCCACTGCGTGACAGCACAGCGTTAACGTTTACTTTACAGTGGAATCTCACTAATCCGGCACTATTAAAAACCAGAGGATGTCGGATTATTGGAATGTTCGGATTATACTGGATTGTATAGAAAAACTCATAGTAAATAAAATAAAGCATTTCATGAAGGGAATACAATGTATTTGTGTCCATGTTCTAGATACAGGTTCTTTTATAACTGTAACATATCTCACAATTAACTAATTACATGGTTTTAAAATAATCATTTATTGAGGTTTGACGTAGGGAGAGGTGAGGATAACGCAGGCGGAGGGTGCCGGATTATTGGATGTGTCGGTCTATTGAAGTGCCGGATTAGTGAGATTCTACTGTATTTCCTACTAGCTTTCCGGGCGGGATTTCGTTCCCGTGGGAATTTGGGAAAATTATGTAGCCTATGTGTTAATCCAGGGTGTCAGCTACCTCCATACCTAATTTAATTAAAATTAGTCCAGCCGCCCGTTTGAGCGTGAAATAGGAACAAACATGTATCTAGTGGTAGTGGCGATACCTCTTGATCGACGGGGCCTGGGTTCGATTCCCAGTCGGGCAAACGTTTTTGTACAAAGTAGTTGTTTGTTCTTGGGTTATGGGTGTTTGTATCTGTCTTCGTGTATGTTCCGAGGGACCCACGACACAAGGGAAAACCTTAGTGTGGGCCTTTGAGTGTGTAGCGTTTATTTATTTATTTATATTTCCTCACAAACTTTTGCATTTATAATATCAGTAAGGATTTTTGTTCAACATTCAAAAGTATAATGTACTATTAACCATACTGTCTTGGATAATATAGTTGGGAACCCTAGGTACGTCCAATTAAGGCGACTACAGCAACTAAATTACGATTTTATGATGCGTAGATAAGCATGACGCACTAGATTAAATCGAAGAAAAAAAATACTACGGTAATATTCAGGACATAAACTAGATAAGTAGTTTGCTGAAAACATGATTCAGGGCCCATATTTTTGAAACGATAGAATTCCATACAAATTGACAAGATTCGCATGAGAATCTCATACAAATTTTGTTTCAAAAATCAGGCCCCTGCACTTTTGGTTCGATAGAAAAAGCTCACAAAGTCACCTCTAAATACCAATATTGTGTATCTTTTAAGCTGTAAAAACGATAGTAAAATGCACACAGGAACTTGAATTTGCTATCAAAATGTTCGTGATTGAACACTCTCGATAAGTAGTTAACGCATTTTTCGATTTAAGCTGTTACCTTTCCATAAATCTAATTTTTCTAACTTTCGAACATGTATTTACGCACGCACGCTTTCATAGTCCGTAAACTTCGTGTATCGACACTGTTCGCACTGCCGGCCCAGGCCTGTTGAGAGGCGGAGATGGCACTATTCCTATGTGTGCTGCCTTTATCGGGTGCTGTAGTCGCCTTAAGTACGCTGTCTCGCTGGGTTTGCCCAGTTTTACAGCTAACTACTAATCCAACGTGGTATTCCCGAGGCAAGGGAGCGGACAAGGAAAACATTTGAAAGCTAGGTAGGTATATTCGCGAGCTTTCAGACGAGCCCATACAGCGTGTAAGGGACAGGTTAGCAAAAACTGAAACCCTGAACTCAAACCATCGATTGGACGATTTTACAGTGGAATTTTCATTAGGAAAATTTTAATATATTTTTTAATATTTTCTGTTTTAAAATTAAGTAATTTATTTTAATAAACTTCATTTTTCAATAAAGAACAACGATAAAAGCGTAAAACATGAAAACCAGCAATGTACACATTGTACATACATTGCGTAGCGCCAAAGTAGGTAAATAACGAAAACTCCTTGACAGCTAGATTCCATTTCCACCGTTAGTGTTTGCTAAGCTGTCCCTTACACAGGTATTTGAACCGGTTTTGTCAACCCCCGAGAAGAAAAGGTGTGTGTTATAAGTTTGACTCGTGAATTTGTGGGCCCGTGCATGCATACCATTCTTTTAGGAGCTACGGTGCTACAGACAGACACACAAATACACAGACATAGACACTTACGTCAAATTTATTAAACCCCTCTTTTTTTGTCAGGGGTTGAAAAAGCCTTTGCCCAGCACTGGGCCTATCCTACCTAGTTTTAAAAGATACACACATAAAAGTAGCTAAGCGTGAACACTTAAATATGGTTGGTTCACTTGCGGGTCCACCAGTTACCTCATACTATGGTACTTGACTATATTAGTGTTGAGAACATGTCGATAGATTGTTATCGATAAACTTTAAAACTTGTCATTCACCAGTCCTTGCGTTGTTTTAAAAGTTTTTTTTCAACATTCAAAAGGCTTTCAAAGTTTGATGTTGTTATTAATTTATTTATAGCTATTCATGGCAATAAAATTACACACGAGTAATTTTTAATTTGTCTTGACGATATTAAGCAGGATAAAAAGAGTTTCAAGTTCAATTCTTTGAAAAATGGCGTCCACAAAGTCGTGATTTAGCCAATGTCAAAATATTATCATATTTTAATTTCTAACTTAATAATTTTTTCAGTACACCCGCTATGATATTTCCTCTCTCAAATTCTTCCCTAAGGTTGCCTGGAAGAAATCGCTGAAAGCGATAAGGCCGCCTTATTGTATATGCCTTGGGTTTATGTAAATTTATTCTTATTTTTAGTTATTTTTCTGTTTGTGTGTACAATAAAGTATATTTGATTGATTGATTGAAAATTAAAATAAGAATGATGAAGTCGCCAATATCAAGACGAGAAACCCTTTACGGGTTGTACAGTACGTCAGAGCTCCATCCGTTGATAACGGTGAGGATGGCGAATTTCGAGCACTAAGATGTTATCCCCACACACCCTAAATGTAGGTACTTATCTACAAAAGTAATAAAGGTTTTACTGACAACTTTTTTTTATTATAACATGGGTTAGGGACCATCCATAAATTACGTCACACGTTAAGGGGTGGGGAGGGGGTCGACAAAGTGTGACATTGTGTGACAAGGGGGTGGGAGGGTTCATTAGTTTCGTGACGTCACATTTCAAAATATGTTATGAATATAAAAACGTGTTAATTATTAACGACAAACTTAACCTCCTCAGTCCCAAGCACTCTTTTTACGTTTTTACTTTGGTTGAGACAGTGAGTTTTGAGTTCCCAAAAAAAATAACAACTCTATTATGTACTGTTTTTATTAGAAAAAAAATGAAAAATATGCAAAATATGTGACGTCACGCTAGGGAGGGGGGAGTCTTACAAATGTGACCGGCTGTGAGAAGGAGGGGGAGGGGGTCGAAAAATCATGAAATTCGTGTGACGTAATTTATGGATGGACCCTTAACTCTTGATCTCAATCTTGACCATAAAGGTCAAAGATGAGGTCGACGATGGAGCCAGTTAACCCAGAAAATGCCTCTAAAGGCACTGATACTCCCATGCACCGACGGAACGCAGCAAGCTGTCGGACTTCGGTAGGAGAGTGGTCGCGAACCAGACGGCCCTTTACAGAGCCTACCACATCGCATGAGACCAATAGGACGACACCTCAGATTCAGAAAAAAATGAAGTGTCGTTGTCTGGGATGGATTACTAGGAGGCAGGTCTCATATTTGTGTTTCCTTAGTCGCCTTTTACGACACCCACGAAAAGAGATGGGGTGGTGTTATTCTCAACCGACGTTCCCACGCGAACAAAGCCGTGACTCGAAACATAGTATTAATAGGAATCTGGTACTAACTACAGTTCAGTTCATACTTTACTAGATCATCGTAACTACATATTTTTTTTGGTTACTTACTTTCTTCTTGTGTACCTACTCGTATAACGGGTATAGGTAACACCTTAGATAATACTGAAATTATAATACCTACCCATAACCAAGATCAGCAAAAGTATTTTCGTATCCCGTAAACGTCATGTTAAGGAATTTTAGCTATTTTTGAATCCGCTTATACATTGCTGGTTTTGTGTTTTACGCAGATAAACTACGTAATAAAAAATCACGAATTAAAAAAAAAACTTCCTCAGAAAAATTACACTGAAAATGCTTCAGAATGATGGATTGAATTCTGGTGTTTGCTAATCCAAATCGAGCGTAGAACAGATAAGAATATTATCAATATCAGCTAATGTAAACTATAAAGACTGATAGCAATACTGAGTCAGTACCGATTAGGTATTGTAGTCTAAACGAAAATAATGTGAGGAGAGATTAATAATTGAGTTGTAATGATAACGATAAAACACAAAGAAAACTTTGTAAAAGGTAAACGCGCCTAAACTTGTTGTCGACAAAATAACAAATATCGATTCAGCACTACGGTTGCGCAGGCCACTCACTAAAATGTCGAAAGAAAGTGAGCGCAACTTATTGCGGCCAGTGTTGGCTCACTAGCTGCATCCACTGCTCGTCTTCACGCGGAAAAAATAAAAACAAACGCGCGCGCTTCTCAAAAATAGAACGTCAAAATGTTCGATTTGTTTTCCCTTTTTTTGAATTAAAACTTTTTGGTTCCATTTCATTTGTGATTTGAAAAGACTGATTTAGTTAAAAAAAAAGGGAATTATGGATTCCCAAGGTGAAGCGAGTGGGAATCGGGTTCTCACAGCGAGGCATATAGCGGATAAAACATTCCCAGAAATGAATGAATCAGTTAACAGTCTTAATACAACAGTCCTGTGCCACAGCTTGACAGTGAACCCGGATTTTGCCACCTATTACACAGGTAAACTTCAATAAACTATTTAACTTTTTTTTATCGGTATAATATAGGAATTGAAGTCCGATTCCGCAGTGGTTATTGTGCGGTTTCTGGTTTATTATGACATGCACGGGAAGAAATTAAGTGGTGTCATTCGTAACCGGCGCAGTACAATTTATGTTTTGCTTAAAGAGTTTTAATTGCTATTGTGTAGGTTAAGAATACTTGGCACCACCCCTATCTATTCCCGTTAAACTCGATGAATTGATTTTACAACAACAATGCAGCAATATTTACGAGTGCTCATCCACCTGCCGAGCGTGACGATTATAACAGTTACTCCGGTAGGTGGGGAATACTAGTGAAGTTATAAAAATATATAATGTATAAATTACAAATTTACGAAACTTTAAGGGCCGCCTGCATAAATTAAAACTAGTTATGTCAGGTTAGGTAAGGTTGCATTAACATTACAAAAAAGTCCATCAAAGTAAAAAAAATGGGTCAGTTCACAAAGTACCGAGAGTTTATGAACTTACCAAGTCAGTTTACAATATTACGGTTTTGGCAATGTTACTGACGTAGATAGGAATACACCTTATATGCAGACTGCACCTTTGTGAATAGGCGTATACAGGGCTTTAGGTATCTCTCTTTAAACCGCTCGGGCGAAACTGAACAACTTCCCCAAGGAACATAGGTCAAATACGAAAAAAAATTTTGAGTTCCCATACAAACTTCATCAGCATATAGCGCATTTTGTATGGGAGTTCAACATTTTTTTCGTATTTTGACCTATGTTCCTTGGAGAAGTTGTTCAGTTTCATGGACTGATTAACCACCCGAGAGGTTGAAACCTAAAGCCCTGTATATTTTTTTCTTTGTTTGGAGTAAAGTTAAAAAATTCACTACTCTGACTTATTGTAAGTAACATCCCGAATATTCTGTGAAATAAAGCTATTTCTCAGTTAACTTTGCATCAGTAGTACTACATTATAACGACTCTATTAACAGGGATCACTTTCCCCAAGAAATTCATACAAAATTCCGATAAACAAATAAAATTCGACTTTCCATACTTATGTCAAACAAATGCACAATCAGTGATCACAAATTCTTAAACGGTGCAAATTGCGTATTTCGCCTATGATCACTGAAAAAAGCTGTTCAATTTAAGTTTTTACGTTCTTAATTATAATCCCTTTTTTATTATAGTTAATATTATAATAATGTACTTATTAAATGTTTGTATTCCCAGTAACATAATATCGATAATTATACCAAGCAATTGACCTCTACGATACTTACCAGAGTTCTACAGATAAAAATGTATTTTTCATAAAAATGTAATTTTAGCCACACTCATCCTCCTATCGTACGTCCGCTAGGACACAACTCACACCTTTTATTTTTGGAGGGACATCCGAAAATTATGCGTGTATCAAAATGTAAGAATATTGGCGCGAAAATGTCTTCGTGGGGTTACAAGGTATACAGCGTTATTCTGGATAAAGTCGACAAACGAAAAGGGCTGAAAGTAGACTTAATTTTATCGACGGAAAAAATAAAAAAAAAAATCTGAGTTTTTTTTGTTTGGTTTTATGGGCTTTTCTTTTTTTTAACTGCGTACTGTGGACTCTTTGTAAAGAAAATGTTATAATTATAACTTTTAATTTTGATGGTCTATCGTGTTGAAACAAAAACATTTATGGTCGCAAATGATGGGCCAAACAATAAAAAAAAAATAAACGATAATAAACTAAACTAAAATAAAAAATGAATATTTTTAAAGAAAAAACGGAAAATTTTGTTTCATTTTTTATGAAATTGTAAATTTTCTCGGTTTTTTTTTAATTATTTTTTCCGTCGATAAAATCGAGTCTAGTTTCAGCCCTTTTCGTTTGTCGACTTTATCCAGAATAACGCTGTAAACGAACCCCGTTAGAGCACTACAATTTTTGGTACCTAGTATCAACGAACGTATAAATGGTATATGTAAGCAAATCGTCTAAAACGTGGTTCGCAACTGTGTTTTAGCAACTCGTCTTACCTGCAACTGGTCTAAAATGTTGTTTCGTCTTATTCGCAACCAGCCTAAGGTATATTACTTTCATTTCTCCCAAAGATACGTTTTTCTTATTTTTCTGAATTTTCCAACAGTAATGCATGACGTGGGTGGAATGGGTATGGGTACGTCAATTTCCTGACTCTGTATAACAGGGGTGGCCAACTTGGTATACCCAAGATCTCCTGTTTACTAACGAAACCCTGTGCGATCTACCAATTACATACTTCTTGAAATCTTAAATGAAACAGCGTAGTGCAGTACACAATCATGTAGTATTTCTTTATTATATTAAGAGAAAAAACCTAAATCTGAATTTTTTTTCTTTTTTTGCCTTGCCACGATCGACTGGACTAACGATTGACCGGTCGATCGCGATCGACCGGTTGGCCACCCCTGCCGTATAACATTATAATGATTGTCGTAGGTATTTCCGGTCACCCTTGACTCTTGTATCGATTTTCACAGGTCAACGAATAACCTTTGCGAGTTTAATTTGCGTTAATGTTCGAATATGGTCTGACTGAAACAAACGTGTTAACACGTTTACCTCCGAAAAAGATGTATTATGCGGTACAGTCATTAGCAAGATCAGTCTTTACACTTTCGACCGTTATTATTTCGTACACATAACAGAGAAAATCGTACTTTTTACTATTTTTCAATGAAACCCTGTCGCTATTATACTTAAATAGGAAAGTTTGTTGAGGACGGATTGATGGATTTAGGGGCTAATTTCTCACGTAAAAACTACTGGACGGATTTTGAAGAAAACCTGCAGAATATACAGGCTACATGATTTTCCCAAATTCCCATGGAAAATTTCCAGGCAGAAAAATAGTCTCAAATAATTCTAAGCGGCAAGACCTAGCTTTGTGTGTGTCCATATAAAACTTTTTTTTTTTTCAATACGAAATCATTTAATTGACGAAACCGCAAAGTAGGTACTTAGTATAGTATTACAAACCTCTTCTTTTCGAACTGCCTTTATTAATCGTTTCTTCTGCTTCCTAGGTCCTTACCTATATAGTTCCCTACACAAAACTCTCAACATATTCCACCAAAATTCACGAATGTGTAAAAAAGTTGTAAACCAGCACCTACTTACTCTAACATATACTCAAACTGAAAACCTGCTTCATCCAGTCAGCTAAATCTGAAATTAATATTTAACATATATATATATATATATATATATCAGGCAAGGAAACACCTACACACACTCAATGACACGCACACAAACACATATACATACACTCATACACACACACACACACACACACACACACACACACAGCAAGTAATAAAATATATATATATATATATATATATATTTTTTTTTTTTTGGGTTTGGTCAAAATAACATCACAGACCAGTAACTTGTAATTCATCATTACGTAACTAAAAATCATGTCTGTACTGCACCATGTGCCCCAATATATTGTACTAGCTGACTCTTATAGCACAGGTTTGACCTATTTTAAGTGTCAGCTGTCCTCTCTTTGTTTCCCAACAGCCGTATTGTATAATTTAACTATTTCTAAAGATACTTGTATGGTCTGGCTTTTTTGAAATAAAATATATTTTGTATTTGTATTTGTATTTGTATTAGTTGTTAACTGCATTACATTTTGTAACGAAAGTAACCGATAAATTATATAATATACCTTCAAAGTTGGATAATACACACATTAAATATTTTTATCATAGTTCGTGTAATGCTTCCTAGTAAAAATGCCGTCAATTCTAACTAAATGACTGTTTCAGTGTTAGTAGTACACGAAATAAGGTAAGTTTTATTATACGTGTTTCAAAAAAACCCAAAAAAAAAGATAATTCAAAATTAGTTAAAATTTAGATTATTGTGCAGCTCTATTACTAATATGACAAGTATGTCATGATAATTGTATGAAACTTTCCTTTTTAAAGATGTCAAACCGTGCAACTGATTATACTAGAGTTGCCACTAATTCACTTTTATAATTAAATTTTGGAATTTAAACTCAGAAAACGAGTCATTGGTACATGGCGGCACTGGAGATCGAACTCGGTACCTCTCGCTTACAAGTTCGACCCACTAGCCGTTAGACCACCGACGCCGACCCACTAGCACAGATTATACATATACATACTTAGTTATTATTGTTCTGTTTTTATATTGATTACCTGAATAAAATAAAGTGCACGTAGTAAGCTTAGTTTTATTAACCTACTTAAAAGCCTTATTGAGGATAAATAAAATGTTTTTTCCATTTAATAAAGTTATTATTCAGCTTGGAATTACCATTTTAAGTTCAGACGAGTAAAAATACTTCAAAAATTGCATGAGAGCTGTTTTGCAAGAGTCTCGTAATTTCGAGCAATTTTGTCTATCGAATCCGCCGTATAGAGTCTGCCCAATGAAAGCTGTCCACGAGAAACGGCGGCCGATTTAAAATTATTTTTCTGAAGACACTATACCTACACTGAATAAACGGAGTTAAACCTTTTTTTTCCTAAGGACGATGGGACAAAACGTCCCCACTCCGACCAACAGATTTGAAATGTATCTCAAATGAAAGATATCAATGTAGTGATGACTTTTTACATGGCGACATCCCTCAAATGTGTGGGATATTCTGGGAAAATATTACTTGAATGTTAATATTGATAACAAAAGTAACGGTATGTTATATATTAATTCTTTGATTATTACCATATTCATAATATTTTTATTGTTATATTATATTCATATTTATCATCTCAGGTATAAATTTAGAACACATATAAAAATATAAACCGATAGTTATTTTAGCAATCTTTAATTATGTGTTATTTCTAAACCCCATGGATTTTGACATTGAACGTAGCTATTAATCTCTTTAAAAATACGTATGAAACTGACGACATACACAAAAGGTCTGTTGGAGGGTGGGGACGGAGTCCATACCTTTTTGCCCATGGTACTTTGATTTGATTGTTTTCTTATTGTAAGGTGCATAAAAGCGTGGATTTATGTGTAGAAAACAGTTTTCATAGGACGAATTTTTAAATCTACCGCTGTTTCTCGGGGACGGCTTATGATGGCCAGACTCTATTCTGTTAGATAGATAGATAGATAGATAGATAGATAACAGCTTTATTCACTCCAATAACACACATCAAAACACATAAACAAAGCAATAAGAAGAAGTTAAAAAATAAAAACAAAATTAAAAATAGTAAGAATCAGTCGACACTGAGTGTCACAGGAGTGAAGAGGCGCTGACTCAGCATTATGTTATTTCTTAATAATCATCAATACTCTAACACTCAATACAATACTCAATATCCTTTTATTATTATAATTACGATAACTCTTAAAGGTCCAATAGACATTTTCTATCCTTCAAAGACCCGATTCTGAAACAAAAAGAAAGAAGTACTTATTTGTTTTTGTGCTTACTTGTGATATATGTGAGCCTTTCTAGAGCCCTCGGAGTTTCTTGCCTATTCTTCTCTAGGGATGATTGCTCCTTTGCGACTAGGCGTAGAGTCAGTAGAGTCAAAAGAATGAATATGTATGTATGTATTTAAATCCCTTAATGTAGGTAACATCCTGAATGAACGAATAAGTTTGTATGTGTTTAATGTAATAAGGTTGTTACTTTGACTTATTTTAGGTATTTTAGGTATAAATAAAGTTATTTTGTATTTTTAATTTGCTGCGTTGTGTTGCGACGTCCTCTGATATTGAGATTTTGCACCGTTGTAGGACCCAGGCCGAATTCCTTTATGAAAACTTCAGAAAATGACGGAAATCTTTAAAAAGATAGATAAACACTTTATTGCATACTTAACAAGGTAAGACAAAAATATACAATACAAACTTACAACCAAAATTGTGCAAGGGCGGCCTTATCCCTAAACAGCGATCTTTGCCAGGCAACCCAAAGCGAAAGGAAAACACGAGAAAATCGGGAGTAGCGCAAAAGTCAGTCTTGAAAAAAATTACATAGCGTAGCATTTCGGATGCAAGTGATGCTTTACCTATCTCTCTCTACAATTAACACTAGCCGTATAGCATCCTTTACAAAACTGTTAACCCGACAATTGTAAACTAAGAACCCGACGATTGCGGAGGATATCTGTAATATTAGACTATGCAACAGACGTCTGTCTGTTCATCCCGGAAGAGTGTGGCAAGCGAAGGGCGTCCGGTACTTTAAAAAAAGAGCATTTTTATTTTCTTGATGAACCTGTATTTTAAGAGCTGGCATATTTTTATTAGTTTGCTATAGCTTTTTGAACACGATTTCGTTATAAAATAATTTTATAATAGGTTGTAATTATTGTATGTATATTAATTACTACCTAGTATACCATATAGGGTGAAGAATTAAGAATTCTTTAATAATGGCAAATTGTACAATAAATTAGTTTTAACATCAACTAATTAGAGTACATATCTAATTAGTTGATGTTAAAACTGTTTAGAAAAACAAAGGACATGGGAAAGGAAAAAGGCTATGCATACATCTGGATCAGTAATGCTACCATACTGGCACGGAAGGCAACGGGACAGCCAGCCATGGTTATCAAATGTGAGGATGATCTTAAGAAAATATGACTAGTTTTGGATATGAACCTTGATCTAAGCAAATTATTTGTTATTAAGAAGTCACTTAGTTTTTTTAAAATTATTATTTGTCTAAATTCATTTGTTTTTTACAATTTTTTATCTCCTCTGGTTTGCAAGACTTTAATTGGTGGTGATATTTTATTTATTTACACTACAATTATTAAAAATGGTTAAAAAACTTTAGATTTTAAGCTTGCGTTGCTCAATGCTCAGTCACTACGTACAGGTAGGGATGAATTACTCGAAACTGTTAATAATACAAAGCCAGACGTGCTTTCAATTTCAGAAACTTGGTTAGGGGATTCAGTAGACACTGACCATTATTATATTCCTAAATATAAACTAATCCATTTGCCTAGAAGTGGAAATCGTAGGGGTGGTGGGGTAGGGGCCTATGTTAGGGAGGATTTGCACTTCAAAAAGCTCGAAGCCCAGGTTTATGAAATTGAAATTATGTGGTTAGAAGTAAAACTTAAAAAGGTTAAAATAGCAGTAGGTATTTTCTACCGGCCACCTAAATTTTGTTTTGGACGTTTTATTGAGTTGTTGGGCGATTCGGTATCCGAATTTATTTGTGACTATGAATTTTTGTTTTTGGTAGGAGATATCAACACTGACCTGCTTAACCTTGAAAACAATCACAGTAAAATCTTTATAGACTTAATTACACAGTTTGGACTAAAGCAGGTAATCTCGGAGCCTACACGTATTACCCCTTCTAGTCGAACACTTTTAGACGTTGTTTGTTGTGTTGAGAGTTTGAAGGCGAAAAATATAATTGTTAAGCACAACGACGATTTGAGCGATCATGGTTTTGTTGCGATGAGGTTTCCGGTCCAAGTAAGTAAACCTATGCCTAGAGTTGTCACGTATCGCCCGTTTAATTATTTTGACTTAAGTACTTACTCTGAAGCCTCATCTGCCACGCCCTGGGAGTGGGTCCTCAATTATGATGACATTGACGCTATGGTTGAATGTTTTAATGGACTGGTACTTGGCTTATTTGATCATTTTGTTCGGTTCGTACAAGGACTTTTAGAACTCCACCAACCCCGTGGGTAACCGACAGTATTAGGGCAATGATGTCTGATCGGGACGAGGCCTGCGCTCGTGCAAAGAAGACTAATAATGACGAGGACCGTAAGCTATAAAAACTTTGCGTAACGCTGTAACCTCTATAACTCGTACTGAGAAGAAAAACTTTTTCTCAAATCATGTAAACAAGTTTGCTAAGCATCCTAAAAAAATGTGGAAAGAGATAAAAAAGATAACTGGTAAAGAGGCGTTAAAAAGTATTCCTACACAATTTAGTGATCCTGACCTTATTAATAAATCATTTTTGGATGGTATACCCCTTATACGAGAAGATGCTAATCAAATAGCCTTTTTTAATAATTCACGACATAAAAGTAACAATATATTTAATTTTTCAGATTTGTCCCCTACGAAAATTGATAAAATAATTAATTCAATAACATCTAATGCTACGGGAATCGATGGTATATCGATAAAAATGATTAAACTAACTCTTCCGTATTCTTTAACTGCCATTACGGCAATCATTAATGCATCTTTAAGAACTGGTAGAGTCCCTTCTTCATGGACCACTGCTATCGTGAAGCCCATTCCCAAAAAGGCAACTGTTGAGTCAGTGAAAGATTTAAGGCCGATAGGGATTTTACCAGCTTTGTCAAAAGTACTTGAAAAAGCAGTAGGTACATGCGCAATTAATTCCCTTTTTAGAACGTAATGAGATTATACCAGAAGGCCAATCAGGTTTTCGAGCTTTACATAGTACTTCTACCGCGTTACAGTATATTGTGGATGAAATATTATCGAAGTCAAACACTGGCCAGGCTTCTCTTCTTGTACTGTTAGATTATAGCCGAGCTTTTGATTGTTTAAGTACAAAAATTCTTCTGGCGAAGCTAAAATATTATGGATGTGATGATTGTTCGCTTTCGTGGTTCGCAAGCTATTTCAGGGACAGGAAACAGGTTGTGGAGTGTTCGGATTAGTCCTAGTTGTTATGAACATTTTTTCCCAGGATGCTGCATTTAATGATAGGAATATGCCGCTTTGCATAGTGATAGTAGGGATCAATATAAAGGATTTGACTCGAGGATAAACGACATTCACCCATTTGGAACAGAGATGGCGCCACTTACACGATTTTTAAAAAAAAATTCTCAATCCTGAATGGATGCTCCGATTTGCATAATGAAAGTGTCAATCGACAGGAAATTAATTGATTTATTCTTAAAAAAATAAAAAAGCGCCCTAAATTAAATATAAAATTAAAAAAAACTGGAATAAATATATATAAAGTGTTTTTTTATTGTATTAACGAAATTTTTTGAACAGTGTGTAAGGAAATGGAAGTTTTTATTTATATACATATTGTCACGCAATCATTTACACGTTTTGCGCAAAAAACCGTTACTCAATATCTTGTCTCGTTACAAATTTATTGAAGAATTACCGCTGTCGTCCGCAAGACTTTGTCCGAGTATAATTCGTTAAAATGAAAATATTTTCTCTTCCCGTCATCCGATGTTTATAAAACTTGTACCAATTTGTAAATCGCTCTCAATCAGTCAATATTCCAGAAATAACATGCCTATTTTAACCTAAGTTAAAATAGGCATGTTATTTCTATAGCTATAGGTTAGTATATATATTAACCTATAGCCAGACAGACGTACGAAATTCTAATGATTGTTTTGTTTCTATAAAGATCCTATAAGTTTACTATTTTTTCTTCAAATCATTCTATGTTCTTAGGGTTGTTATAATTCCCAATATTTTTAATCGAGCAATTCTTGTATCTTATACTTTAAACGAACTATTCTTGTATATAAATATATATATATATATATTTAGGATCTTGGAAACGGCTCCAACGATTTTCATGAAATTTGGTATGTAGGTTGATTCGGGGGCGAAAAATCGATCTAGCTAGGTTTCATTCAAAAAAATACCGTCACCCAGGTACTTTTATTTATTTACATTGTGTTGATACTGGCGCCACAAGTGCACCTCATACATTGATAATTAAACTAATTATCTTCCATTTCAAAGGTGCTGGAAACCCTGAAAATAAGGTCGCTATTAGTATAAAATACCAAAATAATAATAATATTAGGTAAATGTAAAATATTTTTAGAACTGATATTTTACTTACGTTTTGTTTTCACATTGGCCTTTGCACGTTTTACACTGTAACGTGCAAGGAAGACCTACGCGTCGGCAGCCACAACGCATCGAGTTGCAGCTCAATTTACAGCCACAATTATCAAAAAAGCTTAATTCGGGCCAAATTGGAGTGGCTTTGAACCATAGAGGAGCGGTGCATAAAATATTTACTGTTTTGGGTAAGAATCCGTTAAAAATGTCTTACGTTAGTGATAAAAAGCGAACCGATAAAACAATTGCTTACTTTTTTAGGCCCTGAAATGTCAAGTGCTCTACGGGGCTTCCATGCCTTTACAGGGTGTGACACGACTTCATATTTTAATACAAAAGGAAAAAAAACTTGTTTTAAAACTTGAATGTCACACCCTGAGACAACCACTGCTTTTGCTGGCATGTCAATTCCTGCAGAAATACTTTCTGAAGAAGTAATGGGTCATTTGGAGCGGTTCGTATATATATGATTTGTTATTGTATGAGGTATATTATATAATTATCTCACACGTTATCAGCTGATTACTTTTTTTTGCAGATTCACTTGCAGGCTATACGACGTGCAAACCAAACATTCAACGGTAAATGAGGTTCGGCAAGATTTGTTTTCAAGTAAAATAAAAACAGGATGGTGACGAGCCTGCCCCCTACTTCCGCTGCCCTTAAACAGCATGCCTTACGTGCAGCGTTTCAAGCGGGCCATATTTGGGGCAACGCGTTAGATTTAGACGCATCAACCCCAAGTCCATCTGTCTGGGGGTGGCACAATGTTGATGGAAAATGGACTCCTCTATGGTTCAAAGCCACTCCGATTTGGCCCGAATTAAGCTTTTTTGATAATTGTGTCTGTAAATTGAGCTGCAACTCGATGCGTTGTGGCTGCCGACGCGTAGGTCTTCCTTGCACGTTACAGTGTAAAACGTGCAAAGGCAAATGTGACAACAAAACGTAAGTAAAATATCAGTTCTAAAACTATTTTACATTTACCTAATATTATTATTATTTTGGTATTTTATACTAATAGCGACCTTATTTTCAGGGTTTCCAGCACCTGTGAAATGGAAGATAATTAGTTTAATTATCAATGCATGAGGTGCACTTGTGGCGCCAGTATCAACACAATGTAAATAAATAAAAGTACCTGGGTGACGGTATTTTTTTGAATGAAACCTAGCTAGATCGATTTTTCGCCCCCGAATCAACCTACATACCAAATTTCATGAAAATCTTTGAAGCCGTTTCCGAGATCCTAAATATATACTATATATTTATAGTACCTGGGTGACCGAGCTTCGCACGGTTATTTTTTTAAAATGAAACCTAGCCAGATCGACTTTTTGCCCCCGAATCAACCTACATACCAAATTTCAAGAAAATCGTTGGAGCCGTTTCCGAGATCCTTAAAATATATATATATTTATATACAAGAATAGTTCGTTTAAAGTATAAGATACAAGAATTGCTCGTTTAAAAATATTGGGAATTATAACAACCCTAAGAACATAGAATGATTTGAAGAAAAAATAGTAAACCTATAGGATCTTTATAGAAACAAAACAATCATTAGAATTTCGTACGTCTGTCTGACTATAGGTTAATATATATATACCTAACTTAGGTTAAAATAGGCATGTTATTTCTGGAATATTGACTGATTGAGAGCGATTTACAAATTGGTACAAGTTTTATAAACATCGGATGACGGGAAGAGAAAATATTTTCATTTTAACGAATTATACTCGGACAAAGTCTTGCGGACGACAGCGGTAATTCTTCAATAAATTTGTAACGAGACAAGATATTGAGTAACGGTTTTTTGCGCAAAACGTGTAAATGATTGCGTGACAATATGTATATAAATAAAAACTTCCATTTCCTTACACACTGTTCAAAAAATTTCGTTAATACAATAAAAAAACACTTTATATATATTTATTCCAGTTTTTTTTATCTTATATTTAATTTAGGGCGCTTTTTTATTTTTTTTAGAATAAATCAATTAATTTCCTGTCGATTGACACCTTCATTATGCAAATCGAAGCATCCATTCAGGATTGAGAATTTTTTTTAAAAAAATCGTGTAAGTGGCGCCATCTCTGTTCCAAATGGGGGAATCTCGTTTATCCTCGGGTCAAATATTTTATTATGGTCCCTTCTATCAATTTGCAAAGTGGCTTGTTCCTATCATAAAATGCAGCTTGGTTTCCATAACAACTAGGACTAGATAGTACGGGAAAAGCTATTCGTTCAAGAGCGCTGACGGTTTTAAGGGGGGTAGTACAGGGCTCAATCTTGGGTCCGCTTTTATACACGGTTTACACTGCAGACTTACTGCAGCAAGTAGAGTTTACTATTGCACACATGTATGCAGATGATACCCAGGTTTTGGCATGTACTGAGCTTGGTGAGGCAAAAGTGGGCGAAACTATTAGGCATTTGAATAAAGATCTCATGAATATCAGTCGATGGTCCAATAACAATTGTTTATGCCTCAATGCTCAAAAATCGGCTTACATGATTTTAGGTACGCCCCACCAATGCAAAACAATTCGTGAACAAACACCAGTTATATGTTTAGACGGCCAACCGATCACGGAATCTTTGTCTTGTCGAAACCTTGGGTTGGTTCTTGACAGTAACCTAACCTTTTATGATCACTTAAAAGTTAAAGTAGGTAAATGCTACGCAGCTTTAAAAACCCTGTATCCCATTCGACCCTTTCTCAGTGAGTCAGTAAGACGGAGGTTGATGGAATGTCTGGTTTTGTCTCACTTGGATTATTGTGATACAGTGTATGGTCCTTGCCTGAATAAAAAAGCTGAAAAACAAGTGCAGAGAGTGCAAAACTCGTGCATCAGATTCTGTTACCACGTCCCTAAACGATCTCATATCACACCATTCTTAAATACTTACAACATACTTAATATGAAAAATAGAAGGACGTTAAAATTTAGTAATTTTATTTTCAAACTAAAGAACCTTGAGATCCCTGCCTACCTAGCAAGAAAGCTTAAATGGACTAGCGCGGGCCCAGGTAAAAAGAGGTCTGAACGATTTCCTAAATTGGTTTTACCGCCACCTAAGTTGGAGTTCTTCAGGGGAGGCTTTGGATACTCAGCATCCAAAATATGGAACGATCTTCCGCCTCCTATAAAGAAATCAAAAACAATTTGCCAATTTGGAAGATTGTCCAGAGAGTGGCTAATGTCAAAACAAAAATCATCATGTATCTGGTCACCAGTTCGTTAGGTAAACTAAGTTGAGTCTCTTAATGTTAACCCATGATGGAGTCTGAGTTTTTCGTAAGTGTGAGCATTGAGCAATGCCGTTAAGTTCATTTTTCTTTTCTCTTAATGTTTATAAGTGGTCTTGCAACCAGAGATTCTTCTCAGTAATTATTGTGCTGCATCTTAAATGCATGTTGTTAGCAGTCAACTCAGGTGCTGACTGAAAAACAGCCTGGCTGAGGCAGCACCGTTTCACCACATCATTCATTTGTATGCTATTTTGGTGTCTGTATTGTATGGTGAATAAATTTCTTTTTCTTTTTCTTTATATCCTATATGGACTTCATTTTTTTATAGATGTTTCGGAAAATTAGTCTCATTTCGTTGCATTGCACCTATATCACCTAACATCAGGATTCTAGATAAGTAGAATCAATGTAAAAGGAAAATCTTAATATTTGAACATTTTCAAGCTGGTTCTATAAAATCATGCCAAATAAAAACATAATCGCGTGCAATCGACCATTAAACCAACCTACCTAGAACACAAGCTTCCTAGTTCTCCTATAAATGAAGGCCTTGATCCCTAGTTACTTGTACGTGCACATTTTACAATTAACATGCTTCGTTTTAATCATGTTGATACGTATATCACATGCTGTTCATAAACTATGAGAATAAACAACTTCATTAATTATTATTAGACATCATCATCATACATTGACAGATGACGTACGAAACATGATATTCATATATACATATATATATTACCAGCCCATATACGTCCCCACCGAGGGGCACCGCCTCCCTTCGAAATACGAAGGGGATTTAGGCCATAGTCCACCACGCTGACCCAATGCGGGTTGGTAGACCTCGGGTTTCATCACGATGTTTTCCTTCACCGTTGAGCAAGTGATAATTAGAAATCCGTACATAAATCCGAAAAGACGAATTTAGTGGTACAGGCCCGCACCAGGATTTGAACCCACGACCTTCGGATTACAAGTCTGGATCATTACCAAGTGGGCTATCACCGCCACATATTCATATTGGGTGACTTTAATTAGTCAGCGGAAATTGAGAATGGAATCAGCACACTAAACGGAACCACTTTGCTTTATACCGTGTGGTGATCGGTTGAGAATAACACCATCCCATCTCTTTCCGTGGGTGTCGTAAGAGGCGACTAAAGAAACACAAATGAGACCTGCCTCCTAGTAATCCATCCCAGGCAACGACACTTCATTTTTTTTCTGAATCTGAGGTGTCGTCCTATGGTCTCATGCGGTGTGGTAGGCTCTGTAAAGGGCCGTCTGGTTCGCGACCACCCTCCTACCGAATTCCGACGCCAAACAGCCTACTGTGTTCCGTCGGTGCGTGGGAGTACCAGTGCCTTTATAGGCATTTTCTGGGTTAACTCGCTCCGTCGTCGACCTCATCTTTGAACTTTATGGTCAAGATTGAGGTCAATCAAGAGTTAACCCATCTTATAATTATAAAAAAAAACTTGCCCCAGGAAACGCAGGTCGATAGAAGAAAAATATATTTTGCCTCTCCACACATGTGTTTGGAGAATTGTATATAGGTTCCATAAAAAAAATTGTACAGTTTTATGGGGAAAATCACGCCTTAAAATTTCACTAACAAATTTAAAGTCACCCTGTATAATTAGGTATGTATGTATTGTACACTGTACAGTCTAACAAAGAATGCGGTTTGCAGGTACAGAATCAAGCCATCCTACTATAACGTGCATGCACCTATAAACCGAATTCTTTGGTATACTGTACCACTATGGTATCATCTATGGCTACTATGGCAGTAAAAGAACGACAATGTTTTTTTATTCCTTATCCCTGAGTAAATAGGTGTTAAAACACAAAAAAAAAATTCATTATAAAAGTTTTAACAATTAAATTATCCTTATGCCTGTGCCACTCTTCCATTTATTCATTATTAGTATTAAAATATTTTCATAACCCAAAAAGCTTTTAAAGCTTTTGTATATTAAGGTATTTACGTGATAAATTAATTTTAAATAATTAAAAAACCGTGTATTATTATCATTTCGATTTGCTGAGCCAGCAAACTACAAAAGCAAGTGTTTTATAATCATACCACTAGTCAAAAGCGTCAGCTTTGTTGAATAATGAACAGAGTGCCTACCTACCTACCTATTTGTGGAGTGGCCTGGGATGGGAACTCGTTTCATATTCTTGTATTCCTCTATTTTCAGCTCGAGTAAATGACACTGACCGGCTTCATACGACGATTTGTTTTCTTTTTCTTTATTTTGATAAGCGATCTCTGCCTAGCCTTCACTAAAGAGATACCGGCGGAGCACATGTGTGTATGGATTCAATCTTCAGTAATTTTAATTCTTAGCTGAGGCTCAGGAGAATAACACTGTGTCAACCTCATCGTTTTTAAATAAATCAGGGTTTTGCGGGGACTTCAAAGCATGGAAGTTTTATTCACGGGTCATGATGTGTCAGTGTCTCTTCCAAGAGAGCCACGACACAGGGAAAACCTTAGTGTAGGCCTTTGAATGTGTTGCGTTTATTTTTTAAACGTCCTACCGAAGTCCGACGCTTGCTGTGTTCCGTCGGTGCGTGGGCGTACCAGTGCCTTTATAGGCATTTCCGGGGTTAACTCGCTCCATCGTCGACCTCATCTTTGACTTTATGGTCTAGATTGAGGTCAAGAGTTAACCCATCTTATAATAAAAAAATAAATAAAAAAATCTTGCACACCCGTGTGTGCAAAATTTTCATCACACGCGCCGTAAACAAGCGCGTGAAGGGCTAATTATCTTTAAGGTTTTCCTTTGGTTCCAGGTTCTAAGACAACCTACAGTTGAGAACTTCGTTTCGTAATACAATGCCTTTGATTGTTATTAAGGTTAAATAAAAAATAGGTAACAGACAAGATTACTAGAGAAGCAATTAATTACGGTAACTTTGAACTTGTTTTCTATTGTGTTATCATCGGGCAATATGTGGAAAGGCCATCCATACAATTACTAATTTTTTATTTTATTTTATTATAAGATGGGTTAACTCTTGATCTCAATCTTGACCATAAAGGTCAAAGATGAGATCGACGATGGAGCGAGTTAACCCAGAAAATGCCTATAAAGGCACTGGTACTCCCACGCACCGACGCAACACAGCAAGCTGTTTGGCGTCGGACTTCGGTAGGAGAGTGGTCGCGAACCAGACGGCCCCTTATAGAGCCTACCACACCATAGGACATAGGACGAAACCTCAGATTCAGAAAAAAAATGAAGTGTTGTTGCCTGGGATGGATTACTAGGAGGCAGGTCTCATTTGTGTTTCCTTAGTCGCCTCCTACGACACCCACTGAAAGAGATGGAGTGGTGTTATTCTCAACCAATCACCACACGACTTCTATTTTTGCCAGACGCTTTAAAAAGAAGGAACTCAAGAAAAATAAATAAAATAGCCTGCAGCTACATAATAATACTATTGCTCGTTATATTCGTACTTCAGACACTCGGTTATTAAAAGGAAAATATCGTATAACTTGAATAATACTCCGATAATACATTGACCGAGAACACTGTTTATTTTTTGGCTCCGCGCTTGATCGATACGCCTCTTCGACCTAGGAGCATATAATTACCACCCCTTCACTTTAAAGAGGATATAAACACTAACGTCTCTAGACTGCCACGAGCTGCTCCATCAGCATCATTTGTCAGAGATTCTACAATTTGAATTTTAATTCACTCTTTCACGCTAAAACGGCTGGACCAATTTTGATATTTGGTATGGAGGTAGATGACACCCTGGATTAACACATAGGCCACATCGTTTTCCCTAAGTCCCACGGGAACGAAGTCCCGGACGGAAAGCTAGTAAATAATAATAATAAATTTTTAAAAAAAAAGGCAAACAAAAAAAAGTTTTTTATTGTATAATTGTGACAATGGTATGTGTACATTGTATTGTATATGTATTGTATTTTATGTATATATAAGTTTATTGTGTTACAAGTTTATTTGTGTGTTTGCGACGCAAGAAAAAGAGGCCTACTCCTCATTATGCCATGGCCAAGACCATGACTCTGGTATTATGTTTCTACACCAGATGCTTATTTATAGCCATCCGGATACTAGATACGCCTCTTAACCCCGTTAGAGGAAGTATAGGCTTTCTACCCACAATGTTAGCCTACTCAAGTTGTTCACTTAGCCTATTTGCTTAGCTTTTAGAGGCGGGACGCTGAGTATTTGATTTCAGTGGCCTGAATTTTACCCTGCCAAAACAGGAAAAAGCGATTTAGTCCCGTATTACAGAAGGAGATTTAAGTCTTGATCTATACTTATTTATTCATTGTCTCTTTCTGTCACTATCAAAATGACAAAGACGACTGCTACTCAAGTATAGATCAGAGTCTGAGTCGCGTTCTGTAATACGTACCTAAGGTCAATGTAGAATTGTATATTGGGTGACTTTTAGTTAGCGAAACTTAAGGGGCTGATCCTTGCCATGAAACTGAACAACTTTCCCCTTGGAACCAATATGAAATTCCTAAAAAAAATTGTGACTACCGCTTAGACATTTAGCTGATCGCACAAATTGTATAATTATTTCGTTATTTCGACCTATGTTCCTTGGGGAAGGTTGTTCAGTTTGGTTGGCTGATTCATATCCTCAACTTCCGCTAACTAATTTAGTCTTCCAATATGTGGGGTTGTCAGTTTCACGACTTGTTTGTACAGAGGATAAAGTTATCAATCAAACATAAATAAGTCAACATCGCGTTTCGCTAATACGAAAGAGTTATTTTTAAGTTTTTCAGATTATGGCGAACATACAGAAAGACGCGGTGGGGTACATTTATTTTTAGCTTTTCACCCGGGAATTCTTTCCCGCGGGATTTTTTTCGTTATTTTCCCAATGCTTTTAATAGTTATTCTGCTATTCGGAACGCAGACAAATACAACAAATCAAAATCCATGAAATTTCATGCCGTGTGGTGATCGGTTGAGAATAACACCACCCCATCTCTTTCCGTGGGTGTCGTAAGAGGCGATTAAGGAAACACAAATGAGACCTGCCTCCTAGTAATCCATCCCAGGCAACGACACTTCATTTTTTTTATGAATCTGAGGTGTCGTTCTATGGTCTCATGCGGTGTGGCAGGCTCTGTAAAGGGCCGTCTGGTTCGCGACCACCCTCCTACCGAAGTCCGACGCCAAACAGTCTGCTGTGTTCCGTCGGTGCGTGGGAGTACCAGTGCCTTTATAGGCATTTTCTGGGTTAACTCGCTCCATCGTCGACCTCATCTTTGACCTTTATGGTCAAGATTGAGGTCAAGAGTTAACCCATCTTATAATAATAAAAAAAAAAAACAGTCCAGCCGTTCTCGAGTTATAAAGTGTTCGAACAAACCCGACTTTGTTTTAAATAATATTAAGAATATGTAGTTATGTTCTTTATATTTCCAGCTCTTCAGCCCTACACCTGGGCCCTCTGGTCTTCGGGGCTGGTAGTCTTCTTTCTGGTCTGCGTACTCTTCGTCCTCACGTTACGGAATGCGCGTGCGCACTGGAGGGAGTCCGGCTCTAGTCTAATTATCGTATTGGGAGTATATCCTGTAAGTATTTAGCCAGTACTGTAGACCAGTAAGTGGTACGCAAGAGTTTTGCTGTATCGTGGGCGATTCTTCCAATGAATCTGAACAACTTTCCCTAAGGAGCCCATACTTAATTCTCAAAATAAATAAATTCGAATTCTCATACTGCTAGACTGCAAGAGAGCCCTTCAGGGATCAGTCCGCCTTTGCACATAGCTGTCTCTTTTTTGTATTGCTCTGTAAGTGTTTGCAATGTAGAGTTTACATGCATACATATAAAGCTGATCACTCAAATTGTATGGGGAAGAATTTTTTTTTCCTATTTCGATCCATATTCCTTTGGGAAAGCTGTTTAGTTTAGTGGGCAGATTCACATCCTTAAACTAATTAAACTCATCTATATGAGCCGTTTTTTGATAGTTAAACTTGGCACAAATTGTCGCAATTTTTAATACAAACGTAACAATTTGAATACCTAATTTATTCATAGACTAGACTAGATATTCTAGATACCTATTACGTCACGAATGCAATCCTTATTAATATTAAAGCTCGCCTAGATTTAGCCAAAGTCTATATTTATCAGTCTTCATTTAGCTTGAGGTAGCGGTCACTAACCTGCCACGTTGTGGTGTAGGTCATAGTGTGGCGTAATAGGGGCAGCGGCGGTGGTGGAGGCAAGGGGGGATATTATTTCGCAAGCTGCGCCGGCGCCGGTACTAGCCATAACCGCATGCAATCGACGTAATGAGCCTTCCTAATGTCTTGCTAATTTCTATCCTCATTTCTAAAGCAATCCTATATAATCTGCATGATAGTATAATTTTGTAATTTAATATTAAGTATTTAATACAATTATGAAGCACCATAGCCCAGTTGGTATGAGCCAGACTTGTAATCCGAAGGTCGTGCGGGCCTGTACCACTAAATTTGTCTTTTCGGATTATGTACGGATTTCTAATTATCACTTGCTCAACGGTGAAGGAAAACATCGTGATGAAACCCGCCTGTCGAAGAAAATTCATTTTCGAAAGACGAGCGGTCCACCAACCCGCATTGGGCCAGCGTGGTGGACTATAGCCTAAATCCCCTTCGTGTTTCGAAGGGAGGCCCGTGCCCCGCGGTGGGGACTTATATGGGCTGATTAAAAAAAAACTAAGCACTCATAACCACTAGGCTACTGAGCGCTTGCTGATCTGAATAGATCAGTAAAGTTAAGCAACGTTTACATGGGCAGGAAACCTGAAATGTGACCAAATTCGCAATTGCGAGGGTTTCTGTGCTGCGAGTTCTCGGTGCCAGCTGTTGTCGATTGATTACAGTCGTTAAACCAAGTCAGAGGCTGTTTGGCGGTTTGAAAACTCGGACATCAAAGTCAGTCATGTTTGCCAAATACTTGATTATACCAATAAGCAAGGAAACATGACTCTTCCGATTCGAATATGACGAGCATGTATGATGCGAATTATGAATGTAGAGGAAGCGAAAGAGGTGTGTTTGGATCGTCACAGTTGGCAATCTGTGGTATTTGCCTACCCCCTACAGGACAAAGGCGTGAGCTTATGTGCGCTATTTGACTCTATCCCCTATTGGAGTTGGTAGAGCACACTTGACGCTACAGTTGATCAAGAAGCACCTTGAGGAGCGTTTATTTATTTATTTATATAAAATAGTGTTCTAGGTCGTATAATACTTAATGTCTAGGTGTATTGTGGTGTCAGATTGTCAAGATTTTGCCCAACAGTCCAAAGTATGGCTATGAAAAACTTGAGTTTTTCTGTAGTAGAGTCGGCTTAAAATGGATCAAAAACTGAGCTCAGATTATGTCAATGTACACATTATGTCGGTATGTGTTGTGTAACGTAGCGACAAATAAAATAAAACAAACAAACAATAACGTTTTTATCAGTAGCTGCAATGCGCTTAAAATGGCTGTAATTTATCGGATTGTTTGCTTAAAAGATGCTGTAATAGCAAACATGTGTTACTAATACAGTTATATGGTGGTGGTATCTGGACCCGATTCTGTAACTTAAGTTGTGTGTCGATGGAATGGAGGCCATATTATCTGTTCAGGTGGCGACATTAAGAACTATTTAATTTTCATATAAAACTCACTTTTCGCTTCATTTTTTTCTGAATCTGAGGTGTTGTCCTATGGTCTCATGCGGTGTGGTAGGCTCTGTAAAGGGCCGTCTGGTTCGCGACCACCCTCCTACCGAAGTCCGACGCCAAACAGGTTGCTGTGTTCCGTCGGTGCGTGGGAGTACCAGTGCCTTTATAGGCATTTTCCGGATTAACTCGCTCCATCGTCGACCTCATCTTTGACCTTATGGTCAAGATTGAGGTCAAGAGTTAACCCATCTTATAATATAACTAGCTGATGCCCGCAACTTCGTCTGCGTGTTGTATGTATTTTTATAGACCGAGTTTGTACTTTGACACAACTACAGATATGTGAATTGCCGTTTTTTTTTGAAGCAACTATTTCGTTCATGTTTTCGTTATATGAACGAATAGCAACTATTTCGTTCATATAAGGAAAAGCAATTTCTAAAATTTATTTGAAAACTTGGCTAACTATGTCATATAAGGTTGATACATAATACATTACTTTGGATCTGAAAACAAAGGTCAAACATAGTTGTTTCCTCTATCGCTTATATTTTCTATACCGTTGTTACTGCTTTTGATAGATTAAGGTCCGTATTATAGAACGCGACTCAGACTCTGATCTATACTTAAGTAGCAGTCGTTTTTGATTTTTTGATACTGAGAGAGATAGACAATCAACACTTAACATGAGTCAGTGGTGCCTCTAAAACATCTTGTTGTCTTAACAATCCCACAAAAAGTGGTTAATTAATATTGTATTTCGCGTTTCTGTGAAAAACGTAAGGATTTTATACTTATAAAAAATCAATTTTGATAAAATAAAAATATGTGGAGTAAAAAATTTACGAAAATTGTATGTTGAAAGACCTATTACTTAGGTAAGTACAATAAATGGCACACGAATTCCTTAGTGCTAATTACGGACTTATTTTTGATTTTCAGTGGAATAGAAGTTTCTGAAACAGGTCACCTATGTCAGTATCTAAGACAACCCCCGTGCATTTGAGATTTCAGCTAGCACGCTGCTTATTCATAGTGGTTTTAATAAAACAATGTCAATTGTCAGTTTCTATTGAGTTTCCCGCCTTTAAAAATAAGAAATGCATTGAAAACACCGGCTGTACGGCCATAGATTCCTTTGCTTAAAAATAAAAATAAGCCGTTTTATTGTTTTCAAAAAGTGATATCCTGAAGATTGAATAATGTCATTTAGTTAGGGTCGAATTAAGATTTGAAGACTAAATACTTAATCAACTTCGTTCTTATTAACACTGTATTAAGTATTTAGTTTTGGTTCGTTAAAAAAGTGCAGAATAGCCGAACTATTAATGGGGAAGCTGACAAAAGTTTCGATATTTTAGATATTATACGCCTATAATCCTCGTTGGGGTAACATAAGTCACATAACTGTACATGTTATGAAAATTTAAAAAATGGCATATTGTTTATGAGTATATAATACGTTGTCTAAATTTTGCAATGCACGGACGGCCCCAACTCAGGTTACCACACGCGTGCACTCTGTGCTGTTGTGATAAGAGCGGTTTTGCAATGAAAATGGAGTAACCTGATGCGCTGGCCTCTGTACCAACAATGCAATGTATTCCTGGCACATTCCAAATTTTTTGTTCAGTGCCAGTTCAGCACAGAAGTTTTTGTTTTGTTTTTGGATATTTGTGGGTCAGTTACAATAATTTTAATTTCTTCCGACTCATTTATATTCGACGATAGCACTTAAAAATAACATATATCTAATTATATAGCAGCACCCTCAGATTTTCTTTATAAAGTACTTTTTTAAAGGTGAATTTATGAAGTTAGAAAAAGGTTATTATTACCTACAAAGAAAACTCAATAAGTAGCATCATGGCAGAATACCAGCGCTGCAGTCTGGTACTGCAGCAATATGCTGAGTCAGCGCCAATTTGATTGGCATGATACAGATAACACGGTGTAAAATAGTTTTATAAAATTATTTGTTTCTGTTTCTTACTCTGTTTACTTCATTGTTTGCTTGCTGATTCATGTTTACTTGTATGTTTGTTATTTGTCTATTACTGTGTTGTGCTGTTTTATGTCAATTGAATAAAGTGTCAATCTATCTATCTATCTATCTATCATAAAATCAATTAATTAGCACTTCACACTGTAACTTTCTGCACTAAAGTTTCCCTCGTATGGTTTGTTTGCCCAAACCGGAAATCGAACCCAGAAACCGTCGATTCACAGGCTGCGTAACTCTACTACTCAACCAAACTTCCGACAAAAAATTAAGAAAGGATCTTTTATACAAAATATATCATAAATCTCAATCCGGTCCTTTTATCAAATGCTACGTACTCATAGACATAGAAAAAATAAGTTAAATATCAACACTGTCTAGGGACATTACTTAATTTTTCATACAAAAAGGTGTGTTTGAGAAGCTATAAAAGCATACTCGAGACACACGGAGGGATATAATTTTAAGATGAGCAAGTGTTAAACCTGAATTTTCAATTCTCGTCATTGAATTTTGTTTAAATTGTTTTTTTTAAACGTGACGTAAACGAAAACAAAAATGCACTTTTTTCTGCTTTTTGTATGAAAATGGTGGAATTAGCGCAATTTTTTTTTCACTTCAAGAAAAATTAAATTCATTGATAAAAATTGAAAATTCATGTTTAGCACTTGCTCATCTGAAAATTATATCACTCCGTGTATCTCGAGTATGGTATTATAGCTTCTCAAACAGACCTCTTTTGTATGAAAAATCATGCAATATCCCTAGACAGTATTGATGCGTATATTTTTCTATGTTTGGCGTAAATAATAGAAAGAACTTGAGAAACATTGTAAGTGCCTATTCCATTCAAGGGTTGCCCTTGATTTTGATGGGATTCCATCAGATCCTGACTTGGTGACAATAAGACCACTTCTGGAGTATACTCTTTCGAACAAAAAAAAGAATTTTGAAAATCGGTCCAAATGGCGGAGAAATCGGTGAACATACATAAAATAAAGATATACAATGGTTTAAGATTTCGTAGTCTTCCTTTCATTTAATTTACCAAGTTTGTTAGAAAGATTTCATCCTTATAATTGACCCTAACGATCGACGCAATAAAAGTACAGGGTATTCTTACAGATTTTAGTCGGTTCGATTCCCGGGAGTGGCAAGCGAATTTTCGAAAATTCTTGAATGCAGTTTTCTTTCTTTTCAAAAATAAAGGAATGTTTTCTTTGAGTACAATTTTCTATCTACAGTATTAAAAGTACTTTCCCTTCAGGTGGCATTACAAAATTCCATCCCTGTATACAGTCGAACATAAAACCTCCTCCTTTTTGGAAGTCGGTTAAAAAGTAATTCAAGTGATACAGTGTATCTGCTCCGATCCAGCGGCAGTGCTTCTCGCCGCCATAGTTCTTCGTAAACAAAACACTATCGGCTTACGGAGAATGAGAGAAGTAAAGAAATATAAATTGAAGACATAGCTAAGAAATACATATATTGAAGACCTGGCTGTATGGATGCAGATTCCTTTGCCTTTCTCGAAAGAGATAAATTTAAAAAACAACATGTCCTTGCTTTTAGCCCATGTATATGTCAAAAATACGTTGATCTCTATGGTATGAGTAAAATGTTCTGAAAAACACCTAGCTTTGAATTTTTTCAGGGGTTTTTGTTGTTGGTTTTATATTTACTGGCTAAATTTCGAGATTTTATGTAGCCTAAATGTTGACCGGGGAAATAAGGTACCCCTATGCAAAATTTCATTTAAATCGGTCCAACAGTTACGGAGATTAGCCCGTGCAAACAGACAAACAGACAAACAGACAAACAGACAAACAGACAAACAGAGAAACAAAAAAATCTAAAAAAATCGGGATTTGTTTTATATCTCTTCTTACATCCCCCTGACTCGGTTTTTAGCATTTTTTTTCTATGTACAGAAATTCGACCTCTACAGTTTTATTATATGTATAGATAGATAAAAATGCTTGCTGACAGACACCCCGACCAGCAGCGCCACTGTCAACCGAACTTAAAGTTGCGAACTACCTAGCAACTGAAAATTCAGTTGGAGGTTGCGCTACTAGTCAAAGCAGCCATCATGACTTGATTGAAATTTTGATAGTTCTTAATTTCGCCACCTGAACGGATAAAATGGCGACCATTCCATCGAGATACAACTGAAGTTACAGAATAGCAGCCCTGTACTTGATATTACAATATTAACTTATCTTTAGATACTTAATTTGAAAATAAACAGCTCTACTTGCCGCGTATTAGTGCTGTATCCGAAAAACTACTTACTTTATCAGTTTATTTCTTACTTTTTGGTAAAATTGTACCAAAAATAAAGGGCTTTGTGGTATTTTTTCGATTTTGGAGTTGGTTGATCTCATAGCAATTTTTTTATAAGGCATTAGCTTTAATTTAACTTACGTTTATTTATTTTATTAATTTTTAACTTCTTATTGTGTATGTATGTATACTTAGTCAAGTGTGTGGCGAACTAGCCAAGTTCGCCCTGCTGTCAGAATTTTCAAACCGCACAATGGCCTCTGACTTGGTTTTAACGACTGTAGTCAATCGACAACCACGGAAACGCTCGTGATAAATTGTCACTTTGGTCACCCATCAGATTCCTTGCCTCAGTGTACGTTACTTAACCTCACTGATCGGTTGAGATCAGCGAGCGCCACTGGGCTACGAGCGCAATATTAGTTATATAAAAAGCACAGTTGAAGTTATGAGTTATTTATACTAATCTATACTAATTTATAAAGAGGAATTATTCTACATTATCCGTGATGGACATAGGGTACATATGATTTTCCCGAATTCCCAAGGGAACGAAGTCCCAAGCGGAATGCTAGTATTACATATAAGTGTAAAAACCAGTGCTAAGAATGAAGTTTTCAGACATTAAAGGTGCTTTTTTGATTTTTCGTGATTTGTCGGTGAAGGTGACCCACTTCGCAAATAAGTATCAATGTCACTACATTATGCAAGTTGATTAAGTACTTAATTATTTATATTATCTGTGCAAAAAAACATTTTTTGGGGACTTTTCGTAAAATATTTTAAATTATAATATTTTACACCATATCATTTCATAATAACTTTCAGCTATTGCAAGGATACAGTTTTTTATACTTCAAATATAGAATATTTTATGTGAAGACCGTACTTAGGCAGCAAAGTAGCAATAAACGTCATTTTATTCGATTATAAATAAAAAAATGTAAACATAAACAGAACATTTCAAACAATAAGATAAACTTGCGTATAAAACGGTAATAAAATAATTATCACTTATCATTTTAATACCTCAATGAGACAACAAAGACGCAAGATACCGTCGATGCACTCATACATTATAATATGGTGTACTTGACCAATTTGCAACGCAGTGGGAACCAATACACAATGCGCCTGAGTTCCGACATGATATAACAACACCTTGACACCGAAATTGACTACCTGACTACTTTCCTCAGCCTTCGTCATTGAATTCCGTGTCGGTAAAATCAGTTCAAATACCAGTCTTGTTTACGCAAACTTTGCGTAAAATTGGCAGAAGCAAAAAATATACGACGAAACCAAATAACACGGTATCCTGCTAATATGTTAAAGTAGCTTTTTGCCCGCGGATTCGTCCGCGTGGAATTTTAGCCTGTCACTTTCCGTCCCTTTCTGCGCAAAAAATCAGCTCGACATGTGAACGTTATTTTGACGTGAAATAGGAACAAGGACAAGTAAATAAACACATTCGCAAAAATATTGTATCAAGCCCGACATTCGATTGCTTATAACTTTTAAACGGCTGAACCAATTTTGATGTTATTTTGACGTGAAATAGGAACAAGGACAAGTCAATAAATAAAGTATGGCTGAGAACCATCTCGATCCCTATAACACTCCTCTTTTGTCAGGGGTTAGAAAGAAGCATAAGAATTACAATAACAATTAGTAAAGATCGAATGTGAAAGTGTTTTTGTTCTTTCTTTAGTCCATATTCTAGAAAAAACTTTTTAATTTTTCATACTTGGAATTTTGGTCTGATTATTGGGTGGAAAATGCTGCTTCCCTCCATAGGGAGGGAAAAACTCATACAAATACTTCCCACCTAAGGGCCGGAATGAACTTTAAAAATAGAACTGCTGTCAGCTGTGAAGAGTTTTATGTAAAAAAAAACTAATTAAAAAAAATGCTGCGGCCATATGAGTTTCTAAACAGCCAGTGTGAACTTAGCGCAAACTTCTTTGAGCGGAATAAGCCGCAACAATTACGCGGTGAGTTCCATATTTAAAATGTAACTTTTAATTTCACGAATTGTCCTAATTTGACAATTAATTTGAAATAGGTACTACTAATCTACTATATAAAAATAAGTCGGGTTTTCCTTCCTGACGCTATAACTCCAGAACGCACGAACCGATTTCCACGGTTTTGCATTCGTTGGAAAGGTCTCGGGCTCCGTGAGGTTTATAGGATACTTTTTATTTAAAAAAAATTAGGACGCGGGCGGAGCCGCGGGCGGAGAGCTAGTATTATTATATATTTTCAATTTATTTATTTTATTCACAATTCTTAACAATAAACATATTGTGTTGAATATATGTGCTTAAAACTACATTAATAAAAAAATAAAGAATACAATGTCAAATTGATAAATCTAAAAAATGTTAAAATAAAAAATTTAATGAAAGGTACCTAGATAAGTCAATAATATACAGTCAACATGTCATACAAATTCACTACCGTTAATAAACTCATCAATACTATAATAACATTTACTTATCAGAAGGGCCCTCAACTTACTTTTAAATGTAACATTACTAGTCAACTGCTTTAAATATTTTGGCAAATAGCTAGCTAGATGTTTATAAATAGTTTAGATAAACACTAGCTTTTTTTCCTCATATTCGAAATGAAAAGTAGAGCGTTTTTAACACGGGTAAAAGAATCAATTCCTACTCGGAGATCTAAATACCTCGGGAATTGATTATTTTCACCCTCGGTTAACAACCAACGAGAGTTTTAGCACAGCAGCTCGAGCATGATCGCGACAAACTCGCGCAGCACGCCATTCGGCTGACGGTGAAACTTCACTTTGATTGCGTGAAGGCCCCGCGCAAACGCTTGTTCGCCCTCTGGCGTTGTTGTCAATATTTATATTTTGACATAAGACCGCGGTGCACTCCGCGCGCGAGCACATCTTGCCCGAGCTGAGCTATAGCGGCTATTATTTAAACAAACTAATTATTTAATTTTTAAATTTCCAGCTAGTTTCAGCAGCGGGGCTGGTGGTGCTGTTGGTGCCACGAGCTCGTCTCCTGGCCGAGGCGGCTGCTCAGCAGACCGTCATGTTGGGGCTGTACCACCTATTCTCCTTACTGATAGCAGAAGCTGGAGGCGAAGATAAACTCATCAGGTAATGTAATCGGTAATCCATTCATCAGAGACCTAGTGACTTAATGGCCTTAAACTAAGAAAGAAAAGAAAAACTGAAAAAGTTATTGAGCAAACTAAATATAAGATGCGTGTGTCCTGTGATTCTTTCAGTTAAAACAAGTGCGAGTTTGTTGTTAATAATCTTGTTAAATTAATAAGTCAACGTTCTTTAGTGGCGTTTAATTGTGGCCTTAACATAATGGTTTATTCAATGGGGTTACTTTATATTAAGTTAGCGAAGCTTTAGGGTGTGCTTTTTCCCATGAAATATAATATACTAGCTTTCCGCCCGGGACTTCGGGAAAATTATGCAGCCTATGTTCATCAGGGATAATGTAGGATTCTAACGGTGAAATAATTTTTCATATCGGTCCAGTAGTTTCGGAGCCTATTCAATGCAAACAAACAAACAATCAAATCTTCCCTCTTTATAATATTAGGTAGTATAGACTAGGAGTTCGTTCCTGTGCTAGTGTGGGAAAATTATATGGCCTACTAGCTTTCCGCCCGGAACTTCGTTCCCATGGGAATTAGGGAAAATTATTTAGCCATGTGGTTAACTCAGGGGGTCAGCTACCTCCATACCAATTTTTTTCAAAATTGGTCCAGCCGTTTGAGTACCAGTTACTCTTATATTACATATCCATACACCCATTCTTACAATTAATTATACATATTTTTTATTAGTTCGTAATGGGTTCGCTCTTTATTAGTAGAAGTAGAATATGCCGATCCCCTAGAGCGTCTGTATTTGTAAATTAGCGTATGTAGCGTGGTTTAGCCCCTAAGTAACGTAAAAGTTCCGATTTGTACTTTCTGGATATACCTACGATTGGTATCGTTGGATTCCTTGTAACGTCCACAATACGAAACTGAAGGTCGTAGAGTGGCAAAGTTGTGGAGGGGGGAGGGGGGAGCGGACAAAGATGGCGGAACGGCATTTTTCGTTTTCACGTCATAAGTCGACAAATACTTAACCGATTTAAAAAAATTAAACGACACATAAAAGTCAATAATCTATGCCATGTTTCGTCCATATATATCTAATATGTATTTACTGCAGTTGATGAGTTATCTCATGAAACAAGGATTTTTCGTAAATATTTGTACACTTTTCGAAAGATTGTTCAGTAACGATTTTATGTTTCTTATTTATTTGATAAAGCCTTTATAGAACAGAATTTCAGCTATTCAGAAACGTAAAAGTCATTACGCTAGCCCTTAAAACCACTAAGATATACCCATTCGCGTGAACCTCTCAGTAAAATGTAATATTCAAAAAATGCGCTTGGTTTAGACAATATGGACATTATGCTGTTCATAATACGCTGTCTATATTTAATTGTTTATTTATAGTATATATATATGTGTACGTAACATATAGATCTACATTTTACCCCAAACTTCATCAAAATCAGTTCAGTATTTCCGGAAACAGTTCAATTTAAAAAAAAAAATTTCTCTTTTATTAATAAAAAGTAGTAAAAAATAATGAAATAAGGGGCGTTATTACTTACGTAAGTGTCTTTTTCTTTAACTTAAGAGCCTCGCTCTTGTCGGTGCAGCATTTTCCAGTCATTTCTATTCTGTGCCAACATCTTGACCTCTTTATAAGACACGACGTTCACCTTCTCTCCTTTATTTGTTCAAAATATGTTCTTCCGGTCGTCCTCTCCCTCTCTTTCCCTCTATCTTCCCCTCTATGATGTTTTTTAGAAATTTATCGTGTCTTAGCAAGAGGCCAATTATATTGATTATAACAATACTTAAGATATAGATATAAATCTGGTTCTATAGACAAATGATGGGATGAAGAAAGAATCCAGTCATAGATTGTACTTGGTGGTATAAAAGTTTATTTTGATGGCATTACTGATATTAATTTAATTTTCTATAGAATTAAATTGATTTAAGCATATTTCTGAACTAATATGACAAACGCCTTTCATACAGGTCTGTTGTTTCTTAACGCAACTACATTTGGCTGTTCGGCAACCTGTTGCACATTGGCAAGATATCAATTGTGAATCGTTCAGGGTCATTGGAGGCTGAACAGTAGTAATAGGTACTAATTTGTTGTTTTCTAAATACCACCCACACGTTTCTGGTGGTGGTAAGGCTTGTTCAGGTTTGTGTGCTGTTTTCCAAATAAAAGTTTGATAATTAGCCCTTTTAATATGCTGATTTAATGCACCTTTAGTGGGTGGTAATTGATCCAGGTTATTTATATTTTGAAACATGGCTGCTCTTAGATTGTCGATATCATTATGTTCTTTTAAATGAGGTTTCTTCTGGCAATAGACTTGAATAATGAATTTTTCGCTGTGTTTCATATTTTCTTCTGTCAGAGTGGCATCAGAGCCGAAACTTGACAGAAGCTGGAAATTTTCAATAAAAACTAGCCAACTACTTTTTTTGGTGATTCCAGAAAAGGCGCTTGTTGTATCACAGCCAGTAATAGCGTCAAAAGCGAGTAAACTATTTTTCTCCTGTCCGAGTGCCCTGCTAATATCATGAACGAAACGTATTTCGGTGATTTTGCTGTTCCTCTTTGAACCCAGACTTGTGGGGATAATTTCTCAATATCGTGGACGAGCAACAGCAAAACATCGGTGTCGCGACTATTTACAATAGTGGTCTCGTATCCTTGCTCAGCAACATCTATAGCGTGCAGTACAAAGCGGGTATCACCCTCTTCTTGATTACTTTGCAACTCAGTGGTGCTTCTAACATAGATACGAGACAACTTGTAAATAGTCGCGACACCGAT